>OY744528.1:132762990-133437990 GCA_963556195.1 Sepiola atlantica | reverse complement strand
TTCTTTACAATTTAATCACATAAGTTACACTAAATTTTTTTGCTACTTCTTTACAATTAAATCACATAAGTCACGCTGAATATTGTTGCTACTTCTTTACAATTAAATCACATAAGTCACACTGAATTTGTTGCTACTTCTTTACAATTGAATCACATAGGTCACACTGGTTTTTGTTGTTACTTCTTTACAATTAAATCACATAGGTCACACTGGATTTTATTGCTACTTCTTTACAATTAAATCACATAAGTCACACTGAATTTTGTTGCTACTTCTTTACAATTAAATCACATAAGTCACACTTAATTTTGTTGCTACTTCTTTACAATTAAATCACATAAGTCACACTGAATTTTGTTGCTACTTCTTTACAATTAAATCACATAAGTCACACTGAATTTTGTTGCTACTTCTTTACAATTAAATCACATAAGTCACACTTAATTTTGTGTCAACTTCTTTACAATTAAATCACATAAGTCACCCTGAATTTGTTCCTACTTCTTTACAATTAAATCACATAAATCACACTGGATTTTGTTGCTACTTCTTTTCAATTAAATCACATAAGTCACACTGAATTTTGTTGCTACTTCTTTACAATTAAATCACATAAGTCACACTGAATGTTGTTGCTACTTTCTTACAATTAAATCAAGTCAAGTCACACTTTAGTTTGCTGCTACTTCTTTACAATTAAATGCAGTCACGTCACACTTCAATTTGTTGCTACTTCTTTACAATTTAATCCAGTCAAGTCACACTGAATTTTGTTGCTACTTCTTTACAATTAAATCACATAAGTCACACTGAATTTTGTGGCTACTTCTTTACAATTAAATCACATAAGTCACACTGGATTTTATTGCTACCTCTTTACAATTAAATCCCTTAAGTCACACTGAATTTGTTGCTACTTCTTTACAATTAAATCACATAAGTCACACTGGATTTTGGTGCTACTTCATAAAAATTAAATCACATAAGTCACCCTGAATTTGTTGCTACTTCTTTACAATTAAATCACATAAGTCACACTGGAGTTTGTTGCTACTTCTTTACAATTAAATAACATAAGTCACACTGGATTTTGTTGTTACTTCTTTACAATTAAATCAAATAAGTCACACTTGGTATTTGTTGCTACTTCTTTACAATACAATCACATAAGTCACACTGGATTTTGTTGCTACCTCTTTACAATTAAATCACATAAGTCACACAGAATTTTATTGCTACTTCTTTACAATTAAATCACATAAGTCACACTGGATTTTGTTGCTACTTCTTTACAATTAAATCACATAAGTCACACTGAATTTTGTTGCTACTTCTTTACAATTAAATCACATAAGTCACACTGAATTTTGTTGCTAATTTTTTACAATTAAATCAAGTCAAGTCACACTTAAGTTTGTTGCTACTCCTTTACAAGTAAATGCAGTCACGTCACACTTCAATTTGTTGCTACTTCTTTACAATTTAATCCAGTCAAGTCACACTTAATTTTGTTGCTACTTCTTTACAATTAAATCACATAAGTCACACTGGATTTTGTTGCTATTTCTTTACAATTAAATCAAGTCAAGTCACACTAAATTTTGTTGCTACTTCTTTACAATTACATTCAGTAAAGTCACACTTAATTTTGTTGTTACTTTTTTACAATTAAATCACATAAGTCACACTGAGTTTTGTTGCTACTTCTTTACAATTTAATCACATAAATCACACTGGATTTATTTGCTACTTCTTTACAATTAAATCACATAAGTCACACTGAATATTGTTGCTACTTCTTTACAATTAAATCACATAAGTCACACTAAATTTTGTTGCTACTTCTTTACAATTAAATCACATAAGTCACACTGGATTTTGTTGCTACTTTTTTACAATTAAATCACATAAGTCACACTGAATATTGTTGCTACTACTGTACAATTTAATCACATAAGTCACACTTAATTTTGTTGCTACTTCTTTACAGTTAAATCCAGTCAAGTCGCACTTCATTTTGTTGCTACTTCTTTACAATTAAATACCTAAGTCACCCTGAATTTGTTGCTACTTCTTTACAATTAAATCACATAAGTCACACTGGATTTTGTTGCTACTTCTTTACAATTTAATCACATAAGTTACACTAAATTTTTTTGCTACTTCTTTACAATTAAATCACATAAGTCACGCTGAATATTGTTGCTACTTCTTTACAATTAAATCACATAAGTCACACTGAATTTGTTGCTACTTCTTTACAATTGAATCACATAGGTCACACTGGTTTTTGTTGTTACTTCTTTACAATTAAATCACATAGGTCACACTGGATTTTATTGCTACTTCTTTACAATTAAATCACATAAGTCACACTGAATTTTGTTGCTACTTCTTTACAATTACATCACATAAGTCACACTGAATTTTGTTGCTACTTCTTTACAATTAAATCACATAAGTCACACTGAATTTTGTTGCTACTTCTTTACAATTAAATCACATAAGTCACACTGAATTTTGTTGCTACTTCTTTACAATTTAATCACATAAGTCACACTTAATTTTGTGTCAACTTCTTTACAATTAAATCACATAAGTCACCCTGAATTTGTTCCTACTTCTTTACAATTAAATCACATAAATCACACTGGATTTTGTTGCTACTTCTTTACAATTAAATCACATAAGTCACACTGAATTTTGTTGCTACTTCTTTACAATTAAATCACATAAGTCACACTGAATGTTGTTGCTACTTTCTTACAATTAAATCAAGTCAAGTCACACTTTAGTTTGCTGCTACTTCTTTACAATTAAATGCAGTCACGTCACACTTCAATTTGTTGCTACTTCTTTACAATTTAATCCAGTCAAGTCACACTGAATTTTGTTGCTACTTCTTTACAATTAAATCACATAAGTCACACTGGATTTTGGTGCTACTTCATAAAAATTAAATCACATAAGTCACCCTGAATTTGTTGCTACTTCTTTACAATTAAATCACATAAGTCACACTGGAGTTTGTTGCTACTTCTTTACAATTAAATAACATAAGTCACACTGGATTTTGTTGTTTCTTCTTTACAATTAAATCACATAAGTCACACTTGGTTTTTGTTGCTACTTCTTTACAATACAATCACATAAGTCACACTGGATTTTGTTGCTACCTCTTTACAATTAAATCATATAAGTCACACTGAATTTTGTTGCTACTTCTTTACAATTAAATCACATAAGTCACACTGGATTTTGTTGCTACTTCTTTACAATAAACTCACATAAGTCACACTGAATTTTGTTGCTACTTCTTTACAATTAAATCACATAAGTCACACTGAATTTTGTTGCTAATTTTTTACAATTAAATCAAGTCAAGTCACACTTAAGTTTGTTGCTACTCCTTTACAAGTAAATGCAGTCACGTCACACTTCAATTTGTTGCTACTTCTTTACAATTTAATCCAGTCAAGTCACACTTAATTTTGTTGCTACTTCTTTACAATTAAATCACATAAGTCACACTGGACTTTGTTGCTATTTCTTTACAATTAAATCAAGTCAAGTCCCACTAAATTTTGTTGCTACTTCTTTACAATTACATTCAGTAAAGTCACACTTAATTTTGTTGTTACTTTTTTACAATTAAATCACATAAGTCACACTGAGTTTTGTTGCTACTTCTTTACAATTAAATCACATAAGTCACACTGGATTTATTTGCTACTTCTTTACAATTAAATCACATGAGTCACACTGAATATTGTTGCTACTTCTTTACAATTAAATCACATCAGTCACACTAAATTTTGTTGCTACTTCTTTACAATTAAATCACATAAGTCACACTGGATTTTGTTGCTACTTTTTTACAATTAAATCACATAAGTCACACTGAATATTGTTGCTACTGTTTTACAATTAAATCACATAAGTCACACTTAATTTTGTTGCTACTTCTTTACAGTTAAATCTAGTCAAGTCGCACTTAATTTTGTTGCTACTTCTTTACAATTAAATCACATAAGTCACCCTGAATTTGTTGCTACTTCTTTACAATTAAATCACATAATGCACACTGGATTTTGTTGCTACTTCTTTACAATTTAATCACATAAGTTACACTAAATTTTTTTGCTACTTCTTTAAAATTAAATCACATAAGTCACGCTGAATATTGTTGCTACTTCTTTACAATTAAATCACATAAGTCACACTGAATTTGTTGCTACTTCTTTACAATTGAATCACATAGGTCACACTGGTTTTTGTTGCTACTTCTTTACAATTAAATCACATAAGTCACACTGGATTTTATTGCTACTTCTTTACAATTAAATCACATAAGTCACACTGAATTTTGTTGCTACTTCTTTACAATTAAATCACATAAGTCACACGGGATTTGGTTGCTACTTCTTTACAATTAAATCACATAAGTCACACTTAATTTTGTGTCAACTTCTTTACAATTAAATCACGTAAGTCACCCTGAATTTGTTGCTACTTCTTTACAATTAAATCACATAAATCACACTGGATTTTGTTGCTACTTCTTTACAATTAAATCACATAAGTCACACTGAATTTTGTTGTTACTTTTTTACAATTAAATCAAGTCAAGTCACACTTTAGTTTGCTGCTACTTCTTTACAATTAAATGCAGTCACGTCACACTTCAATTTGTTGCTACTTCTTTACAATTTAATCCAGTAAAGTCACACTGAATTTTGTTGCTACTTCGTTACAATTGAATCACATAAGTTACACTGGATTTTGTTGCTACCTCTTTACAATTAAATCATATCAAGTCACACTAAATTTTGTTGCTACTTCTTTACCATTAAATTCAGTAAAGTCACACTTAATTTTGTTGCTACTTTTTTGACAATTAAATCACATAAGTCACACTGAATTTTGTTGCTACTTCTTTACAATTAAATCACATAAGTCACACTGGATTTTGTTGCTACTTCTTTACAATGTAATCACATAAGTCACACTGAATAGTGTTGCTACTTCTTTACAATCAAATCACATAAGTCACACTTAATGTTTTTGCTACTTCTTTACAGTACAATCCAGTCAGGTCACACTTAATTTTGTTGCTACTTCTTTACAATTAAATCACATAAGTCACCCTGAATGTGTTGCTTCTTCTTTACAAATGAATCACATAAGTCACACTGGATTTTGTTGCTACTTCTTTAAAATTGAGTAACATAAGTCACATTGAATTTTGTTGCTACTTCTTGACAATTAAATCACATAAGTCACACTGAGTTTTGTTGCTACTTCTTTACAATTAAATCACATAAGTCACACTGGATTTATTTGCTACTTCTTTACAATTAAATCACATAAGTCACACTGAATATTGTTGCTACTTCTTTACAATTAAATCACATCAGTCACACTAAATTTTGTTGCTACTTCTTTACAATTAAATCACATAAGTCACACTGGATTTTGTCGCTACTTATTTACAATTAAATCACATAAGTCACACTGAATTTTGTTGCTACTTCTTTACAATGAAATCACATAAGTCACACGGAATTTTGTTGCTACTTCTTTACAATTAAATCACATAAGTCACACTGACTTTTGTTGCTACTTCTTTACAATTAAATCACATAAGTCACACGGGATTTGGTTGCTACTTCTTTACAATTAAATCACATAAGTCACACTGAATTTTGTTGTAACTTCTTTACAATTAAATCACATAAGTCACACTGAATTGTGTTGCTACTTCTTTACAATTAAATCACATAAGTCACACTGGATTTTGTTGCTACTTCTTTACAATAAACTCACATAAGTCACACTGAATTTTGTTGCTACTTCTTTACAATTAAATCACATAAGTCACACTGAATTTTGTTGCTACTTTTTTACAATTAAATCAAGTCAAGTCACACTTCAGTTTGTTGCTACTTCTTTACAAGTAAATGGCATCACGTCACACTTCAATTTGTTGCTACTTCTTTACAATTTAATTCAGTAAAGTCACACTTAATTTTGTTGCTACTTTTTTACAATCAAATCACATCAGTCACACTAAATTTTGTTGCTACTTCTTTACAATTAAATCACATAAGTCACACTGGATTTTGTTGCTACTTCTTTACAATTAAATCACATAAGTCACACTGGATTTTTTTGCTACTTCTTCACAATTAAATCAAGTCAAGTCACACTAAATTTTGTTGCTACTTCTTTACAATTAAATTCAGTAAAGTAACACTTAATTTTGTTGCTACTTTTTTACAATCAAATCACATAAGTCACACTGAATTTTGTTGCTACTTATTTACAATTAAATCGCATAAGTCACACTGGATTTTGTTGCGACTTCTTTACAATTAAATCACATAAATCACACTGAATATTGTTGCAACTTCTTTACAATTTAATCACATAAGTCAAACTGAATTGGGTTGCTACTTCATTTACAATTAAATCACATAAGTCACACTGGATTTTGTTGCTACTTCTTTACAATAAACTCACATAAGTCACACTGAATTGTGTTGCTACTTCTTTACAATTAAATCACATAAGTCACACTGAATTTTGTTGCTACTTTTTTACAATTAAATCAAGTCAAGTCACACTGAAGTTTGTTGCTACATCTTTACAAGTAAATGCAGTCACGTCACACTTCAATTTATTGCTACTTCTTTACAATTTAATCCAGTCAAGTCACACTTAATTTTGTTGCTACTTCTTTACAATTAAATCACATAAGTCACACTGGATTTTGTTGCTACTTCTTTACAATTAAATCACATAAGTCACACTAGATTTTGTTGCTACTTCTTTACAATTAAATCACATAAGTCACACTGAATATTGTTGCTACTTCTTTACAATTAAATCACATAAGTCACACTTAATTTTTTTGCTACTTCTTTACAATTAAATCACATAAGTCACCCTGAATGTGTTGCTTCTTCTTTACAAATGAATCACATAAGTCACACTGGATTTTGTTGTAACTTCTTTAAAATTGAGAAACATAAGTCACATTGAATTTTGTTGCTACTTCTTGACAATTAAATCACATAAGTCACACTGAGTTTTGTTGCAACTTCTTTACAATTAAATCACATAAGTCACACTGGATTTATTTGCTACTTCTTTACAATAAAATCACATAAGTCACACTGAATATTGTTGCTACTTCTTTACAATTAAATCACATCAGTCACACTAAATTTTGTTGCTACTTCTTTACAATAAATCACATAAGTCACACTGGATTTTGTCGCTAGATATTTACAATTAAATCACATAAGTCACACTGAATTTTGTTGCTACTTCTTTACAATTAAATCACATAAGTCACACGGAATTTTGTTGCTACTTCTTTACAATTCAATCACATAAGTCACACTGACTTTTGTTGCTACTTCTTTACAATTAAATCACATAAGTCACACGGGATTTGGTTGCTACTTCTTTACAATTAAATCACATAAGTCACACTGAATTTTGTTGCAACTTCTTTACAATTAAATCACATACGTCACACTGAATTTTGTTGCTACTTTTTTACAATTAAATCACATAAGTCACACTGGATTTTGTTGCTATTTCTTTACAATAAACTCACATAAGTCACACTGAATTTTGTTGCTACTTCTTTACAATTAAATCACATAAGTCACACTGGATTTTGTTGCTACTTTTTTACAATTAAATCAAGTCAAGTCCCCCTTCAGTTTGTTGCTACTTCTTTACAAGTAAATGGCATCACGTCACACATCAATTTGTTGCTACTTCTTTACAATTAAATTCAGTAAAGTCACACTTAATTTTGTAGCTACTTTTTTACAATCAAATCACATCAGTCACACTAAATTTTATTGCTACTTCTTTACAATTAAATCACATAAGTCACACTGGATTTTGTTGCTACTTCTTTACAATTAAATCACATAAGTCACACTGGATTTTCTGGCTACTTCTTCACAATTAAATCAAGTCAAGTCACACTAAATTTTGTTTCTACTTCTTTACAATTAAATTCAGTAAAGTAACACTTAATTTTGTTGCTACTTTTTTACAATCAAATCACATAAGTCACACTGGATTTTGTTGCCACTTCTTTACAATTAAATCACATAAGTCACACTGAATATTGTTGCAACTTCTTTACAATTTAATCACATAAGTCACACTGAATTGTGTTGCTACTTCTTTACAATTAAATCACATAAGTAACACTGGATTTTGTTGCTACTTCTTTACAATAAACTCACATAAGTCACACTGAATTTTGTTGCTACTTCTTTACAATTAAATCACATAAGTCACACTGAATTTTGTTGCTACTTTTTTACAATTAAATCAAGTCAAGTCACACTGAAGTTTGTTGCTACTTCTATACAAGTAAATGAAGTCACGTCACACTTCAATTTATTGCTACTTCTTTACAATTTAATCCAGTCAAGTCACACTTAATTTTGTTGCTACTTCTTTACAATTAAATCACATAAGTCACACTGGATTTTGTTGCTACATCTTTACAATTAAATCAAGTCAAGTTACACTAAATTTTGTTGCTACTTCTTTACAATTACATTCAGTGAAGTCACACTTTATTTTGTTGCTACTTCTTTACAATTAAATCACATAAGTCACACTGAGTTTTGTTGCTACTTCTTTACAATTAAATCACATAAGTCACACTGGATTTATTTGCTACTTCTTTACAATTAAATCACATAAGTCACACTGAATATTGTTGCTACTTCTTTACAATTAAATCACATCAGTCACACAAAATTTTGTTGCTACTTCTTTACAATTAAATCACATAAGTCACACTGGATTTTGTTGCTACTTCTTTACAATTAAATCACATAAGTCACACTGAATATTGTTGCTACTTCTTTACAATTAAATCACATAAGTCACACTTAATTTTGTTGCTACTTCTTTACAGTACAGTCCAGTCAAGTAACACTTAATTTTGTTGCTACTTCTTTAAAATTAAATCACATAAATCACCCTGAATGTTTTGCGTTTTCTTACAATTAAATCACATAAGTCACACTGGATTTTGTTGCTACTTCTTTACAATTAAGTCACGTAAGTCACACTGAATTTTGTTGCACCTTCTTTACAATTACATCACATAAGTCACACTGGATTTTGTTGCTACTTCTTTACAATTAAATCACATAAGTCACACTGAATTTTGTTGCTACTTCTTTACAATTAAATCACATAAGTCACACTGAATTTTGTTGCTACTTTTTTACAATTAAATCACATAAGTCACACTGGATTTTGTTGCTACTTCTTTACAATTAAATCACATAAGTCACACTGAATTTTGTGTCTACTTCTTTACAATTAAATCACATAAGTCACACTGAATTTTGTTGCTACTTCTTTACAATTAAATCACATACGTCACACTGGATTTTGTTGCTACATCTTTACAATTAACTCACATAAGTCACACTGAATTTTGTTGCTACTTCTTTACAATTAAATCACATAAGTCACACTGAATTTTGTTGCTACTTCTTTACAATTAAATCACATAAGTCACACGGGATTTGTTTGCTACTTCTTTACAATTAAATCACATAAGTCACACTGAATATTGTTGCAACTTCTTTACTATTAAATACAGTCACGAAACACTTAATTTTGTTGCTACTTCTCTACAATTTGATTCAGTCAAGTCACACTTAATTTTGTTGCTACTCCTTTACAATTAAATCACATAAGTCACACTGAATTTTGTTGCTACTTCTTTACAATTAAATCAAGTCAAGTCACACTAAATTTTGTTTCTACTTCTTTACAATTAAATCACATAAGTCACACTGAATTTTGTTGCTACTTTTTTACAATTAAATCAAGTCAAGTCACACTTAAGTTTGTTGCTACTTCTTAATAAGTAAATGCAGTCACGTCACACTTCAATTTGTTGCTACTTCTTTACAATTTAATCCAGTCAAGTCACACTTAATTTTGTTGCTACTTCTTTACAATTAAATCACATAAGTCACACTGGATTTTGTTGCTACTTCTTTACAATTAAATCAAGTCAAGTCAACCTAAATTATGTTGCTACTTCTTTACAATAAAATTCAGTAAAGTCACACTTAATTTTGTTGCTACTTTTTTACAATTAAATCACATAAGTCACACTGAATTTTGTTGCTACTTCTTTACAATTAAATCACATCAGTCACACTGCATTTTGTTGCGACTTCTTTACAATTAAATAACATAAGTCACACTGAATATTGTTGCTACATCTTTACAATTACATCACATCAGTCACACTAAATTTTGTCGCTACTTCTTTACAATTAAATCACATAAGTCACACTGAATATTGTTGCTACTTCTTTACAATTAAATCACATAAGTCACACTTAATTTTGTTGCTACTTCTTTACAGTACAGTCCAGTCAAGTAACACTTAATTTTGTTGCTACTTCTTTAAAATTAAATCACATAAGTCACCCTGAATGTGTTGAGTTTTCTTACAATTAAATCACATAAGTCACACTGGATTTTGTTGCTACTTCTTTACAATTAAGTCACGTAAGTCACACTGAATTTTGTTGCACCTTCTTTACAATCACATCACATAAGTCACACTGGATTTTGTTGCTACTTCTTTACAATTAAATCACATAAGTCACACTGAATTATGTTGCTACTTCTTTACAATTAAATCACATAAGTCACACTGAATTTTGTTGCTACTTTCTTACAATTAAATCACATAAGTCACACTGGATTTTGTTGCTACTTCTTTACAATTAAATCACATAAGTCACACTGAATTTTGTGTCTACTTATTTTCAATTAAATCACATAAGTCACACTGAATTTTGTTGCTACTTCTTTACAATTAAATCACATACGTCACACTGGATTTTGTTGCTACATCTTTACAATTAACTCACATAAGTCACACTGAATTTTGTTGCTACTTCTTTACAATTTAATCACATAAGTCACACTGAATTTTGTTGCTACTTCTTTACAATTAAATCACATAAGTCACACGGGATTTGGTTGCTACTTCTTTACAATTAAATCACATAAGTCACACTGAATATTGTTGCAACTTCTTGACTATTAAATACAGTCACGAAACACTTAATTTTGTTGCTACTTCTCTACAATTTGATTCAGTCAAGTCACACTTAATTTTGTTGCTACTCCTTTACAATTAAATCACATAAGTCACACTGAATTTTGTTGCTACTTCTTTAAAATTAAATCACATAAGTCACACTTAATTTTGTTACTACGTCTTTACAATAAAATCACATAAGTCACCCTGAATTTGTTGCTACTTCTTTACAATTAAATCACATAAGTCACACTGGATTTTGTTGCCACTTCTTTACAATTTAATCACATAAGTCACACTGAATTTTGTTGCTACTTCTTTACAATTAAATCACATCAGTCACACTGAATTTTGTTGCTACTTCTTTACAATTAAATCACATAAGTCACACGGGATTTGGTTGCTACTTCTTTACAATTAAATCACATAAGTCACACTGAATATTGTTGCAACTTCTTTACAATTAAATCACATAAGTCACACTAAATTGTGTTGCTACTTCTTTACAATTAAATCACACACGTCACACTGGATTTTGTTGCTACTTCTTTACAATTAAATCACATAAGTCACACTGAATTTTGTTGCTACTTCTTTACAATTAAATCACATAAGTCACTCTGGATTTTGTTGCTACTTTTTTACAATTAAATCAAGTCAAGTCACACTTCAGTTTGTTGCTACTTCTTTACAAGTAAATGCAGTCACGTCACACTTCAATTTGTTGCTACTTCTTTACAATTAAATTCAGTAAAGTCACACTTAATTTTGTTGCTACTTTTTTACAATCAAATCACATCAGTCACACTAAATGTTGTTGCTACTTCTTTACAATTAAATCACATAAGTCACACTGGATTTTGTTGCTACTTCTTTACAATTAAATCACGTAAGTCACACTGGATTTTGTTGCTACTTCTTCACAATTAAATCAAGTCAAGTCACACTAAATTTTGTTGCTACTTCTTTACAATTAAATTCAGTAAAGTCACACTTAATTTTGTTGCTACTTTTTTACAATCAAATCACATAAGTCACACTGAATTTTGTTGCTACTTCTTTACAATTAAATCACATAAGTCACACTGAATATTTTTGCTACTTCTTTACAATTAAATCACATATGTCACACTGGATTTTGTTGCTACTTCTTTACAATTAAATCCAGTCAAGTCACACTGGATTTCATTGCTACTTCATTACAATTAAATCACATAAGTCACACTGAATTTGTTGCGTCTTCTTTACAATTAAATCACATAAGTCACACTGAACTTTGTTGCTACTTCTTTACAATTTAATCACATAAGTCACACTGAATTTTGTTGCTACCTCTTTACAATTGAATCACATAAGTTACACTGAATTTTGTTGCTACTTATTTACAATTAAATAACATAAGTGACACTGGATTTTGTTGCTACTTTATTACAATTAAATCACATAAGTCACACTGGATTGTGTTGCTACTTCTTTACAATTAAATCACATAAGTCACCCTGAATTGTGTTGCTACTGTTTTACAATTTAATCACATAAGTCACACTGAATTTTGTTGCTACTTCTTTACAATTAAATCACATAAGTCACACTAAATTTTGTTGCTACTTCTTTACAATTAAATCACATAAGTCACACTTAATTTTGTTGCTACTACTTTACAGTACAATCCAGTCAAGTCACACTAGATTGTGTTGCTACTTCTTTAAAATTAAATCACATAAGTCACCCTGAATGTGTTGCTTCTTCTTACAATTAAATCACATAAGTCACACTGGATTTTGTTGCTACTTCTTTACAATTAAGTCACATAAGTCACACTGAATTTTGTTGCTACTTCTTTACAATTAAATAACATAAGTCACACTGAATTTTGTTGCTACTTTTTTACAATTAAATCACATAAATCACACTGGATTTTGTTGCTACTTCTTTACAATTAAATCACATAAGTCACACTGAATTTTGTGTCTACTTCTTTACAATAAAATCACATAAGTCACACTGAATTTTGTTGCTACTTCTTTACAATTTAATCACATACGTCACACTGGATTTTGTTGCTACATCTTTACAATTAACTCACATAAGTCACACTGAATTTAGTTGCTACTTCTTTACAATTAAATCACATAAGTAACACCGAATTTTGTAGCAACTTCTTTACAATAAAATCAAGTCAGGTCACACTGAATTTTGTTGCTACTTCTTTACAATTAACTACAGTCACGTCACACTTAATTTTGTTGCTACTTCTTTACAATTTGATTCAGTCAAGTCACACTTAATTTTGTTGCTACTCCTTTACAATTAAATCACATAAGTCACACTGAATTTTGTTGCTTCTTCTTTACAATTAAATCACATAAGTCACACTTAATTTTGTTGCTACGTCTTTACAATTAAATCACATAAGTCACCCTGAATTTGTTGCTAATTCTTTAGAATTAAATCACATAAGTCAGACTGGATTTTGTTGCTACTTCGTTACAATTAAATCACATAAGTCACACTGAATTTTGTTGCCACTTCTTTACAATTAAATCACATAAGTCACACTGGATTTTGTTGCAACTTCTTTACAATTAAATCACATAAGTCACCCTGAATTTGTTGCTACTTCTTTACAATTAAATAACATGAGTAACACTGGATTTTGTTGCTACTTCTTTACAATTTAATCACATAAGTCCCACTGAATTTTGTAGCTACTTCTTTACAATTAAATCCCGTAAGTCACACTGAATTTTGTTGCTACTTTTTTACAATTAAATCAAGTCAAGTCACACTAAAGTTTGTTGCTACTTCTTTACAAGTAAATGCAGTCACGTCACACTTCAATTTGTTGCTACTTCTTTACAATTTAATCCAGTCAAGTCACACTTAATTTTGTTGCTACTTCTTTACAATTAAATCACATAAGTCACACTGGATTTCGTTGCTACTTCTTTACAATTAAATCAAGTCAAGTCACACTAAATTTTGTTTCTACTTCTTTACAATTAAATCACATAAGTCACACTGAATTTTGTTGCTACTTTTTTACAATTAAATCAAGTCAAGTCACACTTAAGTTTGTTGCTACTTCTTAATAAGTAAATGCAGTCACGTCACACTTCAATTTGTTGCTACTTCTTTACAATTTAATCCAGTCAAGTCACACTTAATTTTGTTGCTACTTCTTTACAATTAAATCACATAAGTCACACTGGATTTTGTTGCTACTTCTTTACAAATGAATCAAGTCAAGTCAACCTAAATTATGTTGCTACTTCTTTACAATTAAATTCAGTAAAGTCACACTTAATTTTGTTGCTACTTTTTTACAATTAAATCACATAAGTCACACTGAATTTTGTTGCTACTTCTTTACAATTAAATCACATCAGTAACACTGCATTTTGTTGCGACTTCTTTACAATTAAATAACATAAGTCACACTGAATATTGTTGCTACATCTTTACAATTACATCACATCAGTCACACTAAATTTTGTCGCTACTTCTTTACAATTAAATCACATAAGTCACACTGGATTTTGTTGCTACTTCTTTACAATTAAATCACATAAGTCACACTGGATTTTGTTGCTACTTCTTTACAATTAAATCAAGTCAAGTCACACTAAGTTTTGTTGCTACTTTTTTACAATTACATTCAGTAAAGTCACACTTAATTTTTGTTGCTACTTTTTTACAATTAAATCAAATAAGTCACACTGAGTTTTGTTGCTACTTCTTTACAATTAAATCACATATGTCACACTGGATTTATTTGCTACTTCTTTACAATTAAATCACATAAGTCACACTGAATATTGTTGCTACTTCTGTACAATTAAATCACATCAGTCACACTAAATTTTGTTGCTACTTCTTTACAATTAAATCACATAAGTCACACTGGATTTTGTTGCTACTTCTTTACAATTAAATCACATAAGTCACACTAAATTTTGTTGCTACTTCTTTACAATTAAATCACATAAGTCACACTTCCTTTGTTGCTACTTCTTTACAGTACAATCCAGTCAAGTCACACTAGATTTTGTTGCTACTTCTTTACAATTAAATCACATAAGTCACACTGAATATGTTGCTTCTTCTTACAATTAAATCACATAAGTCACACTGGACTTTGTTGCTACTTCTTTACAATTAAGTCACATAAGTCACACTGAATTTTGTTGCTACTTCTTTACAATTAAATCACATAAGTCACACTGAATTTTGTTGCTACTTTTTTACAATTAAATCACATAAGTCACACTGGATTTTGTTGCTACTTCTTTACAATTAAATCACATAAGTCACACTGCATTTTGTGTCTAATTCTTTACAATTAAATCACATAAGTCACACTGAATTTTGTCGCTACTTCTTTACAATTTAATCACATACGTCACACTGGATTTTGTTGCTACATCTTTACAATTAACTCACATAAGTCACACTGAATTTTGTTGCTACTTCTTTACAATTAAATCACATAAGTAACACCGAATTTTTTAGCTACTTCTTTACATTTAAATCCAGTCAAGTCACACTGGATTTCATTGCTACTTCATTACAATTAAATCACATAAGTCACACTGAATTTGTTGCGTCTTCTTTACAATTAAATCACATAAGTCACACTGAACTTTGTTGCTACTTCTTTACAATTTAATCACATAAGTCACACTGAATTTTGTTGCTACCTCTTTACAATTGAATCACATAAGTTACACTGAATTTTGTTGCTACTTATTTACAATTAAATAACATAAGTGACACTGGATTTTGTTGCTACTTTATTACAATTAAATCACATAAGTCACACTGGATTGTGTTGCTACTTCTTTACTATTAAATCACATAAGTCACCCTGAATTGTGTTGCTACTGTTTTACAATTTAATCACATAAGTCACACTGAATTTTGTTGCTACTTCTTTACAATTAAATCACATAAGTCACACTAAATTTTGTTGCTACTTCTTTACAATTAAATCACATAAGTCACACTTAATTTTGTTGCTACTTCTTTACAGTACAATCCAGTCAAGTCACACTAGATTGTGTTGCTACTTCTTTAAAATTAAATCACATAAGTCACCCTGAATGTGTTGCTTCTTCTTACAATTAAATCACATAAGTCACACTCAATTTTTTTGCTACTTCTTTACAATTAAGTCACATAAGTCACACTGAATTTTGTTGCTACTTCTTTACAATTAAATAACATAAGTCACACTGAATTTTGTTGCTACTGTTTTACAATTAAATCACATAAATCACACTGGATTTTGTTGCTACTTCTTTACAATTAAATCACATAAGTCACACTGAATTTTGTGTCTACTTCTTTACAATAAAATCACATAAGTCACACTGAATTTTGTTGCTACTTCTTTACAATTTAATCACATACGTCACACTGGATTTTGTTGCTACATCTTTACAATTAACTCACATAAGTCACACTGAATTTAGTTGCTACTTCTTTACAATTAAATCACATAAGTAACACCGAATTTTGTAGCAACTTCTTTACAATAAAATCAAGTCAGGTCACACTGAATTTTGTTGCTACTTCTTTACAATTAACTACAGTCACGTCACACTTAATTTTGTTGCTACTTCTTTACAATTTGATTCAGTCAAGTCACACTTAATTTTGTTGCTACTCCTTTACAATTAAATCACATAAGTCACACTGAATTTTGTTGCTTCTTCTTTACAATTAAATCACATAAGTCACACTTAATTTTGTTGCTACGTCTTTACAATTAAATCACATAAGTCACCCTGAATTTGTTGCTAATTCTTTACAATTAAATCACATAAGTCAGACTGGATTTTGTTGCTACTTCTTTACAATTAAATCACATAAGTCACACTGAATTTTGTTGCCACTTCTTTACAATTAAATCACATAAGTCACACTGGATTTTGTTGCAACTTCTTTACAATTAAATCACATAAGTCACCCTGAATTTGTTGCTACTTCTTTACAATTAAATAACATGAGTAACACTGGATTTTGTTGCTACTTCTTTACAATTTAATCACATAAGTCACACTTCAATTTGTTGCTACTTCTTTACAATTTAATCCAGTCAAGTCACACTTAATTTTGTTGCTACTTCTTTACAATTAAATCACATAAGTCACACTGGATTTCGTTGCTACTTCTTTACAATTAAATCAAGTCAAGTCACACTAAATTTTGTTTCTACTTCTTTACAATTAAATCACATAAGTCACACTGAATTTTGTTGCTACTTTTTTACAATTAAATCAAGTCAAGTCACACTTAAGTTTGTTGCTACTTCTTAATAAGTAAATGCAGTCACGTCACACTTCAATTTGTTGCTACTTCTTTACAATTTAATCCAGTCAAGTCACACTTAATTTTGTTGCTACTTCTTTACAATTAAATCACATAAGTCACACTGGATTTTGTTGCTACTTCTTTACAATTAAATCAAGTCAAGTCAACCTAAATTATGTTGCTACTTCTTTACAATTAAATTCAGTAAAGTCACACTTAATTTTGTTGCTACTTTTTTACAATTAAATCACATAAGTCACACTGAATTTTGTTGCTACTTCTTTACAATTAAATCACATCAGTCACACTGCATTTTGTTGCGACTTCTTTACAATTAAATAACATAAGTCACACTGAATATTGTTGCTACATCTTTACAATTACATCACATCAGTCACACTAAATTTTGTCGCTACTTCTTTACAATTAAATCACATAAGTCACACTGGATTTTGTTGCTACTTCTTTACAATTAAATCACATAAGTCACACTGGATTTTGTTGCTACTTCTTTACAATTAAATCAAGTCAAGTCACACTAAGTTTTGTTGCTACTTCTTTACAATTACATTCAGTAAAGTCACACTTAATTTTTGTTGCTACTTTTTTACAATTAAATCAAATAAGTCACACTGAGTTTTGTTGCTACTTCTTTACAATTAAATCACATATGTCACACTGGATTTATTTGCTACTTCTTTACAATTAAATCACATAAGTCACACTGAATATTGTTGCTACTTCTGTACAATTAAATCACATCAGTCACACTAAATTTTGTTGCTACTTCTTTACAATTAAATCACATAAGTCACACTGGATTTTGTTGCTACTTCTTTACAATTAAATCACATAAGTCACACTAAATTTTGTTGCTACTTCTTTACAATTAAATCACATAAGTCACACTTCCTTTGTTGCTACTTCTTTACAGTACAATCCAGTCAAGTCACACTAGATTTTGTTGCTACTTCTTTACAATTAAATCACATAAGTCACACTGAATATGTTGCTTCTTCTTACAATTAAATCACATAAGTCACACTGGACTTTGTTGCTACTTCTTTACAATTAAGTCACATAAGTCACACTGAATTTTGTTGCTACTTCTTTACAATTAAATCACATAAGTCACACTGAATTTTGTTGCTACTTTTTTACAATTAAATCACATAAGTCACACTGGATTTTGTTGCTACTTCTTTACAATTAAATCACATAAGTCACACTGCATTTTGTGTCTAATTCTTTACAATTAAATCACATAAGTCACACTGAATTTTGTCGCTACTTCTTTACAATTTAATCACATACGTCACACTGGATTTTGTTGCTACATCTTTACAATTAACTCACATAAGTCACACTGAATTTTGTTGCTACTTCTTTACAATTAAATCACATAAGTAACACCGAATTTTTTAGCTACTTCTTTACATTTAAATCCAGTCAAGTCACACTGGATTTCATTGCTACTTCATTACAATTAAATCACATAAGTCACACTGAATTTGTTGCGTCTTCTTTACAATTAAATCACATAAGTCACACTGAACTTTGTTGCTACTTCTTTACAATTTAATCACATAAGTCACACTGAATTTTGTTGCTACCTCTTTACAATTGAATCACATAAGTTACACTGAATTTTGTTGCTACTTATTTACAATTAAATAACATAAGTGACACTGGATTTTGTTGCTACTTTATTACAATTAAATCACATAAGTCACACTGGATTGTGTTGCTACTTCTTTACTATTAAATCACATAAGTCACCCTGAATTGTGTTGCTACTGTTTTACAATTTAATCACATAAGTCACACTGAATTTTGTTGCTACTTCTTTACAATTAAATCACATAAGTCACACTAAATTTTGTTGCTACTTCTTTACAATTAAATCACATAAGTCACACTTAATTTTGTTGCTACTTCTTTACAGTACAATCCAGTCAAGTCACACTAGATTGTGTTGCTACTTCTTTAAAATTAAATCACATAAGTCACCTCGAATGTGTTGCTTCTTCTTACAATTAAATCACATAAGTCACACTCAATTTTTTTGCTACTTCTTTACAATTAAGTCACATAAGTCACACTGAATTTTGTTGCTACTTCTTTACAATTAAATAACATAAGTCACACTGAATTGTGTTGCTACTGTTTTACAATTAAATCACATAAATCACACTGGATTTTGTTGCTACTTCTTTACAATTAAATCACATAAGTCACACTGAATTTTGTGTCTACTTCTTTACAATAAAATCACATAAGTCACACTGAATTTTGTTGCTACTTCTTTACAATTTAATCACATACGTCACACTGGATTTTGTTGCTACATCTTTACAATTAACTCACATAAGTCACACTGAATTTAGTTGCTACTTCTTTACAATTAAATCACATAAGTAACACCGAATTTTGTAGCAACTTCTTTACAATAAAATCAAGTCAGGTCACACTGAATTTTGTTGCTACTTCTTTACAATTAACTACAGTCACGTCACACTTAATTTTGTTGCTACTTCTTTACAATTTGATTCAGTCAAGTCACACTTAATTTTGTTGCTACTCCTTTACAATTAAATCACATAAGTCACACTGAATTTTGTTGCTTCTTCTTTACAATTAAATCACATAAGTCACACTTAATTTTGTTGCTACGTCTTTACAATTAAATCACATAAGTCACCCTGAATTTGTTGCTAATTCTTTACAATTAAATCACATAAGTCAGACTGGATTTTGTTGCTACTTCTTTACAATTAAATCACATAAGTCACACTGAATTTTGTTGCCACTTCTTTACAATTAAATCACATAAGTCACACTGGATTTTGTTGCAACTTCTTTACAATTAAATCACATAAGTCACCCTGAATTTGTTGCTACTTCTTTACAATTAAATAACATGAGTAACACTGGATTTTGTTGCTACTTCTTTACAATTTAATCACATAAGTCACACTTCAATTTGTTGCTACTTCTTTACAATTTAATCCAGTCAAGTCACACTTAATTTTGTTGCTACTTCTTTACAATTAAATCACATAAGTCACACTGGATTTCGTTGCTACTTCTTTACAATTAAATCAAGTCAAGTCACACTAAATTTTGTTCTACTTCTTTACAATTAAATCACATAAGTCACACTGAATTTTGTTGCTACTTTTTTACAATTAAATCAAGTCAAGTCACACTTAAGTTTGTTGCTACTTCTTAATAAGTAAATGCAGTCACGTCACACTTCAATTTGTTGCTACTTCTTTACAATTTAATCCAGTCAAGTCACACTTAATTTTGTTGCTACTTCTTTACAATTAAATCACATAAGTCACACTGGATTTTGTTGCTACTTCTTTACAATTAAATCAAGTCAAGTCAACCTAAATTATGTTGCTACTTCTTTACAATTAAATTCAGTAAAGTCACACTTAATTTTGTTGCTACTTTTTTACAATTAAATCACATAAGTCACACTGAATTTTGTTGCTACTTCTTTACAATTAAATCACATCAGTCACACTGCATTTTGTTGCGACTTCTTTACAATTAAATAACGTAAGTCACACTGAATATTGTTGCTACATCTTTACAATTACATCACATCAGTCACACTAAATTTTGTCGCTACTTCTTTACAATTAAATCACATAAGTCACACTGGATTTTGTTGCTACTTCTTTACAATTAAATCACATAAGTCACACTGGATTTTGTTGCTACTTCTTTACAATTAAATCAAGTCAAGTCACACTAAGTTTTGTTGCTACTTCTTTACAATTACATTCAGTAAAGTCACACTTAATTTTTGTTGCTACTTTTTTACAATTAAATCAAATAAGTCACACTGAGTTTTGTTGCTACTTCTTTACAATTGAATCACATATGTCACACTGGATTTATTTGCTACTTCTTTACAATTAAATCACATAAGTCACACTGAATATTGTTGCTACTTCTGTACAATTAAATCACATCAGTCACACTAAATTTTGTTGCTACTTCTTTACAATTAAATCACATAAGTCACACTGGATTTTGTTGCTACTTCTTTACAATTAAATCACATAAGTCACACTAAATTTTGTTGCTACTTCTTTACAATTAAATCACATAAGTCACACTTCCTTTGTTGCTACTTCTTTACAGTACAATCCAGTCAAGTCACACTAGATTTTGTTGCTACTTCTTTACAATTAAATCACATAAGTCACACTGAATATGTTGCTTCTTCTTACAATTAAATCACATAAGTCACACTGGACTTTGTTGCTACTTCTTTACAATTAAGTCACATAAGTCACACTGAATTTTGTTGCTACTTCTTTACAATTAAATCACATGAGTCACACTGGATTTTGTTGCTACCTCTTTACAATTAAATCACATAAGTCACACTGAATTTTTTTGCTACTTCTTTACAATTAAACCACATAAGTCACACTGAATTTTGTTGCTACTTTTTTACAATTAAATCACATAAGTCACACTGGATTTTGTTGCTACTTCTTTACAATTAAATCACATAAGTCACACTGCATTTTGTGTCTAATTCTTTACAATTAAATCACATAAGTCACACTGAATTTTGTCGCTACTTCTTTACAATTTAATCACATACGTCACACTGGATTTTGTTGCTACATCTTTACAATTAACTCACATAAGTCACACTGAATTTTGTTGCTACTTCTTTACAATTAAATCACATAAGTAACACCGAATTTTTTAGCTACTTCTTTACATTTAAATCCAGTCAAGTCACACTGGATTTCATTGCTACTTCATTACAATTAAATCACATAAGTCACACTGAATTTGTTGCGTCTTCTTTACAATTAAATCACATAAGTCACACTGAACTTTGTTGCTACTTCTTTACAATTTAATCACATAAGTCACACTGAATTTTGTTGCTACCTCTTTACAATTGAATCACATAAGTTACACTGAATTTTGTTGCTACTTATTTACAATTAAATAACATAAGTGACACTGGATTTTGTTGCTACTTTATTACAATTAAATCACATAAGTCACACTGGATTGTGTTGCTACTTCTTTACTATTAAATCACATAAGTCACCCTGAATTGTGTTGCTACTGTTTTACAATTTAATCACATAAGTCACACTGAATTTTGTTGCTACTTCTTTACAATTAAATCACATAAGTCACACTAAATTTTGTTGCTACTTCTTTACAATTAAATCACATAAGTCACACTTAATTTTGTTGCTACTTCTTTACAGTACAATCCAGTCAAGTCACACTAGATTGTGTTGCTACTTCTTTAAAATTAAATCACATAAGTCACCCTGAATGTGTTGCTTCTTCTTACAATTAAATCACATAAGTCACACTCAATTTTTTTGCTACTTCTTTACAATTAAGTCACATAAGTCACACTGAATTTTGTTGCTACTTCTTTACAATTAAATAACATAAGTCACACTGAATTTTGTTGCTACTGTTTTACAATTAAATCACATAAATCACACTGGATTTTGTTGCTACTTCTTTACAATTAAATCACATAAGTCACACTGAATTTTGTGTCTACTTCTTTACAATAAAATCACATAAGTCACACTGAATTTTGTTGCTACTTCTTTACAATTTAATCACATACGTCACACTGGATTTTGTTGCTACATCTTTACAATTAACTCACATAAGTCACACTGAATTTAGTTGCTACTTCTTTACAATTAAATCACATAAGTAACACCGAATTTTGTAGCAACTTCTTTACAATAAAATCAAGTCAGGTCACACTGAATTTTGTTGCTACTTCTTTACAATTAACTACAGTCACGTCACACTTAATTTTGTTGCTACTTCTTTACAATTTGATTCAGTCAAGTCACACTTAATTTTGTTGCTACTCCTTTACAATTAAATCACATAAGTCACACTGAATTTTGTTGCTTCTTCTTTACAATTAAATCACATAAGTCACACTTAATTTTGTTGCTACGTCTTTACAATTAAATCACATAAGTCACCCTGAATTTGTTGCTAATTCTTTACAATTAAATCACATAAGTCAGACTGGATTTTGTTTCTACTTCTTTACAATTAAATCACATAAGTCACACTGAATTTTGTTGCCACTTCTTTACAATTAAATCACATAAGTCACACTGGATTTTGTTGCAACTTCTTTACAATTAAATCACATAAGTCACCCTGAATTTGTTGCTACTTCTTTACAATTAAATAACATGAGTAACACTGGATTTTGTTGCTACTTCTTTACAATTTAATCACATAAGTCCCACTGAATTTTGTAGCTACTTCTTTACAATTAAATCACGTAAGTCACACTGAATTTTGTTGCTACTTTTTTACAATTAAATCACATAAGTCACACTGGATTTTGTTGCTACTTCTTTACAATTAAATCACATAAGTCACACTGAATTTTGTGTCTACTTCTTTACAATTAAATCACATAAGTCACACTGAATTTTGTTGCTACTTCTTTACAATTAAATCACATACGTCACACTGGATTTTGTTGCTACATCTTTACAATTAACTCACATAAGTCACACTGAATTTTGTTGCTACTTCTTTACAATTAAATCACATAAGTCACACTGAATTTTGTAGCTACTTCTTTACGATTAAATCAAGTCAGGTCACACTGAATTTTGTTGCTACTTCTTTACAATTAAATACAGTCACGTCACACTGGATTTTGTTGCTACTTCTTTACAATTTAATCCAGTCAAGTCACACTTAATTTTGTTGCTACACCTTTACAATTAAATCACGTAAGTCACACTGAATTTTGTTGCTACTTCTTTACAATTAAATCACATAAGTCACACTTAATTTTGTTGCTACTTCTTTACAATTAAATAACATAAGTCACACGGGATTTGGTTGCTACTTCTTTACAAGTAAATAACATAAATCACACTGAATTTTGTTGCAACTTCTTTACAATTAAATCACATAAGTCACACTGAATTGTGTTGCTACTTCTTTACAATTAAATCACATAAGTCACACTGGATTTTGTTGCTACTTCTTTACAATGAATTCACATAAGTCACACTGAATTTTGTTGCTACTTCTTTACAATTAAATCACATAAGTCACACTGAATTTTGTTGCTACTTTTTTACAATTGAATCAAGTCAAGTCACACTAAAGTTTGTTGCTACTTCTTTACAAGTAAATGCAGTCACGTCACACTTCAATTTGTTGCTACTTCTTTACAATTTAATCCAGTCAAGTCACACTTAATTTTGTTGCTACTTCTTTACAATTAAATCACATAAGTCACACTGGATTTCGTTGCTACTTCTTTACAATTAAATCAAGTCAAGTCACACTAAATTTTGTTTCTACTTCTTTACCATTAAATCACATAAGTCACACTGAATTTTGTTGCTACTTTTTTACAATTAAATCAAGTCAAGTCACACTTAAGTTTGTTGCTACTTCTTAATAAGTAAATGCAGTCACGTCACACTTCAATTTGTTGCTACTTCTTTACAATTTAATCCAGTCAAGTCACACTTAATTTTGTTGCTACTTCTTTACAATTAAATCACATAAGTCACACTGGATTTTGTTGCTACTTCTTTACAATTAAATCAAGTCAAGTCAACCTAAATTATATTGCTACTTCTTTACAATTAAATTCAGTAAAGTCACACTTAATTTTGTTGCTACTTTTTTACAATTAAATCACATAAGTCACACTGAATTTTGTTGCTACTTCTTTACAATTAAATCACATCAGTCACACTGCATTTTGTTGCGACTTCTTTACAATTAAATAACATAAGTCACACTGAATATTGTTGCCACATCTTTACAATTACATCACATCAGTCACACTAAATTTTGTCGCAACTTCTTTACAATTAAATCACATAAGTCACACTGGATTTTGTTGCTACTTCTTTACAATTAAATCACATAAGTCACACTGGATTTTGTTGCTACTTCTTTACAATTAAATCAAGTCAAGTCACACTAAGTTTTGTTGCTACTTCTTTACAATCACATTCAGTAAAGTCACACTTAATTTTTGTTGCTACTTTTTTACAATTAAATCAAATAAGTCACACTGAGTTTTGTTGCTACTTCTTTACAATTAAATCACATATGTCACACTGGATTTATTTGCTACTTCTTTACAATTAAATCACATAAGTCACACTGGATATTGTTGCTACTTCTGTAACATTTAAATCACATCAGTCACACTAAATTTTGTTGCTACTTCTTTACAATTAAATCACATAAGTCACACTGGATTTTGTTGCTACTTCTTTACAATTAAATCACATAAGTCACACTAAATATTGTTGCTACTTCTTTACAATTAAATCACATAAGTCACACTTCCTTTGTTGCTACTTCTTTACAGTACAATCCAGTCAAGTCACACTAGATTTTGTTGCTACTTCTTTACAATTAAATCACATAAGTCACACTGAATGTGTTGCTTCTTCTTACAATTAAATCACATAAGTCACACTGGACTTTGTTGCTACTTCTTTACAATTAAGTCACATAAGTCACACTGAATTTTGTTGCTAGTTCTTTACAATTAAATCACATTAGTCACACTGGATTTTGTTGCTACCTCTTTACAATTAAATCACATAAGTCACACTGAATTTTTTTGCTACTTCTTTACAATTAAACCACATAAGTCACACTGAATTTTGTTGCTACTTTTTTACAATTAAATCACATAAGTCACACTGGATTTTGTTGCTACTTCTTTACAATTAAATCACATAAGTCACACTGAATTTTGTGTCTAATTCTTTACAATTAAATCACATAGATCACACTGAATTTTGTTGCTACTTCTTTACAATTTAATCACATACGTCACACTGGATTTTGTTGCTACATCTTTACAATTAACTCACATAAGTCACACTGAATTTTGTTGCTACTTCTTTACAATTAAATCACATAAGTAACACCGAATTTTTTAGCTACTTCTTTACATTTAAATCAAGTCAGGTCACACTGAATTTTGTTGCTACTTCTTTACAATTAACTACAGTTACGTCACACTTACTTTTGTTGCTACTTCTTTACAATTTGATTCAGTCAAGTCACACTAAATTTTGTTGCTACTCCTTTACAATTAAATCACATAAGTCATACTGAATTTTGTTGCTACTTCTTTACAATTAAATCACATAAGTCACACTTAATTTTGTTGCTACGTCTTTACAATTAAATCACATAAGTCACACTGAATTTGTTGCTACTTCTTTACAATTTAATCACATGAGTCACACTGGATTTTGTTGCTACTTCTTTACAATTAAATCACATAAGTCACACTGAATTTTGTTGCCACTTCTTTACAATTTAATCACATAAGTCACACTTAATTTGTTGCAACTTCTTTACAATTAAATCACATAAGTCACACTGGATTTTGTTGTAACTACTTTACAATTAAATCACATAAGTCACACTGGATTTTGTTGCTACTTCTTTACAATTAAATCACATAAGTCACCCTGGATTTGTTGCTACTTTTTTACAATAAAATAACATGAGTAACACTGGATTTTGTTGCTACTTCTTTACAATTTAATCACATAAGTCACACTTAATTGTGTAGCTACTTCTTTACAATTAAATCACATAAGTCACACTGAATTTTGTGGCTACTTTTTTACAATTAAATAAAGTCAAGTCACACTTAAGTTTGTTGCTACTTCTTAATAAGTAAATGCAGTCACGTCACACTTCAATTTGTTGCTACTTCTTTACAATTTAATCTAGTCAAGTCACACTTAATTTTGTTGCTACTTTTTTACAATTAAATCACATAAGTCACACTGGATTTTGTTGCTACTTCTTTACAAATAAATCAAGTCAAGTCACACTAAATTTAGTTGCTACTTCTTTACAATTAAATTCAGTAAAGTCACACTTAATTTTGTTGCTACTTTTTTACAATTAAATCACATAAGGCACACTGAATTTTGTTGCTACTTCTTTACAATTAAATCACATAAGTCACACTGGATTTTGTTGCGACTTCTTTACAATTAAATCACATAAGTCACACTGAATATTGTTGCTACTTCTTTACAATTACATCACATCAGTCACACTAAATTTTGTTGCTACTTCTTTACAATTAAATCACATAAGTCACACTGGATTTTGTTGCTACTTCTTTACAATTAAATCACATAAGTCACACTGGATTTTGTTGCTACTTCTTTACAATTAAATCAAGTCAAGTCACACTAAGTTTTGTTGCTACTTCTTTACAATTACATTCAGTAAAGTCCCACTTAATTTTGTTGCTACTTTTTTACAATTAAATCACATAAGTCACACTGAGTTTTGTTGCTACTTCTTTACAATTAAATCTCATAAGTCACACTGGATTTATTTGCTACTTCGTTACAATTAAATCACATAAGTCACACTGAATATTGTTGCTACTTCTTTACAATTAAATCACATCAGTCACACTAAATTTTGTTGCTACTTCTTTACAATTAAATCACATAAGTCACACTGGATTTTGTTGCTACTTCTTTACAATTAAATCACATAAGTCACACTGAATATTGTTGCTTCTTCTTTACAATCAAATCACATAAGTCACACTTCCTTTGTTGCTACTTCTTTACAGTACAATCCAGTCAAGTCACACTAGATTTTGTTGCTACCTCTTTAAAATTAAATCACATAAGTCACCCTGAATGTGTTGCTTCTTCTTACAATTAAATCACATAAGTCACACTGGATTTTGTTGCTACTTCTTTACAATTAAGTCACATAAGTCACACTGAATTTGTTTGCTACTTCTTTACAATTAAATCACATAAGTCACACTGGATTGTGTTGCTACCTCTTTACAATTAAATCACATAAGTCACACTGAATTTTTTTGCTACTTCTTTACAATTAAATCACATAAGTCACACTGAATTTTGTTGCTACTTTTTTACAATAAAATCACATAAGTCACACTGGATTTTGTTGCTACTTCTTTACAATTAAATCACATAAGTCACACTGAATTTTGTGTCTACTTCTTTACAATTAAATCACATAAGTAACACCGAATTTTGTAGCTACTTCTTTACATTTAAATCAAGTCAGGTCACACTGAATTTTGTTGCTACTTCTTTACGATTAACTACAGTCACGTCACACTTACTTTTGTTGCTACTTCTTTACAATTTGATTCAGTCAAGTCACACTTAATTTTGTTGCTACTCCTTTACAATTAAATCACATAAGTCACACTGAATTTTGTTGCTACTTCTTTACAATTAAATCACATAAGTCACACTTAATTTTGTTGCTACGTCTTTACAATTAAATCACATAAGTCACACTGAATTTGTTGCTACTTCTTTACAATTTAATCACATGAGTCACACTGGATTTTGTTGCTACTTCTTTACAATTAAATCACATAAGTCACACTGAATTTTGTTGCCACTTCTTTACAATTTAATCACATAAGTCACACTTAATTTGTTGCAACTTATTTACAATTAAATCACATAAGTCACACTGGATTTTGTTGTAACTACTTTACAATTAAATCACATAAGTCACACTGGATTTTGTTGCTACTTCTTTACAATTAAATCACATAAGTCACCCTGGATTTGTTGCTACTTCTTTACAATTTAATCACATAAGTCACACTGAATTGTGTAGCTACTTCTTTACAATTAAATCACATAAGTCACACTGAATTTTGTGGCTACTTTTTTACAATTAAATAAAGTCAAGTCACACTTAAGTTTGTTGCTACTTCTTAATAAGTAAATGCAGTCACGTCACACTTCAATTTGTTGCTACTTCTTTACAATTTAATCTAGTCAAGTCACACTTAATTTTGTTGCTACTTCTTTACAATTAAATCACATAAGTCACACTGGATTTTGTTGCTACTTCTTTACAAATAAATCGAGTCAAGTCACACTAAATTTAGTTGCTACTTCTTTACAATTAAATTCAGTAAAGTCACACTTAATTTTGTTGCTACTTTTTTACAATTAAATCACATAAGGCACACTGAATTTTGTTGCTTCTTCTTTACTGGATTTTGTTGCGACTTCTTTACAATTAAATCACATAAGTCACACTGAATATTGTTGCTACTTCTTTACAATTACATCACATCAGTCACACTAAATTTTGTTGCTACTTCTTTACAATTAAATCACATAAGTCACACTGGATTTTGTTGCTACTTCTTTACAATTAAATAACATAAGTCACACTGGATTTTGTTGCTACTTTTTTACAATTAAATCAAGTCAAGTCACACTGAAGTTTGTTGCTACTTCTTTACAAGTAAATGCAGTCACGTCACACTTCCATTTATTGCTACTTCTTTACAATTTTATCCAGTCAAGTCACACTTAATTTTGTTGCTACTTCTTTACAATTAAATCACATAAGTCACACTGGATTTTGTTGCTACATCTTTACAATTAAATCAAGTCAAGTCACACTAAATTTTGTTGCTACTTCTTTACAATTACATTCAGTAAAGTCACACTTTATTTTGTTGCTACTTTTTTACAATTAAATCACATAAGTCACACTGAGTTTTGTTGCTACTTCTTTACAATTAAATCACATAAGTCACACTGGATTTATTTGCTACTTCTTTACAATTAAATCACATAAGTCACACTGAATATTGTTGCTACTTCTTTACAATTAAATCACATCAGTCACACAAAATTTTGTTGCTACTTCTTTACAATTAAATCACATAAGTCACACTGGATTTTGTTGCTACTTCTTTACAATTAAATCACATAAGTCACACTGAATATTGTTGCTACTTCTTTACAATTAAATCACATAAGTCACACTTAATTTTGTTGCTACTTCTTTACAGTACAGTCCAGTCAAGTAACACTTAATTTTGTTGCTACTTCTTTAAAATTAAATCACATAAGTCACCCTGAATGTGTTGCGTTTTCTTACAATTAAATCACATAAGTCACACTGGATTTTGTTGCTACTTCTTTACAATTAAGTCACGTAAGTCACACTGAATTTTGTTGCACCTTCTTTACAATTACATCACATAAGTCACACTGGATTTTGTTGCTACTTCTTTACAATTAAATCACATAAGTCACACTGAATTTTGTTGCTACTTCTTTACAATTAAATCACATAAGTCACACTGAATTTTGTTGCTACTTTTTTACAATTAAATCACATAAGTCACACTGGATTTTGTTGCTACTTCTTTACAATTAAATCACATAAGTCACACTGAATTTTGTGTCTACTTCTTTACAATTACATCACATAAGTCACACTGAATTTTGTTGCTACTTCTTTACAATTAAATCACATACGTCACACTGGATTTTGTTGCTACATCTTTACAATTAACTCACATAAGTCACACTGAATTTTGTTGCTACTTCTTTACAATTAAATCACATAAATCACACTGGATTTTGTTGCTACTTCTTTACAATTAAATCACATAAGTCACACTGAATAGTGTTGCTACTTCTTTACAATTAAATCACATAAGTCACACTTAATTTTTTTGCTACTTCTTTACAATTAAATCACATAAGTCACCCTGAATGTGTTGCTTCTTCTTTACAATTAAATCACATAAGTCACACTGGATTTATTTGCTACTTCTTTACAATTAAATCACATAAGTCACACTGGATTTTGTTGCTACATCTTTACAATTAAATCAAGTCAAGTCACACTAAATGTTGTTGCTACTTCTTTACAATTACATTCAGTGAAGTCACACTTTATTTTGTTGCTACTTCTTTACAATTAAATCACATAAGTCACACTGAGTTTTGTTGCTACTTCTTTACAATTAAATCACATAAGTCACACTGGATTTATTTGCTACTTCTTTACAATTAAATCACATAAGTCACACTGAATATTGTTGCTACTTCTTTACAATTAAATCACATCAATCACACAAAATTTTGTTGCTACTTCTTTACAATTAAATCACATAAGTCACACTGGATTTTGTTGCTACTTCTTTACAATTAAATCACATAAGTCACACGGAATATTGTTGCTACTTCTTTACAATTAAATCACATAAGTCACACTTAATTTTGTTGCTACTTCTTTACAGTACAGTCCAGTCAAGTAACACTTAATTTTGTTGCTACTTCTTTAAAATTAAATCACATAAGTCACCCTTAATGTGTTGCGTTTTCTTACAATTAAATCACATAAGTCACACTGGATTTTGTTGCTACTTCTTTACAATTAAGTCACGTAAGTCACACTGAATTTTGTTGCACCTTCTTTACAATTACATCACATAAGTCACACTGGATTTTGTTGCTACTTCTTTACAATTAAATCACATAAGTCACACTGAATTTTGTTGCTACTTCTTTACAATTAAATCACATAAGTCACACTGAATTTTGTTGCTACTTTTTTACAATTAAATCACATAAGTCACACTGGATTTTGTTGTAACTTCTTTACAATTAAATCACATAAGTCACAGTGAATTTTGTGTCTACATTTTTACAATTAAATCACATAAGTCACACTGAATTTTGTTGCTACTTCTTTACAATTAAATCACATACGTCACACTGGATTTTGTTGCTACATCTTTACAATTAACTCACATAAGTCACACTGACTTTTGTTACTACTTCTTTACAATTAAATCACATAAGTCACACGGGATTTGGTTGCTACTTCTTTACAATTAAATCACATAAGTCACACTGAATATTGTTGCAACTTCTTTACTATTAAATACAGTCACGTAACACTTAATTTTGTTGCTACTTCTTTACAATTTGATTCAGTCAAGTCACACTTAATTTTGTTGCTACTCCTTTACAATTAAATCACATAAGTCACACTGAATTTTGTTGCTACTTCTTTACAATTAAATCACATAAGTCACACTTAATTTTGTTACTACGTCTTTACAATAAAATCACATAAGTCACCCTGAATTTGTTGCTACTTCTTTACAATTAAATCACATAAGTCACACTGGATTTTGTTGCTACTTCTTTACAATTAAATCACATAAGTCACACTGAATTTTGTTGCCACTTCTTTACAATTTAATCACATAAGTCACACTGAATTTTGTTGCTACTTCTTTACAATTAAATCACATCAGTCACACTGAATTTTGTTGCTACTTCTTTACAATTAAATCACATAAGTCACACGGGATTTGGTTGCTACTTCTTTACAATTAAATCACATAAGTCACACTGGATTTTGTTGCTACTTCTTTACAATTAAATCACATAAGTCACACTAAATTTTGTTGCTACTTCTTTACAATTAAATCACATAAGTCACACTTCCTTTGTTGCTACTTCTTTACAGTACAATCCAGTCAAGTCACACTAGATTTTGTTGCTACTTCTTTACAATTAAATCACATAAGTCACACTGAATTTTGTTGCTACTTCTTTACAATTAAATCACATGAGTCACACTGGATTTTGTTGCTACCTCTTTACAATTAAATCACATAAGTCACACTGAATTTTTTTGCTACTTCTTTACAATTAAACCACATAAGTCACACTGAATTTTGTTGCTACTTTTTTACAATTAAATCACATAAGTCACACTGGATTTTGTTGCTACTTCTTTACAATTAAATCACATAAGTCACACTGAATTTTGTGTCTAATTCTTTACAATTAAATCACATAAGTCACACTGAATTTTGTTGCTACTTCTTTACAATTTAATCACATACGTCACACTGGATTTTGTTGCTACATCTTTACAATTAACTCACATAAGTCACACTGAATTTTGTTGCTTCTTCTTTACAATTAAATCACATAAGTAACACCGAATTTTGTAGCTACTTCTTTACATTTAAATCAAGTCAGGTCACACTGAATTTTGTTGCTACTTCTTTACAATTAACTACAGTCACGTCACACTTACTTTTGTTGCTACTTCTTTACAATTTGATTCAGTCAAGTCACACTTAATTTTGTTGCTACTCCTTTACAATTAAATCACATAAGTCATACTGAATTTTGTTGCTACTTCTTTACAATTAAATCACATAAGTCACACTTAATTTTGTTGCTACGTCTTTACAATTAAATCACATAAGTCACACTGAATTTGTTGCTACTTCTTTACAATTTAATCACATGAGTCACACTGGATTTTGTTGCTACTTCTTTACAATTAAATCACATAAGTCACACTGAATTTTGTTGCCACTTCTTTACAATTTAATCACATAAGTCACACTTAATTTGTTGCAACTTCTTTACAATTAAATCACATAAGTCACACTGGATTTTGTTGTAACTACTTTACAATTAAATCACATAAGTCACACTGGATTTTGTTGCTACTTCTTTACAATTAAATCACATAAGTCACCCTGGATTTGTTGCTACTTCTTTACAATAAAATAACATGAGTAACACTGGATTTTGTTGCTACTTCTTTACAATAAAATCACATAAGTCACACTGAATTGTGTAGCTACTTCTTTACAATTAAATCACATAAGTCACACTGAATTTTGTGGCTACTTTTTTACAATTAAATAAAGTCAAGTCACACTTAAGTTTGTTGCTACTTCTTAATAAGTAAAGACAGTCACGTCACACTTCAATTTGTTGCTACTTCTTTACAATTTAATCTAGTCAAGTCACACTTAATTTTGTTGCTACTTTTTTACAATTAAATCACATAAGTCACACTGGATTTTGTTGCTACTTCTTTACAAATAAATCAAGTCAAGTCACACTAAATTTAGTTGCTACTTCTTTACAATTAAATTCAGTAAAGTCACACTTAATTTTGTTGCTACTTTTTTACAATTAAATCACATAAGGCACACTGAATTTTGTTGCTACTTCTTTACAATTAAATCACATAAGTCACACTGGATTTTGTTGCGACTTCTTTACAATTAAATCACATAAGTCACACTGAATATTGTTGCTACTTCTTTACAATTACATCACATCAGTCACACTAAATGTTGTTGCTACTTCTTTACAATTAAATCACATAAGTCACACTGGATTTTGTTGCTACTTCTTTACAATTAAATCACATAAGTAACACTGGATTTTGTTGCTACTTCTTTACAATAAAATCAAGTCAAGTCACACTAAGTTTTGTTGCTACTTCTTTACAATTACATTCAGTAAAGTCCCACTTAATTTTGTTGCTACTTTTTTACAATTAAATCACATAAGTCACACTGAGTTTTGTTGCTACTTCTTTACAATTAAATCTCATAAGTCACACTGGATTTATTTGCTACTTCGTTACAATTAAATCACATAAGTCACACCGAATATTGTTGCTACTTCTTTACAATTAAATCACATCAGTCACACTAAATTTTGTTGCTACTTCTTTACAATTAAATCACATAAGTCACATTGGATTTTGTTGCTACTTCTTTACAATTAAATCACATAAGTCACACTGAATATTGTTGCTTCTACTTTACAATTAAATCACATAAGTCACACTTCCTTTGTTGCTACTTCTTTACAGTACAATCCAGTCAAGTCACACTAGATTTTGTTGCTACTTCTTTAAAATTAAATCACATAAGTCACCCTGAATGTGTTGCTTCTTCTTACAATTAAATCACATAAGTCACACTGGATTTTGTTGCTACTTCTTTACAATTAAGTCACATAAGTCACACTGAATTTGTTTGCTACTTCTTTACAATTAAATCACATAAGTCACACTGGATTGTGTTGCTACCTCTTTACAATTAAATCACATAAGTCACACTGAATTGTTTTGCTACTTCTTTACAATTAAATCACATAAGTCACACTGAATTTTGTTGCTACTTTTTTACAATAAAATCACATAAGTTCCCCCGGGTTTTGTTGCTACTTCTTTACAATTAAATCACATAAGTCACACTGAATTTTGTGTCTACTTCTTTACAATTAAATCACATAAGTAACACCGAATTTTGTAGCTACTTCTTTACATTTAAATCAAGTCAGGTCACACTGAATTTTGTTGCTACTTCTTTACAATTAACTACAGTCACGTCACACTTACTTTTGTTGCTACTTCTTTACAATTTGATTCAGTCAAGTCACACTTAATTTTGTTGCTACTCCTTTACAATTAAATCACATAAGTCACACTGAATTTTGTTGCTACTTCTTTACAATTAAATCACATAAGTCACACTTAATTTTGTTGCTACGTCTTTACAATTAAATCACATAAGTCACACTGAATTTGTTGCTACTTCTTTACAATTTAATCACATGAGTCACACTGGATTTTGTTGCTACTTCTTTACAATTAAATCACATAAGTCACACTGAATTTTGTTGCCACTTCTTTACAATTTAATCACATAAGTCACACTTAATTTGTTGCAACTTATTTACAATTAAATCACATAAGTCACACTGGATTTTGTTGTAACTACTTTACAATTAAATCACATAAGTCACACTGGATTTTGTTGCTACTTGTTTACAATTAAATCACATAAGTCACCCTGGATTTGTTGCTACTTCTTTACAATAAAATAACATGAGTAACACTGGATTTTGTTGCTACTTCTTTACAATTTAATCACATAAGTCACACTGAATTGTGTAGCTACTTCTTTACAATTAAATCACATAAGTCACACTGAATTTTGTGGCTACTTTTTTACAATTAAATAAAGTAAAGTCACACTTAAGTTTGTTGCTACTTCTTAATAAGTAAATGCAGTCACGTAACACTTCAATTTGTTGCTACTTCTTTACAATTTAATCTAGTCAAGTCAGACTTAATTTTGTTGCTACTTCTTTACAATTAAATCACATAAGTCACACTGGATTTTGTTGCTACTTCTTTACAAATAAATCGAGTCAAGTCACACTAAATTTAGTTGCTACTTCTTTACAATTAAATTCAGTAAAGTCACACTTAATTTTGTTGCTACTTTTTTACAATTAAATCACATAAGGCACACTGAATTTTGTTGCTACTTCTTTACAATTAAATCACATAAGTCACACTGGATTTTGTTGCGACTTCTTTACAATTAAATCACATAAGTCACACTGAATATTGTTGCTACTTCTTTACAATAACATCACATCAGTCACACTAAATTTTGTTGCTACTTCTTTACAATTAAATCACATAAGTCACACTGGATTTTGTTGCTACTTCTTTACAATTAAATCACATAAGTCACACTGGATTTTGTTGCTACTTCTTTACAATTAAATCAAGTCAAGTCACACTAAGTTTTGTTGCTACTTCTTTACAATTACATTCAGTAAAGTCCAACTTAATTTTGTTGCTACTTTTTTACAATTAAATCACATAAGTCACACTGAGTTTTGTTGCTACTTCTTTACAATTATATCTCATAAGTCACACTGGATTTATTTGCTACTTCTTTACAATTAAATCACATAAGTCACACTGAATATTGTTGCTACTTCTTTACAATTAAATCACATCAGTCACACTAAATTTTGTTGCTACTTCTTTACAATTAAATCACATAAGTCACACTGGATTTTGTTGCTACTTCTTTACAATTAAATCACATAAGTCACACTGAATATTGTTGCTTCTTCTTTACAATTAAATCACATAAGTCACACTTCCTTTGTTGCTACTTCTTTACAGTACAATCCAGTCAAGTCACACTAGATTTTGTTGCTACTTCTTTAAAATTAAATCACATAAGTCACCCTGAATGTGTTGCTTCTTAATATAATTAAATCACATAAGTCACACTGGATTTTGTTGCTACTTCTTTACAATTAAGTCACATAAGTCACACTGAATTTTTTTGCTACTTCTTTACAATTAAATCACATAAGGCACACTGGATTTTGTTGCTACCTCTTTACAATTAAATCACATAAGTCACACTGAATTTTTTTGCTACTTCTTTACAATTAAATCACATAAGTCACACTGAATTTTGTTGCTACTTTTTTACAATAATATCACATAAGTCACAATGGATTTTGTTGCTACTTCTTTACAATTAAATCACATAAGTCACACTGAATTTTGTGTCTACTTCTTTACAATTAAATCACATAAGTCACACTGAATTTTGTTGCTACTTCTTTACAATTTAATCACATACGTCATACTGGATTTTGTTGCTACATCTTTACAATTAACTCACATAAGTCACACTGAATTTTGTTGCTTCTTCTTTACAATTAAATCACATAAGTAACACCGAATTTTGTAGCTACTTCTTTACATTTAAATCAAGTCAGGTCACACTGAATTTTGTTGCTACTTCTTTACAATTAACTACAGTCACGTCACACTTAATTTTGTTGCTACTTCTTTACAATTTGATTCAGTCAAGTCACACTTAATTTTGTTGCTACTCCTTTACAATTCAATCACATTATTCACACTGAATTTTGTTGCTACTTCTTTACAATTAAACTACATAAGTCACACTTAATTTTGTTGCTACGTCTTTAAAATTAAATCACATAAGTCACCCTGAATTTGTTGCTAATTCTTTACAATTAAATCACATAAGTCACACTGAATTTTGTTGCTACTCCTTTACAATTAAATCACATAAGTCACACTGAATTTTGTTGCCACTTCTTTACAATTAAATCACATAAGTCACACTTAATTTGTTGCAACTTCTTTACAATTAAATCACATAAATCACACTGGATTTTGTTGTAACTACTTTTCAATTAAATCACATAAGTCACACTGGATTTTGTTGCTACTTCTTTACAATTAAATCGCATAAGTCACCCTGAATTTGTTGCTACTTCTTTACAATTAAATAACATGAGTAACACTGGATTTTGTTGCTACTTCTTTACAATTTAATCACATAAGTCACACTGAATTTTGTAGCTACTTCTTTACAATTAAATCACGTAAGTCACACTGAATTTTGTTGCTACTTTTTTACAATTAAATCACATAAGTCACACTGGATTTTGTTGCTACTTCTTTACAATCAAATCACATAAGTCACACTGAATTTTGTGTCTACTTCTTTACAATTCAATCACATAAGTAACACTGTATTTTGTTGCTACTTCTTTACAATTCCATCACATACGTCACACTGGATTTTGTGGCTACATATTTACAATTAATTCACATAAGTCACACTGAATTTTGTTGCTACTTCTTTACAATTAAATCACATAAGTCACACTGAATTTTGTAGCTACTTCTTTACAATACAATCAAGTCAGGTATCACTGAATTTTGTTGCTACTTCTTTACAATTCAATACAGTCACGTCACACTTAATTTTGTTGCTACTTCTTTACAATTTGATTCAGTCAAGTCACACTTAATTTTGTTGCTACTCCTTTACAATTAAATCACATAAGTCACACTGAATTTTGTTGCTACTTCTTTACAATTAAATCACATAAGTGACACTTAATTTTGTTGCTACGTCTTTACAATTAAATCACATAAGTCCCCCTGAATTTGTTGCTACTTCTTTACAATTAAATCACATAGGTCACACTGGATGTTGTTGCTACTTCTTTACAATTGAATCACATAAGTCGTACTGAATTTTGTTGCCACTTCTTTACAATTTAATCACATAAGTCACACTGAATTTTGTTGTACTTCTTTACAATTAAATCACATAAGTCACACTGAATTGTGTTGTTACTTTTTTACAATTAAATCACATAAGTCACACGGGATTTGGTTGCTACTTCTTTACAATTAAATCACATAAGTCACACTGAATTTTGTTGCAACTTCTTTACAATTAAATCACATAAGTCACACTGAATTGTGTTGCTACTTCTTTACAATTAAATCACATAAGTCACACTGGATTTTGTTGCTACTTCTTTACAATAAACTCACATAAGTCACCCTGGATTTTGTTGCTACTTCTTTACAATTGAATCACATAAGTCACACTGAATTTTGTTGCTACTTTTTTACAATTAAATCAAGTCAAGTCAAACTTAAGTTTGTTGCTACTTCTTTACAAGTAAATGCAGTCACGTCACACTTCAATTTGTTTCTACTTTTTTACAATTTAATCCAGTCAAGTAACACTTAATTTTGTTGCTACTTCTTTACAATTGAATCACATAAGTCACACTGGATTTTGTTGCTACTTCTTTACAATTAAATCAAGTCAAGTCACACTAAATTTTGTTGCTACTTCTTTACAATTAAATTCAGTAAAGTCACACTTAATTTTGTTGCTAATTTTTACAATTAAATCACATAAGTCCCACTGAATTTTGTTGCTACTTCTTTACAATTAAATCACATAAGTCACACTGGATTTTGTTGCGACTTCTTTACAATTAAATCACATAAGTCACACTGAATATTGTTGCTACTTCTTTACAATTACATCACATCAGTCACACTAAATTTTGTTGCTACTTCTTTACAATTAAATCACATAAGTCACACTGGATTTTGTTGCTACTTCTTTACAATTAAATTCAGTAAAGTCACACTTAATTTTGTTGCTAATTTTTACAATTAAATCACATAAGTCCCACTGAATTTTGTTGCTACTTCTTTACAATTAAATCGCATAAGTCACACTTAATTTTGTTGCTACTTCTTTACAAGTAAATCACATAAGTAACACTGAATATTGTTGCTACTTCTTTACAATTAAATCACATAATTCACACTTAATTTTGTTGCTACTTCTTTACAGTACAATCCAATCAAGCTACACTAGATTTTGTTGCTACTTCTTTAAAATTAAATCACATAAGTCACACTGAATTTTGTTGCTACTTCTTTACAATTTAACTACATACGTCACACTGGATTTTGTTGCTACATCTTTACAATTAACTCGCATAAGTCACACTGAATTTTGTTGCTACTTCTTTACAATTAAATCACATAAGTAACACCGAATTTTGTTGCTACTTATTTACAATTAAATCAAGTCAGGTCACACTTAATTTTGTTGCTACTTCTTTACAATTTGATTCAGTCAAGTTACACTTAATTTTGTTGCTACTCCTTTACTATTACATCACATAAGTCACACTTAATTTTGTTGCTACGTCTTTACAATTAAATCACATAAGTCACACTGAATTTTGTTGCTACTTCTTTACAATTAAATCAAGTCAAGTCACACTAAATTCTATTGCTACTTCTTTCCAATTTAATCAAGTCAAGTCACACTTAATTTTGTTGCTACTTCTTTACAATTAAATCACATCAGTCACACTGGATTTTGTTGTAACTACTTTACAATTAAATCACATAAGTCACACTGTATTTTGTTGCTACTTCTTTAAAATTAAATCACATAAGTCACACTGGATTTTGTTGCTACTTCTTACAATTTAATCACATAAGTCACACTGAATTTTGTAGCTACTTCTTTACAATAAAATCACGTAAGTCACACTGAATTTTGTTGCTACTTCTGTACAATTGAATCACATAAGTCACACTTCATTTTGTTGCTACTGTTTTACAGTTAAATCCAGTCAGGTCACACGTAATTTTCTGCTACTTCTTTACAATTAAATCACATAAGTAACCCTGAATTTGTTGCTACTTCTTTACAATTAAATCACATAAGTCACACTGGATTTTGTTGCTACTTCTGTACAATAAAATCAAGTCAGGTCACACTAAATTTTGTTGCTACTTCTTTACGATTAAATCACATCAGTCACCCTGAATGTGTTGCTTCTTCTTACAATTAAATCACATAAGTCCCACTGGATTTTGTTGTTACTTCTTTACAATTAAGTCACATAAGTCACACTGAATTTTGTTGCTACTTCTTTACAATTAAATCACATAAGTCACACTGGATTTTGTAGCTACTTCTTTACAATTAAATCACATAAATCACACTGAATTTTGTTGCTACTTCTTTACAATTAAATCACATAAGTCACACTATATTTTGTTGCTACTTCTTGACAATTAAATCACATAAGTCACACTGGACTTTGTTGCTACTTCTTTACAATTAAATCACATAAGTCACACTGAATTTTGTTGCTACTTCTTTACAATTAAATCACATAAGTCACACTTAAGTTTGTTGCTACTTCTTTACAATTAAATCACGTAAGTCACACTGAATTTTGTTGCCCCTTCTGTACAATTGAATCACAAAAGTCACACTTAATTTTGTTGCTACTTCTTTACAGTTAAATCCAGTCAAGTCACACGTAATTTTGCTGCTTCTTCTTTACAATTAAATCACATAAGTAACCCTGAATTTGTTGCTACTTCTTTACAATTAAATCACATAAGTCACACTGGATTTTGTTGCTACTTCTTTACAATTAAATCAAGTCAAGTCACACTAAATTTTGTTGCTACTTCTTTACAATTAAATTCAGTCAAGTCACACTTAATTTTGTTGCTACTTTTTTACAATCAAATCACATAAGTCACGCTGAACTTTGTTGCTACTTCTTTACAATTAAATCACATAAGTCACACTGAATCTTGTTGCTACTTCTTTACAATTAAATCACATAAGTCACACTGAATATTGTTGCTACTTCTTTACAATTACATCACATTAGTCACACTGAATTTTGTTGCTACTTCTTTACAGTTAAATCCAGTCAAGTCACACTTAATTTTGTTGCTACTTCTTTACAATTAAATCACATAAGTCAACCTGAATTTGTTGCTACTTCTTTACAATTAAATCACCAAAGTCACACTGGATTTTGTTGCTACTTCTTTACAATTAAATCACATAAGTCACACTGAATTTGTTGCTACTTCATTACAATTAGATCACATAAGTCACACTGGATTTTGTTGCTACTTCTTTACAATTAAATCACATAAGTACCACTGGATTTTGTTGCTACTTCTTTACAATTAAATCACATAAGTCACACTGAATTTTGTAACTGCTTCTTTACAATTAAATCACATAAGTCACACTGAATTTTGTTGCTACTTTTTTACAATTAAATCACATAAGTACCACTGAATTTTGTTGCTACTTCTTTACAATTAAATCACATAAGTCACACTGAATTTTGTTGCTACTTTTTTACAATTAAATCACATAAGTCACACTGAATTTTGTTGCTACTTCTTTACAATTAAATCACATACGTCACACTGGATTTGGTTGCTACTTCTTTACAATTAACTCACATAAGTCACACTGAATTTTGTTGCTACTTCTTTACAATTAAATCACATAAGTCACACTGAATTTTGTTGCTACTTCTTTACAATTAAATCAAGTCAAGTCACACTGAATTTTGTTGCTACTTCTTTACAATTTAATCCAGTCAAGTCACACTTAATTTTGTTGCTACTTCTTTACAATTAAATCACATAAGTCACATGTAATTTTGTTGCTACTTCTTTACAATTAAATCACATAAGTCACACTTCATTTGTTGCTACTTCTTTACAATTAAATCACATAAGTCACACTGGATTTTGTTGTAACTTCTTTACAATTAAATCACATAAGTCACACTGGATTTTGTTGCTACTTCTTTACAATTAAATCACATCAGTCACAATGAATTTTGTTGCTACTTCTTTACAATTAAATCACGTAAGTCACACTGAATTTTGTTGCTACTTCTTTACAATTAAATCACATAAGTCACACTAAATATTGTTGCAACTTCTTCACAATTAAATCACAAAAGTCACACTTACTTTTGTTGCTACTTCTATACAGTTTAATCCAGCCGAGTCACACTTAATTTTGTTGCTACTTCTTTACAATTAAATCACATAAGTCACTCTGAATTTGTTGCTACTTCTTTACAATTAAATCACATAAGTCACACTGGATTTTGTTGCTACTTCTTTACAATTAAATCGCATAAGTCACACTCAATTTTGTTGCTACTTCTTTACAATAAATTCACATAAGTCACACTGAATTTTGTTGCTACTTCTTTACAATTTAATCACATAAGTCATACTGAATTTGTTGCTACTTCTTTAAAATTAAATCACATAAGTCACACTGGATTTTGTTGTAACTTCTTTACAATTAAATCACATAAGTCACACTTAATTTTGTTGCTACTTCTTTACAATTAAATCACATTCGTCACACTGGATTGTGTTGCTACTTCTTTACAATAAACTCACATAAGTCACACTGAATTTTGTTGCTACTTCTTTACAATTAAATCACATAAGTCACACTGAATTTTGTTGCTACTTCTTTACAATTAAATCAAGTCAAGTCACACTAAATTTTGTTGCTACTTCTTTCCAATTTAATCCAGTCAAGTCACACTTAATTTTGTTGCTTCTTCTTTACAATTAAATCACATAAATCACCCTTTATTTTATAGCTACGTCTTTACAATTAAATCACATGAGTCACCCTGAATTTGTTGCTACTTCTTTACAATTAAATCACATAAGTCACACTGCAGTTTGTTGCTACTTCTTTACAATTAAATCACATAAGTCACACTTAATTTTGTTGCTACTTCTTTACAATTAAATCACATAAGTCACACTTCGTTTGTTGCTACTTCTTTACAATTAAATCACATAAGTCACACTGGATTTTGTTGTAACTTCTTTACAATTAAATCACATAAGTCACACTGGATTTTGTAACTACTTCTTTACAATTAAATTACATAAGTCACCCTGAATTTGATGCTACTTCTTTACAATGAAATAACATGAGTCACACTTAATATTATTGCTACTTCTTCACAATTAAATCACATAAGTCACACTGAATTTTGTTGCTACTTCTTTACAATTAAATCACATAAGTCACACTGAATTTTGTTGCTACTTCTTTACAATTACATCACATAAGTCACACTGAATTTTGTTGCTACTTCTTTACAATTAAATCACGTAAGTCACACTGAATTTTGTTGTCCCTTCTGTACAATTGAATCACAAAAGTCACACTTAATTTTGTTGCTACTTCTTTACAGTTAAATCCAGTCAAGTCACACGTGATTTTGCTGCTTCTTCTTTACAATTAAATCACATAAGTTTCCCTGAATTTGTTGCTACTTCTTTACAATTAAATCACATAAGTCACACTGGATTTTGTTGCTACTTCTTTACAATTAAATCAAGTCAAGTCACACTAAATTTTGTTGCTACTTCTTTACAATTAAATTCAGTCAAGTCACACTTAATTTTGTTGCTACTTTTTTACAATCAAATCACATAAGTCACGCTGAACTTTGTTGCTACTTCTTTACAATTAAATCACATAAGTCACACTGAATCTTGTTGCTACTTCTTTACAATTAAATCACATAAGTCACACTGAATATTGTTGCTACTTCTTTACAATTACATCACATTAGTCACACTGAATTTTGTTGCTACTTCTTTACAGTTAAATCCAGTCAAGTAACACTTAATTTTGTTGCTACTTCTTTACAATTAAATCACCTAAGTCAACCTGAATTTGTTGCTACTTCTTTACAATTAAATCACCAAAGTCACACTGGATTTTGTTGCTACTTCTTTACAATTAAATCACATAAGTCACACTGAATTTGTTGCTACTTCATTACAATTAGATCACATAAGTCACACTGAATTTGTTGCTACTACTTTACAATTAAATCACATAAGTCACACTGGATTTTGTTGCTACTTCTTTACAATTAAATCACATAAGTACCACTGAATTTTGTTGCTACATCTTTACAATTAAATCCCATAAGTCACACTGAAGTTTGTTGCTACTTCTTTACAATTAAATCACATAAGTCACACTGAATTTTGTTGCTACTTCTTCACAATTATATCACATAAGTAACACTAGATTTTGTTGCTACTTCTTTACAATTAACTCACATAAGTCACACTGAATTTTGTTCCTACTTCTTTACAATTAAATCACATAAGTCACACTGAATTTTGTTGCTACTTCTTTACAATCAAATCAACTCAAGTCACACTTAAGTTTGTTGCTACTTCTTTACAATTAAATCACATAAGTCACACTGAATGTTGTTGCTACTTTTTTACAATTAAATCACATAAGTCACACTGAATTTTGTTGCTACTTCTTTACAATTTACTCACATAAGTCACACTGAATTTTGTTGCTACTTTTTTAAAATACCATTACATAAGTCACACTGAATTTTATTGCTACTTCTTTACAATCAAATCAACTCAAGTACCACTTGAGTTTGTTGCTACTTCCTTACAATTAAATATCATAAGTCACACTGAATTTTGTTGCTACTTCTTTACAATTAAATCACATAAGTCACACTGAATTTGTTGCTACTTCTTTACAATTGAATCACATAAGTCACACTGGATTTTATTGTTACTACTTTACAATTAAATCATATAAGTCACACTGAATTTTGTTGCTACTTCTTTACAATTAAATCACATGAGTCACACTGAATGTTGTTGCTACTTCTTTACAATTAAATCACATAAGTCACACTGAATTTTTTTGCTACTTTTTTACAATTAAATCACATACGTTACACTGGATTTTGTTGCTACTTCTTTACAATTAAATCACATAGGTCACACTCGATTTTGTTGCTACTTCTGTACAATACAATTCAGTAAAGTCACACTGAATTTTGTTGCTACTTATTTTCAATTAAATCACATAAATCACACTGAATATTGTTGCTACTTCTTTACAATTAAATCACATAAGTCACACTGGATTTTGTTGCTACTTCTTTACAATTAAATCACATAAATCACACTGAATTTTGTTGCTACTTCTTTACAATTAAATCACATAAGTCACACTTAATTTTGTTGCTACTTCTTTACAATTTAATCACATAAGTCACACTGAATTTTGTTGCAACTTCTTTACAATTTAATATCATCAGTCACAATAGATTTTGTTGCTACTTCTTTACAATTTAATCAAGTCAAGTCACACTTCATTTGATTGCTACTTCTTTACAGTTAAATCAAGTCAAGTCACACTGAATTTTGTTGCTACTTCTTTACAATGAAACCACATAAGTTAGACTGAATTTTGTTGCTACTTCTTTACAATTAAATCACATAAGTCACACTGGATTTTGTTGCTACTTCTTTACAATTAAATCACATCCGTCACACTTTATTTTGTTGCATCTTCTTTAAAATTAAATCACGAAAGTCACACTGAATATGTTGCTACTTCTTTACAATTAAATCCAGTTACGTCACACTTAATTTTGTTGCTATTCTTTACAATTAAATTACATAAGTCACATTGGATCTTGTTTGCTACTTCTTTACAATTAAATCACATAAATCACACTGAATTTTGTTGCTACTTCGTTTCAATTAAATCACATAAGTCACACTGGATTTTGTAGCTACTTCTTTACAATACAATTCAGTAAAGTCACACTGAATTTTGTTGCTACTTCTTTACAATTAAATCACATAAGTCACACTGGATTTTTTTGCTACTTCTTTACAATTAAATCACATAAGTCACACTGGATTTTGTTGCTACTTCTTTACAATTAAATCACATAAGTCACACTGGATTTTGTTGCTACTTCTTTACAATTAAATCACATAAGTCACACTGAATTTTGTTGCTACTTCTTTACAATTAAATCACATAAGTCACACTGGATTTTGTTGCTACTTCTTTACAATTAACTTACATAAGTAAAACTGAATTTTGTTTGCTACTTCTTTACAATTAAATCACATAAGTCACACTGAATTTTGTTGCTACTTCTTTACAATTAAATCAAGTCAAGTCACACTTAAGTTTGTTGCTTCTTCTTTACAATTAAATCCAGCTCCGTCACACTTAATTTCGTTGCTACTTCTTTACAATTAAATCACATAAATCACACTGAAATTTGTTGCTACTTCTTTACAATTAAATCACATAAGTCACACTGGATTTTGTTACTACTTCTTTACAATTAAATCACATGAGTCACACTGAATTTGGTTGCTACTTCTTTACAATTAAATCAAGTCAAGTCACACTAAAATTTGTTGCGACTTCTTTACAATTAAATCCAGTTACGTCACACTTAATTTTGTTGCTACTTATTTACAATTAAATCACATAAGTCACATTGGATCTTGTTGCTACTTCTTTACAATTAAATCACATAAGCCACACTGAATTTTGTTGCTACTTCTTTACAATTAAATCAAGTCAAGTCACACTTAAGTTTGTTGCTACTTCCTTACAATTAAATCTAGTTACGTCACACTTAATTTTGTTGCTACTTCTTTACAATCAAATCACATAAGTCACATTGGATCTTGTTGCTACTTCTTTACAATTAAATCCCATAAGTCACCCTGAATTTGTTGCTACTTCTTTACAATTAAATCACATAAATCACACTGAATTTTTTGCTACTTCGTTACAATTAAATTCAGTCAAGTAACACTGAATTTTGTTGCTACATCTTTACCATTAAATCACATAAGTCACACTGAATTTTGTTGCTACTTCTTAACAATTAAATCACATAAGTCACACTGAATTTGTTGCTACTTCTTTACAATTGAATAACATAAGTCACACTGGATTTTGTTGTTACTTCTTTACAATTAAATCACATAGGTCACACTCGATTTTGTTGCTACGTCTTTACAATACAATTCAGTAAAGTCACACTGAATTTTGTTGCTACTTCTTTACAATTAAATCACATGAATCACACTGAATTTTGTTGCTACTTCTTTACAATTAAATCACATAAGTAACACTGGATTTTATTGCTACTTCTTTACAATTAAATCACATAAATCACACTGAATTTTGTTGCTACTTCTTTACAATTAAATCACATAAGTCACACTGAATTTTGTTGCTACTTATTTACAATGAAATCACATAAGTCACACTGGATTTTGTTGCTACTTCTTTACAATTAACTCACATAAGTCACACTGAATTTTGTTCCTACTTCTTTACAATTAAATCACATAAGTCACACTGAATTTTGTTGCTACTTCTTTACAATCAAATCAACTCAAGTCACACTTAAGTTTGTTGCTACTTCTTTACAATTAAATCCAGTCACGTCACACTTAATTTTGTTGCTACTTCTTTACAATTTAATCCAGTCAAGTCACACTAGATTTTGTTGCTACTTCTTTAGGATTTAATCACATCAGTCACACTGAATTTGGTTGCTACTTCTTTACAATTAAATCACATAAGTCACACTTAATTTTGTTGCTACTTCTTTACAATTAAATCACATAAGTCACAATGAATTTTGTTGCTACTTCTTTACAATTAAATATCATAAGTCACAATAGATTTTGTTGCTACTTCTTTACAATTTAATCAAGTCAAGTCACACTTAATTTGATAGCTACTTCTTTACAGTTAACGCAAGTCAAGTCACACTGAATTTTGTTGCTACTTCTTTACAATGAGACCACATAAGTCAGACTGAATTTTGTTCCTACTTCTTTACAAATAAATCACATAAGTCACACTGGATTTTGTTGCAACTTCTTTACAATTAAATCACATAAGTCACACTGAATTTTGTTGCATCTTCTTTAAAATTAAATCACGTAAGTCACACTTAATTTGTTGCTACTTCTTTACAATTTAATCCAGTTACGTCACACTTAATTTTGTTGCTATTCTTTACAATTAAATTACATAAGTCACATTGGATCTTGTTGCTACTTCTTTACAATTAAATTACATAAGTCACACTGGATTTTGTTGCTTCTTCTTTACAATAAAATCACATAAATCACACTGAATTTTGTTGCTACTTCGTTTCAATTAAATCACATAAGTCACACTTGATTTTGTAGCAACTTCTTTACAATTAAATCACATAAATCACACTGAATTTTGTTCCTACTTCTTTACTATTAAATCACATAAGTCCCACTGAATTTTGTTGCTACTTCTTTACAATTAAATCACATAGGTCAAACTCGATTTTGTTGCTACTTCTTTACAATACAATTCAGTAAAGTCACACTGAATTTTGTTGCTACTTCTTTACAATTAAATCACATAAGTCACACTGGATTTTTTGTCTACTTCTTTACAATTAAATCACATAAGTCACACTGGATTTTGTTGCTACTTCTTTAAAATTAAATCACATAAGTCACACTGAATTTTGTTGCTACTTCTTTACAATTAAATCACATAAGTCACACTGAATTTTGTTGCTACTTCTTTACAATTAAATCACATAAGTCACACTGGATTTTGTTGCTACTTCTTTACAATTAACTTACATAAGTAAAACTGAATTTTGTTGCTACTTCTTTACAATTAAATCACATAAGTCAAACTGAATTTTGTTTCTACTTCTTTACAATTAAATCAAGTCAAGTCACACTTAAGTTTGTTGCTACTTCTTTACAATTAAATCCAGCTCCGTCACACTTAATTTCGTTGCAACTTCTTTACAATTAAATCACATAAATCACACTGAATTTTGTTGCTACTTCTTTACAATTAAATCACATAAGTCACACTGAATTTTGTTGCTACTTCTTTACAATTAAATCACATAAGTAACGCTGGATTTTGTTGCTACTTCTTTACAATTAACTTACATAAGTCACACTGAATTTTGTTGCTACTTCTTTACAATTAAATCAAATGAGCTACACTGAATTTTGTTGCTACTTCTTTACAATTAAATCAAGTCAAGTCACACTTAAGTTGGTTGCTACTTTTTTACAATTAAATCTAGTCACGTCACACTTAATTTTGTTGCTACTTCTTTACAATTTAATCCAGTCCCGTCAGACTTAATTTTGTTGCTACTTCTTTACAATTTAATCACATAAGTCACACTGAATTTTGTTGCTACTTCTTTACAATTAAATCACATAAGTCACACTGAATTTGTGTCTACTTCTTTACAATTAAATCACATAAGTCACACTGAATTTTGTTGTTACTTCTTTACAATGAAATCACATAAGCTACACTGGATTTTGTTGCTACTTCTTTACAATTAAATCAGATAAGTCACACTGAATTTTGTTGCTACTGCTTTACAATTAAATATCATAAGTCACACTGGATGTTGTTGCTACTTCTTTAAAATTTAATCAAGTCAAGTCACATTAATTTTGTTGCTACTTCTTTACAATTAAATTCAGTAAAGTCACACTGAATTTTGTTGCTACTTATTTACAATTAAATCACATAAGTCACACTGAATTTTGTTGCTACTTTTTTACAATTAAATCACATAAGTCACACTGGATTTTGTTGCTACTTCTTTACAATTCACTCACATAAGTCATACTGAATTTTGTTTCTACTTATTTACAATTAAATCACATAAGTCACACTGAATTTTGTTGCTACTTCTTTACAATTTAATCCAGTCAAGTCACACTGAAGTTTGTTGCTACTTCTTTACAATTAAATCCAGTTACATCACACTTAATTGTGTTGCTACTTCTTTACAAGTAAATCACATAAGTCACACTGAATTTAATTGCTACTTCTTTACAATTAAATCACATAAGTCACACTGAATTTGTTGCTACTTCTTTACAATTGAATCACATGAGTCACACTGGATTTTTTTGCTACTTCTTTACAATTAAATTACACAAGTCACACTGAATTTTGTTGCTACTACTTTACAATTAAATATCATAAGTCTCAGTGGATTTTGTTGCTACATCTTTACAATTTAATCAAGTAAAGTCACACTTAATTTTGTTGCTACTTCTTTACAATTAAATCACATAAGTCACACTTGATTTTGTTGTTACTTCTTTACAATTAAATCACATAAGTCACACTGGATTTTGTTGCTACTTCTTTACAATTAACTCACATTAGTCACACTTAATGTTGTTGCTACTTCTTTACAATTAAATCACATAAGTCACACTGGATTTTGTTGCTACTTCTTTACAATTAAATCAGATAAGTCACACTGAATTTAGTTGCAACTTCTTTACAATCAAATCACACAAGTCACACTTGATTTTATTGCTACTTCTTTACAATTTAATCAAGTCAAGTCACACTGAATTTTGTTGCTACTTCTTTACAATTTAATTCAGTAAAGTCACACTGAATTTTGTTGCTACTTATTTACAATTAAATCACATAAGTCACACTGAATTTTGTTGCTACTTCTTTACGATTAAATCACATACGTCACACTGGATTTTGTTGCTACTTCTTTACCATTCACTCACATAAGTCATACTGAATTTTGTTGCTACTTATTTGAAATTAAATCACATAAGTCACACTGAATTTTGTTGCTACTTCTTTACAATTTAATCCAGTCAAGTCACACTGAAGTTTGTTGCTACTTCTTTGCAATTAAATCCAGTTACGTCACACTTAATTGTGTTGCTACTTCTTTACAAGTGAATCACATAAGTCACACTGAATTTAATTGCTACTTCTTTACAATTAAATCACATAAGTCACACTGAATTTGTTGCTACTTCTTTACAATTTAATCACATGAGTCACACTGGATTTTGTTGTTACTTCTTTTCAATTAAATCACATAAGTCACACTGGATTTTGTTGCTACTTCTTTACAATTAAATCACATAAATCACACTGAATTCTGTTGCTACTTTTTTACAATTTAATCACATAAGTGACACTTGATTTGGTTGCTACTTCTTTAAATATGTCACATAAGTCACACTGGATTTGGTTGCTACTTTTTTACAATTAAATCACATAAGTTACACCTAATTCTGTTGCTACTTCTTTACAATTAAATCACATAAGTGACACTTGATTTTGTTGCTACTTCTTTACAATTAAATCACATAAGTAACACTGAATTTTGTTGCTACGTCTTTACAATTAACTCACATAGGTCACATTGAATTTTGTTGCTACTTCTTTACAATTAAATCAAATAAGTCACACTGAATTTTGTTGCTACTTCTTTACAATTAAATCAAGTCAAGTCACACTTAAGTTTGTTGCTACTTCTTTACAATTAAATTCAGTCACGTCACACTCAATTTTGTTGCTACTTCTTTACAATTTAATCCAGTCAAGTCACACTGAATTTTTAAGCTACTTCTTTACAATTTAATCACATAAGTCTCACATGATTTTGTTGCTACTTCTTTACAATTTAATCAAGTTAAGTCACACTTAATTTTGTTGCCACTTCTTTACAATTAAATCACATAAGTCACACTTGATTTTGTCGTTACTTCTTTACAATTAAATCACATAAGTAACACTGGATTTTGTTGCTACTAATTTACAATTAACTCACATGAGTCACACTGAATGTTGTTGCTACTTCTTTACAATTAAATCACATAAGTCACATTTGGATCTTGTTGCTACTTCTTTACAATTAAATCACATAAGTCACACTGAATTTTGTTGCTACTTCTTTACAATTAAATCACACAAGTCACACTGGATTTTGTTGCTACTTCTTTACAATTAAATCACATAACTCACACTGAATTTTGTTACTACTTCTTTACAATTAAATCACATAAGTCACACTGAATTTTGTTGCTACTTCTTTACAATTAACTACCATAAGTCACACTGAATTTTGTTGCTACTTCTTTACAATTAACCCACATAAGTCACACTGAATTTGTTGCTACTTCTTTATAATTAAATCAAGTCAAGTCACACTTAAGTTTGTTGCTACTTCTTTACAATTAAATCAAGTCACGTCACACTTAATTTTGTTGCTACTTCTTTACAATTAAATCCAATAAATCACACTGAATTTTGTTGCTACTTCTTTACAATTAAATCACATAAGTCACACTGAATTTTGTTGCTACTTCTTTACAATTAAATCACATAAGTCACACTGAATTTTGTTGCTACTTCTTTACAATTAAATCAAGTAAAGTCACACTTAAGTTTGTTGCTACTTTTTTATAATTAAATCCAGTCACGTCACACTTAATTTTGTTGCTACTTCTTTACAATTTAATCAAGTCAAGTCACACTTAATTTTGTTGCTACTTCTTTACAATTTAATCACATAAGTCACACTGAATTTTGTAGCTACTTCTTAAATATTAAATCACATAAGTCACACTGAATTTTGTAGTAACTTCTTTACAATTAAATCACATAAGTCACACTGGATATTGTTGCTACTTCTTTACAATTAAATCACATAAGTCACACTGAATTTTGTTGCTACTTCTTTACAATTACACCACATAAGTAACACTGAATTTTGTTGCTACTTTTTTACAATTAAATCACATAAGTCACACTGGATTTTGTTGCTACTTTTTTACAATTAAATCACATGTCACACTGAATTGTGTTGCTCTTTCTTTACAATTAAATCAAGTCAAGTCACACTTAAGTTTGTTGCTACTTCTTTACAATTAAATTCAGTTACGTCACACTTAATTTTGTTGCTACTTCTTTACAATTAAATCACATAAGTCACATTGGATCTTGTTGCTACTTCTTTACAATGAAATCACATAAGTTACACTGAAGTTTGTTGTTACTTTGTTACAATTAAATCACATATTCACATTGGATCTTGCTGTTACTTCTTTACAATTCAATCACATAAGTAACACTGGATTTTGTTGTCACTTCTTTACAATTAAATCACATGAGTCACACTGAATGTTGTTGCAACTTCTTTACAATTAAATCACATAAATCACACTGACTTTTTTTGCAACTTCTTTACAATTAAATCACATAAGTCACACTGGATTTTGTTGCTACTTCTTTACAATTGAATCACATAAGTCACACTGGATTTTGTTGCTACTTCTTTACAATTAAATCACATAAGTAACACTGGATTTTGTTGCTACTTGTTTACAATTAAATCACATAAGTCACACTGGATTTTGTTGCTACTTCTTTACAATTGAGTTACATAAGTCACACTGAATTTTGTTGCTACTTCTTTACAATTAAATCACATAAATCACACTGAATTTTTTTGCTACTTCTTTACAATTAAATCAAGTCAAGTCACACTTAAGTTTGTAGCTACTTCTTTACAATTAAATCCAGCCGCGTCACACTTAATTTCGTTGCTACTTCTTTACAATTAAATCACATCAATCACACTGAATTTTGTTGCTACTTCTTTACAATTAAATCACATAAGTAACGCTGGATTTTGTTGCTACTTCTTAACAATTAACTTACATAAGTCACACTTAATTTCGTTGCTACTTCTTTACAATAAAATCACATAAGCTACACTGAATTTTGTTGCTATTTCTTTACAATTCAATCACATAAATCACACGGAATTCTGTTGCTACTTCTTTACAATTAAATGGCATAAGTGACACTTGATTTGGTTGCTACTTCTTTACATAAGTCACATAAGTCACACTGGATTTTGTTGTCACTTCTTTACAATTAAATCACATAAGTTACACCTAATTCTGTTGCTACTTCTTTACAATTAAATCACATAAGTAACACTTGATTTTGTTGCTACTTCTTTACAATTAAATCACATAAGTAACACTGAATTTTGTTGCTACTTCTTTACAATTAACTCACATAGGTCACACTGAATTTTGTTGCTACTTCTTTACAATTAAATCAAATAAGTCACACTGGATATTGTTGCTACTTCTTTACAATTAAATCAAGTCAAGTCACACTTAAGTTTGTTGCTACTTCTTTACAATTAAATTCAGTCACGTCACACTTAAATTTGTTGCTACTTCTTTACAATTTAATCCAGTCAAGTCACACTGAATTTTTAAGCTACTTCTTTACAATTTAATCACATAAGTCACACTGAATTTTGTTGCTACTTCTTTACAATTAAATCACATAAGTCACACTGAATTTTGTTGCTACTTCTTTACAATCAACTCACATGAGTCACACTGAATGTTGTTGCTACTTCTTTACAATTAAATCACATAAGTCACACTGAATTTTGTTGCTACTTCTTTACAATTAAATCACACAAGTCACACTGGATTTTGTTGCTACTTCTTTACAATTAAATCACATAACTCACACTGAATTTTGTTGCTACTTCTTTACAATTAAATCACATAAGTCACACTGAATTTTGTTGCTACTTCTTTACAATTGACTCACATAAGTCACACTGAATTTTGTTGCTACTTCTTTACAATTAAATCACATAAGTCACACTGAATTTTGTTGCTACTTCTTTACAATTAAATCAAGTCAAGTCCCACTTAAGTTTGTTGCTACTTCTTTACAATTAAATCCAGTCACGTCACACTTAATTTTGTTGCTACTTCTTTACAATTTAATCAAATAAACTACACTGAATTTTGTTGCTACTTCTTTACAATTAAATCACATAAGGGACACTGAATTTTGTTGCTACTTCTTTACAATTAAATCACAAAAGTCACACTGAATTTTGTTGCTACTTCTTTACAATTAAATCACATAAGTCACACTGAATTTGTTGCTACTTCTTTACAATTAAATCAAATAAATCGCACTGAATCTTGTTGCGACTTCTTTACAATTAAATAACATAAGGGACACTGAATTTTGTTGCTACTTCTTTACCATTAAATCACAAAAGTCACGCTGGATTTTGTTGCATTTTTTTACAATTAACTTACATAAGTCACACTGGATTTTGTTGCTACTTCTTTACAATTAAATCACATAAGTCACACTGAATTTTGTTGCTACTTCTTTACAATTAAATCAAGTCAAGTCACACTTAAGTTTGTTGCTACTTCTTTACAATTTAATCACATAAGTCACACTGAATTTTGTTGCTACTTCTTTACAATTAAATCACATAAGTCACACTGAATTTTGTTGCTACTACTTTACAATTAAATATCATAAGTCTCACTGGATTTTGTTGCTACTTCTTAAATATTAAATCACATAAGTCACACTGAATTTTGTAGTAACTTCTTTACAATTAAATCACATAAGTCACACTGGATATTGTTGCTACTTCTTTACAATTAAATCACATAAGTCACACTGAATTTTGTTGCTACTTATTTACAATTACACCACATATGTCACACTGAATTTTGTTGCTACTTTTTTACAATTAAATCACATAAGTCACACTGGATTTTGTTGCTACTTTTTTACAATTAAATCACATAAGTCACACGTAATTTTGTTGCTACTTCTTTACAATTAAATCAAGTCAAGTCACACTTAAGTTTGTTGCTACTTCTTTACAATTAAATTCAGTTACGTCACACTTAATTTTGTTGCTACTTCTTTACAATTAAATCACATAAGTAACATTGGATCTTGTTGCTACTTCTTTACAATTAAATCACATAAGTCACACTGTATTTTGATGCAATCTCTTTACAACTAAATCACATAAATCACACTGAAGTTTGTTGTTAATTTGTTACAATTAAATTCAGTTAAGTCACACTGAATTTTGTTGCTACTTCTTTACAATTAAATCACATAAGTCACACTGAATTTTGTTGCTACTTCTTTACAATTAAATCACATAAGTCACACTGAATTTGTTGCTACTTCTTTACAATTGAATCACATAAGTCACACTGGATTTTGTTGTTACTTCTTTACAATTCAATCACATTAGTCACACTGAATTTTGTTGCTACTTCTTTACAATTAAATCACATAAGCTACACTGAATTTTGTTGCTACTTCTTTACAATTAAATCAAGTCAAGTCACACTTAAGTTTGTTGCTACTTTTTTACAATTAAATCCAGTCACGTCCAACTTAATTTTGTTGCTACTTCTTTACAATTTGATCCAGTCAAGTCACACTTAATTTTGTTGCTACTTCTTTACAATTTAATCACATAAGTAACACTGAATTTTGTTGCTACTTCTTTACAATTAAATCACATAAGTCACACTGAATTTGTTTGCAACTTCTTTACAATTAAATCACATAAGCAACACTGAATTTTGTTGTTACTTCTTTACAATTAAATCACATAAGTCACATTTGGATCTTGTTGCTACTTCTTTACAATTAAATCCCATAAGTCACACTGAATTTTGTTGCTACTTCTTTACAATTAAATCACATAATTCACACTGGATTTTTTGCTACTTCTTTACAATTAAATCACATAAGTCACACTGAATTTTGTTGCTAATTCTTTACAATTAACTCACATAAGTCACACTGAATTTTGTTGCTACTTCTTTAAATTTAATCACATAAGTAACACTGTATTTTGTTGCTACTTCTTTACAATTAGATCAAGTCAAGTCACACTTAAGTTTGTTGCTACTTCTTTACAATTAAATCCAGTCACGTCACACTTAATTTTGTTGCTACTTCTTTACAATTAAATCACATAAATCACACTGAATTGTGTTGCTACTTCTTTACAATTAAATCACATAAGTCACACTGAATTTTGTTGCTACTTCTTTACAATTAAATCACAAAAGTCACGCTGGATTTTGTTGCATTTTTTTTACAATTAACTTACATAAGTCACACTGAATTTTGTTGCTACTTCTTTACAATTAAATCACATGAGTCACACTGAATTTTGTTGCTACTTCTTTACAATTAAATCAAGTCAAGTCACACTTAAGTTTGTTGCTACTTTTTTACAATTTAATCCAGTCACGTCACACTTCATTTTGTTGCTACTTCTTTACAATTTAATCAAGTCAAGTCACACTTAATTTTGTTGCTACTTCTTTAAAATTTAATAACATAAGTCACACAAAATTTTGTTGCTACTTCTTTACAATTAAATCACATAAGTCACACTGAATTTTGTTGCTACTTCTTTACAATTAAATCACATAAGTCGCACTGAATTTTGTTGCTACTTCTTTACAATTAACTTACATAAGTCACACTGAATTTTGTTGTTACTTCTTTACAATTAAATCACATAAGTCACACTGAATTTTGTTGCTACTTCTTTACAATTAAATCACACAAGTCACACTGGATTTTGTTGCTACTTCTTTACAATTAAATCACATAACTCACACTGAATTTTGTTGCTACTTCTTTACAATTAAATCACATAAGTCACACTGAATTTTGTTGCTACTTCTTTACAATTGACTCACATAAGTCACACTGAATTTTGTTGCTACTTCTTTACAATTAAATCACATAAGTCACACTGAATTTTGTTGCTACTTCTTTACAATTAAATCAAGTCAAGTCCCACTTAAGTTTGTTGCTACTTCTTTACAATTAAATCCAGTCACGTCACACTTAATTTTGTTGCTACTTCTTTACAATTTAATCAAATAAACTACACTGAATTTTGTTGCTACTTCTTTACAATTAAATCACATAAGGGACACTGAATTTTGTTGCTACTTCTTTACAATTAAATCACAAAAGTCACACTGAATTTTGTTGCTACTTCTTTACAATTAAATCACATAAGTCACACTGAATTTGTTGCTACTTCTTTACAATTAAATCAAATAAATCGCACTGAATCTTGTTGCGACTTCTTTACAATTAAATAACATAAGGGACACTGAATTTTGTTGCTACTTCTTTACCATTAAATCACAAAAGTCACGCTGGATTTTGTTGCATTTTTTTACAATTAACTTACATAAGTCACACTGGATTTTGTTGCTACTTCTTTACAATTAAATCACATAAGTCACACTGAATTTTGTTGCTACTTCTTTACAATTAAATCAAGTCAAGTCACACTTAAGTTTGTTGCTACTTCTTTACAATTTAATCACATAAGTCACACTGAATTTTGTTGCTACTTCTTTACAATTAAATCACATAAGTCACACTGAATTTTGTTGCTACTACTTTACAATTAAATATCATAAGTCTCACTGGATTTTGTTGCTACTTCTTAAATATTAAATCACATAAGTCACACTGAATTTTGTAGTAAATTCTTTACAATTAAATCACATAAGTCACACTGGATATTGTTGCTACTTCTTTACAATTAAATCACATAAGTCACACTGAATTTTGTTGCTACTTATTTACAATTACACCACATATGTCACACTGAATTTTGTTGCTACTTTTTTACAATTAAATCACATAAGTCACACTGGATTTTGTTGCTACTTTTTTACAATTAAATCACATAAGTCACACGTAATTTTGTTGCTACTTCTTTACAATTAAATCAAGTCAAGTCACACTTAAGTTTGTTGCTACTTCTTTACAATTAAATTCAGTTACGTCACACTTAATTTTGTTGCTACTTCTTTACAATTAAATCACATAAGTAACATCGGATCTTGTTGCTACTTCTTTACAATTAAATCACATAAGTCACACTGTATTTTGATGCAATCTCTTTACAACTAAATCACATAAATCACACTGAAGTTTGTTGTTAATTTGTTACAATTAAATTCAGTTAAGTCACACTGAATTTTGTTGCTACTTCTTTACAATTAAATCACATAAGTCACACTGAATTTTGTTGCTACTTCTTTACAATTAAATCACATAAGTCACACTGAATTTGTTGCTACTTCTTTACAATTGAATCACATAAGTCACACTGGATTTTGTTGTTACTTCTTTACAATTCAATCACATTAGTCACACTGAATTTTGTTGCTACTTCTTTACAATTAAATCACATAAGCTACACTGAATTTTGTTGCTACTTCTTTACAATTAAATCAAGTCAAGTCACACTTAAGTTTGTTGCTACTTTTTTACAATTAAATCCAGTCACGTCCAACTTAATTTTGTTGCTACTTCTTTACAATTTGATCCAGTCAAGTCACACTTAATTTTGTTGCTACTTCTTTACAATTTAATCACATAAGTAACACTGAATTTTGTTGCTACTTCTTTACAATTAAATCACATAAGTCACACTGAATTTGTTTGCAACTTCTTTACAATTAAATCACATAAGCAACACTGAATTTTGTTGTTACTTCTTTACAATTAAATCACATAAGTCACATTTGGATCTTGTTGCTACTTCTTTACAATTAAATCCCATAAGTCACACTGAATTTTGTTGCTACTTCTTTACAATTAAATCACATAATTCACACTGGATTTTTTGCTACTTCTTTACAATTAAATCACATAAGTCACACTGAATTTTGTTGCTAATTCTTTACAATTAACTCACATAAGTCACACTGAATTTTGTTGCTACTTCTTTAAATTTAATCACATAAGTAACACTGTATTTTGTTGCTACTTCTTTACAATTAGATCAAGTCAAGTCACACTTAAGTTTGTTGCTACTTCTTTACAATTAAATCCAGTCACGTCACACTTAATTTTGTTGCTACTTCTTTACAATTAAATCACATAAATCACACTGAATTGTGTTGCTACTTCTTTACAATTAAATCACATAAGTCACACTGAATTTTGTTGCTACTTCTTTACAATTAAATCACAAAAGTCACGCTGGATTTTGTTGCATTTTTTTTACAATTAACTTACATAAGTCACACTGAATTTTGTTGCTACTTCTTTACAATTAAATCACATGAGTCACACTGAATTTTGTTGCTACTTCTTTACAATTAAATCAAGTCAAGTCACACTTAAGTTTGTTGCTACTTTTTTACAATTTAATCCAGTCACGTCACACTTCATTTTGTTGCTACTTCTTTACAATTTAATCAAGTCAAGTGACACTTAATTTTGTTGCTACTTCTTTAAAATTTAATAACATAAGTCACACAAAATTTTGTTGCTACTTCTTTACAATTAAATCACATAAGTCACACTGAATTTTGTTGCTACTTCTTTACAATTAAATCACATAAGTCGCACTGAATTTTGTTGCTACTTCTTTACAATTAACTTACATAAGTCACACTGAATTTTGTTGTTACTTCTTTACAATTAAATCACATAAGTCACACTGGATTTTGTTGCTACTTCTTTACAATTAACTCACATGAGTCACACTGAATGTTGTTGCAACTTCTTTACAATTAAATCACATAAGTCACATTTGGATCTTGTTGCTACTTCTTTACAATTAAATCCCATAAGTCACACTGAATTTTGTTGCTACTTCTTTACAATTAAATCACATAATTCACACTGGATTTTTTGCTACTTCTTTACAATTAAATCACATAAGTCACACTGAATTTTGTTGCTAATTCTTTACAATTAACTCACATAAGTCACACTTAAGTTTGTTGCTACTTCTTTAAATTTAATCACATAAGTAACACTGTATTTTGTTGCTACTTCTTTACAATTAGATCAAGTCAAGTCACACTTAAGTTTGTTGCTACTTCTTTACAATTAAATCCAGTCACGTCACACTTAATTTTGTTGCTACTTCTTTACAATTAAATCACATAAATCACACTGAATTGTGTTGCTACTTCTTTACAATTAAATCACATAAGTCACACTGAATTTTGTTGCTACTTCTTTACAATTAAATCACAAAAGTCACGCTGGATTTTGTTGCATTTTTTTTACAATTAACTTACATAAGTCACACTGAATTTTGTTGCTACTTCTTTACAATTAAATCACATGAGTCACACTGAATTTTGTTGCTACTTCTTTACAATTAAATCAAGTCAAGTCACACTTAAGTTTGTTGCTACTTTTTTACAATTTAATCCAGTCACGTCACACTTCATTTTGTTGCTACTTCTTTACAATTTAATCAAGTCAAGTCACACTTAATTTTGTTGCTACTTCTTTAAAATTTAATAACATAAGTCACACAAAATTTTGTTGCTACTTCTTTACAATTAAATCACATAAGTCACACTGAATTTTGTTGCTACTTCTTTACAATTAAATCACATAAGTCGCACTGAATTTTGTTGCTACTTCTTTACAATTAACTTACATAAGTCACACTGAATTTTGTTGTTACTTCTTTACAATTAAATCACATAAGTCACACTGGATTTTGTTGCTACTTCTTTACAATTAACTCACATGAGTCACACTGAATGTTGTTGCAACTTCTTTACAATTAAATCACATAAGTCACATTTGGATCTTGTTGCTACTTCTTTACAATTAAATCACATAAGTCACACTGAATTTTGTTGCTACTTCTTTACAATTAAATCACATAATTCACACTGGATTTTTTTCCACTTCTTTACAATTAAATCACATAAGTCACACTGAATTTTGTTGCTACTTCTTTACAATTAAATCACATAAGTCACACTGAATTTTGTTGCTACTTCTTTACAATTAACTCACATAAGTCACACTGAATTTTGTTGCTACTTCTTTAAATTTAATCACATAAGTAACACTGTATTTTGTTTCTACTTCTTTACAATTAGATCAAGTCAAGTCACACTTAAGTTTGTTGCTACTTCTTTACAATTAAATCTAGGGACGTCACACTTAATTTTGTTGCTACTTCTTTACAATTAAATCACATAAATCACACTGAATTTTGTTGCTACTTCTTTACAATTAAATCACATAAGTCACACTGAATTTTGTTGCGACTTCTTTACAATTAAATCACAAAAGTCACGCTGGATTTTGTTTCATTTTTTTTACAATTAACTTACATAAGTCACACTGAATTTTGTTGCTACTTCTTTACAATTAAATCACATAAGTCACACTGAATTTTGTTGCTACTTCTTTACAATTAAATCAAGTCAAGTCACACTTAAGTTTGTTGCTACTTTTTTACAATCAAATCCAGTCACGTCACACTTCATTTTGTTGCTACTTCTTTACAATTTAATCAAGTCAAGTCACACTTAATTTTGTTGCTACTTCTTTAAAATTTAATAACATAAGTCACACAAAATTTTGTTGCTACTTCTTTACAATTAAATCACATAAGTCACACTGAATTTTGTTGCTACTTCTTTACAATTTACTCACATAAGTCACACTGAATTTTGTTGCTACTTCTTTACAATTAAACCACATAAGTCACACTGAATTTTGTTGCTACTTCTTTACAATTAAATCAAGTCAAGTCACACTTAAGTTTGTTGCTACTTCTTTACAATTAAATCCAGTTACGTCACACTTAATTTTGTTGCTACTTCTTTACAATTAAATCACATAAGTCACATTGGATCTTGTTGCTACTTCTTTACAATTAAATTCAGTTAAGTCACACTGAATTTTGTTGCTACTTCTTTACAATTAAATCACATAAGTCACACTGAATTTTGTTGCTACTTCTTTACAATTAAATCACATAAGTCACACTGAATTTGTTGCTACTTCTTTACAATTGAATCACATAAGTCACACTGGATTTTGTTGTTACTTCTTTACAATTAACTTACATAAGTCACACTGAATTTTGTTGCTACTTCTTTACAATTAAATCACATAAGTCACACTGAATTTTGTTGCTACTTTTTTACAATTAAATCAAGTCAAGTCACACTTAAGTTTGTTGCTACTTCTTTACAATTAAATCCAGCTCCGTCACACTTAATTTCGTTGCTACTTCTTTACAATTAAATCACATGAATCACACTGAATTTTGTTGCTACTTCTTTACAATTAAATCACATAAGCTACACTGAATGTTGTTGCTACTTCTTTACAATTAAATCAAGTCAAGTCACACTTTAGTTTGTTGCTACTTTTTTACAATTAAATTCAGTCACGTCCAACTTAATTTTGTTGCTACTTCTTTACAATTAAATCCAGTCAAGTCAGACTTAATTTCGTTGCTACTTCTTTACAATTTAATCACATAAGTCACACTGAATTTTGCTGCTACATCTTTACAATTAAATCACATAAGTCACACTGAATTTTGTTGTTACTTCTTTACAATTAAATCACATAAGTCACACTGAGTTTTGTTGCTACTTCTTTACAATTAAATATCATAAGTCACACTGGATTTTGTTGCTACTTCTTTACAATTTAATCAAGTCAAGTCACACTTAATTTTGGTGTTACTTCTTTACAATTAAATCACATAAGTCACACTGGATTTTGTTGCTACTTCTTTACAATTAAATCACATAAGTTACACTAAATTTTGTTGCTACTTCTTTACAATTAAATCACATAAGTCACACTGGAATTTGTTTCTACTTCTTTACAATTAACTCACATAAGTCACACTGAATTTTGTTGCTACTTCTTTACAATTAAATCAAGTCAAGTCACATTTAAGTTTGTTGCTACTTCTTTACAATTAAATTCAGTCCCGTCACACTTAATTTTGTTGCTACTTCTTTACAATTAAATCACATAAGTCACACTGAACTTTGTTGCTACTACTTTACAATGAAATATAATAAGTCTCACTGGCTTTTGTTGCTACTTCTTTACAATTTAATCAAGTCAAGTCACACTTAATTTTGTTGCTACTTCTTTACAATTAAATCACATAAGTCACACTTGATTTTGTTGTTACTTCTTTACAATTAAATCACATAAGTCACACTGGATTTTGTTGCTACTTCTTTACAATTAACTCACATGAGTCACACTAAATGTTGTTGCTACTTCTTTACAATTAAATCACATAAATCACACTGAATTTTTTTGCTACTTCTTTCAAATTAAATCACATAAGTCACACTTGATTTTGTTGCTACTTCTTTACAATTAACTTACATAAGTCACACTGAATTTTGTTGCTACTTCTTTACAATTAAATCACATAAGTCACACTGAATTTTGTTGCTACTTCTTTACAATAAAATCAAGTCAAGTCACACTTAAGTTTGTTGCTACTTGTTTACAATTAAATCCAGCTCCGTCACACTTAATTTCGTTGCTACTTCTTTACAATTAAATCACATGAATCACACTGAATTTTGTTGCTACTTCTTTACAATTAAATCACATAAGTCACACTGAATTTTGTTGCTACTTCTTTACAATTAAATCACATAAGTAACGCTGGATTTTGTTGCTACTTCTTTACAATTAACGTACATAAGTCACACTGAATTTTGTTGCTACTTCTTTACAAATCAATCACATAAGCTACACTTAATTTAGTTGCTACTTCTTTACAATTAAATCAAGTCAAGTCAAACTTTAGTTTGTTGCACCTTTTTTACAATTAAATCCAGTCACGTCTAACTTAATTTTGTTGCTACTTCTTTACAATTTAATCCAGTCAAGTCAGACTTAATTTTGTTGCTACTTCTTTATAATTTAATAACATAAGTCACACTGAATTTTGTTGCTACTTCTTTACAATTAAATCACATAAGTCACACTGAATTTTGTTGCGACTTCTTTACAATTAAATCACAAAAGTCACGCTGGATTTTGTTTCATTTTTTTTACAATTAACTTACATAAGTCACACTGAATTTTGTTGCTACTTCTTTACAATTAAATCACATAAGTCACACTGAATTTTGTTGCTACTTCTTTACAATTAAATCAAGTCAAGTCACACTTAAGTTTGTTGCTACTTTTTTACAATCAAATCCAGTCACGTCACACTTCATTTTGTTGCTACTTCTTTACAATTTAATCAAGTCAAGTCACACTTAATTTTGTTGCTACTTCTTTAAAATTTAATAACATAAGTCACACAAAATTTTGTTGCTACTTCTTTACAATTAAATCACATAAGTCACACTGAATTTTGTTGCTACTTCTTTACAATTTACTCACATAAGTCACACTGAATTTTGTTGCTACTTCTTTACAATTAAACCACATAAGTCACACTGAATTTTGTTGCTACTTCTTTACAATTAAATCAAGTCAAGTCACACTTAAGTTCGTTGCTACTTCTTTACAATTAAATCCAGTTACGTCACACTTAATTTTGTTGCTACTTCTTTACAATTAAATCACATAAGTCACATTGGATCTTGTTGCTACTTCTTTACAATTAAATTCAGTTAAGTCACACTGAATTTTGTTGCTACTTCTTTACAATTAAATCACATAAGTCACACTGAATTTTGTTGCTACTTCTTTACAATTAAATCACATAAGTCACACTGAATTTGTTGCTACTTCTTTACAATTGAATCACATAAGTCACACTGGATTTTGTTGTTACTTCTTTACAATTAACTTACATAAGTCACACTGAATTTTGTTGCTACTTCTTTACAATTAAATCACATAAGTCACACTGAATTTTGTTGCTACTTTTTTACAATTAAATCAAGTCAAGTCACACTTAAGTTTGTTGCTACTTCTTTACAATTAAATCCAGCTCCGTCACACTTAATTTCGTTGCTACTTCTTTACAATTAAATCACATGAATCACACTGAATTTTGTTGCTACTTCTTTACAATTAAATCACATAAGCTACACTGAATGTTGTTGCTACTTCTTTACAATTAAATCAAGTCAAGTCACACTTTAGTTTGTTGCTACTTTTTTACAATTAAATTCAGTCACGTCCAACTTAATTTTGTTGCTACTTCTTTACAATTAAATCCAGTCAAGTCAGACTTAATTTCGTTGCTACTTCTTTACAATTTAATCACATAAGTCACACTGAATTTTGCTGCTACATCTTTACAATTAAATCACATAAGTCACACTGAATTTTGTTGTTACTTCTTTACAATTAAATCACATAAGTCACACTGAGTTTTGTTGCTACTTCTTTACAATTAAATATCATAAGTCACACTGGATTTTGTTGCTACTTCTTTACAATTTAATCAAGTCAAGTCACACTTAATTTTGGTGTTACTTCTTTACAATTAAATCACATAAGTCACACTGGATTTTGTTGCTACTTCTTTACAATTAAATCACATAAGTTACACTAAATTTTGTTGCTACTTCTTTACAATTAAATCACATAAGTCACACTGGAATTTGTTTCTACTTCTTTACAATTAACTCACATAAGTCACACTGAATTTTGTTGCTACTTCTTTACAATTAAATCAAGTCAAGTCACATTTAAGTTTGTTGCTACTTCTTTACAATTAAATTCAGTCCCGTCACACTTAATTTTGTTGCTACTTCTTTACAATTAAATCACATAAGTCACACTGAACTTTGTTGCTACTACTTTACAATGAAATATAATAAGTCTCACTGGCTTTTGTTGCTACTTCTTTACAATTTAATCAAGTCAAGTCACACTTAATTTTGTTGCTACTTCTTTACAATTAAATCACATAAGTCACACTTGATTTTGTTGTTACTTCTTTACAATTAAATCACATAAGTCACACTGGATTTTGTTGCTACTTCTTTACAATTAACTCACATGAGTCACACTAAATGTTGTTGCTACTTCTTTACAATTAAATCACATAAATCACACTGAATTTTTTTGCTACTTCTTTCAAATTAAATCACATAAGTCACACTTGATTTTGTTGCTACTTCTTTACAATTAACTTACATAAGTCACACTGAATTTTGTTGCTACTTCTTTACAATTAAATCACATAAGTCACACTGAATTTTGTTGCTACTTCTTTACAATAAAATCAAGTCAAGTCACACTTAAGTTTGTTGCTACTTGTTTACAATTAAATCCAGCTCCGTCACACTTAATTTCGTTGCTACTTCTTTACAATTAAATCACATGAATCACACTGAATTTTGTTGCTACTTCTTTACAATTAAATCACATAAGTCACACTGAATTTTGTTGCTACTTCTTTACAATTAAATCACATAAGTAACGCTGGATTTTGTTGCTACTTCTTTACAATTAACGTACATAAGTCACACTGAATTTTGTTGCTACTTCTTTACAAATCAATCACATAAGCTACACTTAATTTAGTTGCTACTTCTTTACAATTAAATCAAGTCAAGTCAAACTTTAGTTTGTTGCACCTTTTTTACAATTAAATCCAGTCACGTCTAACTTAATTTTGTTGCTACTTCTTTACAATTTAATCCAGTCAAGTCAGACTTAATTTTGTTGCTACTTCTTTATAATTTAATAACATAAGTCACACTGAATTTTGTTGCTACTTCTTTACAATTAAATCACATAAGTCACACTGAATTTTGTTGTTACTTCTTTACAATTAAATCCCATAAGTCACACTGGATTTTGTTGCTACTTCTTTACAATTAAATCACATAAGTCCCACTGGATTTTGTTGCTACTTCTTTATAATTAAATCACATGAGTTACACTGAATTTTGTTGCTACTTTTTTACAATTAAATCACATAAATCACACTGAATTCTGTTGCTACTTCTTTACAATTAAATCACATAAGTCACACTGGATTTTGTTGCTACTTCATTACAATTAAATCACATAAGTGATACTGGATTTTGTTGCTACTTCTTTACAATCATTTCACATAAGTTACACCTAATTTTGTTGCTACTTCTTTACAATTAAATCACATGAGTCACACTGGAATTTGTTGCTACTTCTTTACAATTAAATCAAGTCAAGTGACCTTTAAGTTTGTTGCTACTTCTTTACAATTAAATTCAGTCACGTCACACTTAATTTTGTTGCTACTTCTTTACAATTAAATCACATAAGTCACACTGAACTTTGTTGCTACTACTTTACAATGAAATATCAAAAGTCTCACTGGATTTTGTTGCTACTTCTTTACAATTTAATCAAGTCAAGTCACACTAAATTTTGTTGATACTTCTTTACAATTAAATCACATAAGTCACACTTGATTTTGTTGTTACTTCTTTACAATTAAATCACATAAGTAACACTGGATTTTGTTGCTACTTCTTTACAATTAACTCACATGAGTCACACTGAATGTTGTTGCTACTTCTTTACAATTAAATCACATAAGTCACATTTGGATCTTGTTGCTACTTCTTAACAATTAAATCACATAAGTCACACTGAATTTTGTTGCTACTTCTTTACAATTAAATCACATAAGTCACACTGGATTTTGTTGCTACTTCTTTACAATTAAATCACATAAGTCACACTGCATTTTGTTGCTACTTCTTTACAATTAAATCACATAAGTCAGACTGAATTTTGTTGCTACTTCTTTACAATTAACTCACATAAGTCACACTGGATTTTGTTGCTACTTCTTTACAATTAAATCACATAAGTCACACCTAATTTTGTTGCTACTTCTTTACAATTAAATCACATAAGTTACACTGGAATTTGGTGCTAATTCTTTACAATTAACTCACATCAGTCACACTGAATTTGGTTGCTACTTCTATACAATTAAATCACATCAGTCACACTGAATTTTGTTGCTACTTCTTTACAATTAAATCACATAAGACACACTGGATTTTGTTGCTAATTTTTTTACAATTAGATCAAGTCAAGTCACACTTAAGTTTGTTGCTACTTCTTTAAAATTAAATCCAGTCACGTCACACTTAATTTTGTTGCTACTTCTTTACAATTAAATCACATAAATCACACTGAATTTTGTTGCTACTTCTTTACAATTAAATCACATAAGTCACACTGAATTTTGTTGCTACTTCTTTACAATTAAATCACAAAAGTCACGCTGGATTTTGTTGCATTGTTTTTACAATTAACTTACATAAGTCACACTTTTGTTGCTACTTCTTTACAATTTAATCACATAAGCCACACTGAATTTTGTTGCTACTACTTTACAATTAAATCACATAAGTCACACTGAATTTTGTTGCTACTTCTTTACAATTAAATCACATAAGTAACGCTGGATTTTGTTGCTACTTCTTTACAATTAACGTACATAAGTCACACTGAATTTTGTTGCTACTTCTTTACAATTAAATCACATAAGCTACACTGAATGTTGTTGCTACTTCTTTACAATTAAATCAAGTCAAGTCACACTTTAGTTTGTTGCTACTTTTTTACAATTAACTCACATAAGTCACACGGAATTTTGTTGCTACTTCTTTACAATTAAATCACATATGTCACACTGAATTTTGTTGCTACTTCTTTACAATTAAATCAAGTCGAGTCACACTTAAGTTTGTTGCTACTTTTTTACAATTAAATCCAGTTACGTCATACTTAATTTTGTTGCTACTTCTTTACAATTAAATCACATAAGTCACATTGGATCTTGCTACTTCTTTACAATTAAATCACATACGTCACACTGAGTTTTGTTGCTACTTCTTTACAATAAAATCACATAAATCACCCTGAATTTTGTTGCTACTTCGTTACAATTAAATTCAATTAAGTCACACTGAATTTTGTAGCTACTTCTTTACAATGAAATCACATAAGTCACACTGAATTTTGTTGCTACTTCTTTACAATTAAATCACATAAGTCACAGTGAATTTGTTGCTACTTCTTTACAATTGAATCACATAAGTCACACTGGATTTTGTTGTTACTTCTTTACAATTCAATCACATTAGTCACGCTGGATGTTGTTGCCACTTCTTTACAATTAAATCACATGAGTCACACTGAATGTTGTTGCTACTTCTTTACAATTAAATCACATAAATCACACTGAATTTTTTTGCTACTTCTTTACAATTAAATCACATAAGTCACACTGAATTTTGTTGCTTCTTCTTTACAATTAAATCACATAAGCTACACTGAATTGTGTTGCTACTTCTTTACAATAAAATCAAGTCAAGTCACACTTTAGTTTGTTGCTACTTTTTTACAATTAAATCCAGTCACGTCCAACTTTATTTTGTTGCTACTTCTTTACAATTTAATCCAGTCAAGTCAGACTTCATTTTGTTGCTACTTCTTTACAATTTAATCACATAAGTAACACTGAATTTTGTTGCTACTTCTTTACAATTAAATCACATAAATCACACTGAATTTGTTTGCAACTTCTTTTACAATTAAATCACATAAGTCACACTGAATTTTGTTGTTTCTTCTTTACAATTAAATCACATAAGTCACACTGGATTTTGTTGCTACTTCTTTACAATTAAATCAGATAAGTCACACTGAATTTTGTTGCTACTTCTTTACAATTAAATATCATAAGTCACACTGGATTTTGTTGCTACTTCTTTACAATTTAATCAAGTCAAGTCACACTTAATTTTGTTGCTACTTCTTTACAATTAAATTCAGTACAGTCACACTGAATTTTGTCGCTACTTATTTACTTAATTGTAAACATAAGTCACACTGAATTTTGTTGCTACTTCTTTACAATTAAATCACATAAGTCACACTGGATTTTGTTGCTACTTCTTTACAATTCACTCACATAAATCATACTGAATTTTTTGCTACTTCTTTACAATTAAATCACATAAGTCACACTGAATTTTGTTGCTACTTCTTTACCCTTTAATCCAGTCAAGTCACGTTTAAGTTTGTTGCTACTTCTTTACAATTAAATCCAGTTACCTCACACTTAATTTTGTTGCTACTTCTTTACAATTAAATCTCATAAGTCACACTGGATCGTGTTGCTACTTCTTTACAATTAAATCACATAAGTCAAACTGAATTTAATTGCTACTTTTTTACAATTAAATCACATAAGTCACACTGTATTTGTTGCTACTTCTTTACAATTGAATCCCATGAGTCACACTGGATTTTGTTGTTACTTCTTTTCAATTAAATCACATAAGTCACACTGGATTTTGTTGCTACTTCTTTACAATTAGATCACATAAGTCACACTGGATTTTGTTGCTACTTCTTTACAATTAAATCACATAAGTCACACTGGGATTTGTTTCTACTTCTTTACAATTAACTCACATAAGTCACACTGAATTTTGTTGCTACTTCTTTACAATTAAATCACATAAGTCACACTGAATTTTGTTGCTAATTCTTTACAATTAAATCAAGTCAAGTCACACTTAAGTTTGTTGCTACTTCTTTACAATTACATTCAGTCACGTCACACTTAATTTTGTTGCTACTTCTTTACAATTTAATCCAGTCAAGTCACACTGAATTTTTTAGCTACTTCTTTACATTTTAATCACATAAGTCACACTGAATTTTGTTGCTACTTCTTTACAATTAAATCACATAAGTCACACTGAATTTTGTTGCTACTTCTTTACAATTAAATCACACAAGTCACACTGGATTTTTTTGCTACTTCTTTACAATTAAATCACACAAGTCACACTGAATTTTTGTGCTACTACTTTACAATTAAATATCATAAGTCTCACTGGATGTTGTTGCTACTTCTATACAATTTAATCAAGTCACGTCACACTTAATTTTGATGCTACTTCTTTACAATTAAATCACATAATTCACACTTGATTTTGTTGTTACTTCTTTACAATTTTATCACATAAGTCACACTGGATTTTGTTGCTACTTCTTTACAATTAAATAACATGAGTCACACTGAATGTTGTTGCTACTTCTTTACAATTAAATCACATAAGTAACATTTGGATTTTGTTGCTACTTCTTTACAATGAAATCACATAAGTAACACTGAATTTTGTTGCTACTTCTTTACAATTAAATCACATCAGTCCCACTGACTTTTGTTGCTACTTCTTTAAGATCACCTTACATAACTCACACTGAATTATGTTGCTACTTCTTTACAATTAAATCACATAAGTCACACTGAATTTTGTTGCTACTGCTTTACAATTAAATCAACTCAAGTCACACTTACGTTTGTTGCTACTTCTTTACAATTAAATCCAGTCACGTCACACTTAATTTTGTTGCTACTTTTTTACAATTAAATCACATAAATCACACTGAATTTTGTTGCTACTTCTTTACAATTGAATCACATAAGTCACACTGAATTTTGTTGCTACTTCTTTACAATTGAATCACATAAGTCACGCTGGATTTTGTTGCATTTTTTTTACAATAAACTTACATAAGTCACACTGAATTTTGTTGCTACTTCTTTACAAGTAAATCATATAAGTCACACTGAATTTTGTTGCTACTTTTTTACAATTAAATCCAGTCACGTCACACTTAATTTTGTTGCTATTTCTTTACAATTTAATCAAGTCAAGTCACACTTAATTTTGTTGCTACTTCTTTCTAATTTAATCACATAAGTCACACTCGATTTTTGTTGCTATTTCTTAAATATTAAATCACATAAGTCACACTTAATTTTGTAGTAACTTCTTTACTATTAAATCACATAAGTCAGACTGGATATTGTTGCTACTTCTTTACAATTAAATAACATAACTCACACTTAAGTTTGTTGCTACTTTTTTACAATGAAATATCATAAGTCACACTTGATTTTGTGACTACTTCTTTACAATTTAATCAAGTCAAGTCACACTTCATTTTGTTGCTACTTCTTTACAATTAAATTCAGTAAAGTCACACTGAACTTTGTTGCTACTTCTTTACAATTAAATCACATAAATACCACTGAAATTTGTTGCTGCTTCTTTACAATTAAATCACATAAGTCACACTGGATTTTGTTGCTACTTCTTTACAATTAACTCACATAAGAGACAATGAATATTGTTGCTACTTCTGTACAATTAAATCACATAAGTCACACTGAATTTTGTTGCTACTTCTTTACAATTTAATCAAGTCAAGTCACACTTAAGTTTGTTGCTACTTCTTTACAATTAAATCCAGTTACGTCACACTTAATTTTGTTTCAACTTCTTTACAATAAATCTCATAAGTCACACTGGATCTTGTTGCTACTTCTTTACAATTAAATCACATAAGTCACGCTGGATTTTGTTGTTACTTCTTTACAATTAAATCACATAAGTCACACTGGATTTTGTTGCTACTTCTGTACAATTAAATCACATGAGTCACACTGAATTTTGTTGTTACTTCTTTACAATTAAATCACATAAATCACACTGGATTTTGTTGCTACTTCTTTACAATTAAATCACATAAGTCACACCTTATTTTGTTTCTACTTCATTACAATTAAATCACATAAGTCACACTGGAATTTGGTGCTACTTCTTTACAATTAACTCACATAAGTCACACTGAATTAGGTTACTACATCTATACAATTAAATCACATAGGTTACACTGAATTTTGTTGCTACTTCTTTACAATTAAATCAAGTCACACTTAAGTTCGTTGCTACTTCTTTACAATTAAATCCAGTCACGTCACACTTAATTTTGTTGCTACTTCTTTACAATTTAATCTAGTCAAGTCACACTGAATTTTGTAGCTACTACTTTACAATTTAATCACATAAGTCACACTGAATTTTGTTGCTACTTTTTTACAATTAAATCAAGTCAAGTCACACTTAAGTTTGTTGCTATTTCTTTACAATTATATCCAGTAACGTCACACTTAATTTTGTTGCTACTTCTTTACAATTTAATTCAGTCAAGTCACACTGAATTTTGTAGCTACTTCTTTACAATTTAATCACACAAGTCACACTGAATTTTGTTGCTACTTCTTTACAATTAAATAACATAAGTCACACTGAATTTTGTTGCTACTTCTTTACAATTAAATCACATAAGTCACATTGGATTTTGTTGCTACTTCTTTACAATTAAATCACATAAGTCACACTGAATTTTGTTGCTACTACTTTACAATTAAATATCATAAGTCTCACTGGATTCTGTTGCTACTTCTTTACAATTTAATCAAGTCAAGTCACACTTAATTTTGTTGCTACTTCTTTACAATTAAATTCAGTAAAGTCACACTTAATTTTGTTGCTACTTCTTAACAATCAAATCACATAAGTCACACTGAATTTTGTTGCTACTACTTTATAATTAAATCAAGTCAAGTCACACTTAAGTTTGTTGCTACTTGTTTACAATAAAATCCAGTTACGTCACACTTAATTTTGTTGCTACTTCTTTACAATTAAATTTCATAAGTCACACTGGATCTTGTTGCTACTTCTTTACAATTAAATCACATAAGTCACACTGAATTTTGTTGCTACTTCTTTACAATTAAATCACATAAGTCACACTGGATTTTGTAGCTACTACTTTACAATTGAATCACATAAGTCCCACTGGATTTTGTTGCTACTTTTTTACAATTAAATCACATAAGTCACACTGGATTTTGTTGCTACCTCTTTACAATAAAATCACATGAGTCACACTGAATTTAGTTGCTACTTCTTTACAATTAAATCACATAAATCACACTGAATTTTGTTGCTACTTCTTTACAATTAAATCACATAAGTCGCACTGGATTTTGTTGCTACTTCTTTACAATTAAATCACATAAGTCACACTGGATTTTGTTGCTACTTCTTTACAATTAAATCACATAAGTCACACCTAATTTTGTTGCTACGTCATTACAATTAAATCACATAAGTCACACTGGAATTTGGTGCTACTTCTTTACAATTAACTCACATAAGTCACACTGAATTTGGTTGCTACATCTATACAATTAAATCACATAGGTTACACTGAATTTTGTTGCTACTTCTTTACAATTAAACTAAGTCACACTTAAGTTTGTTGCTACTTCTTTACAATTAAATCCAGTCACGTCACACTTAATTTTGTTGCTACTTCTTTACAATTTAATCTAGTCAAGTCACACTGAATTTTGTAGCTACTACTTTACAATTTAATCACATAAGTCACACTGAATTTTGTTGCTACTTTTTTACAATTAAATCAAGTCAAGTCACACTTAAGTTTGTTGCTACTTCTTTACAATTAAATCCAGTCACGTCACACTTAATTTTGTTGCTACTTCTTTACAATTTAATCCAGTCAAGTCACACTTAATTTTGTAGCTACTTCTTTACAATTTAATCACATAAGTCACACTGAATTTTGTTGCTACTTCTTTACAATTAAATAACATAAGTCACACTGAATTTTGTTGCTACTTCTTTACAATTAAATCACATAAGTCACACTGAATTTGTTGCTACTTCTTTACAATTTAATCAAGTCAAGTCACACTTAATTTTGGTGTTACTTCTTTACAATTAAATCACATAAGTCACACTGGATTTTGTTGCTACTTCTTTACAATTAAATCACATAAGTTACACTAAATTTTGTTGCTACTTCTTTACAATTAAATCACATAAGTCACACTGGAATTTGTTTCTACTTCTTTACAATTAACTCACATAAGTCACACTGAATTTTGTTGCTACTTCTTTACAATTAAATCACATAAGTCACATTGAATTTTGTTGCTACTTCTTTACAATTAAATCAAGTCAAGTCACATTTAAGTTTGTTGCTACTTCTTTACAATTAAATTCAGTCCCGTCACACTTAATTTTGTTGCTACTTCTTTACAATTAAATCACATAAGTCACACTGAACTTTGTTGCTACTACTTTACAATGAAATATAATAAGTCTCACTGGCTTTTGTTGCTACTTCTTTACAATTTAATCAAGTCAAGTCACACTTAATTTTGTTGCTACTTCTTTACAATTAAATCACATAAGTCACACTTGATTTTGTTGTTACTTCTTTACAATTAAATCACATAAGTCACACTGGATTTTGTTGCTACTTCTTTACAATTAACTCACATGAGTCACACTAAATGTTGTTGCTACTTCTTTACAATTAAATCACATAAATCACACTGAATTTTTTTGCTACTTCTTTAAAATTAAATCACATAAGTCACACTTGATTTTGTTGCTACTTCTTTACAATTAACTTACATAAGTCACACTGAATTTTGTTGCTACTTCTTTACAATTAAATCACATAAGTCACACTGAATTTTGTTGCTACTTCTTTACAATAAAATCAAGTCAAGTCACACTTAAGTTTGTTGCTACTTGTTTACAATTAAATCCAGCTCCGTCACACTTAATTTCGTTGCTACTTCTTTACAATTAAATCACATGAATCACACTGAATTTTGTTGCTACTTCTTTACAATTAAATCACATAAGTCACACTGAATTTTGTTGCTACTTCTTTACAATTAAATCACATAAGTAACGCTGGATTTTGTTGCTACTTCTTTACAATTAACGTACATAAGTCACACTGAATTTTGTTGCTACTTCTTTACAAATCAATCACATAAGCTACACTTAATTTAGTTGCTACTTCTTTACAATTAAATCAAGTCAAGTCAAACTTTAGTTTGTTGCACCTTTTTTACAATTAAATCCAGTCACGTCTAACTTAATTTTGTTGCTACTTCTTTACAATTTAATCCAGTCAAGTCAGACTTAATTTTGTTGCTACTTCTTTATAATTTAATAACATAAGTCACACTGAATTTTGTTGCTACTTCTTTACAATTAAATCACATAAGTCACACTGAATTTTGTTGTTACTTCTTTACAATTAAATCCCATAAGTAACACTGGATTTTGTTGCTACTTCTTTACAATTAAATCACATAAGTCCCACTGGATTTTGTTGCTACTTCTTTATAATTAAATCACATGAGTTACACTGAATTTTGTTGCTACTTTTTTACAATTAAATCACATAAATCACACTGAATTCTGTTGCTACTTCTTTACAATTAAATCACATAAGTCACACTGGATTTTGTTGCTACTTCATTACAATTAAATCACATAAGTGATACTGGATTTTGTTGCTACTTCTTTACAATCATTTCACATAAGTTACACCTAATTTTGTTGCTACTTCTTTACAATTAAATCACATGAGTCACACTGGAATTTGTTGCTACTTCTTTACAATTAAATCAAGTCAAGTGACCTTTAAGTTTGTTGCTACTTCTTTACAATTAAATTCAGTCACGTCACACTTAATTTTGTTGCTACTTCTTTACAATTAAATCACATAAGTCACACTGAACTTTGTTGCTACTACTTTACAATGAAATATCAAAAGTCTCACTGGATTTTGTTGCTACTTCTTTACAATTTAATCAAGTCAAGTCACACTTAATTTTGTTGATACTTCTTTACAATTAAATCACATAAGTCACACTTGATTTTGTTGTTACTTCTTTACAATTAAATCACATAAGTAACACTGGATTTTGTTGCTACTTCTTTACAATTAACTCACATGAGTCACACTGAATGTTGTTGCTACTTCTTTACAATTAAATCACATAAGTCACATTTGGATCTTGTTGCTACTTCTTAACAATTAAATCACATAAGTCACACTGAATTTTGTTGCTACTTCTTTACAATTAAATCACATAAGTCACACTGGATTTTGTTGCTACTTCTTTACAATTAAATCACATAAGTCACACTGCATTTTGTTGCTACTTCTTTACAATTAAATCACATAAGTCAGACTGAATTTTGTTGCTACTTCTTTACAATTAACTCACATAAGTCACACTGGATTTTGTTGCTACTTCTTTACAATTAAATCACATAAGTCACACCTAATTTTGTTGCTACTTCTTTACAATTAAATCACATAAGTTACACTGGAATTTGGTGCTAATTCTTTACAATTAACTCACATCAGTCACACTGAATTTGGTTGCTACTTCTATACAATTAAATCACATCAGTCACACTGAATTTTGTTGCTACTTCTTTACAATTAAATCACATAAGACACACTGGATTTTGTTGCTAATTTTTTTACAATTAGATCAAGTCAAGTCACACTTAAGTTTGCTGCTACTTCTTTAAAATTAAATCCAGTCACGTCACACTTAATTTTGTTGCTACTTCTTTACAATTAAATCACATAAATCACACTGAATTTTGTTGCTACTTCTTTACAATTAAATCACATAAGTCACACTGAATTTTGTTGCTACTTCTTTACAATTAAATCACAAAAGTCACGCTGGATTTTGTTGCATTTTTTTTACCCTTAACTTACATAAGTCACACTTTTGTTGCTACTTCTTTACAATTTAATCACATAAGCCACACTGAATTTTGTTGCTACTACTTTACAATTAAATCACATAAGTCACACTGAATTTTGTTGCTACTTCTTTACAATTAAATCACATAAGTAACGCTGGATTTTGTTGCTACTTCTTTACAATTAACGTACATAAGTCACACTGAATTTTGTTGCTACTTCTTTACAATTAAATCACATAAGCTACACTGAATGTTGTTGCTACTTCTTTACAATTAAATCAAGTCAAGTCACACTTTAGTTTGTTGCTACTTTTTTACAATTAACTCACATAAGTCACACGGAATTTTGTTGCTACTTCTTTACAATTAAATCACATATGTCACACTGAATTTTGTTCTACTTCTTTACAATTAAATCAAGTCGAGTCACACTTAAGTTTGTTGCTACTTTTTTACAATTAAATCCAGTTACGTCATACTTAATTTTGTTGCTACTTCTTTACAATTAAATCACATAAGTCACATTGGATCTTGCTACTTCTTTACAATTAAATCACATACGTCACACTGAGTTTTGTTGCTACTTCTTTACAATAAAATCACATAAATCACCCTGAATTTTGTTGCTACTTCGTTACAATTAAATTCAATTAAGTCACACTGAATTTTGTTGCTACTTCTTTACAATGAAATCACATAAGTCACACTGAATTTTGTTGCTACTTCTTTACAATTAAATCACATAAGTCACAGTGAATTTGTTGCTACTTCTTTACAATTGAATCACATAAGTCACACTGGATTTTGTTGTTACTTCTTTACAATTCAATCACATTAGTCACGCTGGATGTTGTTGCCACTTCTTAACAATTAAATCACATGAGTCACACTGAATGTTGTTGCTACTTCTTTACAATTAAATCACATAAATCACACTGAATTTTTTTGCTACTTCTTTACAATTAAATCACATAAGTCACACTGAATTTTGTTGCTTCTTCTTTACAATTAAATCACATAAGCTACACTGAATTGTGTTGCTACTTCTTTACAATAAAATCAAGTCAAGTCACACTTTAGTTTGTTGCTACTTTTTTACAATTAAATCCAGTCACGTCCAACTTTATTTTGTTGCTACTTCTTTACAATTTAATCCAGTCAAGTCAGACTTCATTTTGTTGCTACTTCTTTACAATTTAATCACATAAGTAACACTGAATTTTGTTGCTACTTCTTTACAATTAAATCACATAAATCACACTGAATTTGTTTGCAACTTCTTTTACAATTAAATCACATAAGTCACACTGAATTTTGTTGTTACTTCTTTACAATTAAATCACATAAGTCACACTGGATTTTGTTGCTACTTCTTTACAATTAAATCAGATAAGTCACACTGAATTTTGTTGCTACTTCTTTACAATTAAATATCATAAGTCACACTGGATTTTGTTGCTACTTCTTTACAATTTAATCAAGTCAAGTCACACTTAATTTTGTTGCTACTTCTTTACAATTAAATTCAGTACAGTCACACTGAATTTTGTCGCTACTTATTTACTTAATTGTAAACATAAGTCACACTGAATTTTGTTGCTACTTCTTTACAATTAAATCACATAAGTCACACTGGATTTTGTTGCTACTTCTTTACAATTCACTCACATAAATCATACTGAATTTTGTTGCTACTTCTTTACAATTAAATCACATAAGTCACACTGAATTTTGTTGCTACTTCTTTACCCTTTAATCCAGTCAAGTCACGTTTAAGTTTGTTGCTACTTCTTTACAATTAAATCCAGTTACCTCACACTTAATTTTGTTGCTACTTCTTTACAATTAAATCTCATAAGTCACACTGGATCGTGTTGCTACTTCTTTACAATTAAATCACATAAGTCAAACTGAATTTAATTGCTACTTTTTTACAATTAAATCACATAAGTCACACTGTATTTGTTGCTACTTCTTTACAATTGAATCCCATGAGTCACACTGGATTTTGTTGTTACTTCTTTTCAATTAAATCACATAAGTCACACTGGATTTTGTTGCTACTTCTTTACAATTAGATCACATAAGTCACACTGGATTTTGTTGCTACTTCTTTACAATTAAATCACATAAGTCACACTGGGATTTGTTTCTACTTCTTTACAATTAACTCACATAAGTCACACTGAATTTTGTTGCTACTTCTTTACAATTAAATCACATAAGTCACACTGAATTTTGTTGCTAATTCTTTACAATTAAATCAAGTCAAGTCACACTTAAGTTTGTTGCTACTTCTTTACAATTACATTCAGTCACGTCACACTTAATTTTGTTGCTACTTCTTTACAATTTAATCCAGTCAAGTCACACTGAATTTTTTAGCTACTTCTTTACATTTTAATCACATAAGTCACACTGAATTTTGTTGCTACTTCTTTACAATTAAATCACATAAGTCACACTGAATTTTGTTGCTACTTCTTTACAATTAAATCACACAAGTCACACTGGATTTTTTTGCTACTTCTTTACAATTAAATCACACAAGTCACACTGAATTTTTGTGCTACTACTTTACAATTAAATATCATAAGTCTCACTGGATGTTGTTGCTACTTCTATACAATTTAATCAAGTCACGTCACACTTAATTTTGATGCTACTTCTTTACAATTAAATCACATAATTCACACTTGATTTTGTTGTTACTTCTTTACAATTTTATCACATAAGTCACACTGGATTTTGTTGCTACTTCTTTACAATTAAATAACATGAGTCACACTGAATGTTGTTGCTACTTCTTTACAATTAAATCACATAAGTAACATTTGGATTTTGTTGCTACTTCTTTACAATGAAATCACATAAGTAACACTGAATTTTGTTGCTACTTCTTTACAATTAAATCACATCAGTCCCACTGACTTTTGTTGCTACTTCTTTAAGATCACCTTACATAACTCACACTGAATTATGTTGCTACTTCTTTACAATTAAATCACATAAGTCACACTGAATTTTGTTGCTACTGCTTTACAATTAAATCAACTCAAGTCACACTTACGTTTGTTGCTACTTCTTTACAATTAAATCCAGTCACGTCACACTTAATTTTGTTGCTACTTTTTTACAATTAAATCACATAAATCACACTGAATTTTGTTGCTACTTCTTTACAATTGAATCACATAAGTCACACTGAATTTTGTTGCTACTTCTTTACAATTGAATCACATAAGTCACGCTGGATTTTGTTGCATTTTTTTTACAATAAACTTACATAAGTCACACTGAATTTTGTTGCTACTTCTTTACAAGTAAATCATATAAGTCACACTGAATTTTGTTGCTACTTTTTTACAATTAAATCCAGTCACGTCACACTTAATTTTGTTGCTATTTCTTTACAATTTAATCAAGTCAAGTCACACTTAATTTTGTTGCTACTTCTTTCTAATTTAATCACATAAGTCACACTCGATTTTTGTTGCTATTTCTTAAATATTAAATCACATAAGTCACACTTAATTTTGTAGTAACTTCTTTACTATTAAATCACATAAGTCACACTGGATATTGTTGCTACTTCTTTACAATTAAATAACATAACTCACACTTAAGTTTGTTGCTACTTCTTTACAATGAAATATCATAAGTCACACTTGATTTTGTGACTACTTCTTTACAATTTAATCAAGTCAAGTCACACTTCATTTTGTTGCTACTTCTTTACAATTAAATTCAGTAAAGTCACACTGAACTTTGTTGCTACTTCTTTACAATTAAATCACATAAATACCACTGAAATTTGTTGCTGCTTCTTTACAATTAAATCACATAAGTCACACTGGATTTTGTTGCTACTTCTTTACAATTAACTCACATAAGAGACAATGAATATTGTTGCTACTTCTTTACAATTAAATCACATAAGTCACACTGAATTTTGTTGCTACTTCTTTACAATTTAATCAAGTCAAGTCACACTTAAGTTTGTTGCTACTTCTTTACAATTAAATCCAGTTACGTCACACTTAATTTTGTTTCAACTTCTTTACAATAAATCTCATAAGTCACACTGGATCTTGTTGCTACTTCTTTACAATTAAATCACATAAGTCACGCTGGATTTTGTTGTTACTTCTTTACAATTAAATCACATAAGTCACACTGGATTTTGTTGCTACTTCTGTACAATTAAATCACATGAGTCACACTGAATTTTGTTGTTACTTCTTTACAATTAAATCACATAAATCACACTGGATTTTGTTGCTACTTCTTTACAATTAAATCACATAAGTCACACCTTATTTTGTTTCTACTTCATTACAATTAAATCACATAAGTCACACTGGAATTTGGTGCTACTTCTTTACAATTAACTCACATAAGTCACACTGAATTAGGTTGCTACATCTATACAATTAAATCACATAGGTTACACTGAATTTTGTTGCTACTTCTTTACAATTAAATCAAGTCACACTTAAGTTCGTTGCTACTTCTTTACAATTAAATCCAGTCACGTCACACTTAATTTTGTTGCTACTTCTTTACAATTTAATCTAGTCAAGTCACACTGAATTTTGTAGCTACTACTTTACAATTTAATCACATAAGTCACACTGAATTTTGTTGCTACTTTTTTACAATTAAATCAAGTCAAGTCACACTTAAGTTTGTTGCTATTTCTTTACAATTATATCCAGTAACGTCACACTTAATTTTGTTGCTACTTCTTTACAATTTAATTCAGTCAAGTCACACTGAATTTTGTAGCTACTTCTTTACAATTTAATCACACAAGTCACACTGAATTTTGTTGCTACTTCTTTACAATTAAATAACATAAGTCACACTGAATTTTGTTGCTACTTCTTTACAATTAAATCACATAAGTCACATTGGATTTTGTTGCTACTTCTTTACAATTAATCACATAAGTCACACTGAATTTTGTTGCTACTACTTTACAATTAAATATCATAAGTCTCACTGGATTCTGTTGCTACTTCTTTACAATTTAATCAAGTCAAGTCACACTTAATTTTGTTGCTACTTCTTTACAATTAAATTCAGTAAAGTCACACTTAATTTTGTTGCTACTTCTTAACAATCAAATCACATAAGTCACACTGAATTTTGTTGCTACTACTTTATAATTAAATCAAGTCAAGTCACACTTAAGTTTGTTGCTACTTGTTTACAATAAAATCCAGTTACGTCACACTTAATTTTGTTGCTACTTCTTTACAATTAAATTTCATAAGTCACACTGGATCTTGTTGCTACTTCTTTACAATTAAATCACATAAGTCACACTGAATTTTGTTGCTACTTCTTTACAATTAAATCACATAAGTCACACTGGATTTTGTAGCTACTTCTTTACAATTGAATCACATAAGTCCCACTGGATTTTGTTGCTACTTTTTTACAATTAAATCACATAAGTCACACTGGATTTTGTTGCTACCTCTTTACAATAATATCACATGAGTCACACTGAATTTAGTTGCTACTTCTTTACAATTAAATCACATAAATCACACTGAATTTTGTTGCTACTTCTTTACAATTAAATCACATAAGTCGCACTGGATTTTGTTGCTACTTCTTTACAATTAAATCACATAAGTCACACTGGATTTTGTTGCTACTTCTTTACAATTAAATCACATAAGTCACACTTAATTTTGTTGCTACGTCATTACAATTAAATCACATAAGTCACACTGGAATTTGGTGCTACTTCTTTACAATTAACTCACATAAGTCACACTGAATTTGGTTGCTACATCTATACAATTAAATCACATAGGTTACACTGAATTTTGTTGCTACTTCTTTACAATTAAACTAAGTCACACTTAAGTTTGTTGCTACTTCTTTACAATTAAATCCAGTCACGTCACACTTAATTTTGTTGCTACTTCTTTACAATTTAATCTAGTCAAGTCACACTGAATTTTGTAGCTACTACTTTACAATTTAATCACATAAGTCACACTGAATTTTGTTGCTACTTTTTTACAATTAAATCAAGTCAAGTCACACTTAAGTTTGTTGCTACTTCTTTAAAATTAAATCAAGTCACGTCACACTTAATTTTGTTGCTACTTCTTTACAATTTAATCCAGTCAAGTCACACTGAATTTTGTAGCTACTTCTTTACAATTTAATCACATAAGTCACACTGAATTTTGTTGCTACTTCTTTACAATTAAATAACATAAGTCACACTGAATTTTGTTGCTACTTCTTTACAATTAAATCACATAAGTCACACTGAATTTGTTGCTACTTCTTTACAATTGAATCACATAAGTCACACTGGATTTTGTTGTTACTTCTTTACAATTAACTTTCATAAGTCACACTGAATTTTGTTGCTACTTCTTTACAATTAAATCACATAAGTCACACTGGATTTTGTTGCTACTTCTTTACAATTAAATCACATAAGTCACACTGAATTTTGTTGCTACTACTTTACAATAACATATCATAAGTCTAACTGGATTTGTTGCTACTTCTTTACAATTTTATCAAGTCAAGTCACACTTAATTTTGTGGCTACTTCTTTACAATTAAATTCAGTCAAGTCACACTTAATTTTGTTGCTACTTCTTTACAATTAAATCACATAATCACACTGAATTTTGTTGCTACTTCTTTACAATTAAATCAAGTCAAGTCACACTTAAGTTTGTTGCTACTTCTTTACAATAAAATCCAGTGACGTCACACTTAATTTTGTTGCTACTTCTTTACAATTAAATTTCATAAGTCACACTGGATCTTGTTGCTACTTCTTTACAATTAAATCACATAAGTCACACTGAATTTTGTTGCTACTTCTTTACAATTAAATCACATAAGTCACACTGAACTTTATTGCTACTTCTTTACAATCAAATCACATAAGTTACACTGGATTTTGTAGCTACTTCTTTACAATTGAATCACATAAGTCACACTGGATTTTGTTGCTACTTCTTTACAATAATATCACATGAGTCACACTGAATGTAGTTGCTACTTCTTTACAATTTAATCACATAAATCACACTGAATTTTGTTGCTACTTCTTTACAATTAAATCACATAAGTCGCACTGGATTTTGTTGCTACTTCTTTACAATTAAATCGCATAAGTCACACTGGATTTTGTTGCTACTTCTTTACAATTAAATCACATGAGTTACACCTAATTTTGTTGCTACTTCATTACAATTAAATCACATAAGTCACACTGGAATTTGGTGCTACTTCTTTACAATTAACTCACATAAGTCACACTGAATTTGGTTGCTACATCTATACAATTAAATCACATAGGTTACACTGAATTCTGTTGCTACTTCTTTACAATTAAATCAAGTCACACTTAAGTTTGTTGCTACTTCTTTACAATCAAATCCAGTCACGTCACACTTAATTTTGTTGCTTCTTCTTCACAATTTAATCTAGTCAAGTCACACTGAATTTTGTAGCTACTACTTTAAACTTAAATCACATAAGTCACACTGACTTTTGTTGCTACTTTTTTACAATTAAATCAAGTCAAGTCACACTTAATTTTGTTGCTACTTCTTTACAATTTAATCACATAAGTCACACTGAATTTTGTTGCTACTTCTTTACAATTAAATAACATAAGTCACACTGAATTTTGTTGCTACTTCTTTACAATTAAATCACATAAGTCACACTGAATTTGTTGCTACTTCTTTACAATTGAATCACATAAGTCACACTGGATTTTGTTGTTACTTCTTTACAATTAACTTACATAAGTCACACTGAATTTTGTTGCTACTTCTTTACAATTAAATCACATAAGTCACACTGAATTTTGTTGCTACTTCTGTACAATTAAATCAAGTCAAGTCACACTTAAGTTTGTTGCTACTTCTTTACAATTAAATCCAGCTCCGTCACACTTAATTTCGTTGCTACTTCTTTACAATTAAATCACATGAATCACACTGAATTTTGTTGCTACTTTTTTACAATTAAATCACATAAGTCACACTGAATTTTGTTGCTACTACTTTACAATTACATATCATAAGTCTCACTGGATTTTGTTGCTACTTCTTTACAATTTAATCAAGTCAAGTCACACTTAATTTTGTTGCTACTTCTTTACAATGAAATTCAGTAAAGTCACACTTAATTTTGTTGCTACTTCTTTACAATTAAATAACATAAGTCACACTGAATTCTGTTGCTACTTCTTTACAATTAAATCACATAAGTCACACTGGATTTTGTTGCTACTTCTTTACAATTAAATCACATAAGTCACACTGAATTTTGTTGCTACTACTTTACAATTAAATATCATAAGTCTCACTGGATTTTGTTGCTACTTCTTTACAATTTAATCAAGTCAAGTCACACTTAATTTTGTGGCTACTTCTTTACAATTAAATTCAGTCAAGTCACACTTAATTTTGTTGCTACTTCTTTACAATTAAATCACATAATCACACTGAATTTTGTTGCTACTTCTTTACAATAAAATCACATAAGTCACACTAGGGTTTATTGCTAAGTCTTTACAATTAACTCACATAAGTCACACTGAATTTTGTTGCTACTTCTTTACAATTAAATCAAGTCAAGTCACACTTAAGTTTGTTGCTACTTCTTTACAATAAAATCCAGTTACGTCACACTTAATTTTGTTGCTACTTCTTTACAATTTAATTTCAAAAGTAACACTGGATCTTGTTGCTACTTCTTTACAATTAAATCACATAAGTCACACTGAATTTAGTTGCTACTTCTTTACAATTAAATCACATAAGTCACACTGAATTTTATTGCTACTTCTTTACAATCAAATCACATAAGTCACACTGGATTTTGTAGCTACTTCTTTACAATTGAATCAGATAAGTCCCACTGGATTTTGTTGCTACTTTTTTACAATTAAATCACATAAGTCACACTGGATTTTGTTGCTACTTCTTTACAATAATATCACATAAGTCACACTGAATTTTGTTGCTACTTCTTTACAATTAAATCACATAAATCACACTGAAATTTGGTGCTACTTCTTTACAATTAACTCACATAAGTCGCACTGAATTTGGTTGCTACATCTTTACAATTAAATCACATAGGTTACACTGAATTTTGTTGCTACTTCTTTACAATTAAATCAAGTCAAGTCACACTTAAGTTTGTTGCTACTTCTTTACAATTAAATCCAGTCACGTCACACTTAATTTTGTTGCTACTTCTTTACAATTTAATCTAGTCAAGTCACACTGAATTTTGTAGCTACTACTTTACAATTTAATCACATAAGTCACACTGAATTTTGTTGCTACTTTTTTACAATTAAATCCAGTCAAGTCACACTTAAGTTTGTTGCTACTTCTTTACAATTAAATCCAGTCACTTCACACTTAATTTTGTTGCTACTTCTTTACAATTTAATCCAGTCAAGTCACACTGAATTTTGTAGCTACTTCTTTACAATTTAATCACATAAGTCACACCGAATTTTTTTGCTACTTCTTTACAATTAAATAACATAAGTCACACTGAATTTTGTTGCTACTTCTTTACAATTAAATCACATAAGTCACACTGGATTTTGTTGCTACTTCTTTACAATTAAATCACATAAGTCACACTGAATTTTGTTGCTACTACTTTACAATTAAATATCATAAGTCTCACTGGATTTTGTTGCTACTTCTTTACAATTTAATTAAGTCAAGTCACACTTTAATTTGTGGCTACTTCTTTACAATTAAATTCAGTCAAGTCACACTTAATTTTGTTGCTACTTCTTTACAATTAAAACACATAAGTCACACTTAATTTTGTTGCTACCTCTTTACAATTAAATCACATAAGTCACACTGGATTTTATTGCTAAGTCTTTACAATTAACTCACATAAGTCACACTGAATGTTGTTGCTACTTCTTTACAATTAAATCAAGTCAAGTCACACTTAAGTGTGTTGCTACTTCTTGACAATTAAATCCAGTCACGTCACACTTAATTTTGTTGCTACTTCTTTACAATTTAATCTAGTCAAGTCACACTGAATTTTGTAGCTACTACTTTACAATTTAATCACATAAGTCACACTGAATTTTGTTGCTACTTTTTTACAATTAAATCACATAAGTCACACTGGATTTTGTTGCTACTTCTTTACAATTAAATAACCTAAGTCACACTATATTTTGTTGCTACTTCTTTACAATAAAATCACATAAGTCACACTGGATTTTGTTGCTACTTCTTTACAATTAAATCACATAAGTCACACTGAATTTTGTTGCTACTACTTTACAATTAAATTTCATAAGTCTCACTGGATTTTGTTGCTTCTTCTTTACAATTTATTCAAGTCAAGTCACACTTAATTTTGTGGCTACTTCTTTACAATTAAATTCAGTCAAGTAACACTTAATTTTGTTGCTACTTCTTTACAATTAAATCACATTAGTCACACTGAATTTTGTTGCTACTTCTTTACAATTAAATCACATAAGTCACACTGGATTTTATTGCTAAGTCTTTACAATTAACTCACATTAGTCACACTGAATTTTGTTGCTACTTCTTTACAATTAAATCAAGTAAAGTCACACTTAAGTTTGTTGCTACTTCTTTACAATAAAATCCAGTTACGTCACACTTAATTTTGTTGCTACTTCTTTACAATCAAATTTCATAAGTCACACTGGATCTTGTTGCTACTGTTTTACAATTAAATCACATAAGTCACACTGAATTTTGTTGCTACTTCTTTAAAATTAAATCACATAAGTCACACTGAATTTTATTGCTACTTCTTTACAATCAAATCACATAAGTCACACTGGATTTTGTAGCTACGTCTTTACAATTGAATCACATAAGTCACACTGGATTTTGTTGCTACTTCTTTACAATTAAATCACATAAATCACACTGGATTTTATTGCTACTTTTTTACAATTAAATCACATAAGTCACACTGGATTTTGTTGCTACTTCTTTACAATTAAATCACATAAGTCACACCTAATTTTGTTGCTACTTCTTTACAATTGAATCACATAAGTCACACTGGATTTTCTTGTTACTTCTTTACAATTAAATCACATAGGTTAAACTGAATTTTGTTGCTACTTCTTTACAATTAAATCACATAAGTCACACTGGATTTTGTTGCTACTTCTTTACAATTAAATCACATGAGTCACACTGAATTTTGTTGCTACTTCTTTACAATTAAATCACATGAATCACACTGAATTCTGTTGCTACTTCTTTACAGTTAAATCACATAAGTCAAACTGGATTTTGTTGCTACTTCTTTACAATTAAATCACATAAGTCACACCGGATTTTGTTGCTACTTCTTTACAATTAAATCACATAAGTCACACCTAATTTTGTTGCTACTTCTTTACAATTTAATCACATAAGTTACACTGGAATTGGGTGCTACTTCTTTACAATTAACTCACATAAGTCACACTGAATTTGGTTGCTACTTCTATACAATTAAATCACATAAGTCACACTGAATTTTGTTGCTACTTCTTTACAATTAAATCAAGTCAAGTCACACTTAAGTTTGTTGCTACTTCTTTACAATTAAATCCAGTCACGTCACACTTAATTTTGTTGCTACTTCTTTACAATTAAATCTAGTCAAGTAACACTGAATTTTGTAGCTACTTCTTTACAATTTCATCACATAAGTCACACTGAATTTTGTTGCTACTTCTTTACAATTAAATAACATAAGTCACACTGAATTTTGTTGCTACTTCTTTACAATTAAATCACATAAGTCACACTGGATTTTGTTGCTACTTCTTTACAATTAAATCACATAAGTCACACTGAATTTTGTTGTTACTACTTTACAATAAAATATCATAAGTCTCACTGGATTTTCTTGCTCGTTCTTTACAATTTAATCAAGTCAAGTCACACTTAATTTTGTGGCTACTTCTTTACAATTAAATTCAGTCAAGTCACACTGAATTTGTTGCTACTTCTTAACAATTAAATCACATAAGTCACACTGAATTTTGTTGCTACTTCTTTACAATAAAATCACATAAGTCACACTGGATTTTATTGCTACTTTTTTACAATTAACTCACATAAGTCACACTGAATTTTGTTGCTACTTCTTTACAATTAAATCACATAAGTCACACTGAATTTAGTTGCAACTTCTTTACAATTAAATCACATAAGTCACACTTAAGTTTGTTGCTACTTCTGTACAATTAAATCCAGTCACGTCACACTTAATTTTGTGGCTACTTTTTTACAATTTAATCCAGTCAAGTCACACTTAAGTTTGTTGCTACTTATTTACAATTGAATCACATAAGTCACACTGAATTTTGTTGCTACTTCTTTCAATTAAATCACATAAGTCACACGTAATTTTGTTGCTACTTCTTTACAATTAAATCACATAAGTCACACTGAATTTTGTTGCTACTTCTTTACAATTAAATCACATAAGTCACACTGGATTTTGTTGCTACTTCTTTACAATTAAATAACATAAGTCACACTGAATTTTGTTGCTACTACTTTACAATTAAATATCATAAGTCACACTGGATTTTATTGCTACTTCTTTACAATTAACTCACATAAGTCACACTGTGTTTTGTTGCCACTTCTTTACAACTAAATCAAGTCAAGTCACACTTAAGTTTGTTGCTACTTCTTTACAATTAAATCCAGTTACGTCACACTTAATTTTGTTGCTACTTGTTTACAATTAAATCTCATAAGTCACACTGGATCTTGTTGCTACTTCTTTACAATTAAATCACATAAGTCACACTGAATTTTGTTGCTACTTCTTTACAATTAAATCACATAAGTCACACTGAATTTTATTGCTACTTCTGTACAATAAAATCACATAAGTCACACTGGATTTTGTAGCTACTTCTTTACAATTGAATCACATAAGTCACACTGGATTTTTTTGCTACTTCTTTACAATTAAATCACATGAGTCACACTGAATTTTGTTGCTACTTCTTTACAATTAAATCACATGAATCACACTGAATTCTGTTGCTACTTCTTTACAATTAAATCACATAAGTCACACTGGATTTTGTTGCTACTTCTTTACAATTAAATTCAGTCAAGTCACACTGAATTTTGTTGCTACTTCTTTACAATTAAATCACATAAGTCACACTGTATTTGTTGCTACTTCTTTACAATTGAATCACATACGTCACACTGGATTTTGTTGTTACTTCTTTACAATTAAATCACATAAGTCACACTGGCTGTTGTTTTTACTTCTTTACAATTAAATCACATAAATCACACTGGATTTTGTTGCTACTTCTTTACAATTAAATCACATAAGTCACCCTGAATTTTGTTGCTACTTCTTTAAAATCAAATCACATAAGTCACACTGGTTGTGTTGCTACTTCTTTACAATTAAATCCAGTCCAGTCACACTTGATTTTGTTGCTACTTATTTACAATTAAATCCAGTCAAGTCACACTTGATTTTGTTGCTACTTCTTTACAATTAAATCACATAAGTCACACTGGATTTGGTTGCTACTTCTTTACAATTAAATCACGTAAGTCACACTGGATTTTGTTGCTACTTCTTTACAATTAAATCACATAAGTCACATTCAATTTTTTTGCTACTTTTTTACAATTAAATCACATAAGTCTCACTGGATTTTGTTGTTACTTTTTTATAATTAAATCACATAAGTCACACTGGATTTTGTTGCTACTTATTTACAATTAAATCACATAAGTGTTGTGGACTTTAGTAAAGCTGAATAATTGACACAGGAACACATGGTTTAAATGAACAACGGTATATATTATATAATAGAAAAAAAGAGATACAAGGAGATGTTGCTCTCAACCGCCATTGCTGGTTTGCCTGGGAAGAAGAGAACAAGTGTCACGTGCTTCCCGTATTTATAAGGTGGACGAGTCCATCAGTTCTCTGTAGGTAGGTACAGCACCATAACACCCCCCTTTCCAAGCCTTACCTCCTCAGGAGTCTTAATAACGTTTCCTTTTCGGATCTATCTCTAGGTAGTCCGGAGCCATTCGTTTTCTTTTTGGTTGTTGTTTACGTGTGACTACCTGGGGTGCTGGTAAGTTGAAGGTGTCATATATCACGTCCATCACGTCTTATCCTTGTGGGGCGCTGTCAGTGTCATCTGACAGTCTTTTTCTTATTAGATGTCTCTTATGCGAGAACCGTGGTCCTTTTATGATATAGACCATCGATCCGATCCTCTTTTCAATTGTACCGGGTTCCCAGAACGATGCATTGTTTTTGAACATCTTAAAATATACCCTATCTCCTGGGTTGTATTTTTTCTTCGGTACCATAGAGATTCGGTCATAATTATTATGTTTAGGTAATAATTTATCAAACACGGACTTCACATTCTGCGCAAACATCATCTCTGCGGGGGATAATGATTATGCTATGTTCATGTTTTTTGTAATTCTATATACCTGTAAGAATTGTTGTAAAGCCTTCTCCTTAGGAGTATCACCGGCCTTTTTTAATGCTCTTTTTAATGTGTCTACGAAGCGTTCCGCCTGGCCGTTTGACCTAGGATGATACGGGGGCGTCGTTATATGTCTGATTTGAAACGTCGCGCAGAAATCCTCAAAATCTGATGACGTGAACTGTGTCCCATTATCACTCACCAAACAATCCACTACCCCAAAACGGGCAAATAGTTCATGTAGGAATCTTATCGTAACCTCTGACGTGGGACTCTTGCAACGTAGTACCTCGGGCCACTTTGAAAAACTGTCGACTACGATTAAGTAGTAAAATCCTTCCAATGGTCCCGCGAAATCCACGTGAATTCTTTCCCACGGACGGTCGGTCTTTGGCCATGGGCTATGCTTTATATGCGGTGCTTTTGCCGCTAAGGCACAGCCTTTACAAAGCTTTACTGCTTTTTCAATGTCATTGTCCATACCTGGCCAGTACACAAAACTCCTCATTAACCCCTTCATCCTGGTTATCTCTGGATGGCCAACATGAAATTCTTTCCGAATTTGCTTTCGTAGTTTTTCTGGGATGACCACCCTTTCGTTATGCATGAGTACGTCATCACAGAGTAAGAAACTCTTTGCCGCATGTAAATCCTTATCTACCAATTTCATTTTTGTTCTGGTGATAAATTCATCCTCTTGAGCTTCTTTTTTTATCTCGTATAGTGTCACCGGGAGCTCTCTCACTGCGTTGCACAAAATCTCTTTAAAATCTCCTTCTGTTTGAAGAGACGCAATCACTGTGTCTTCTAGAGTCTCTCTCTGTTTTGGCACTAATCTCGACAATCCATCTGCATGATAGATTTTATTTGAATGTAAATGTCGCATTTTAAAGTTGTAGTTTAATAAGATAGTTCCCCATCTTTGTAGTCTATTAGCTGTATATACAGGTAGGCCTTTTTTAGATCCATAAATTGTAATTAGCGGCTTATGGTCTGTCTGTGAGGTAAATTGTCTACCATGTATGTATCGGTGAAACTTTGTTACTGCAAATGTTATTGCTAGGGCTTCTTTCTCGATTTGAGAATACTGTTTTTCCGCTGGGAGCAAGGTCCTTGATGCATGTGCAATGGGTTTATGGGTTCCATCAGGCATTTTGTGTAGGATACATGCTCCTAAACCATGTGAACTAGCGTCGCTAGCTACGATTATGTCCAATTCTGGATTGTAATGTGTTAGAAATAACTCTGACGTAAGTCTTTCTATGATTTTATTAAATGCATCCTGACATTCAGGTGTCCATACCCAGGCTTTACATTTTTTAATAGCTCATTTAATGGAGCCCGCAAATTATGCATTTCTGGGATAAAAACCTGGTAGTAATTTGGTAGGCCCAGAAAACTCTGTAATGTCATGACGTTTTCTGGCGCCGGCATGTTTTTTATTGCGGTAGCCCTTTCTGGGTCTGGTCTTCTGCCGTCCTTGTCGATCACATGACCCAGATATTTTATTTCTTCCAGGAAAAAATCACATTTTTCTTCTTTTACTTTGAACCCATAATCTTGGATTCTCGCAAACACTTGATTTACATGTTTTTGGTGTTGTTCGATATCTTTGCTGTTAATCAAGATGTCATCGAGATACGCTATTGCGAAATCGAGTCCGCCCAGCATTGTGTCCATTACTTGTTGGAAAATGGCTGGCGCGACCTTAACTCCGAACGCTAATCTTTCGAATTTATATAAACCACGATGTGTGTTTATACATAACAGCTTAGAACAATCTTTATCCACCGGTATTTGTAGGTATGCCTCACTTAGGTCTATTTTTGAAAAAAATCTTCCTCCATTTAAGCTTGTAAACACTTCTTCCGGGGTATGGAGTGGGTAGTGATAGTCCGCGAGGGCAGTATTCAGTCCTGTTGAAAAATCTGCACATACACGAATCTCATTAGATTTTTTCTTTACATAAACCGTGGGTGCTGCCCACTGGCTGTGTTGTACTTTTGATAAAATACCCATCTTTACCAGTCGGTCTAATTCAGCGTTTATTTTTTCAATCGAGGCGAAGGGTACTTTCCTTTCTTTTCTAAATACCGGCAGTACATTTTCTTTTAGACGGAATTTTGCAGTCATTTTAGTGCAGCATCCAAGACCGCCAGAAAAAACCTCTGGAAACGAGTGTTTTAATTCTCGTTGTAGTTTTCCCGATTCTGTTGCGCGACTATTTATTTTTTTACAAAATGTATTTATCGGCAACTTCCATAAATCAAATGCCTGCATAAAATCTGAACCAAAAAGATTATTCGAATCCTTCAGTACCAGTAGTTTGAGTTTTTTAGTATTTCCCATTAGGGACACATTTGTGATTAATTCTCCTTCAAATGTAATTCTTTCACCAGTAACTGTGCTTGCCAGCCTGTTTGTTCTTGATAGAGTAGGTTTATTTAATCTCCTCCATGTATGTAAATTTATAATGGAAACGTCTGAACCAGAATCCAATTGCAATTTTATATTTTTATCCAGGATTTTCACCTGTACATATTTTCTTATGTTCCTGCAAGTTTCCTTCTTTGTCCTAGTGGCTTGAATCCGCATTTTATTTCCTCTGCCCGTTCTGCAGTGCGAACTTTTATGTCCAACTTTTTTGCATTTCATACAGGTTTTAAAACGGAATGGGCACTCATTGTACCAATGTGGATTACCACAGCGTGAACAAGGGCTTGGTGGCAATTTATTTATTTTTTTACTGGTTTGGTTTGTCTTTGTTACATCAAAATTATTATTTCTTATTTTTCTATAAGGTTGAGCTTTTGTTTTTTGATGTACCTTATTTATATGCGCAATGCCGGACAATTCAATGTCTTTTGAGTCCTGTTTTACATTTACAAATCTTTGACAGTCCTCAGCCAACTTTTGCAGCGTAAGGCTTGGTTCATTCTCTAATTTATTTAGAGCTCTACGCCTTATCTCCGTGTCATTTCCTGAGATTAAACTTTGTACAAAAATTAGACACTTGAAATTATCTGCACTTAATTCAGCTAGTCTACAATCGTCACAATGCTTGTTCACTATCGATGCAAAAGTAGCGTAATCTTCCTCATCTTTCTTTACCAGGTTCATGCACTTCCATCGTTTGTGGAATAGTGTAGTTCTTGGACTAAACAGTTCTGTCAATAAACCAACCGCTTCTATGAAAGTTAGCTCGCTAGTTTTCCGAGGCAAAATGAAATCCACGAATTTGGTATGTTCTGTGGTATTTAGTTTTCTAAGAAGGAGGCGTAGCTTCTTCGCATCACTCCAACCACCGCAGTCAATTTTATATAGGTCTTCATATCTTCGGAAATATTCTTCAAATGTATTATTTTCCGTGTATGAGTAATTATCAATACTGTTCCAAATTTCGTTCTGCGAAAACGTGTCGTCTTTTTCATTTTTTTGATCACTGCGCGATATTGTTTGTATCAGAAATTCCAATCTTTCATCATACTCTTTTTTGTGTAATAAAATATTTTGGTTCTGTTGTAATAAAAGCTTTTGAAATCTTTCCTCAGTTTGTTGTTGCTGGGAGATTTGGAATTTCGTTAGTTCGGCGATTATAGACTTAATATCTTCCATATTCAACCATTTAGTTTCTGATTTTATTTAGAAAATTAATATTTTCTCATTATCTTATGATTTTATAAGAGTTCTTTTCTTTAAATTAGCGTTTGCTAGGCGCCGTTTTTAATTATGAAAAGATTATGAAACTTTTCCTTTTCTCTATATACGCGTATATTCACTTATTTTTTTATTTTTTTATTTTGAAAATTAATATTTTCTCGTTATTTAATGAATTTATAAGAAGTTCTTTTCTTTAAATTAGCGTTGGTAAAACGCTGAGTTTTAGTTATGAAAAGATTATGTAATGTTCTTTTCTTATACACGTTTTTAATTTTAACGAAGAGAAAAAAAATCTGTTTCACAATTAATTCTTTCTGCATTTTAAAATATTTCAGTACAAGTCGGAAAAGAGAGAGAGAGAATAAAACTGACCTTTTTATTTATCGTGCGTCTTTTTTTTTTATAGAGTAACGCACGTGTGTTCATTTCATGTTTTTGTTTCATATCTGTTCTTAAAATGAAGCACGTGGTGTCGGTTTCATTTTTTGTGTGTGTGTTCGTACAAAAAAAAACTCGCTGTGACGTTCGTCTAAAAAAAAAACAACACTCGCTTAATCTTGGTGTTCGATATTTCTTTTGTTTTGTTTTTTTTAGTTTTCCAACCCAGAGAAAAAAAAACGCGCATTCAATTTCAGTTGTTTTTGTTATTTGTTTTTTTGTTTTTTTTAAACTAGTTTTCCCAACTAGAGCAACGCGCACCCAATTTCAAGCTGTTTTTTTTTCGATAAGCAGTTTTAAAACTTAGAGGACAACAGGTCCATTTCAGTTTTCTTTTTCTAAAAAGAAAACAATTTTCTCGCACTTAAGAATTCAACGTGTTTTTTTTTTGTTTTTTTTTTTCAGTTGAGTTCTCTTTTCTTCTCTCGACCGTACGGCAAAACCCTTTTTTTTTCTTTTTTTTGTTGTTTTTTTTGCGTGCGGTTTCCTGCATTAACTGTGTAAGTGCATTTTCAGTTTTTTGACCCAAGAGTTCGACTTGCCTCGTCGCCATTTCTTGTGGACCTTGGTAAAGCTGAATAATTGACACAGGAACACACGGTTTAAATGAACAAAGGTATATAGTATATAATAGAAAGAAAGAGATACAAGGAGATGTTGCTCTCAACCGCCATTGATGGTTTGCCGTGGAAGAAGAGAACAAGTGTCACGTGCTTCCCGTATTTATAAGTTGGACGAGTCCATTAGTTCTATGTAGGTAGGTACAGCACCATAACAATAAGTCACACTGAATTTTGTTGCTACTTCTTAACAATTAAATATCATAAATCACACTGGATTTAGTTGCTACTTCTTTACAATTTAATCAAGTCAAGTCACACTTAATTTTGTTGCTACTTCTGTACAATAAAATTCAGTCAAGTCACACTGAATTTTGTTGCTACTTCTTTAAAATTAAATAACATGAGTCACACTGAATTTTGTTGCTACTTCTTTACAATTGAATCACATAAGTCACACTGGATTTTGTTGTTACTTCTTTACAATTAACTCACATAAGTCACACTGAATTTTGTTGCTACTTCTTTACAATTAAATCACATAAGTCACACTGAATTTTGTTGCTACTTCTTTACAATTAAATCAAGTCGAGTCACACTTAAGTTTGTTGCTACTTCCTTACAATTAAAGCCAGTCACGTCACACTTAATTTTGTTGCTACTTCTTTACAATTTAATCCAGTCAAGTCACACTTAATTTTGTTGCTACATCTTTACAATTTAATCACATAAGTCACACTGAATTTTGTGTCTACTTCTTTACAATTAAATCACATAAGTTACACTGAATTTTGTTGTTACTTCTTTACAATTAAATCACATAAGTTACACTGGATTTTGTTGCTACTTCTTTACAATTAAATCACATAAGTCACACTGAATTTTGTTGCTACTTCTTTACAATTAAATATCATAAGTCACACTGGATTTGGTTGCTACTTCTTTACAATTAACTCACAAAAGTCACACTGAATTTTGTTGCTACTTTTTTACATCTAAATCACATAAGTCACACTGAATGTTGTTGCTACTTATTTACAATTAAATCAAGTCAAGTCACACTTAAGTTTGTTGCTACTTCTTTACAATTAAATCCAGTTACGTCGCGCTTAATTTTGTTGCTACTACTTTACAATTTAATCCAGTCAAGTCACACTTAATTTTGTTGCTACTTCTTTACAATTTAATCACATAAGTTACACTGAATTTTGTTGCTACTTCTTTACAATTAAATCACATAAGTCACACTGGATTTTGTTTCTACTTCTTTACAATTAAATCACATAAGTCACACTACATTTTGTTGCTACTTCTTTACAATTAAATCACATAAGTCACACTGGATTTTGTTGCTACTTCTTTACAATTAAATCACATCAGTCACACTGAATAGTGTTGCTACTTCTTTACAATTAAATCACATAAGTCACACTTAATTTTGTTGCTACTTCTTTACAGTTAAATCCAGTCAAGTCACACTTAATTTTGTTGCTACTTCTTTACAATTAAATCACATAAGTCACACTGAATTTGTCGCTACTTCTTTACAATTGAATCACATAAGTCACACTGGATTTTGTTGTTACTTCTTTACAATTAAATCACATAAGTCACACTGAATTTTGTTGCTACTTCTTTACAATTAAATCACATAAGTCACACTTAATTTTGTTGCTACTTCTTTACAATTAAATCAGATAAGTCACACTGAATTTGTTGCTACTTCTTTAAATTAAATCGCACAAATCACACTGAATTTTGTTGCTAATTCTTTACAATTTAATCACATAAGTCACACTGGATTTTGTTGCTACTTCTTTACAATTAAATCACATAAGTCACACTGAATTTTGTTGCTACTTCTTTACAATTAAATCACATAAGTCACAGTGAACTTTGTTGCTACTTCTTTACAATTTAATCACAAAAGTCACATTGGATTTTGTTGCTACTTCTTTACAATTAACTCACATAAGTCACACTGAATTTTGTTGCAACTTATTTACAATTAAATCACATAAGTCACACTGAACTTTGTTGCTACTTCTTTACAATTAAATCAAGTCAAGTCACACTTAAGTTTGTTGCTACTTCTTTACAATTAAAGCCAGTCACGTCACACTTAATTTTGTTGCTACTTCTTTACAATTTAATCCAGTAAAATCACACTTAATTTTGTTGCTACTTCTTTACAATTGAATCACATAAGTCACAAATAATTGTGTTGCTACTTCTTTACAATTAAATCACATAAGTCCAACTTGATTTCGTTGCTACTTCTTCACAATTAAATCACATAAGTCACACTGAATTTGGTTGCTACTTCTTTACAATTAAATCACATAAATACCACTGGATTTTGTTGCTACTTCTTTACAATTAAATCACATAAGTTACACTGAATATTGTTGCTACTTATTTACAATTAAATCACATAAGTAACACTAAATTTTGTTGCTACTTCTTTACAGTTAAATCCAGTCAAGTCACACTTAATTTTGTTGCTACTTCCTTACAATGAAATCACATAAGCCCCTACTGAATTTCTTGCTACTTCTTTACAATTAAATCACATAAGTCACACTGGATTTTGTTGCTAATTCTTTACAATTTAATCACATAAGTCACACTGAATTTGTTGCTACTTCTTTACAATTGAATAACATAAGTCACACTGGATATTGTTGTTACTTCTTTACAATTAAATCACATAAGTCACACTGTATTTTGTTGCTACTTCTTTACAATTAAATCACATTAGTCACACTGAATTTTGTTGCTTCTTCTTTACAAGTAAATCACATAAATCACACTGAATTTTGTTGCTACTTCTTTACAAATAAATCACATCAGTCACACTGGATTTTGTTGCTACTTTTTTACAATTAAATCACATAAGTCACACTGAATTTTGATGCTACTTCTTTACAATAAAATCACATAAGTCACACTGAATTTTGTTGCTACTTCTTTACAATTAAATCACATAAGTCACATTGGATTTTGTTGCTACTTCTTTACAATTAACTCACATAAGTCACACTGAAATTTGTTGCTACTTCTTTACAATTAAATCACATAAGTCACACTGAATTTTGTTGCTACTTTATTACAATTAAATCAAGTCGAGTCAAACTTAAGTTTGTTGCTACTTTTTTACAATAAAAGCCAGTCACGTCACACTAAATTTTGTTGCTACTTCTTTACAATTTAATCCAGTCAAGTCACACTTAATTTTGTTGCTACTTCTTTACAATTTAATCACATAAGTCACACGGAATATTGTTGCTACTTCTTTACAATTCAATCACATAAGTCACACTGAATTTTGTTGCTACTTCTTTACAATTAAATCACATAAGTTACACTGAATTTTGTTGTTACTTCTTTACAATTAAATCACATAAGTTACACTGGATTTTGTTGCTACTTCTTTACAATTAAATCACATAAGTCACACTGAATTTTGTTGCTACTTCTTTACAATTAAATATCATAAGTCACACTGGATTTGGTTGCTACTGCTTTACAATTAACTCACAAAAGTCACACTGAATTTTGTTGCTACTTCTTTACAATTAAATCACATAAGTCACACTGAATTGTGTTGCTACTTCTTTACAATTTTATCCAGTCAAGTCACACTTAATTTTGTTGCTACTTCTTTACAATTTAATCACATAAGTTACACTGGATTTTGTTGCTACTTCTTTACAATTAACTCACAAAAGTCACACTGAATTTTTTTGCTACTTCTTTACAATTAAATCACATAAGTCACACTGAATTTTGTTGCTACTTCTTTACAATTAAATCAAATCAAGTCACACTTAAGTTTGTTGCTACTTCTTTAAAATTAAATCCAGTTACGTCGCACTTAATTTTGTTGCTACTTCTTTACAATTAAATATCATAAGTCACACTGAATTTTGTTGCTACTTCTTTACAATTAAATAACATAAGTAACACTGGATGTTGTTGCTACTTCTTTACAATTAAATCACATAAGTCACACTGAATATTGTTGCAACTTCTTTACAATTAAATCACATAAGTCACACTTAATTTTGTTGCTACTTCTTTACAGTTAAATTCAGTTAAGTCACACTTAATTTTGCTGCTACTTCTTTACAATTAAATCACATAAGTCACACTGAATTTGTTGCTACTTCTTTACAATTGAATCACATGAGTCACAGTTGATTTTGTTGTTACTTCTTTACAATTAACTCACATAAGTCACACTGAATTTTGTTGCTACTTCTTTAAAATTAAATCACATAACACACACTGAATTTTGTTACTACTTCTTTACAATTAAATCAAGTCAAGTCACACTTAAGTTTGTTGCTACTTCTTTACAATTAAAGCCAGTCACGTCACACTTAATTTTGTTGCTACTTCTGTACAATTTAATCCAGTCAAGTCACACTTAATGTTGTTGCTACTTCTTTACAATTTAACCACATAAGTCACACTGAATTTTGTTGCTACTTCTTTACAATTAAATCACATAAGTTACACTGAATTTTGTTGCTACTTCTTTACAATTAAATCACATAAGTCACACTGAATTTTGTTGTTAGTTCTTTACAATTAAATCACATAAGTCACACTGAACTTTGTTGCTACTTCTTTACAATTAAATCAAGTCAAGTCACACTTAATTTTGTTGCTATTTCTTTACAATTAAAGCCAGTCACGTCACACTTAATTTTGTTGCTACTTTTTTACAATTTAATCCAGTCATGTCACACTTAATTTTGTTGCTACTTCTTTACAATTAAATCACATAAGTCACACTGAATTTGTTGCTACTTCTTGACAATTGAATACCATGAGTAACACTGGATTTTGTTGTTACTTCTTTACAATTAAATCACATAAGTCACACTGTATTTTGTTGCTACTTCTTTACAATTAAATCACATGAGTCACACTGAATTTTGTTGCTACTTCTTTACAATTAAATCACATAAGTAACACTGAATTTTTTTGCTACTTCTTTACAATTAAATCACATAAGTCACTCTGGAGTTTGTTGCTACTTCTTTACAATTAAATCACATAAGTCACACTGAATTTTGGTGCTACTTCTTTACAATTAAATCACATAAGTCAGATTGGATTTTGTTGCTACTTCTTTACAATTAACTCACATAAGTCACACTGAAGTTTGTTGCTACTTCTTTACAATTAAATCACATAAGTCACACTGAAATTTGTTGCTACTTCTTTACAATTAAATCAAGTCAAGTCACACTTAAGTTTGTTGCTACTTCTTTACAATTAAAGCCAGTCACGTCACACTTAATTTTGTTGCTACTTCTGTACAATTTAACCTAGTCAAGTCACACTTAATTTTGTTGCTACTTCTTTACAATTTAATCACATAAGTCACACTTAATTTTGTTGCTACTTCTTTACAATTAAATCACATAAGTCACACTGAATTTTGTTGCTACTTCTTTACAATTAAATCACATCAGTCACACTGAATTTTGTTGTTACTTCTTTACAATTAAATCACATAAGTCACACTGAATTTTGTTGCTACTTATTTACAATAAAATCAAGTCAAGTCACACTTAAGTTTGTTGCTACTTCTTTACAATCAAAGCCAGTCACGTCACACTAAATTTTGTTGCTACTTCTTTACAATTAAATCCAGTCAAGTCACACTTAATTTTGTTGCTACTTCTTTACAATCAAATCACATGTCACACTGAATTTTGTTGCTACTTCTTTACGATAAAATCACATCAGTCACACTGAATTTTGTTGTTACTTATTTACAATTTAATCACATAAGTTACACTGGATTTTGTTGCTACTTCTTTACAATTTAATCACATAAGTCACACTGAATATTGTTGCTACTTCTTTACAATTAAATATCATAAGTCACACTGGATTTGGTTGCTACTTCTTTACAATTAAATCAAGTCAAGTCACACTTAAGTTTGTTGCTACTTCTTTACAATTTAATCCAGTTACGTCGCATTTAATTTTGTTGCTACTACTTTACAATTTAATCCAGTCAAATCACACTTAATTTTGTTGCTACTTCTTTACAATTAAATCACATAAGTTACACTGAATTTTGTTGCTACTTCCTTACAATTAAATCACATCAGTCACACTGGATTTTGTTGCTACTTCTTTACAATTAAATCACATGAGTCACACTGAATTTTGTTGCTACTTCTTTACAATTAAATCACATAAGTAACACTGAATTTTTTTGCTACTTCTTTACAATTAAATCACATAAGTCACTCTGGAGTTTGTTGCTACTTCTTTACAATTAAATCACATAAGTCACACTGAATTTTGGTGCTACTTCTTTACAATTAAATCACATAAGTCAGATTGGATTTTGTTGCTACTTCTTTACAATTAACTCACATAAGTCACACTGAAGTTTGTTGCTACTTCTTTACAATTAAATCACATAAGTCACACTGAAATTTGTTGCTACTTCTTTACAATTAAATCAAGTCAAGTCACACTTAAGTTTGTTGCTACTTCTTTACAATTAAAGCCAGTCACGTCACACTTAATTTTGTTGCTACTTCTGTACAATTTAACCTAGTCAAGTCACACTTAATTTTGTTGCTACTTCTTTACAATTTAATCACATAAGTCACACTTAATTTTGTTGCTACTTCTTTACAATTAAATCACATAAGTCACACTGAATTTTGTTGCTACTTCTTTACAATTAAATCACATCAGTCACACTGAATTTTGTTGTTACTTCTTTACAATTAAATCACATAAGTCACACTGAATTTTGTTGCTACTTATTTACAATAAAATCAAGTCAAGTCACACTTAAGTTTGTTGCTACTTCTTTACAATCAAAGCCAGTCACGTCACACTAAATTTTGTTGCTACTTCTTTACAATTTAATCCAGTCAAGTCACACTTAATTTTGTTGCTACTTCTTTACAATCAAATCACATGTCACACTGAATTTTGTTGCTACTTCTTTACGATAAAATCACATCAGTCACACTGAATTTTGTTGTTACTTATTTACAATTTAATCACATAAGTTACACTGGATTTTGTTGCTACTTCTTTACAATTTAATCACATAAGTCACACTGAATATTGTTGCTACTTCTTTACAATTAAATATCATAAGTCACACTGGATTTGGTTGCTACTTCTTTACAATTAAATCAAGTCAAGTCACACTTAAGTTTGTTGCTACTTCTTTACAATTTAATCCAGTTACGTCGCATTTAATTTTGTTGCTACTACTTTACAATTTAATCCAGTCAAATCACACTTAATTTTGTTGCTACTTCTTTACAATTAAATCACATAAGTTACACTGAATTTTGTTGCTACTTCCTTACAATTAAATCACATCAGTCACACTGGATTTTGTAGCTACTTCTTTACAATTAAATCACATAAGTCACACTGAATTTTGTTGCTACTTCTTTACAATTAAATCACATAAGTCACACTTAATATTGTTGCTACTTCTTTACAATTAAATCACATAAGTCACACTGAATTTTGTTGCTACTTCTTTACAATTAAATCAAGTCGAGTCACACTTAAGTTTTTTGCTACTTCTTTACAATTAAAGCCAGTCACGTCACACTTAATTTTGTTGCTACTTCTTTACAATTTAATCACATAAGTCACACTGAATTTTGTTGCTACTTCTTTACAATTAACTCACATAAGTCACACTAGATTTTGTTGCTACTTCTTTACAATTAAATCCCATAAGTTACACTGAATTTTGTTGTAACTTCTTTACAATTAAATCACATAAGTTACACTGGATTTTGTTGCTACTTCTTTACAATTAAATCCCATTAGTCATACTAAATTTTGTTGCTACTTCTTTACAATTAAATATCATAAGTCACACTGGATTTTGTTGCTACTTCTTTACAATTAACTCACAAAAGTCACACTGAATTTTGTTGCTACTTCTTTACAATTAAATCAAGTCAAGTCACACTTAAGTTTGTTGCTACTTCTTTACAATTTAATCCAGTTACGTCGCACTTAATTTTATTACTACTACTTTACAATTTAATCCAGTCAAGTCACACTTAATTTTGTTGCTACTTCTTTACAATTAAATCACATAAGTCACACTGGATTTTGTTGGTACTTCTTTACAATTAAATCACATATGTCACACTGAATATTGTTGCTACTTCTTTACAATTAAATCACATAAGTCACACTTAATTTTGTTGCTACTTCTTTACAGTTAAATCCAGTCAAGTCACACTTAATTTTGTTGCTACTTCTTTACAATTAAATCACATAAGTCACACTGAATTTGTTGCTACTTCTTTACAATTGAATACCATGAGTAACACTGGATTTTGTTGTTACTTCTTTACAATTAAATCAGATAAGTCACACTGTATTTTGTTGCTACTTCTTTACAATTAAATCACATGAGTCACACTGAATTTTGTTGCTACTTCTTTACAATTAAATCACATAAGTAACACTGAATTTTGTTGCTACTTCTTTACAATTAAATCACATAAGTCACTCTGGATTTTGTTGCTACTTCTTTACAATTAAATCACATAAGTCACACTGAATTTTGGTGCTACTTCTTTACAATTAAATCACATAAGTCAGATTGGATTTTGTTGCTACTTCTTTACAATTAACTCACATAAGTCACACTGAATTTTGTTGCTACTTCTTTACAATTAAATCACATAAGTCACACTGAATTTTGTTGCTACTTCTTTACAATTAAATCAAGTCAAGTCACACTTAAGTTGGTTGCTACTTCTTTACAATTAAAGCCAGTCACGTCACACTTAATTTTGTTGCTACTTCTGTACAATTTAACCTAGTCAAGTCACACTTAATTTTGTTGCTACTTCTTTACAATTTAATCACATAAGTCACACTTAATTTTGTTGCTACTTCTTTACTTTTAAATCACATAAGTCACACTGAATTTTGTTGCTACTTCTTTACAATTAAATCACATCAGTCACACTGAATTTTGTTGTTACTTCTTTACAATTAAATCACATAAGTCACACTGAATTTTGTTGCTACTTATTTACAATAAAATCAAGTCAAGTCACACTTAAGTTTGTTGCTACTTCTTTACAATTAAAGCCAGTCACGTCACACTAAATTTTGTTGCTACTTCTTTACAATTTAATCCAGTCAAGTCACACTTAATTTTGTTGCTACTTCTTTACAATTTAATCACATAAGTCACACTGAATTTTGTTGCTACTCCTTTACAATCAAATCACATGTCACACTGAATTTTGTTGCTACTTCTTTACGGTAAAATCACATCAGTCACACTGAATTTTGTTGTTACTTCTTTACAATTAAATCACATAAGTCACACTGAATATTGTTGCTACTTCTTTACAATTAAATATCATAAGTCACACTGGATTTGGTTTCTACTTCTTTACAATTAAATCAAGTCAAGTCACACTTAAGTTTGTTGCTACTTCTTTACAATTTAATCCAGTTACGTCGCATTTAATTTTGTTGCTACTACTTTACAATTTAATCCAGTCAAATCACACTGAATTTTGTTGCTACTTCTTTACAATTAAATCACATAAGTTACACTGAATTTTGTTGCTACTTCTTTACAATTAAATCACATAAGTTACACTGAATTTTGTTGCTACTTCTTTACAATTAAATCACATAAGTCACACTGGATTTTGTTGCTACTTCTTTACAATTAAATCACACAAGTAACACAGAATGTTGTTGCTACTTCTTTACAATTAAATCACATAAATCACACTGGATCTTGTTGCTACTTCTTTACAATTAAATCACATAAGTCACACTGAATATTGTTGCTACTTCTTTACAATTAAATCACATAAGTCACACTGAATTTGTTGCTACTTGTTTAAAATTGAATCACATGAGTCACACTGGATTTTGTAGTTACTTCTTTACAATTAAATCACATAAGTCACACTGTATTTTGTTGCTACTTCTATACAATTAAATCACATGAGTCACACTGAATTTTGTTGCTACTTCTTTACAATTAAATCACATAAATCACACTGAATTTTGTTGCTACTACTTTACAATTTAATCACATAAGTCAAACTGGATTTTGTTGCTACTTCTTTACAATTAAATCACATAAGTCACACTGAATTTTGTTGCTACTTCTTTACAATTAAATCACATAAGCCACATTGAATTTTGTTGCTACTTCTTTACAATTAAATCACATAAGTCACATTGGATTTTGTTGCTACTTCTTTACAATTAAATCAAGTCGAGTCACACTTAAGTTTTTTGCTACTTCTTTACAATTAAAGCCAGTCACGTCACACTTAATTTTGTTGCTACTTCTTTACAATTTAATCACATAAGTCACACTGAATTTTGTTGCTACTTCTTTACAATTAACTCACATAAGTCACACTAGATTTTGTTGCTACTTCTTTACAATTAAATCCCATAAGTTACACTGAATTTTGTTGTAACTTCTTTACAATTAAATCACATAAGTTACACTGGATTTTGTTGCTACTTCTTTACAATTAAATCCCATTAGTCATACTAAATTTTGTTGCTACTTCTTTACAATTAAATATCATAAGTCACACTGGATTTTGTTGCTACTTCTTTACAATTTACTCACAAAAGTCACACTGAATTTTGTTGCTACTTCTTTACAATTAAATCAAGTCAAGTCACACTTAAGTTTGTTGCTACTTCTTTACAATTTAATCCAGTTACGTCGCACTTAATTTTATTACTACTACTTTACAATTTAATCCAGTCAAGTCACACTTAATTTTGTTGCTACTTCTTTACAATTAAATCACATAAGTCACACTGGATTTTGTTGGTACTTCTTTACAATTAAATCACATAAGTCACACTGAATATTGTTGCTACTTCTTTACAATTAAATCACATAAGTCACACTTAATTTTGTTGCTACTTCTTTACAGTTAAATCCAGTCAAGTCACACTTAATTTTGTTGCTACTTCTTTACAATTAAATCACATAAGTCACACTGAATTTGTTGCTACTTCTTTACAATTGAATACCATGAGTAACACTGGATTTTGTTGTTACTTCTTTACAATTAAATCAGATAAGTCACACTGTATTTTGTTGCTACTTCTTTACAATTAAATCACATGAGTCACACTGAATTTTGTTGCTACTTCTTTACAATTAAATCACATAAGTAACACTGAATTTTGTTGCTACTTCTTTACAATTAGATCACATAAGTCACTCTGGATTTTGTTGCTACTTCTTTACAATTAAATCACATAAGTCACACTGAATTTTGGTGCTACTTCTTTACAATTAAATCACATAAGTCAGATTGGATTTTGTTGCTACTACTTTACAATTAACTCACATAAGTCACACTGAATTTTGTTGCTACTTCTTTACAATTAAATCACATAAGTCACACTGAATTTTGTTGCTACTTCTTTACAATTAAATCAAGTCAAGTCACACTTAAGTTGGTTGCTACTTCTTTACAATTAAAGCCAGTCACGTCACACTTAATTTTGTTGCTACTTCTGTACAATTTAACCTAGTCAAGTCACACTTAATTTTGTTGCTACTTCTTTACAATTTAATCACATAAGTCACACTTAATTTTGTTGCTACTTCTTTACTTTTAAATCACATAAGTCACACTGAATTTTGTTGCTACTTCTTTACAATTAAATCACATCAGTCACACTGAATTTTGTTGTTACTTCTTTACAATTAAATCACATAAGTCACACTGAATTTTGTTGCTACTTATTTACAATAAAATCAAGTCAAGTCACACTTAAGTTTGTTGCTACTTCTTTACAATTAAAGCCAGTCACGTCACACTAAATTTTGTTGCTACTTCTTTACAATTTAATCCAGTCAAGTCACACTTAATTTTGTTGCTACTTCTTTACAATTTAATCACATAAGTCACACTGAATTTTGTTGCTACTCCTTTACAATCAAATCACATGTCACACTGAATTTTGTTGCTACTTCTTTACGGTAAAATCACATCAGTCACACTGAATTTTGTTGTTACTTCTTTACAATTAAATCACATAAGTCACACTGAATATTGTTGCTACTTCTTTACAATTAAATATCATAAGTCACACTGGATTTGGTTTCTACTTCTTTACAATTAAATCAAGTCAAGTCACACTTAAGTTTGTTGCTACTTCTTTACAATTTAATCCAGTTACGTCGCATTTAATTTTGTTGCTACTACTTTACAATTTAATCCAGTCAAATCACACTGAATTTTGTTGCTACTTCTTTACAATTAAATCACATAAGTTACACTGAATTTTGTTGCTACTTCTTTACAATTAAATCACATAAGTCACACTGGATTTTGTTGCTACTTCTTTACAATTAAATCACACAAGTAACACAGAATGTTGTTGCTACTTCTTTACAATTAAATCACATAAATCACACTGGATCTTGTTGCTACTTCTTTACAATTAAATCACATAAGTCACACTGAATATTGTTGCTACTTCTTTACAATTAAATCACATAAGTCACACTGAATTTGTTGCTACTTGTTTAAAATTGAATCACATGAGTCACACTGGATTTTGTAGTTACTTCTTTACAATTAAATCACATAAGTCACACTGTATTTTGTTGCTACTTCTATACAATTAAATCACATGAGTCACACTGAATTTTGTTGCTAATTCTTTACAATTAAATCACATAAATCACACTGAATTTTGTTGCTACTACTTTACAATTTAATCACATAAGTCAAACTGGATTTTGTTGCTACTTCTTTACAATTAAATCACATAAGTCGCACTGAATTTTGTTGCTACTTCTTTACAATTAAATCACATAAGCCACATTGAATTTTGTTGCTACTTCTTTACAATGAAATCACATAAGTCACATTGGATTTTGTTGCTACTTCTTTACAATTAAATCACATAAGTTACCCTGCATTTTGTTGCTACTTCTTTACAATAAAATCACATAAGTCACACTGCATTTTGTTGCTACTTCTTTACAATTAAATCAAGTCAAGTCACACTTAAGTTTGTTGCTACTTCTTTACAATTAAAGCCAGTCACGTCACACTTAATTTTGTTGCTACTTCTTTACAATTTTATCTAGTCAAGTCACACTTGATTTTGTTGCTACTTCGTTACAATTGAATCACATAAGTCACACTGAATTGTGTTGCTACTTCTTTACAATTAAATCACAAAAGTCCCACTGGATTTTGTTTCTACTTCTTTACAATTAAATCACATAAGTCACACTGGATTTTGTTGCTTCTTCTTTACAGTTAAATCCAGTCAAGTCACACTTAATTTTGTTGCTACTTCTTTACAATCAAATCACATAAGTCACCCTGAATTTGTTGCTACTTCTTTACAATTAAATCACATAAGTCACATTGGATTTTGTTGCTACTTCTTTACAATTAAATCACATAAGTCACCCTGCATTTTGTTGCTACTTCTTTACAATAAAATCACATAAGTCACACTGCATTTTGTTGCTACTTCTTTACAATTAAATCAAGTCAAGTCACACTTAAGTTTGTTGCTACTTCTTTACAATTAAAGCCAGTCACGTCACACTTAATTTTGTTGCTACTTCTTTACAATTTTATCTAGTCAAGTCACACTTGATTTTGTTGCTACTTCGTTACAATTGAATCACATAAGTCACACTGAATTGTGTTGCTACTTCTTTACAATTAAATCACAAAAGTCCCACTGGATTTTGTTTCTACTTCTTTACAATTAAATCACATAAGTCACACTGGTTTTGTTGCTTCTTCTTTACAGTTAAATCCAGTCAAGTCACACTTAATTTTGTTGCTACTTCTTTACAATCAAATCACATAAGTCACCCTGAATTTGTTGCTACTTCTTTACAATTAAATCACATAAGTCACACTAGATTTTGTTGCTAGTTCTTTACAATAAAATCAAGTCAGGTCACACTAAATTTAGTTTCTACTTCTTTACAATTTAATTCAGTCAAGTCACACTTAATTTGGTTGCTACTTCTTTACAATTCAATCACATAAGTCACACTGAATTTTGTTGCTACTTCTTTACAATTAAATCACATCAGTCACACTGGATTTTGTTGCTACTTCTTTACAATTAAATAACATAAGTCACACTGAATATTGTTGCTACTTCTTTACAATTACATCACATAAGTCACCCTGAATTTGTTGCTACTTCTTTACAATGAAATCACATAAGTCACACTAGATTTTGTTGCTACTTCTTTACAATTAAATAAAGTCAAGTCGCACTAAATTTAGTTTCTACTTCTTTACAATTAAATTCAGTCAAGTCACAGATAATTTTGTCGCTACTTCTTTACAATTAAATCACATAAGTCACACTGAATTTTGTTGCTGCTTCTTTACAATTTAATCACATCAGTAACACTGGATTTTGTTGCTACTTCTTTACAATTAAATCTAGTCAAGTCACACTAAATTTAGTTTCTACTTCTTTACAATTAAATCACAAAAGTCAACCTGAATTTGTTGCTACTTCTTTACAATTATTCACATAAGTCACACTGGATTTTGTTGCTACTTCTTTACAATTAAATCACATAAGTCACACTGAGTTTTGTTGCTACTTCTTTACAATTAAATCACATAAGTCACACTGAATTTTGTTGCCACTTCTTTACAATTAAATCACACTAGTCACACTGAATTTGTTGCTAGTTATTTACAATTGAATCACATGAGTCACACTGGATTTTGTTGCTACTTCTTCAACATTAAATCACATAAGTCACACTATATTTTGTTGCTACTTCTTTACAATTAAATCACATGAGTCACACTGAATTTTGTTGCTACTTTTTTACCATTTGATCACATAAATCACACTGAATTTTGTTGCTACTTCTTTACAATCAAATCACATCAGTCACACTGGATTTTGTTGGTTCTTTTTAACAATTAAATCACATAAGTCACACTGAATTTTGTTGCTACTTCTTTACAATTAAATCACATAAGTCACACTGAATTTTGTTTCTACTTCTTTACAATTAAATCACATAAGTCACACTGGATTTTGTTGCTACTTCTTTACAATAAACTCACATAAGTCACACTGGATTTTGTTGCTACTTCTTTACAATTAAATCACACAAGTCACACTGAATTTTGTTGCTACTTCTTTACAATTAAATCAAGTCAAGTCACACTTAAGTTTGTTGCTACTTCTTTACAATTAAATCCAGTCAAGTCACACTTAATTTTGTTGCTACTTCTTTACAATTTAATCGAGTCCAGTCACACTTAATTTTGTTGCTACTTCTTTACAATTAAATCACATAAGTCACACTGAATTTTGTTGCTACTTCTTTACAATTAAATCACATAAGTCACACTGAATTTTTTTGCTACTGTTTTACAATTGAATCACATAAGTCACACTGGATTTTGTTGTTACTTCTTTAAAATTTCATCACATAAGTCACACTGGATTTTGTTGCTACTTCTTTACAATTAAATCACATAAGTCACACTGAATTTTGTTGCAACATCTTTACAATTAAATATCCCACGTCACACTCGGTTTTTGTTGCTACTTCTTTACAATTTAATCAGGTTAAGTCACACTTAATTTTGTTGCTACTTTTTTACAATTAAATTCAGTCAAATCACTGAATTTTGTTGCTACTTCTTTACAATCAAATCCCATAAGTCACACTGAATTTTGTTTCTACTTCTTTACCATTAAATCACATAAGTCACACTGGATTTTGTTGCTACTTCTTTACAATTAACTCACATAAGTCACAGTAAATTTTGTTGCTACTTCTTTACAATTAAATCACATAAGTCACACTGACTTTTGTTGCTACTTCTTTACAATTAAATCCAGTTACGTCACACTTAATTTTGTTGCTACTTCTTTACAATAAAATCACATAAGTCACACTGGATCTGGTTGCTACTTCTTTACAATTAAATAACATAAGTCACACTGAATTGTGTTGCTACTTCTTTACAATTAAATCACATAAGTTACACTGAATTTTGTTGCTACTCCTTTACAATTAAATCACATAAGTCACACTGAATTTTGTTGTTAGTTCTTTACAATTAAATCACATAAGTCACACTGAACTTTGTTGCTACTTCTTTACAATTAAATTTAGTCAAGTCACACTTAATTTTGTTGCTATTTCTTTACAATTAAAGCCAGTAACGTCACACTTAATTTTGTTGCTACTTCTTTACAATTTAATCCAGTCAAGTCACACTTAATTTTGTTGCTACTTCTTTACAATTTAATAACATTAGTCACACCTAATTTTGTTGATACTTCTTTACAATTAAATCACATCGGTACCACTGAATTTTGTTGCTACTTCTTTACAATAAAATCACATAAGTCACACTGGATTTTGTTGTTACTTCTTTACAATTAAATAACATTAGTCACACTGAACTTTGTTGCTACTTCTTTACAATTAAATCACATAAATAACACTGAATTTTGTTGCTACTTCTTTACAATTAAATCACATCAGTCACACTGGATTTTGTAGCTACTTCTTTACAATTAAATCACATAAGTCACACTGAATTTTGTTGCTACATCTTTACAATTAAATCACATAAGTCACACTTAATTTTGTTGCTACTTCTTTACAATTAAATCACATAAGTCACACTGGATTTTGTTGCACCTTCTTTACAATTAACTCACATAAGTCACACTGAATTTTGTTGCTACTTCTTTACAATTAAATCACATAAGTCACACTGAATTTTGTTGCTACTTCTTTACAATTAAATCAAGTCGAGTCACACTTAAGTTTTTTGCTACTTCTTTACAATTAAAGCCAGTCACGTCACACTTAATTTTGTTGCTCATTCTTTACAATTTAATCCAGTCAAGTCACACTTAATTTTGTTGCTACTTCTTTACAATTTAATCACATAAGTCACACTGAATTTTGTTGCTACTTCTTTACAATTAACTCACATAAGTCACACTGAATTTTGTTGCTACTTCTTTACAATTAAATCACATAAGTTACACTGAATTTTGTTGTAACTTCTTTACAATTAAATCACATAAGTTACACTGGATCTTGTTGCTACTTCTTTACAATTCAATCCCATAAGTCGTACTGAATTTTGTTGCTACTTCTTTACAATTAAATATCATAAGTCACACTGGATTTGGTTGCTACTTCTTTACAATTAACTCACAAAAGTCACACTGAATTTTGTTGCTACTTCTTTACAATTAAATCAAGTCAAGTCACACTTAAGTTTGTTGCTACTTCTTTACAATTAAATCCAGTTACGTCGCACTTAATTTTGTTACTACTACTTTACAATTTAATCCAGTCAAGTCACACTTAATTTTGTTGCTACTTCTTTACAATGCAATCACATAAGTCACACTGGATTTTGTTGGTACTTCTTTACAATTAAATCACATAAGTCACACTGAATATTGTTGCTACTTCTTTACACTTAAATCACATAAGTCACACTGAATTTGTTGCTACTTCTTTACAATTGAATACCATGAGTAACACTGGATTTTGTTGTTACTTCTTTACAATTAAATCACATAAGTCACACTGTATTTTGTTGCTACTTCTTTACAATTAAATCACATGAGTCACACTGAATTTTGTTGCTACTTCTTTACAATTAAATCACATCAGTAACACTGAAATTTGTTGCTACTTCTTTACAATTAAATCACATAAGTCACTCTGGATTTTGTTGCTACTTCTTTACAATTAAATCACATAAGTCACACTGAATTTTGTTGCTATTCTTTACAATTAAATCACATAAGTCAGATTGGATTTTTTTGCTACTTCTTTACAATTAACTCACATAAGTCACACTGAATTTTGTTGCTACTTCTTTACAATTAAATCAAGTCAAGTCACACTTAAGTTTGTTGCTACTTCTTTACAATTAAAGCCAGTCACGTCACACTTAATTTTGTTGCTACTTCTGTACAATTTAACCTAGTCAAGTCACACTTAATTTTGTTGCTACTTCTTTACAATTTAATCACATAAGTCACACTTAATTTTGTTGCTACTTCTTTACAATTAAATCACATAAGTCACACTGAATTTTGTTGCTACTTCTTTACAATTAAATCACATAAGTCACACTGAATTTTGTTGTTACTTTTTTACAATTAAATCACATAAGTCACACTGAATTTTGTTGCTACTTATTTACAATAAAATCAAGTCAAGTCACACTTAAGTTTGTTGCTACTTCTTTACAATTAAAGCCAGTCACGTCACACTAAATTTTGTTGCTACTTCTTTACAATTTAATCCAGTCAAGTCACACTTAATTTTGTTGCTACTTCTTTACAATTTAATCACATAAGTCACACTGAATTTTGTTGCTACTTCTTTACAATCAAATCACATGTCACACTGAATTTTGTTGCTACTTCTTTACGATAAAATCACATCAGTCACACTGAATTTTGTTGCTACTTCTTTACAATTAAATCAAGTCAAGTCACACTTAAGTTTGTTGCTACTTCTTTACAATTTAATCCAGTTACGTCGCATTTAATTTTGTTGCTACTACTTTACAATTTAATCCAGTCAAATCATACTTAATTTTGTTGCTACTTCTTTACAATTAAATCACATAAGTCACACTGGATTTTGTTGCTACTTCTTTACAATTAAATCACATAAGTCACACTGAATATTGTTTCTACTTCTTTACAATTAAATCACATAAGTCACACTTAATTTTGTTGCTACTTCTTTACAGTTAAATCCAGTCAAGTCACACTTAATTTTGTTGCTACTTCTTTACAATTAAATCACATAAGTCACACTGAATTTGTTGCTACTTGTTTAAAATTGAATCACATGAGTCACACTGGATTTTGTAGTTACTTCTTTACAATTAAATCACATAAGTCACACTGTATTTTGTTGCTACTTCTATACAATTAAATCACATGAGTCACACTGAATTTTGTTGCTACTTCTTTACAATTAAATCACATAAATCACACTGAATTTTGTTGCTACTACTTTACAATTTAATCACATAAGTCACACTGGATTTTGTTGCTACTTCTTTACAATTAAATCACATAAGTCACACTGAATTTTGTTGCTACTTCTTTACAATTAAATCACATAAGCCACATTGAATTTTGTTGCTACTTCTTTACAATTAAATCACATAAGTCACATTGGATTTTGTTGCTACTTCTTTACAATTAAATCACATAAGTCACCCTGCATTTTGTTGCTACTTCTTTACAATTAAATCACATAAGTCACACTGCATTTTGTTGCTACTTCTTTACAATTAAATCAAGTCAAGTCACACTTAAGTTTGTTGCTACTTCTTTACAATTAAAGCCAGTCACGTCACACTTAATTTTGTTGCTACCTCTTTACAATTTAATCCAGTCAAGTCACACTTGATATTGTGCTACTTCGTTACAATTGAATCACATAAGTCACACTGAATTGTGTTGCTACTTCTTTACAATTAAATCACATAAGTCACACTGGATTTTGTTTCTACTTCTTTACAATTAAATCACATAAGTCACACTGGATTTTGTTGCTTCTTCTTTACAGTTAAATCCAGTCAAGTCACACTTAATTTTGTTGCTACTTCTTTACAATCAAATCACATAAGTCACCCTGAATTTGTTGCTACTTCTTTACAATTAAATCACATAAGTCACACTAGATTTTGTTGCTAGTTCTTTACAATAAAATCAAGTCAGGTCACACTAAATTTAGTTTCTACTTCTTTACAATTTTATTAAGTCAAGTCACACTTAATTTGGTTGCTACTTCTTTACAATTAAATCACATAAGTCACACTGAATTTTGTTGCTACTTCTTTACAATTAAATCACATCAGTCACACTGGATTTTTTTGCTACTTCTTTACAATTAAATAACATAAGTCACACTGAATATTGTTGCTACTTCTTTACAATTACATCACATAAGTCACCCTGAATTTGTTGCTACTTCTTTACAATGAAATCACATAAGTCACACTAGATTTTGTTGCTACTTCTTTACAATTAAATCAAGTCAAGTCGCACTAAATTAAGTTTCTACTTCTTTACAATTAAATTCAGTCAAGTCACAGATAATTTTGTCGCTACTTCTTTACAATTAAATCACATAAGTCACACTGAATTTTGTTGCTGCTTCTTTACAATTTAATCACATCTGTCACACTGGATTTTGTTGCTACTTCTTTACAATTAAATCTAGTCAAGTCACACTAAATTTAGTTTCTACTTCTTTACAATTAAATCACAAAAGTCAACCTGAATTTGTTGCTACTTCTTTACAATTATTCACATAAGTCACACTGGATTTTGTTGCTACTTCTTTACAATTAAATCACATGAGTCACACTGAATTTTGTTGCTACTTCTTCACAATTAAATCACATCAGTAACACTGAAATTTGTTGCTACTTCTTTACAATTAAATCACATAAGTCACTCTGGATTTTGTTGCTACTTCTTTACGATTAAATCACATAAGTCACACTGAATTTTGTTGCTATTCTTTACAATTAAATCACATAAGTCACACTGGATTTTGTTGCTACTTCTTTACAATTAAATCACATAAGTCACACTGAATATTGTTTCTACTTCTTTACAATTAAATCACATAAGTCACACTTAATTTTGTTGCTACTTCTTTACAGTTAAATCAAGTCAAGTCACACTTAATTTTGTTGCTACTTCTTTACAATTAAATCACATAAGTCACACTGAATTTGTTGCTACTTGTTTAAAATTGAATCACATGAGTCACACTGGATTTTGTAGTTACTTCTTTACAATTAAATCACATAAGTCACACTGTATTTTGTTGCTAAATCTATACAATTAAATCACATGAGTCACACTGAATTTTGTTGCTACTTCTTTACAATTAAATCACATAAATCACACTGAATTTTGTTGCTACTACTTTACAATTTAATCACATAAGTCACACTGGATTTTGTTGCTACTTCTTTACAATTAAATCACATAAGTCACACTGAATTTTGTTGCTACTTCTTTACAATTAAATCACATACGCAACATTGAATTTTGTTGCTACTTCTTTACAATTAAATCACATAAGTCACATTGGATTTTGTTGCTACTTCTTTACAATTAAATCACATAAGTCACCCTGCATTTTGTTGCTACTTCTTTACAATTAAATCACATAAGTCACACTGCATTTTGTTGCTACTTCTTTACAATTAAATCAAGTCAAGTCACACTTAAGTTTGTTGCTACTTCTTTACAATTAAAGCCAGTCACGTCACACTTAATTTTGTTGCTACCTCTTTACAATTTAATCCAGTCAAGTCACACTTGATATTGTGCTACTTCGTTACAATTGAATCACATAAGTCACACTGAATTGTGTTGCTACTTCTTTACAATTAAATCACATAAGTCACACTGGATTTTGTTTCTACTTCTTTACAATTAAATCACATAAGTCACACTGGATTTTGTTGCTTCTTCTTTACAGTTAAATCCAGTCAAGTCACACTTAATTTTGTTGCTACTTCTTTACAATCAAATCACATAAGTCACCCTGAATTTGTTGCTACTTCTTTACAATTAAATCACATAAGTCACACTAGATTTTGTTGCTAGTTCTTTACAATAAAATCAAGTCAGGTCACACTAAATTTAGTTTCTACTTCTTTACAATTTAATTCAGTCAAGTCACACTTAATTTGGTTGCTACTTCTTTACAATTAAATCACATAAGTCACACTGAATTTTGTTGCTACTTCTTTACAATTAAATCACATCAGTCACACTGGATTTTTTTGCTACTTCTTTACAATTAAATAACATAAGTCACACTGAATATTGTTGCTACTTCTTTACAATTACATCACATAAGTCACCCTGAATTTGTTGCTACTTCTTTACAATGAAATCACATAAGTCACACTAGATTTTGTTGCTACTTCTTTACAATTAAATCAAGTCAAGTCGCACTAAATTTAGTTTCTACTTCTTTACAATTAAATTCAGTCAAGTCACAGATAATTTTGTCGCTACTTCTTTACAATTAAATCACATAAGTCACACTGAATTTTGTTGCTGCTTCTTTACAATTTAATCACATCAGTCACACTGGATTTTGTTGCTACTTCTTTACAATTAAATCTAGTCAAGTCACACTAAATTTAGTTTCTACTTCTTTACAATTAAATCACAAAAGTCAACCTGAATTTGTTGCTACTTCTTTACAATTATTCACATAAGTCACACTGGATTTTGTTGCTACTTCTTTACAATTAAATCACATGAGTCACACTGAATTTTGTTGCTACTTCTTTACAATTAAATCACATCAGTAACACTGAAATTTGTTGCTACTTCTTTACAATTAAATCACATAAGTCACTCTGGATTTTGTTGCTACTTCTTTACAATTAAATCACATAAGTCACACTGAATTTTGTTGCTATTCTTTACAATTAAATCACATAAGTCAGATTGGATTTTTTTGCTACTTCTTTACAATTAACTCACATAAGTCACACTGAATTTTGTTGCTACTTCTTTACAATTAAATCACATAAGTCACACTGAATTTTGTTGCTACTTCTTTACAATTAAATCAAGTCAAGTCACACTTAAGTTTGTTGCTACTTCTTTACAATTAAAGCCAGTCACGTCACACTTAATTTTGTTGCTACTTCTGTACAATTTAACCTAGTTAAGTCACACTTAATTTTGTTGCTACTTCTTTACAATTTAATTACATAAGTCACACTTAATTTTGTTGCTACTTCTTTACAATTAAATCACATAAGTCACACTGAATTTTGTTGCTACTTCTTTACAATTAAATCACATAAGTCACACTGAATTTTGTTGTTACTTTTTTACAATTAAATCACATAAGTCACACTGAATTTTGTTGCTACTTATTTACAATAAAATCAAGTCAAGTCACACTTAAGTTTGTTGCTACTTCTTTACAATTAAAGCTAGTCACGTCACACTAAATTTTGTTGCTACTTCTTTACAATTTAATCCAGTCAAGTCACACTTAATTTTGTTGCTACTTCTTTACAATTTAATCACATAAGTCACACTGAATTTTGTTGCTACTTCTTTACAATCAAATCACATGTCACACTGAATTTTGTTGCTACTTCTTTACGATAAAATCACATCAGTCACACTGAATTTTGTTGCTACTTCTTTACAATTAAATCAAGTCAAGTCACACTTAAGTTTGTTGCTACTTCTTTACAATTTAATCCAGTTACGTCGCATTTAATTTTGTTGCTACTACTTTACAATTTAATCCAGTCAAATCATACTTAATTTTGTTGCTACTTCTTTACAATTAAATCACATAAGTCACACTGGATTTTGTTGCTACTTCTTTACAATTAAATCACATAAGTCACACTGAATATTGTTGCTACTTCTTTACAATTAAATCACATAAGTCACACTTAATTTTGTTGCTACTTCTTTACAGTTAAATCCAGTCAAGTCACACTTAATTTTGTTGCTACTTCTTTACAATTAAATCACATAAGTCACACTGAATTTGTTGCTACTTGTTTAAAATTGAATCACATGAGTCACACTGGATTTTGTAGTTACTTCTTTACAATTAAATCACATAAGTCACACTGTATTTTGTTGCTACTTCTACACAATTAAATCACATGAGTCACACTGAATTTTGTTGCTACTTCTTTACAATTAAATAACATAAATCACACTGAATTTTGTTGCTACTACTTTACAATTTAATCACATAAGTCACACTGGATTTTGTTGCTACTTCTTTACAATTAAATCACATAAGTCACACTGAATTTTGTTGCTACTTCTTTACAATTAAATCACATAAGCCACATTGAATTTTGTTGCTACTTCTTTACAATTAAATCACATAAGTCACATTGGATTTTGTTGCTACTTCTTTACAATTAAATCACATAAGTCACCCTGCATTTTGTTGCTACTTCTTTACAATTAAATCACATAAGTCACACTGCATTTTGTTGCTACTTCTTTACAATTAAATCAAGTCAAGTCACACTTAAGTTTGTTGCTACTTCTTTACAATTAAAGCCAGTCACGTCACACTTAATTTTGTTGCTACTTCTTTACAATTTAATCCAGTCAAGTCACACTTGATATTGTGCTACTTCGTTACAATTGAATCACATAAGTCACACTGAATTGTGTTGCTACTTCTTTACAATTAAATCACATAAGTCACACTGGATTTTGTTTCTACTTCTTTACAATTAAATCACATAAGTCACACTGGATTTTGTTGCTTCTTCTTTACAGTTAAATCCAGTCAAGTCACACTTAATTTTGTTGCTACTTCTTTACAATCAAATCACATAAGTCACCCTGAATTTGTTGCTACTTCTTTACAATTAAATCACATAAGTCACACTAGATTTTGTTGCTAGTTCTTTACAATAAAATCAAGTCAGGTCACACTAAATTTAGTTTCTACTTTTTTACAATTTAATTCAGTCAAGTCACACTTAATTTGGTTGCTACTTCTTTGTAATTAAATCACATAAGTCACACTGAATTTTGTTGCTACTTCTTTACAATTAAATCACATCAGTCACACTGGATTTTTTTGCTACTTCTTTACAATTAAATAACATAAGTCACACTGAATATTGTTGCTACTTCTTTACAATTACATCACATAAGTCACCCTGAATTTGTTGCTACTTCTTTACAATGAAATCACATAAGTCACACTAGATTTTGTTGCTACTTCTTTACAATTAAATAAAGTTAAGTCGCACTAAATTTAGTTTCTACTTCTTTACAATTAAATTCAGTCAAGTCACAGATAATTTTGTCGCTACTTCTTTACAATTAAATCACATAAGTCACACTGAATTTTGTTGCTGCTTCTTTACAATTTAATCACATCAGTCACACTGGATTTTGTTGCTACTTCTTTACAATTAAATCTAGTCAAGTCACACTAAATTTAGTTTCTACTTCTTTACAATTAAATCACAAAAGTCAACCTGAATTTGTTGCTACTTCTTTACAATTATTCACATAAGTCACACTGGATTTTGTTGCTACTTCTTTACAATTAAATCACATAAGTCACACTGAGTTTTGTTGCTACTTCTTTACAATTAAATCACATAAGTCACACTGAATTTTGTTGCCACTTCTTTACAATTAAATCACACTAGTCACACTGAATTTGTTGCTACTTATTTACAATTGAATCACATGAGTCACACTGGATTTTGTTGCTACTTCTTCAACATTAAATCACATGAGTCACACTGAATTTTGTTGCTACTTCTTTACCATTTGATCACATAAATCACACTGAATTTTGTTGCAACTTCTTTACAATCAAATCACATCAGTCACACTGGATTTTGTTGCTTCTTTTTTACAATTAAATCACATAAGTCACACTGAATTTTGTTTCTACTTCTTTACAATTAAATCACATAAGTCACACTGAATTTTGTTTCTACTTCTTTACAATTAAATCACATAAGTCACACTGGATTTTGTTGCTACTTCTTTACAATAAACTCACATAAGTCACACTGAATTTTGTTGCTACTTGTTTACAATTAAATCACACAAGTCACACTGAATTTTGTTGCTACTTCTTTACAATTAAATCAAGTCAAGTCACACTGAAGTTTGTTGCTACTTCTTTACAATTAAATCCAGTCAAGGCAACACTTAATTTTGTTGCTACTTCTTTACAATTTAATCGAGTCCAGTCACACTTAATTTTGTTGCTACTTCTTTACAATTAAATCACATAAGTCACACTGAATTTTGTTGCTACTTCTTTACAATTAAATAACATAAGTCACACTGAATTTTTTTGCTACTGTTTTACAATTAAATCACATAAGTCACACTGGATTTTGTTGTTACTTCTTTAAAATTTCATCACATAAGTCACACTGGATTTTGTTGCTACTTCTTTACAATTAAATCACATAAGTCACACTGAATTTTGTTGCAACATCTTTACAATTAAATATCCCACGTCACACTCGGTTTTTGTTGCTACTTCTTTACAATTTAATCAAGTTAAGTCACACTTAATTTTGTTGCTACTTTTTTACAATTAAATTCAGTCAAATCACTGAATTTTGTTGCTACTTCTTTACAATTAAATCCCATAAGTCACACTGAATTTTGTTGCTACTTCTTTACAATTAAATCACATAAGTCACACTGGATTTTGTTGCTACTTCTTTACAATTAACTCACATAAGTCACAGTAAATTTTGTTGCTACTTCTTTACAATTAAATCACATAAGTCACACTGACTTTTGTTGCTACTTCTTTACAATTAAATCAAGTCAAGTCACACTTAATTTTGTTGCTACTTCTTTACAATTAAATCCAGTTACGTCACACTTAATTTTGTTGCTACTTCTTTACAATAAAATCACATAAGTCACACTGGATCTGGTCGCTACTTCTTTACAATTAAATCACATAAGTCACACTGAATTGTGTTGCTACTTCTTTACAATTAAATCACATAAGTTACACTGAATTTTGTTGCTACTTCTTTACAATTAAATCACATAAGTCACACTGAATTTTGTTGTTAGTTCTTTACAATTAAATCACATAAGTCACACTGAACTTTGTTGCTACTTCTTTACAATTAAATCAAGTCAAGTCACACTTAATTTTGTTACTATTTCTTTACAATTAAAGCCAGTCACGTCACACTTAATTTAGTTGCTACTTCTTTACAATTTAATCCAGTCAAGTCACACTTAATTTTGTTGCTACTTCTTTACAATTTAATAACATTAGTCACACTTAATTTTGTTGATACTTCTTTACAATTAAATCACATCGGTACCACTGAATTTTGTTGCTACTTCTTTACAATAAAATCACATAAGTCACACTGGATTTTGTTGTTACTTCTTTACAATTAAATAACATTAGTCACACTGAACTTTGTTGCTACTTCTTTACAATTAAATCACATAAATAACACTGAATTTTGTTGCTACTTCTTTACAATTAAATCACATCAGTCACACTGGATTTTGTAGCTACTTCTTTACAATTAAATCACATAAGTCACACTGAATTTTGTTGCTACTTCTTTACAATTAAATCACATAAGTCACACTTAATTTTGTTGCTACTTCTTTACAATTAAATCACATAAGTCACACTGGATTTTGTTGCACCTTCTTTACAATTACCTCACATAAGTCACACTGAATTTTGTTGCTACTTCTTTACAATTAAATCACATAAGTCACACTGAATTTTGTTGCTACTTCTTTACAATTAAATCAAGTCGAGTCACACTTAAGTTTTTTGCTACTTCTTTACAATTAAAGCCAGTCACGTCACACTTAATTTTGTTGCTACTTCTTTACAATTTAATCCAGTCAAGTCACACTTAATTTTGTTGCTACTTCTTTACAATTTAATCACATAAGTCACACTGAATTTTGTTGCTACTTCTTTACAATTAACTCACATAAGTCACACTGAATTTTGTTGCCACTTCTTTACAATTAAATCACATAAGTTACACTGAATTTTGTTTTAACTTCTTTACAATTAAATCACATAAGTTACACTGGATCTTGTTGCTACTTCTTTACAATTAAATCCCATAAGTCATACTGAATTTTGTTGCTACTTCTTTACAATTAAATATCATAAGTCACACTGGATTTGGTTGCTACTTCTTTACAATTAACTCACAAAAGTCACACTGAATTTTGTTGCTACTTCTTTACAATTAAATCAAGTCAAGTCACACTTAAGTTTGTTGCTACTTCTTTACAATTAAATCCAGTTACGTCGCACTTAATTTTGTTACTACTACTTTACAATTTAATCCAGTCAAGTCACACTTAATTTTGTTGCTACTTCTTTACAATGCAATCACATAAGTCACACTGGATTTTGTTGGTACTTCTTTACAATTAAATCACATAAGTCACACTGAATATTGTTGCTACTTCTTTACAATTAAATCACATAAGTCACACTTAATTTTGTTGCTACTTCTTTACAGTTAAATCCAGTCAAGTCACACTTAATTTTGTTGCTACTTCTTTACAATTAAATCACATAAGTCACACTGAATTTGTTGCTACTTCTTTACAATTGAATACCATGAGTAACACTTGATTTTGTTGTTACTTCTTTACAATTAAATCACATAAGTCACACTGTATTTTGTTGCTACTTCTTTACAATTAAATCACATGAGTCACACTGAATTTTGTTGCTACTTCTTTACAATTAAATCACATAAGTAACACTGAAATTTGTTGCTACTTCTTTACAATTAAATCACATAAGTCACTCTGGATTTTGTTGCTACTTCTATACAATTAAATCACATAAGTCACACTGAATTTTGTTGCTACTTCTTTACAATTAAATCACATAAGTCAGATTGGATTTTGTTGCTACTTCTTTACAATTAACTCACATAAGTCACACTGAATTTTGTTGCTTCTTCTTTACAATTAAATCACATAAGTCACACTGAATTTTGTTGCTACTTCTTTACAATTAAATCAAGTCAAGTCACACTTAAGTTTGTTGCTACTTCTTTACAATTAAAGCCAGTCACGTCACACTTAATTTTGTTGCTACATCTGTACAATTTAACCTAGTCAAGTCACACTTAATTTTGTTGCTACTTCTGTACAATTTAACCTAGTCAAGTCACACTTAATTTTGTTGCTACTTCTTTACAATTAAATCACATAAGTCACACTGAATTTTGTTGCTACTTCTTTACAATTAAATCACATAAGTCACACTGAATTTTGTTGTTACTTCTTTACAATTAAATCACATAAGTCACACTGAATTTTGTTGCTACTTATTTACAATAAAATCAAGTCAAGTCACACTTAAGTTTGTTGCTACTTCTTTACAATTAAAGCCAGTCACGTCACACGTAATTTTGTTGCTACTTCTTTACAATTTAATCCAGTCAAGTCACACTTAATTTTGTTGCTACTTCTTTACAATTTAATCACATAAGTCACACTGAATTTTGTTGCTACTTCTTTACAATCAAATCACATGTCACACTGAATTTTGTTGCTACTTCTTTACGATAAAATCACATCAGTCACACTGAATTTTGTTGTTACTTATTTACAATTAAATCACATAAGTTACACTGGATTTTGTTGCTACTTCTTTACAATTAAATATCATAAGTCACACTGGATTTGGTTGCTACTTCTTTACAATTAAATCAAGTCAAGTCACACTTAAGTTTGTTGCTACTTCTTTACAATTTAATCCAGTTACGTCGCATTTAATTTTGTTACAACTACTTTACAATTTAATCCAGTCAAATCATACTTAATTTTGTTGCTACTTCTTTACAATTAAATCACATAAGTCACACTGGATTTTGTTGCTACTTCTTTACAATTAAATCACATAAGTAACACAGAATTTTGTTGCTACTTCTTTACAATTAAATCACATAAATCACACTGGATTTTGTTGCTACTTCTTTACAATTAAATCACATAAGTCACACTGAATATTGTTGCTACTTCTTTACAATTAAATCACATAAGTCACACTTAATTTTGTTGCTACTTCTTTACAGTTAAATCCAGTCAAGTCACACTTAATTTTGTTGCAACTTCTTTACAATTAAATCACATAAGTCACACTGAATTTGTTGCTACTGTTTTAAAATTGAATCACATGAGTCACACTGGATTTTGTAGTTACTTCTTTACAATTAAATCACATAAGTCACACTGTATTTTGTTGCTACTTCTATACAATTGAATCACATGAGTCACACTGAATTTTGTTGCTACTTCTTTACAATTAAATCACATAAATCACACTGAATTTTGTTGCTACTACTTTACAATTTAATCACATAAGTCACACTGGATTTTGTTGCTACTTCTTTACAATTAAATCACATAAGTCACACTGAATTTTGTTGCTACTTCTTTACAATTAAATCACATAAGTCACACTGAATTTTGTTGCTACGTCTTTACAATTAAATCACATAAGTCACATTGGATTTTGTTGCTACTTCTTTACAATTAAATCACATAAGTCACCCTGAATTTTGTTGCTACTTCTTTACAATTAAATCACATAAGTCACACTGCATTTTGTTGCTACCTCTTTACAATTAAATCAAGTCAAGTCACACTTAAGTTTGTTGCTACTTCTTTACCATTAAAGCCAGTCACGTCACCCTTAATTTTTTTGGCTACTTCTTTACAATTTAATCCAGTCAAGTCACACTTAATTTTGTTGCTACTTCGTTACAATTGAATCACATAAGTCACACTGAATTGTGTTGCTACTTCGTTACAATTAAATCACATAAGTCACACTGAATTTTGTTGCTACTTCTTTACAATTAAATCACATCAGTCACACTGGATTTTGTTGCTACTTCTTTACAATTAAATAACATAAGTCACACTGAATATTGTTGCTACTTCTTTACAATTACATCACATAAGTCACCCTGAATTTGTTGCTACTTCTTTACAATGAAATCACATAAGTCACACTAGATTTTGTTGCTACTTCTTTACAATTAAATCAAGTCTTGTCGCACTAAATTTAGTTTCTACTTCTTTACAATTAAATTCAGTCAAGTCACACTTAATTTTGTCGCTACTTCTTTACAATTAAATCACATAAGTCACACTGAATTTTGTTGCTGCTTCTTTACAATTAAATCACATCAGTCACACTGGATTTTGTTGCTACTTCTTTACAATTAAATCACATAAGTCGAACTGGATTTTGTTGCTACTTCTTACCAATTAAATCACATAAGTCACACTGAATTTTGTTGCTACTTCTTTACAATTAAATCACGTAAGTCACACTGAATTTTGTTGCTACTTCTTTACAATTAAATCACATAAGTAACATTGGATTTTGTTGCTACTTCTTTACAATTAACTCACATAAGTCACACTGAATTTTGTTGGTACATCTTTACAATTAAATCACATAAGTCACACTGCATTTTGTTGCTACTTCTTTACAATTAAATCAAGTCAAGTCACACTTAAGTTTGTTGCTACTTCTTTACAATTAAAGCCAGTCACGTCACACTTAATTTTGTTGCTACTTATTTACAATTTAATCCAGTCAAGTCACACTTAATTTTGTTACTACTTCTTTACAATTGAATCACATAAGTCACACTGAATTGTGTTGCTACTTCTTTACAATTAAATCACATAAGTCCCACTGGATTTTGTTTCTACTTCTTTACAATTAAATCACATAAGTCACACTGGATTTTGTTGCAATTAATTTACAATTAAATCACATAAGTCAGACTGAATATTGTTGTACTTCTTTACAATTAAATCACATAAGTCACACTTAATTTTGTTGCTTCTTCTTTACAGTTAAATCCAGTCAAGTCACACTTAATTTTGTTGCTACTTCTTTACAATCAAATCACATAAGTCACCCTGAATTTGTTGCTACTTCTTTACAATTATATCACATAAGTCACACTAGATTTTGTTGCTAGTTCTTTACAATAAAATCAAGTCAAGTCACACTAAATTTGGTTACTACTTCTTTACAATTTTATTCAGTCAAGTCACACTTAATTTGGTTGCTACTTCTTTACAATTAAATCACATAAGTCACACTGAATTTTGTTGCTACTTCTTTACAATTAAATCACATCAGTCACACTGGATTTTGTTGCACCTTCTTTACAATTAAATAACATAAGTCACACTGAATATTGTTGCTACTTCTTTACAATTACATCACATAAGTCACCCTGAATTTGTTGCTACTTCTTTACAATGAAATCACATAAATCACACTAGATTTTGTTGCTATTTCTTTACAATTAAATCAAGTCAAGTCGCACTAAATTTAGTTTCTACGTCTTTACAATTAAATTCAGTAAAGTCACAGATAATTTTGTCGCTACTTCTTTACAATTAAATCACATAAGTCACACTGAATTTTGTTGCTGCTTCTTTACAATTAAATCACATCAGTCACACTGGATTTTGTTGCTACTTCTTTACAATTAAATCAAGTCAAGTCACACTAAATTTAGTTTCTACTTCTTTAAAATTAAATCACAAAAGTCAACCTGAATTTGTTGCTACTTCTTTACAATTATTCACATAAGTCACACTGGATTTTGTTGCTACTTCTTTACAATGAAATCACATAAGTCACACTGAGTTTTGTTGCTACTTCTTTACAATTAAATCACATAAGTCACACTGAGTTTTTTTGCTACTTCTTTACAATTAAATCACACTAGTCACACTGAATTTGTTGCTACTTATTTACAATTGAATCACATGAGTCACACTGGATTTTGTTGCTACTTCTTTAACATTAAATCACATAAGTCACACTGGATTTTGTTGCTACTTCTTTACAATTAAATCACATGAGTCACACTGAATTTTGTTGCTACTTCTTTACCATTTTATCACATAAATCACACTGAATTTTGTTGCTACTTCTTTACAATCAAATCACATACGTCACACTGGATTTTGTTGCTTCTTTTTTATAATTAAATCACATAAGTCACACTGGATTTTGTTGCTACTTCTTTACAATTTAATTCAGTCAAGTCACACTGAATTTTGTTGCTACTTCTTTACAATTAAATCACATAAGTCACACTGAATTTTGTTGCTACTTCTTTACAATTAAATCGCATAAGTCACACTGAATGTTATTGCTACTTCTTTACAATTAAATCAAATAAGTCACACTGAATTTGTTGCTACTTTTTTACAATTGAATCACATAAGTCACACTGGATTTTGTTGTTACTTCTTTACATATACATCACATAAGTCACACTGGATTTTGTTGCTACTTTTTCCCAATTAAATCGCATGAGTCACACTGAATTTTGTTGCTACTTCTTTACAATTAAATCACATAAATCACACATAAGTTTGTTGCTACTTCTTTACAATTAAAGCCAGTGACGTCACACTTAATTTTTTTGCTACTTCTTTACAATTTAATCCAGTCAAGTCACACTTAATTTTGTTGCTACTTCTTTACAATTGTAATCACATAAGTCACACTGAATTGTGTTGCTACTTCTTTACAATTAAATCACATAAGTCCCACTGGATTTTGTTTCTACTTCTTTACAATTAAATCACATAAGTCACACTGGATTTTGTTGCTACTTCTTTACAATTAACTCACATAAGTCACACTGAATATTGTTGCTACTTCTTTACAATTAAATCACATAAGTCACACTTAATTTTGTTGCTTCTTCTTTACAGTTAAATCCAGTCAAGTTACACTTAATTTTGTTGCTACTTCTTTACAATTAAATCACAAAAGTCACCCTGAATTTGTTGCTACTTCTTTACAATTAAATCACATAAGTCACACTAGATTTTGTTGCTACTTCTTTACAATTGAATCACATAAGTCACAATGAGTTTTGTTGCTACTTCTTTACAATTATATCACATAAGTCACACTGAATTTTGTTGCTACTTCTTTACAATTAAATCACACTAGTCACACTGAATTTGTTGCTACTCTTTTACAATTGAATCACATGAGTCACACTGGATTTTGTTGCTACTTCTTTAACATTAAATCACATAAGTCACACTGGATTTTGTTGCTACTTCTTTACAATTAAATCACATGAGTCACACTGAATTTTGTTTCAACTTCTTTACAATTACATCACATAAATCACACTGAATTTTGTTGCTACTTCTTTACAATTAAATCCCATAAGTCACACTGGATTTTGTTGCTACTTCTTTACAATTAAATCACATAAGTCACACTCAATTTTGTTGCTACTTCTTTACAATTAAATCACATAAGTCACACTGAATTTTGTTTTTATTTCTTTACAATTAAATCAAGTCAAGTCACACTTAAGTTTGTTGCTACTTCTTTACAATTAAATCCAGTCACGTAACTTAATTTTGTTGCTACTTCTTTACAATTTAATCCAGTCCAGTCACACTTAATTTTGTTGCTACTTCTTTAAAATTAAATCACATAAGTCACACTGAATTTTGTTGCTACTTCTATACAATTAAATCACATAAGTCACACTGAATTTTTTTGCTACTTCTTTACAATTGAATCACATAAGTCACACTGGATTTTGTTGTTACTTCTTTAAAATTTCATCACATAAGTCACACTGGATTTTGTTGCTACTTCTTTACAATTAAATCACATAAGTCACACTGAATTTTGTTGCAACATCTTTACAATAAAATATCCCACGTCACACTCTGTTTTTGTTGCTACTTCTTTACAATTTAATCAGGTTAAGTCACACTTAATTTTGTTGCTACTTTTTTACAATTAAATTCAGTCAAATCACTGAATTTTATTGCTACTTCTTTACAATTAAATCACATAAGTCACACTGAATTTTGTTGCTACTTCTTTACAATTAAATCACATAAGTCACACTGGATTTTGTTGCTACTTCTTTACAATTTACTCACATAAGTCACACTAAATTTTGTTGCTACTTCTTTACAATCAAATCACATAAGTCACACTGAATTTTGTTGCTATTCTTTACAATTAAATCAAGTCAAGTCACACTTAAGTTTGTTGCTACTTCTGTACAATTAAATCCAGTTACGTCACACTTAATTTTGTTGCTACTTCTTTACAATTAAATCACATAAGTCACACTGTATCTGGTTGCTACTACTTTACAATTAAATCACATAAGTCACACTGAATTTTGTTGCTACTTCTTTACAATTAAATCACATAAATCACACTGAATTTTGTTGCTACTTCGTTACAATTTAATTGAGTCAAGTCACACTGAATTTTGTTTCTACTTCTTTACAATTAAATCACATAAGTCACACTGAATTTTGTTGCTACTTCTTTACAATTAAATCACATAAGTCACACTGAATTTTATTGCTACTTCTTTACAATTAAATCAAATAAGTCACACTTAATTTGTTGCGACTTTTTTACAATTGAATCACATAAGTCACACTGGATTTTTTTGTTACTTCTTTACATATAAATCACATAAGTCACACTTGATTTTGTTGCTACTTTTTTACAATTAAATCACATGAGTCACACTGAATTTTGTTGCTACTTCTTTACAATTAAATCACATAAATCACACTTAAGTTTGTTGCTACTTCTTTACAATTAAAGCCAGTCACGTCACACTTAATTTTGTTGCTACTTCTTTACAATTTAATCCAGTCAAGTCACACTTAATTTTGTTGCTACTTCTTTACAATTGAATCACATAAGTCACACTGAATTGTGTTGCTATCTCTTTACAATTAAATCACATAAGTCCCACTGGATTTTGTTTCTACTTCTTTACAATTAAATCACATAAGTCACACTGTATTTTGTTGCTACTTCTTTACAATTAAATCACATAAGTCACACTGAATATTGTTGCTACTTCTTTACAATTAAATCACATAAGTCACACTTAATTTTGTTGCTTCTTCTTTACAGTTAAATCCAGTCAAGTCACACTTAATTTTGTTGCTACTTCTTTACAATTAAATCACATAAGTCACCCTGAATTTGTTGCTACTTCTTAACGATTAAATCACATAAGTCACACTAGATTTTGTTGCTACTTCTTTACAATTAAATCACATAAGTCACACTAAATTTGGTTTCTACTTCTTTACAATTTAATTCAGTCAAGTCACACTTATTTGGTTGCTACTTCTTTACAATTAAATCACATAAGTCACACTGAATTTTGTTGCTACTTCTTTACAATTAAATCACATCAGTCACACTGGATTTTGTTGCTACTTCTTTACAATCAAATAACATAAGTCACACTGAATATTGTTGCTACTTCTCTACAATTACATCACATAAGTCACCCTGAATTTGTTGCTACTTCTTTACAATGAAATCACATAAGTCACACTAGATTTTGTTGCTACTTCTTTACAATTAAATCAAGTCAAGTCGCACTAAATTTACTTTCTACTTCTTTACAATTAAATTCAGTCAAGTCACACTTAATTTTGTCTCTACTTCTTTACAATTAAATCACATAAGTCACACTGAATTTTGTTGCTGCTTCTTTACAATTAAATCACATCAGTCACACTGGATTTTGTTGCTACTTCTTTACAATTAAATCAAGTAAAGTCACACTAAATTTAGTTTCTACTTCTTTACAATTAAATTACAAAAGTCAACCTTAATTTGTTGCTACTTCTTTACAATTATTCACATAAGTCACACTGAGTTTTGTTGCTACTTCTTGACAATTAAATCACATAAGTCACACTGAGTTTTTTTGCTACTTCTTTACAATTAAATCACATAAGTCACACTGAATTTTGTTGCTACTTCTTTACAATTAAATAACATAAGTCACACTGAATTTGTTGCTACTTTTTTACAATTGAATAACATGAGTCACACTGGATTTTGTTGCTACTTCTTTAACATTAAATCACATAAGTCACACTGGATTTGGTTGCTACTTCTTTACAATTAAATCACATGAGTCACACTGAATTTTGTTGCTACTTCTTTACAATTTGATCACATAAATCACACTGAATTTTGTTGCTACTTCTTTACAATTAAATCACATAAGTCACACTGGATTTTGTTGCTTCTTTTTAACAATTAAATCACATAAGTAACACTGAATTTTGTTGCTACTTCTTTACAATAAATCACATAAGTCACACTGAATTTTGTTTCTACTTCTTTACAATTAAATCACATAAGTCACACTGGATTTTGTTGCTACTTCTTTACAATCAACTCACATAAGTCACACTGAATTTTGTTGCTACTTCTTTACAATTAAATCACACAAGTCACACTGAATTTTGTTGCTACTTCTTTACAATTAAATCAAGTCAAGTCTCACTTAAGTTTGTTGCTACTTCTTTACAATAAAATCCAGTCACGTCACACTTAATTTTGTTGCTACTTCTGTACAATTTAATCCAGTCCAGTCACACTTAATTTTGTTGCTACTTCTTTACAATTAAATCACATAAGTCACACTGAATTTTTTTGTAACATCTTTACAATTAAATATCCCACGTCACACTGGATTTTGTTGCTACTTCTTTACAATTTAATCAAGTTAAGTCACACTTAATTTTGTTGCTACTTTTTTACAATTAAATTCAGTCAAATCACTGAATTTTGTTGCTACTTCTTAACAATTAAATCACATAAATAACACTGAGTTTTGTTGCTACTTATTTACAATTAAATCACATAAGTCACACTGGATTTTGTTGCTGCTTCTTTACAATTAACTTATATAAGTCACACTGAATTTTTTTGCTACTTCTTTACAATTAAATCACATAAGTCACACTGAATTTTGTTGCTACTTCTTTACAATTTAATCAAGTCAAGTCACACTTAAGTTTGTTGCTACTTCTTTACAATTAAATCCAGTTACGTCATACTTAATTTTGTTGCTACTTCTTTACAATTAAATCACATAAGTCACACTGGATCTGGTTGCTACTTCTTTACAATTAAATCACATAAGTCACACTGAATTTTGTTGCTACTTCTTTACAATAAAATCACATAAATCACACTGAATTTTGTTGCTACTTCGTTACAATTTAATTTAGTCAAGTCACACTGAATTTTGTTGCTACTTTTTTACAATTAAATCACATAAGTCACACTGAATTTTGTTGCTACTTCTTTACAATTAAATCACATAAGTCACACTGAATTTTATTGCTACTTCTTTACAATTAAATCAAATAAGTCACACTGAATTTGTTGCTACTTTTTTACAATTGAATCACATAAGTCACACTGGATGGTGTTGTTACTTCTTTACATATAAATCACATAAGTCACACTGGATTTTGTTGCTACTTCTTTACAATTATATCACATGAGTCACAATGAATTTTGTTGCTACTTCTTTACAATTAAATCACATAAATTACACTGAATTTTGTTGCTATATCTTTACAATTAAATCACCTAAGGCACACTGGATTTTGTTGCTACTTCTTTACAATTAAATCACAAATGTCAGACTGGATTTTGTTGCTACTTTTTTACAATTAAATCACATAAGTCACACTAGAGTTTGTTGCTACTTCTTTACAATTAAATCACATAAATCACACTGAATATTTTTGCTACTTCTTTACAACTAACTCACATAAGTCACACTGAATTTTTTTGCTACTTCTTTACAATTAAATCACATAAGTAACACTGAGTTTTGTTTCTACTTCTTTACAATTAAATCAAGTACAGTTACACTTAAGTTTGTTGCTACTTCTTTACAATTAAATCCAGTCACGTAACACTTGATTTTGTTGCTACTTCTTTACAATTAAATCACATAAATCACACTGAATTTTGTTGCTACTTCTTTACAATTAAATCACATAAGTCACACGTGATTTTCTTGCTACTACTTTACAATTAACTCACATAAGTCACACTGAATTTTGTTGCTACTTCTTTACAATTAAATCACATAAGTCACACTGAATTGTGTTGCTACTTCTTTACAATTGAATCACATGAGTCACACTGGATTTTGTTGCTACTTCTTTACAATTAAATCCAGTTTCGTCAGACTTAATTTTTGTTGCTACTTCTTTACAATTAAATCACATAAGTCACATTGGATCTAGTTGCTACTTCTTTACAATTAAATCACATAAGTCACACTGAATTTTGTTGCTACTTCTTTACAATTAAATCACATAAATCACACTGAATGTTGTTGCTACTTCTTTACAATTAAATCCAGTCACGTCACACTGAATTTTGTTGCTACTTCTTTACAATTAAATCACATAAGTCACACGGAATTTTGTTGCTACTTCTTTACAATTAAATCAAATAAGTCACACTGAATTTTGTTGCTACTTCTTTACAATTAAATCAAGTAAAGTCACACTTAATTTTGTTGCTTCTTTTTTACAATTAAATCACGTAAGTCACACTGAATTTTGTTGCAACTTTTTTACAATTAAATCACATAAGTCACACTTAATTTTGTTGCTACTTCTTTACAATTAAATCACATAAGTCACACTAGATTTTGTTGCTACTTCTTTACAATTAAATAACATAAGTCACACTGAATTTTGTTGCTACTTCTTTACAATTGAATATCATAAGTCACACTGGATTTTGTTGCTACTTCTTTACAATTTAATCAAGTCGAGTCACACTTAATTTTGTTGCTACTTCTTTACAATTAAATTCAGTCAAGTCACACTGAATTTTGTTGCTACTTCTTTACAATTAAATCGCATAAGTCACACTGAATTTTGTTGCTACTTCTTCACAATTAACTCACATAAGTCACACTGAATTTTGTTGCTACTTCTTTACAATTAAATTACATAAGTCACACTGAATTTTGTTGCAACTTCTTTACAATTAAATCAAGTCAAGTCACACTTAAGTTTGTTGCTACTTTTTTACAATTAAATCCAGTTACGTCACACTTAATTTTGTTGCTACTTCTTTACAATTAAATCACATGTCACACTGGATCTTGTTGCTACTTCTTTACAATTAAATCACATAAGTCACACTGAATTTTGTTGCTACTTCTTTACAATTAAATCACATAAATCACACTGGATTTTGTTGCTACTTCGTTACAATCTAATTCAGTCAAGTCGCACTGAATTTTGTTGCTACTTCTTTACAATTAAATCGCATAAGTCACACTGAATTTTGTTGCTACTTCTTTACAATTAAATCACATAAGTCACACTGAATTTTATTGCTACTTCTTTACAATTAAATCACATAAGTCGCACTAAATTTGTTGCTACTTCTTTACAATTGAATCACATGAGTCACACTGGATTTTGTTGTTACTTCTTTACAATTAAATCCCATAAGTCACACTGGATTTTGTTGCTACTTCTTTACAATTAAATCACATGAGTCACACTGATTTTTGTTGCTACTTGTTTTCAATTAAATCACATGAATCACACTGAATTTTGTTGCTACTTCTTTACAATTAAATCACATAAGTCACACTGAATTTTGTTGCTACTTCTTTACAATTAGATCACATAAATCACACTGAATTTTGTTGCTACTTCTTTACAATTAAATCCCATAAGTCACACTGGATTTTGTTGCTATTTCTTTACAATTAAATCACATAAGTCACACTGAATTTTGTTGCTACTTCTTTACAATTAAATCACATAAGTCACACTGAATGTTGTTTCTACTTCTTTACAATTAAATCACATAAGTCACACTGGATTTTGTTGCTACTTCTTTAAAATTAACTCACATAAGTCACACTGAATTTTGTTGCTACTTCTTTACAATTAACTCACATAAGTCACACTGAATTTTGTTGCTCCTTCTTTAATATTAAATCAAGTCAAGTCACACTTAAGTTTGTTGCTACTTCTTTACAATTAAATCCAGTCACGTCACACTTAATTTTGTTGCTACTACTGTACAATTTGATCCAGTCAAGTCACACTTAATTTTGTTGCTACTTCTTTACAATTAAATCACATAAGTCACACTGAATTTTGTTGCTACTTCTTTACAATTAAATCACATAAGTCACACTGAATTTTGTTGCTACTTCTTTACAATTAAATCACATAAGTCACACTGAATTTTGTTGCTACTTCTTTACAATTAAATCACATAAGTCACACTGAAGTTTGTTGCTACTTCTTTACAATTAAATCACATAAGGCACACTAGATTTTGTTGCTACTTCTTTACAATTTAATCAAGTCAAGCTACACTTAATTTTGTTGCTACTTCTTTACAATTAAATTCAGTCAAGTCACAATGAATTTTGTTGCTACTTCTTTACAATTAAATCACATAAGTCACACTGAATTTAGTTGCTACTTCTTTACAATTAAAACACATAAGTCACACTGAATTGTGTTGCTACTTCTTTACAATTAAATATCATAAGTCACACTGGATTTTGTTGCTACTTCTTTACAATTTAATCAAGTCAAGTCACACTTAATTTTGTTGCTACTTCTTTACAATTAAATTCAGTCAAGTCACACTGAATTTTGTTGCTACTTCTTTACAATTAAATCACATAAGTCACCCTGAATTTGTTGCTACTTCTTTACAATTAAATCACATAAGTCACACTGGATTTTGTTGCTACTTCTTTACAATTAAATCAAGTCAAGTCACACTAAATTTGGTTTCTACTTCTTTACAATTAAATTCAGTCAAGTCACACTTAATTTGGTTGCTACTTCTTTACAATTAAATCACATCAGTCACACTGGATTTTCTTGCTACTTCTTTACAATTTAATCAAGTCAAGTCACACAAAATTAAGTTTCTACTTCTTTACAATTAAATCACAAAGGTCACCCTGAATTTGTTGCTACTTTTTTACAATTAAATCACATAAGTCACACTGGATTTTGTTGCTACTCTTTTACAATTAAATCACATGAGTCACACTGAATTTTGTTGCTACTTTTTAACAATTAAATCACATTAGTGACACTTAATTTTGTTGCTTCTTCTTTACAATTAAATCACATAAGTAACACTGAATTTGTTGCTACTTCTTTACAGTTAAATAACATAAGTCACACTGGATCTTGTTGCTACTTCTTTACAATTAAATCACATAAGTAACACTGAATTAGTTGCAACTTCTTTACAATTGAATCACATGAGTCACACTGGATTTTGTTGCTACTTCCTTAACATTATATCACATAAGTCACACTGAATTTTGTTGCTACTTCTTTACAATTAAATCACATAAGTCACACTTGATTTTGTTGCTACTTCTTTACAATTAACTCACATAAGTCACACTAAATTTTGTTGCTACTTCTTTACAATTAAATCACATAAGTCACACTGAATTTTGTTGCTACTTTTTTACAATTAAATCAAGTCAAGTAACACTTGAGTTTGTTGCTACTTCTTTACAATTAAATCCAATTACGTCACACTTAAGTTTGTTGCTACTTCTTTACAATTTAATCAAGTCAATACACACTTAATTTTGTTGCTACTTCTTTACAATTATATCACATAAATCACACTGAATTTTGTTGCTACTTCTTTACAATTAAATCACATAAGTCACACTGAATTTTGTTGCTACTTCTTTACAGTTAAATGACATAAGTCACACTGGATCTTGTTGCTACTTCTTTACAATTAAATCACATAAGTAACACTGAATTTGTTGCTACTTCTTTACAATTGAATCACATGAGTCACACTGGATTTTGTTGCTACTTCTTTAACATTAAATCACATAAGTCACACTGGATTTTGTTGCTACTTCTTTACAATTAAATCACATGAGTCACACTGAATTTTGTTGCTACTTCTTTACAATTAGATCACATAAATCACACTGAATTTTGTTGCTACTTCTTTACAATTAAATCACATAAGTCACACTGGATTTTGTTGCTTCTTCTTAACAATTAAATCACATAAGTAACACTGAATTTTGTTTCTACTTCTTTACAATTAAATCACATAAGTCACACTGAATTTTGTTGCTACTTCTTTACAATTAAATCACATAAGTCACACTGTATTTTGTTGCTCCTTCTTTACAATTAAATCTCATAAGTCACACTGAATTTTTTTGCAACTTTTTTACAATTGAATCACATAAGTCACACTGGATTTTGTTGTTACTTCTTTAAAATTTCATCACATCAGTCACACTTGATTTTGTTGCTACTTCTTTACAATTAAATCACATAAGTCACACTGAATTTTGTTGCAACATCTTTACAATTAAATATCCCACGTCACACTGGATTTTGTTGCTACGTCTTTACAATTTAATCAAGTTAAGTCACACTTAACTTTGTTGCTACTTTTTTACAATTAAATTCAGTCAAATCACTGAATTTTGTTGCTACTTTTTTACAATTAAATCACATAAGTCACACTGAATTTTGTTGCTACTTCTTTACAATTAAATCACATAAGTCACACTGGAGTTTGTTGCTACTTCTTTACAATTACCTCACATAAGTCACACTAAATTTTGTTGCTACTTCTTTACAATTAAATTCAGTTAAGTCACACTGAATTTTGTTGCTACTTCTTTACAATTAAATCACATAAGTCACCCTGAATTTGTTGCTACTTTTTTACAATTAAATCACATGAGTCACACTGGATTTTGTTGCTACTTCTTTACAATTAAATCAAGTCAAGTCACACTAAATTTGGTTTCTACTTCTTTACAATTAAATTCAGTCAAGTCACACTTAATTTGGTTGCTACTTCTTTACAATTAAATCACATAAGTCACACTGAATTTTGTTGCTGCTTCTTTACAATTAAATCACATCAGTCACACTGGATTTTGTTGCTACTTCTTTACAATTTAATCAAGTCAAGTCACACTAAATTTAGTTTCTACTTCTTTACAATAAAATCACAAAAGTCACCCTGAATTTGTTGCTACTTCTTTACAATTAAATCACATAAGTCACACTTGATTTTGTTGCTACTTCTTTACAATTAAATCACATAAGTCACACTGAGTTTTGTTGCTACTTCTTTACAATTAAATAACATACATCACACTGGATCTTGTTGCTACTTCTTTACAATTAAATCACATAAGTCACACTGAATTTGTTGCTACTTCTTTACAATTGACTCACATGAGTCACACTGGATTTTGTTGCTACTTCTTTAACATTAAATCACATAAGTCACACTGGATTTTGTTGCTACTTCTTTACAATTAAATCACATGAGTCACACTGAATTTTGTTGCTACTTCTTTACAATTAAATCACATAAATCACACTGAATTTTGTTGCTACTTCTTTACAATTAAATCACATAAGTCACACTGGCTTTTGTTGCTACTTCTTAACAATTAAATCACATAAGTCACACTGAATTTTGTTGCTACTTCTTTACAATTAAATCACATGAGTCACACTGAATTTTGTTGCTACTTCTTTACAATTAGATCACATAAATCACACTGAATTTTGTTGCTACTTCTTTAAAATTAAATCACATAAGTCACACTGGATTTTGTTGTTACTTCTTTAAAATTTCATCACATAAGTCACACTTGATTTTGTTGCTACTTCTTTAAAATTAAATCACATAAGTCACACTGAATTTTGTTGCAACATCTTTACAATTAAATATCCCACGTCACACTGGATTTTGTTGCTACTTCTTTACAATTTAATCAAGTTAAGTCACACTTAAATTTTGTTGCTACTTTTTTACAATTAAATTCAGTCAAATAACTGAATTTTGTTGCTACTTCTTTACAATTTAATCACATAAGTCACACTGAATTTTGTTGCTACTTCTTTACAATTAAATCACATAAGTCACACTTGATTTTGTTGCTACTTCTTTACAATTAACTCACATAAGTCACACTAAATTTTGTTGCTTCTTCTTTACAATTAAATCACATAAGTCACACTGAATTTTGTTACTACTTTTTTACAATTAAATCAAGTCAAGTCACACTTGAGTTTGTTGCTACTTCTTTACAATTAAATCCAATTACGTCACACTTAAGTTTGTTGCTACTTCTTTACAATTTAATCAAGTCAAGTCACACTTAATTTTGTTGCTACTTCTTTACAATTAAATCACATAAGTCACACTGAATTTGGTTGCTACTTTTTTACAATTAAATCACATGAGTCACACTGAATTTTGTTGCTACTTCTTTACAATTATATCACATAAATCACACTGAATTTTATTGCTACTTCTTTACAATTAAATCACATAAGTCACACTGAATTTTGTTGCTACTTCTTTACAATTAAATCACATAAGTCACACTGAATTTTGTTTCTACTTCTTTACAATTAAATCCATAAGTCACACTGGATTTTGTTGCTACTTCTTTACAATTAACTCACATAAGTCACACTGAATTTTGTTGCTACTTCTTTACAATTAACTCACATAAGTCACACTGAATTTTGTTGCTACTTCATTAATATTAAATCAAGTCAAGTCACTCTTAACTTTGTTGCTACTTCTTTACAATTAAATCCAGTCACGTCACACTTAATTTTGTTGCTACTTCTGTACAATTTGATCCAGTCAAGTCACACTTAATTTTGTTGCTACTTCTTTACAATTAAATCACATAAGTCACACTGAATTTTGTTGCTACGTCTTTACAATTAAATCACATAAGTCACACTGAATTTTGTTGCTACTTTTTTACAATTGAATCACATAAGTCACACTGGATTTTGTTGTTACTTCTTTACAATTTAATCACATAAGTCACACTGGATTTTGTTGCTACTTCTTTACAATTAAATCACATAAGTCACACTGAATTTTGTTGCTACTTCTTTACAATTAAATCAAGTCAAGTCACACTTAAGTTTGTTGCTACTTCTTTACAATTAAATCACATAAGTCACCCTGAATTTGTTGCAACATCTTTACAATTAAATATCATAAGCCACACTGGATTTTGTTGCTACTTCTTTACAATTTAATCAAGTCAAGTCACATTTAATTTTATTGCTACTTTTTTACAATTAAATTCAGTCAAGTCACTGAATTTTGTTGCTACTTCTTTACAATTAAATCACATAAGTCACACTGAATTTTGTTGCTACTTCTTTACAATTAAATCACATAAGTCACACTGGATTTTGTTACTACTTCTTTACAATTAAATCACATAAGTCACACTGAATTTTGTTGCTACTTCTTTACAATTAAATCACATAAGTCACACTTAATTGTGTTGCTACTTCTTTACAATTAAATCACATAAGTCACACTGAATTTTGTTGCTACTTCTTTACAATTAAATCAAGTCAAGTCAAACTTAATTTTGTTGCTTCTTTTTTACAATTAAATCACATAAGTCACACTGAATTTTGTTGCTACTTCTTTACAATTAAATCACATAAGTCACACTGAATTTTGTTGCTACTTCTTTACAATTAAATCACATAAGTCACACTGAATTGTGTTGCTACTTCTTTACAATTAAATCACATAAGTCACACTGAATTTTGTTGCTACTTCTTTACAATTAAATCAAGTCAAGTCAAACTTAATTTTGTTGCTTCTTTTTTACAATTAAATCACATAAGTCACACTGAATTTTGTTGCTACTTCTTTACAATTGTATCACATAAGTCACACTGTATTTTCTTGCTACTTCTTTACAATTAAATATCATAAGGCACACTGGATTTTGTTGCTACTTCTTTACAATTTAATCAAGTCAAATCACACTGAATTTTGTTGCTACTTCTTTACAATTAAATTCAGTCAAGTCACACTGAATTTTATTGCAACTTCTTTACAATTAAATCACATAAGTCACACTGGATTTTGTTGCTACTTCTTTACAATTAAATCACATAAGTAACACTGAATATTGTTGCTACTTCTTTACAATTAAATCACATAAGTCACACTTAATTTTGTTGCTACTTCTTTACAGTTAAATCCAGTCTAGTCACACTTGATTTTGTTGCTACTTCTTTACAATTAAATCACATAAGTCACCCTGAAATTGTTGCTACTTCTTTACAATTAAATCACATAAGTCACACTGGATTTTGTTGCTACTTCTTTACAATAAATTCAAGTCAAGTCACACTAAATTTGGTTTCTACTTCTTTACAATTAAATTCAGTCAAGTCACACTTAATTTGGTTGCTACTTCTTTACAATTAAATCACATAAGTAACACTGAATATTGTTGCTACTTATTTACAATTAAATCACATAAGTCACACTGAATTTGTTGCTACTTCTTTACAATTACATCACATAAGTCACACTGGATTTTGTTGCTACTTCTTTACAATAAAATCACATGAGTCACACTGAATTTTGTTGCTACTTCTTTACAATTAGATCCCATAAATCACACTGAATTTTGTTGCTACTTCTTTACAATTACATCACATAAATCACACTGTATTTTGTTGCTACTTCTTTACAATTAAATCACATAAGTCACACTGGATTTTGTTGCTACTTCTTTACAATTAAATCACATAAGTCACACTGAATTTTGTTGCTACTTCTTTACAATTAAATCACATAAGTCACACTGAATTTTGTTTCTACTTCTTTACAATTAAATCACATAAGTCACACTGGATTTTGTTGCTACTTCTTTACAATTAACTCACATAAGTCACACTGAATTTTGTTGCTACTTCTTAACAATTCACTCACATAAGTCACACTGAATTTTGTTGCTACTTCTTTAATATTAAATCAAGTCAAGTCACACTTAAGTTTGTTGCTACTTCTTTACAATTAAATCCAGTCACGTCACACTTAATTTTGTTGCTACTTCTGTACAATTTGATCCAGTCAAGTCACACTGAATCTTGTTGCTACTTTTTTACAATTAAATCACATAAGTCACACTGAAATTGTGTTGCTACTTCTTTACAATTAAAACACATAAGTCACACTGGATTTTATGCTACTTCTTTACAATTAACTCACATAAGTCACACTAAATTTTGTTGCTACTTCTTTACAATTAAATTCAGTCAAGTCACACTGGATTTTGTTGCTACTTCTTTACAATTAAATCACATAAGTCACCCTGAATTTGTTGCTACTTCTTTACAATTAAATCACATAAGTCACACTGGATTTTGTTGCTACTTCTTTACAATTAAATCAAGTCAAGTCACACTAAATTTGGTTTCTACTTCTTTACAATTAAATTCAGTCAAATCACACTTAATTTGGTTGCTACTTCTTTACAATTAAATCACATAAGTCACACTGAATTTTGTTTCTGCTTCTTTACAATTAAATCACATCAGTCACACTGGATTTTGTTGCTACTTCTTTACAATTTAATCAAGTCAAGTCACACTAAATTTAGTTTCTACTTCTTTACAATTAAATCACAAAAGTCACCCTTAATTTGTTGCTACTTCTTTACAATTAAATCAAATAAGTCACACTGGATTTTGTTGCTACTTCTTTACAATTAAATCACATAAGTCACACTGAGTTTTGTTGCTACTTCTTTACAATTAAATAACATAAGTCACACTGGATCTTGTTGCTACTTCTTTACAATTAAATCACATAAGTCACACTGAATTTGTTGCTACTTCTTTACAATTGAATCACATGAGTCACACTGGATTTTGTTGCTACTTCTTTAACATTAAATCACATAAGTCACACTTGATTTTGTTTCTAATTCTTTACAATTAAATCACATGAGTCCCACTGAATTTTGTTGCTACTTCTTTACAATTAGATAACATAAATCACACTGAATTTTGTTGCTACTTCTTTACAATTAAATCACATAAGTCACATTGGATTTTGTTGCTACTTCTTTACAATTAAATCACATAAGTCACCCTGAATTTTGTTGCAACATCTTTACAATTAAATACCATAAGCTACACTGGATTTTCTTGCTACTTTTTTACGATTTAATCACATAAGTCACACTGAGTTTTGTTGCTACTTCTTTACAATTAAATAACATAAGTCCCACTGGATCTTGTTGCTACTTCTTTACAATTAAATCACATAAGTCACACTGGATTTTGTTGATACTTCTTTCCAATTGACTCACATGAGTCACACTGGATTTTGTTGCTACTTCTTTAACATTAAATCACATAAGTCACACTGGATTTTGTTGCTACTTCTTTACAATTAAATCACATGAGTCACACTGAATTTTGTTGCTACTTCTTTACAATTAAATCACATAAGTCACACTGAATTTTATTGCTACTTCTTTACAATTAAATCACATAAGTCACACAGAATTTTGTTGCTACTTCTTTACAATTAAATCACATAAGTAACACTGAATTTTGTTGCTACTTCTTTACAATTAAATCACATAAGTCACACTGAATTTTGTTGCTACTTCTTTACAATTAAATCAAGTCAAGTCAAACTTAATTTATTTGCTTCTTTTTTACAATTAAATCACATAACTCACACTGAATTTTGTTGCTACTTCTTTACAATTAAATCACATAAGTCACACTGAATTTTGTTTTAATTCTTTACAATTAAATCACATAAGTCACACTGAATTTTGTTGCTACTTCTTTACAATTAAATCACATAAGTCACACTGAATGTTGTTGCAACTTCTTTACAATTAAATATCACAAGGCACACTGGATTTTGTTGCTACTTCTTTACAATTTAATCAAGTCAAGTCACACTTAATTTTGTTGCTACTTCTTAACAATTAAATTCAGTCAAGTCAACCTGAATTTTGTGGCAACTTCTTGACAATTAAATCACATAAGTCACACTGGATTTTGTTGCTACTTCTTTACAATTAAATCACATAAGTCACATTGAATATTGTTGCTACTTCTTTGCAATTAAATCACATAAGTCACACTTAATTTTGTTGCTACTTCTTTACAGTTAAATCCAGTCTAGTCACACTTAATTTTGTTGCTACTTCTTTACAATTAAATCACATAAGTCACCCTGAATTTGTTGCTACTTCTTTACAATTAAATCACATAAGTCACGCTGGATTTTGTTGCTACTTCTTTACAATTAAATCAAGTCAAGTCACACTAAATTTGGTTTCTACTTCTTTACAATTAAATTCAGTCAAGTCACACTTAATTTGGTTGCATTTTCTTTACAATTAAATCACATAAGTCACACTTAATTTTGTTGCTACTTCTTTACAATTGAATCACATAAGTCACCCTGAATTTGTTGCTACTTCTTTACAATTAAATCACATAAGTCACACTGGATTTTGTTGCTACTTCTTAACAATTAAATCAAGTCAAGTCAATCTAAATTTAGTTTCTACTTCTTTACAATTAAATTCAGTCAAGTCACACTTAATTTTGTTTCTACTTCTTTACAATTAAATCACATAAGTCACACTGAGTTTTGTTGCTGCTTCTTTACAATTAAATCACATCAGTCACACTGGATTTTGTTGCTACTTCTTTACAATTAAATCAAGTCAAGTAACACTAAATTTAGTTTCTACTTACTTACAATTTAATCACAAAAGTCACCCTGAGTTTGTTGCTACTTCTTTACAATTAAATCACATAAGTCACACTGGATTTTGTTGCTACTTCTTAACAATTAAATCACATAAGTCACACTGAGTATTGTTGCTACTTCTTTACAATTAAATCACATAAGTCACACTGAATTTTGTTGCTACTTCTTTACAATTAAATCACATAAGTCACACTGAATTTGTTGCTACTTCTTTACAATTGAATCACATGAGTCACACTGGATTTTTTTGCTACTTCTTTAACATTAAATAACATAAGTCACACTGTATTTTGTTGCTACTTCTTTACAATAAAATCACATGAGTCACACTGAATTTTGTTGCTACTTCTTTACAATTAGATCACATAAATCACTCTGGATTTTGTTGCTACTTCTTTACAATTAAATCACATAAGTCACACTGAATTTTGTTGCTACTTCTTTACAATTAAATCACATAAGTCACACTGAATTTTGTTTCTACTTCTTTACAATTAAATCACATAAGTCACACTGGATTTTGTTGCTACTTCTTTACAATTAACTCACATAAGTCACACTGAATTTTGTTGCTACTTCTTAACAATTCACTCACATAAGTCACACTGAATTTTGTTGCTACTTCTTTAATATTAAATCAAGTCAAGTCACACTTAAGTTTGTTGCTACTTCTTTACAATTAAATCCAGTCACGTCACACTTAATTTTGTTGCTACTTCTGTACAATTTGATCCAGTCAAGTCACACTGAATCTTGTTGCTACTTTTTTACAATTAAATCACATAAGTCACACTGAAATTGTGTTGCTACTTCTTTACAATTAAAACACATAAGTCACACTGGATTTTATGCTACTTCTTTACAATTAACTCACATAAGTCACACTAAATTTTGTTGCTACTTCTTTACAATTAAATTCAGTCAAGTCACACTGGATTTTGTTGCTACTTCTTTACAATTAAATCACATAAGTCACCCTGAATTTGTTGCTACTTCTTTACAATTAAATCACATAAGTCACACTGGATTTTGTTGCTACTTCTTTACAATTAAATCAAGTCAAGTCACACTAAATTTGGTTTCTACTTCTTTACAATAAAATTCAGTCAAATCACACTTAATTTGGTTGCTACTTCTTTACAATTAAATCACATAAGTCACACTGAATTTTGTTGCTGCTTCTTTACAATTAAATCACATCAGTCACACTGGATTTTGTTGCTACTTCTTTACAATTTAATCAAGTCAAGTCACACTAAATTTAGTTTCTACTTCTTTACAATTAAATCACAAAAGTCACCCTTAATTTGTTGCTACTTCTTTACAATTAAATCAAATAAGTCACACTGGATTTTGTTGCTACTTCTTTACAATTAAATCACATAAGTCACACTGAGTTTTGTTGCTACTTCTTTACAATTAAATAACATAAGTCACACTGGATCTTGTTGCTACTTCTTTACAATTAAATCACATAAGTCACACTGAATTTGTTGCTACTTCTTTACAATTGAATCACATGAGTCACACTGGATTTTGTTGCTACTTCTTTAACATTAAATCACATAAGTCACACTTGATTTTGTTTCTAATTCTTTACAATTAAATCACATGAGTCACACTGAATTTTGTTGCTACTTCTTTACAATTAGATAACATAAATCACACTGAATTTTGTTGCTACTTCTTTACAATTAAATCACATAAGTCACACTGGATTTTGTTGCTACTTCTTTACAATTAAATCACATAAGTCACCCTGAATTTTGTTGCAACATCTTTACAATTAAATACCATAAGCTACACTGGATTTTCTTGCTACTTTTTTACGATTTAATCACATAAGTCACACTGAGTTTTGTTGCTACTTCTTTACAATTAAATAACATAAGTCCCACTGGATCTTGTTGCTACTTCTTTACAATTAAATCACATAAGTCACACTGGATTTTGTTGATACTTCTTTCCAATTGACTCACATGAGTCACACTGGATTTTGTTGCTACTTCTTTAACATTAAATCACATAAGTCACACTGGATTTTGTTGCTACTTCTTTACAATTAAATCACATGAGTCACACTGAATTTTGTTGCTACTTCTTTACAATTAAATCACATAAGTCACACTGAATTTTATTGCTACTTCTTTACAATTAAATCACATAAGTCACACAGAATTTTGTTGCTACTTCTTTACAATTAAATCACATAAGTAACACTGAATTTTGTTGCTACTTCTTTACAATTAAATCACATAAGTCACACTGAATTTTGTTGCTACTTCTTTACAATTAAATCAAGTCAAGTCAAACTTAATTTATTTGCTTCTTTTTTACAATTAAATCACATAACTCACACTGAATTTTGTTGCTACTTCTTTACAATTAAATCACATAAGTCACACTGAATTTTGTTTTGATTCTTTACAATTAAATCACATAAGTCACACTGAATTTTGTTGCTACTTCTTTACAATTAAATCACATAAGTCACACTGAATGTTGTTGCAACTTCTTTACAATTAAATATCACAAGGCACACTGGATTTTGTTGCTACTTCTTTACAATTTAATCAAGTCAAGTCACACTTAATTTTGTTGCTACTTCTTTACAATTAAATTCAGTCAAGTCAACCTGAATTTTGTGGCAACTTCTTGACAATTAAATCACATAAGTAACACTGGATTTTGTTGCTACTTCTTTACAATTAAATCACATAAGTCACATTGAATATTGTTGCTACTTCTTTGCAATTAAATCACATAAGTCACACTTAATTTTGTTGCTACTTCTTTACAGTTAAATCCAGTCTAGTCACACTTAATTTTGTTGCTACTTCTTTACAATTAAATCACATAAGTCACCCTGAATTTGTTGCTACTTCTTTACAATTAAATCACATAAGTCACGCTGGATTTTGTTGCTACTTCTTTACAATTAAATCAAGTCAAGTCACACTAAATTTGGTTTCTACTTCTTTACAATTAAATTCAGTCAAGTCACACTTAATTTGGTTGCATTTTCTTTACAATTAAATCACATAAGTCACACTTAATTTTGTTGCTACTTCTTTACAATTGAATCACATAAGTCACCCTGAATTTGTTGCTACTTCTTTACAATGAAATCACATAAGTCACACTGGATTTTGTTGCTACTTCTTTACAATTAAATCAAGTCAAGTCAATCTAAATTTAGTTTCTACTTCTTTACAATTAAATTCAGTCAAGTCACACTTAATTTTGTTTCTACTTCTTTACAATTAAATCACATAAGTCACACTGAGTTTTGTTGCTGCTTCTTTACAATTAAATCACATCAGTCACACTGGATTTTGTTGCTACTTCTTTACAATTAAATCAAGTCAAGTAACACTAAATTTAGTTTCTACTTACTTACAATTTAATCACAAAAGTCACCCTTAGTTTGTTGCTACTTCTTTACAATTAAATCACATAAGTCACACTGGATTTTGTTGCTACTTCTTAACAATTAAATCACATAAGTCACACTGAGTATTGTTGCTACTTCTTTACAATTAAATCACATAAGTCACACTGAATTTTGTTGCTACTTCTTTACAATTAAATCACATAAGTCACACTGAATTTGTTGCTACTTCTTTACAATTGAATCACATGAGTCACACTGGATTTTTTTGCTACTTCTTTAACATTAAATAACATAAGTCACACTGTATTTTGTTGCTACTCATTTACAATAAAATCACATGAGTCACACTGAATTTTGTTGCTACTTCTTTACAATTAGATCACATAAATCACTCTGGATTTTGTTGCTACTTCTTTACAATTAAATCACATAAGTCACACTGAATTTTGTTGCAACTTTTTTACAATTAAATAACATAAGTCACACTGAATTTTGTTTCTACTTCTTTACAATTAAATCACATAAGTCACACTGGATTTTGTTGCTACTTGTTTACAATTAACTCACATAAGTCACACTGAATTTTGTTGCTACTTCTTTACAATTAACTCACATAAGTCACACTGAATTTTATTGCTACTTCTTTAATATTAAATAAAGTCAAGTCACACTTAAGTTAGTTGCTACTTCTTTACAATTAAATCCAGTCACGTCACACTTAATTTTGTGGCTACTTCTGTACAATTTGATCCAGTCAAGTCACACTGAATTTTGTTGCTACTTCTTTACAATTAAATCACATAAGTCACACTGAATTTTGTTGCTACTTTTTTACAATTGAATCACATAAGTCACACTGGATTTTGTTGTTACTTGTTTACAATTAAATCACATAAGTCACACTGGATTTTGTTGCTACTTCTTTACAATTAAATCACATAAGTCACACTGAATTTTGTTGCTACTTCTTTACAATTAAATCAAGTCAAGCCACACGTAAGTTTGTTGCTACTTCTTTACAATTAAATCACATAAGTCACCCTGGATTTGTTGCAACATCTTTACAATTAAATATCATAATCCACACTGGATTTTGTTGCTACTTCTTTACAATTTTATCAAGTCAAGTCACATTTAATTTTGTTGCTACTTTTTTACAATTAAATTCAGTCAAATCACTGAATTTTGTTGCTACTTCTTTACAATTAAATCACATAAGTCACACTGAATTTTGTTGCTACTTCTTTACAATTAAATCACATAAGTCACACTGAATTTTGTTGCTACTTCTTTACAATTAAATCACATAAGTCACACTGAATTTTGTTGCTACTTCTTTACAATTAAATCACATAAGTCACACTGAATTTTGTTGGTTCTTTTTTACAATTAAATCACATAAGTCACACTGAATTTTGTTGCTACTTCTTTACAATTAAATCACATAAGTCACACTGAATTTTGTTTTACTTCTTTACAATTAAATCACATAAGTCACACTGAATTTTGTTGCTACTTCTTTACAATTAAATCACATAAGTCACATAGAATTTTGTTGCTACTTCTTTACAATTAAATATCATAAGGCACACTGGATTTTGTTGCTACTTCTTTACAATTTAATCAAGTCAAGTCACACTTAATTTTGTTGCCACTTCTTTACAATTAAATTCAGTCAAGTCACACTGAATTTTGTTGCTACTTGTTTACAATTAAATCACATAAGTCACACTGAATTTTGTTGCTACTTCTTTACAATTAAAACACATAAGTCACACTGAAATTTGTTGCTACTTCTTTACAATTAAATACCATAAGTCACACTGGATTTTGTTGCTACTTCTTTGCAATTTAATCAAGTCAAGTCACACTTAATTTTGTTGCTACTTCTTTACAATTAAATTCAGTCAAGTCACACTGAATTTTGTTGCTACTTCTTTACAATTAAATCACATAAGTCACACTTAATTTTGTTGCAACTTTGTTACAGTTAAATCCAGTCAAGTCACACTTAATTTTGTTGCTACTTCCGTACAATTAAATCACATAAGTCACCCTGAATTTGTTGCTACTTCTTTACAATTAAATCACATAAGTCACACTGGATTTTGTTGCTACTTCTTTACAATTAAATCAAGTCAAGTCACACTAAATTTGGTTTCTACTTCTTTACAATTAAATTAAGTCAAGTCACACTTAATTTGGTTGCTACTTCTTTACAATTAAATCACATAAGTCACACTGAATTTTGTTGCGGCTTCTTTACAATTAAATCACATCAGTCACACTTGATTTTGTTGCTACTTCTTTACAATTTAATCAAGTCAAGTCACACTAAATTTAGTTTCTACTTCTTTACAATTAAATCACAAAAGTCACCCTGAATTTGTTGCTACTTCTTTACAATTAAATCAAATAAGTCACACTGGATTTTGTTGCTACTTCTTTACAATTAAATCACATAAGTCACACTGAGTTTTGTTGCTACTTCTTTACAATTAAATAACATAAGTCACACTGGATCTTGTTGCTACTTCTTTACAATTAAATCACATAAGTCACACTGAATTTGTTGCTACTTCTTTACAATTGAATCACATGAGTCACACTGGATTTTGTTGCTACTTCTTTAACATTAAATCACATAAGTCACACTTGATTTTGTTGCTACTTCTTTAAAATTAAATCACATGAGTCACACTGAATTTTGTTGCTACTTCTATACAATTAGATCACATAAATCACACTGAATTTTGTTGCTACTTCTTTCCAATTAAATCACATAAGTCACACTGGATTTTGTTGCTACTTCTTAACAATTAAATCACATAAGTCACCCTGAATTTTGTTGCAACATCTTTACAATTAAATACCATAAGCAACACTGGATTTTCTTGCTACTTTTTTACGATTTAATCACATAAGTCACACTGAGTTTTGTTGCTACTTCTTTACAATTAAATAACATAAGTCCCACTGGATCTTGTTGCTACTTCTTTACAATTAAATCACATAAGTCACACTGAATTTTGTTGATACTTCTTTACAATTGACTCACATGAGTCACACTGGATTTTGTTGCTACTTCTTTAACATTAAATCACATAAGTCACACTGGATTTTGTTGCTACTTCTTTACAATTAAATCACATGAGTCACACTGAATTTTGTTGCTACTTCTTTACAATTAAATCACATAAGTCACACTGAATTTTGTTGCTACTTCTTTACAATTAAATCACATAAGTCACACTGAATTTTGTTGCTACTTCTTTACAATTAAATCAAGTCAAGTCAAACTTAATTTATTTGCTTCTTTTTTACAATTAAATCACATAACTCACACTGTATTTTGTTGCTACTTCTTTACAATTAAATCACATAAGTCACACTGAATTTTGTTTTACTTCTTTACAATTAAATCACATAAGTCACATTGAATTTTGTTGCTACTTCTTTACAATTAAATCACATAAGTCACACTGAATGTTGTTGCAACTTCTTTACAATTAAATATCACAAGGCACACTGGATTTTGTTGCTACTTCTTTACAATTTAATCAATTCAAGTCACACTTAATTTTGTTGCTACTTCTTTACAATTAAATTCAGTCAAGTCAACCTGAATTTTGTGGCAACTTCTTAACAATTAAATCACATAAGTCACACTGGATTTTGTTGCTACTTCTTTACATTTAAATCACATAAGTCACATTGAATATTGTTGCTACTTCTTTGCAATTAAATCACATAAGTCACACTTAATTTTGTTGCTACTTCTTTACAGTTAAATCCAGTCTAGTCACACTTAATTTTGTTGCTACTTCTTTACAATTAAATCACATAAGTCACCCTGAATTTGTTGCTACTTCTTTACAATTAAATCACATAAGTCACGCTGGATTTTGTTGCTACTTCTTTACAATTAAATCAAGTCAAGTCACACTAAATTTGGTTTCTACTTCTTTACAATTAAATTCAGTCAAGTCACACTTAATTTGGTTGCATTTTCTTTACAATTAAATCACATAAGTCACACTTAATTTTGTTGCTACTTCTTTACAATTGAATCACATAAGTCACCCTGAATTTGTTGCTACTTCTTTACAATTAAATCACATAAGTCACACTGGATTTTGTTGCTACTTCTTTACAATTAAATCAAGTCAAGTCAATCTAAATTTAGTTTCTACTTCTTTACAATTAAATTCAGTCAAGTCACACTTAATTTTGTTTCTACTTCTTTACAATTAAATCACATAAGTCACACTGAGTTTTGTTGCTGCTTCTTTACAATTAAATCACATCAGTCACACTGGATTTTGTTGCTACTTCTTTACAATTAAATCAAGTCAAGTAACACTAAATTTAGTTTCTACTTACTTACAATTTAATCACAAAAGTCACCCTGAGTTTGTTGCTACTTCTTTACAATTAAATCACATAAGTCACACTGGATTTTGTTGCTACTTCTTAACAATTAAATCACATAAGTCACACTGAGTATTGTTGCTACTTCTTTACAATTAAATCACATAAGTCACACTGAATTTTGTTGCTACTTCTTTACAATTAAATCACATAAGTCACACTGAATTTGTGGTTCTTCTTTACAATTGAATCACATGAGTCACACTGGATTTTTTTGCTACTTCTTTAACATTAAATAACATAAGTCACACTGTATTTTGTTGCTACTTCTTTACAATAAAATCACATGAGTCACACTGAATTTTGTTGCTACTTCTTTACAATTAGATCACATAAATCACTCTGGATTTTGTTGCTACTTCTTTACAATTAAATCACATAAGTCACACTGAATTTTGTTGCAACTTTTTTACAATTAAATAACATAAGTCACACTGAATTTTGTTTCTACTTCTTTACAATTAAATCACATAAGTCACACTGGATTTTGTTGCTACTTCTTTACAATTAACTCACATAAGTCACACTGAATTTTGTTGCTACTTCTTTACAATTAACTCACATAAGTCACACTGAATTTTATTGCTACTTCTCTAATATTAAATCAAGTCAAGTCACACTTAAGTTAGTTGCTACTTCTTTACAATTATATCCAGTCACGTCACACTTAATTTTGTGGCTACTTCTGTACAATTTGATCCAGTCAAGTCACACTGAATTTTGTTGCTACTTCTTTACAATTAAATCACATAAGTCACGCTGAATTTTGTTGCTACTTCTTTACAATTAAATCAAGTCAAGCCACACGTAAGTTTGTTGCTACTTCTTTACAATTAAATCACATAAGTCACCCTGGATTTGTTGCAACATCTTTACAATTAAATATCATAAGCCACACTGGATTTTGTTGCTACTTCTTTACAATTTTATCAAGTCAAGTCACATTTAATTTTGTTGCTACTTTTTTACAATTAAATTCAGTCAAATCACTGAATTTTGTTGCTACTTCTTTACAATTAAATCACATAAGTCACACTGAATTTTGTTGCTACTTCTTTACAATTAAATCACATAAGTCACACTGAATTTTGTTGCTACTTCTTTACAATTAAATCACATAAGTCACACTGAATTTTGTTTCTACTTCTTTACAATTAAATCACATAAGTCACACTTAATTTTGTTGCTTCTTCTTTACAATTAAATCCAGTCAAGTCACACTTAATTTTGTAGCTACTTCTTTACAATTAAATTCAGTCAAGTCACACTGAATTTTGTTGCTACTTGTTTACAATTAAATCACATAAGTCACACTGAATTTTGTTGCTACTTCTTTACAATTAAAACACATAAGTCACACTGAAATTTGTTGCTACTTCTTTACAATTAAATACCATAAGTCACACTGGATTTTGTTGCTACTTCTTTGCAATTTAATCAAGTCAAGTCACACTTAATTTTGTTGCTACTTCTTTACAATTAAATTCAGTCAAGTCACACTGAATTTTGTTGCTACTTCTTTACAATTAAATCACATAAGTCACACTTAATTTTGTTGCAACTTTGTTACAGTTACATCCAGTCAAGTCACACTTAATTTTGTTGCTACTTCCGTACAATTAAATCACATAAGTCACCCTGAATTTGTTGCTACTTCTTTACAATTAAATCACATAAGTCACACTGGATTTTGTTGCTACTTCTTTACAATTAAATCAAGTCAAGTCACACTAAATTTGGTTTCTACTTCTTTACAATTAAATTAAGTCAAGTCACACTTAATTTGGTTGCTACTTCTTTACAATTAAATCACATAAGTCACACTGAATTTTGTTGCGGCTTCTTTACAATTAAATCACATCAGTCACACTTGATTTTGTTGCTACTTCTTTACAATTTAATCAAGTCAAGTCACACTAAATTTAGTTTCTACTTCTTTACAATTAAATCACAAAAGTCACCCTGAATTTGTTGCTACTTCTTTACAATTAAATCAAATAAGTCACACTGGATTTTGTTGCTACTTCTTTACAATTAAATCGCATAAGTCACACTGAGTTTTGTTGCTACTTCTTTACAATTAAATAACATAAGTCACACTGGATCTTGTTGCTACTTCTTTACAATTAAATCACATAAGTCACACTGAATTTGTTGCTACTTCTTTACAATTGAATCACATGAGTCACACTGGATTTTGTTGCTACTTCTTTAACATTAAATCACATAAGTCACACTTGATTTTGTTGCTACTTCTTTAAAATTAAATCACATGAGTCACACTGAATTTTGTTGCTACTTCTATACAATTAGATCACATAAATCACACTGAATTTTGTTGCTACTTCTTTACAATTAAATCACATAAGTCACACTGGATTTTGTTGCTACTTCTTAACAATTAAATCACATAAGTCACCCTGAATTTTGTTGCAACATCTTTACAATTAAATACCATAAGCCACACTAGATTTTCTTGCTACTTTTTTACGATTTAATCACATAAGTCACACTGAGTTTTGTTGCTACTTCTTTACAATTAAATAACATAAGTCCCACTGGATCTTGTTGCTACTTCTTTACAATTAAATCACATAAGTCACACTGGATTTTGTTGATACTTCTTTACAATTGACTCACATGAGTCACACTGGATTTTGTTGCTACTTCTTTAACATTAAATCACATAAGTCACACTGGATTTTGTTGCTACTTCTTTACAATTAAATCACATGAGTCACACTGAATTTTGTTGCTACTTCTTTACAATTAAATCACATAAATCACTCTGGATTTTGTTGCTACTTCTTTACAATTAAATCACATAAGTCACACTGAATGTTGTTGCAACTTCTTTACAATTAAATATCACAAGGCACACTGGATTTTGTTGCTACTTCTTTACAATTTAATCAAGTTAAGTCACACTTAATTTTGTTGCTACTTCTTTACAATTAAATTCAGTCAAGTCAACCTGAATTTTGTGGCAACTTCTTAATAATTAAATCACATAGGTCACACTGGATTTTGTTGCTACTTCTTTACAATTAAATCACATAAGTCACATTGAATATTGTTGCTACTTCTTTGCAATTAAATCACATAAGTCACACTTAATTTTGTTGCTACTTCTTTACAGTTTAATCCAGTCTAGTCACACTTAATTTTGTTGCTACTTCTTTACAATTAAATCACATAAGTCACCCTGAATTTGTTGCTACTTCTTTACAATTAAATCACATAAGTCACACTGGATTTTGTTGCTACTTCTTTACAATCAAATCAAGTCAAGTCACACTAAATTTGGTTTCTACTTCTTTACAATTAAATTCAGTCAAGTCACACTTAATTTGGTTGCATTTTCTTTACAATTAAATCACATAAGTCACACTGAATTTTGTTGCTACTTCTGTACAATTGAATCACATAAGTCACCCTGAATTTGTTGCTACTTCTTTACAATTAAATCACATAAGTCACACTGGATTTTGTTGCTACTTCTTTACAATTAAATCAAGTCAAGTCAATCTAAATTTAGTTTCTACTTCTTTACAATTAAATTCAGTCAAGTCACACTGAAGTTTGTTGCTACTTCTTTACAATTAAATCACATAAGTCACACTGAGTTTTGTTGCTGCTTCTTTACAATTAAATCACATCAGTCACACTGGATTTTGTTGCTACTTCTTTACAATTAAATCAAGTCAAGTAACACTAAATTTAGTTTCTACTTACTTACAATTAAATCACAAAAGTCACCCTGAGTTTGTTGCTACTTCTTTACAATAAAATCACATAAGTCACACTGGATTTTGTTGCTACTTCTTAACAATTAAATAACATAAGTCACACTGAGTTTTGTTGCTACTTCTTTACAATTAAATCACATAAGTCGCACTGAATTTTGTTGCTACTTCTTTACAATTAAATCACATAAGTCACACTGAATTTGTTGCTACTTCTTTACAATTGAATCACATGAGTCACACTGGATTTTTTTGCTACTTCTTTAACATTAAATAACATAAGTCACACTGAATTTTGTTGCTACTTCTTTACAATAAAATCACATGAGTCACACTGAATTTTGTTGCTACTTCTTTACAATTAGATCACATAAATCACTCTGTATTTTGTTGCTACTTCTTTACCATTAAATCACATAAGTCACACTGAATTTTGTTGCTACTTTTTTACAATTAAATAACATAAGTCACACTGAATTTTGTTTCTACTTCTTTACAATTAAATCACATAAGTCACACTGGATTTTGTTGCTACTTCTTTACAATTAACTCACATAAGTCACACTGAATTTTGTTGCTACTTCTTTACAATTAACTTACATAAGTCACACTGAATTTTATTGCTACTTCTTTAATATTAAATCAAGTCAAGTCACACTTAAGTTTGTTGCTACTTCTTTACAATTAAATCCAGTCACGTCACACTTAATTTTGTTGCTACTTCTGTACAATTTGATCCAGTCAAGTCACACTTAATTTTGTTGCTACTTCTTTACAATTAAATCACATAAGTCACACTGAATTTTGTTGCTACTTCTTTACAATTAAATCACATAAGTCACACTGAATTTTGTTGCTACTTTTTTACAATTGAATCACATAAGTCACACTGGATTTTGTTGTTACTTCTTTACAATTAAATCACATAAATCACACTGGATTTTGTTGCTACTTCTTTACAATTAAATCACATAAGTCACACTGAATTTTGTTGCTACTTCTTTACAATTAAATCAAGTCAAGCCACACTTAAGTTTGTTGCTACTTCTTTACAATTAAATCACATAAGTCACCCTGGATTTGTTGCAACATCTTTACAATTAAATATCATAAGCCACACTGGATTTTGTTGCTACTTCTTTACAATTTTATCAAGTCAAGTCACATTTAATTTTGTTGCTACTTTTTTACAATTAAATTCAGTCAAATCACTGAATTTTGTTGCTACTTCTTTACAATTAAATCACATAAGTCACACTGGATTTTGTTGCTACTTCTTTACAATTAAATCACATAAGTCACACTGAATTTTGTTGCTACTTCTTTACAATTAAATCACATAAGTCACACTGAATTTTGTTGCTACTTCTTTACAATTAAATCACATAAGTCACACTGAATTTTGTTGCTTCTTTTTTACAATTAAATCACATAAGTCACACTGGATTTTGTTGCTACTTCTTTACAATTAAATCACATAAGTCACACTGAATGTTGTTGCTACTTCTTTACAATTAAATCACATAAGTCACATTGAATTTTGTTTTACTTCTTTACAATAAAATCACATAAGTCACACTGAATTTTGTTGCCACTTCTTTACAATTAAATCACATAAGTCACATAGAATTTTGTTGCTACTTCTTTACAATTAAATATCATAAGGCACACTGGATTTTGTTGCTACTTCTTTACAATTTAATCAAGTCAAGTCACACTTAATTTTGTTGCTACTTCTTTACAATTAAATTCAGTCAAGTCACACTGAATTTTGTTGCTACTTGTTTACAATTAAATCACATAAGTCACACTGAATTTTGTTGCTACTTCTTTGCAATTAAAACACATAAGTCACACTGAATTTTGTTGCTACTTCTTTACAATTAAATACCATAAGTCACACTGGATTTTGTTGCTACTTCTTTGCAATTTAATCAAGTCAAGTCACACTTAATTTTGTTGCTACTTCTTCACAATTAAATTCAATCAAGTCACACTGAATTTTGTTGCTATTAAATCACATAAGTCACACTTAATTTTGTTGCAACTTTGTTACAGTTAAATCCAGTCCAGTCACACTTAATTTTGTTGCTACTTCTGTACAATTAAATCACATAAGTCACCCTGAATTTGTTGCTACTTCTTTACAATTAAATCACATAAGTCACACTGGATTTTGTTGCTACTTCTTTACAATTAAATCAAGTCAAGTCACACTAAATTTGGTTTCTACTTCTTTACAATTAAATTAAGTCAAGTCACACTTAATTTGGTTGCTACTTCTTTACAATTAAATCACATAAGTCACACTGAATTTTGTTGCTGTTTCTTTACAATTAAATCACATCAGTCACACTGGATTTTGTTGCTACTTCTTTACAATTTAATCAAGTCAAGTCACACTAAATTTAGTTTCTACTTCTTTACAATTAAATCACAAAAGTCACCCTTAATTTGTTGCTACTTTTTTACAATTAAATCACATAAGTCACACTGGATTTTGTTGCTACTTCTTTACAATTAAATAACATAAGTCACACTGAGTTTTGTTGCTACTTTTTTACAATTAAATAACATAAGTCACACTGGATCTTGTTGCTACTTCTTTACAATTAAATCACATACGTCACACTGAATTTGTTGCTACTTCTTTACAATTGAATCACATGATTCACACTGGATTTTGTTGCTACCTCTTTAACATTAAATCACATAAGTCACACTGGATTTTGTTGCTACTTCTTTAAAATTAAATCACATGAGTCACACTGAATTTTATTGCAACATCTTTACAATTAGACCACATAAATCACACTAAATTTTGTTGCTACTTCTTTACAATTAAATCACATAAGTCACACTGAATTTTGTTGCAACATCTTTACAATCAAATATCCTACGTCACACTGGATTTTGTTGCTACTTCTTTACAATTTAATCAAGTTAAGTCACACTTAATGTTGTTGCTACTTTTTTACAATTAAATTCAGTCAAATCACTGAATTTTTTGCTACTTCTTTACAATAAAATAACATAAGTCACACTGAATTTTGTTGCTACTTCTTTACAATTAAATCACATAAGTCACACTGGATTTTGTTGATACTTCTTTACAATTAAATCACATAAGTCACACTGGATTTTGTTGCTACTTCTTTACAATAAAATAACATAAGTCACACTAAATTTTGTTGCTACTTCTTTACAGTAAAATCACATAAGTCACACTGAATTTTGTTGCTACTTCTTTTCTATTAAACTAAGTCAAGTCACACTTAAGTTTGTTGCTACTTCTTTACAATTAAATCCAGTTACGTCACACTTAATTTTGTTGCTACTTCTTTACAATTTAATCAAGTCAAGTCACACTTAATTTTGTTGCTACTTCTTTACAATTAAATCACATAAGTCACACTGAATTGCTTTGCTACTTTTTTACAAGTGAATCCCATAAGTAACACTGGATTTTGTTATTACTTCTTTACAATTTAATTACATAAGTCATACTGGATTTTGTTGCTACTTCTTTACAATTAAATCACATGAGTCACACTGAATGTTGTTGCTACTTCTTTACAATTATATCACATAAATCACACTGAATTTTGTTGCTACTACTTTACAATTAAATCAAGTCTAGTCACACTTACGTTTGTTGCTACTTCTTTACAATTAAAGCCAGTCACGTCACACTTAATTTTCTTGCTACTTCTTTACTATTTAATCCAGTCAAGTCACACTTAATTTTGTTGCTACTTCTTTACAATTGAATCACATAAGTCACACTGAATTGTGTTGCTACTTCTTTACAATTAAATCATATAAGTCACACTGGATTTTGTTGCTACTTCTGTACAATTAAATCACATAAGTCACACTGAATTTTGTTGCAACTTCTTTACAATTAAATCACATAAGTCACACTGGATTTTGTTGCTACTTCTTTACAATTAAATCACATAAGTAACACTGAATATTGTTGCTACTTCTTTGCAATTAACTCACATAAGTCACACTTAATTTTGTTGCTACTTCTTTACAGTTAAATCCAGTCTAGTCACACTTAATTTTGTTGCTACTTCTTTACAATTAAATCACATAAGTCACCCTGAATTTGTTGCTACTTCTTTACAATTAAATCACATAAGTCACACTGGATTTTGTTGCTACTTCTTTACAATTAGATCACATAAATCACACTGAATTTTCTTGCTACTTCTTTACAATTAAATCCCATAAGTCACACTGGATTTTGTTGCTACTTCTTTACAATTAAATCACATAAGTCACCCTGAATTTGTTGCTACTTCTTTACAATTAAATCACATAAGTCACACTGGATTTTGTTGCTACTTCTTTACAATTAGATCACATAAATCACACTGAATTTTTTTGCTACTTCTTTACAATTAAATCCCATAAGTCACATTGGATTTTGTTGCTACTTCTTTACAATTAAATCACATAAGTTACACTGAATTTTGTTGCTACTTCTTTACAATTAAATCACATAAGTCACACTGAATTTTGTTCCTACTTCTTTACAATTAAATCAAGTCAAGTCACACTGAATTTTGTTGCTACTTCTTTACAATTAAATCAAGTCAAGTCACACTAAATTTAGTTTCTACTTCTTTACAATTAAATCAAGTCAAGTAACACTAAATTTAGTTTCTACTTACTTACAATTATAAGACAAAAGTAACCCTGAATGTGTTGCTACTTCTTTACAATTAAATCACATAAGTCACACTGGATTTTGTTGCTACTTCTTTACAATTAAATCACATAAGTCACACTGAGTTTTTTTGCTACTTCTTTACAATTAAATCAAATAAGTCACACTGAATTTTGTTGCTACTTCTTTACAATTAAATCACATAAGTCACACTGAATTTGTTGCTACTTCTTTACAATTGAATAACATGAGTCACACTGGATGTTGTTGCTACTTCTATACATTAAATCACATAAGTCACACTGGATTTTATTGCTACTTTTTTACAATAAAATCACATGAGTCACACTGTATTTTGTTGCTACTTCTTTACAATTAGATCACATAAATCACACTGAATTTTGTTGCTACTTCTTTACAATTAAATCCCATAAGTCACACTGGATTTTGTTGCTACTTCTTTACAATTAAATCACATAAGTCACACTGAATTTTGTTGCTACTTCTTTAAAATTAAATCACATAAGTCACACTGAATTTTGTTTCTACTTCTTTACAATTAAATCAAGTCAAGTCACACTTAATTTTGTTGCTACTTCTTTACAATTAAATCAAGTCAAGTCACACTAAATTTAGTTTCTACTTCTTTACAATTAAATTCAGTCATGTCACACTTAATTTTGTTGCTACTTCTTTACAATTAAATCACATAAGTCACACTGAATTTTGTTGCTGCTTCTTTACAATTAAATCACATCAGTCACACTGGATTTTGTTGCTACTTCTTTACAATTAAATCAAGTCAAGTAACACAAAATTTAGTTTCTACTTACTTACAATTAAATCACAAAAGTCACCCTGAATTTGTTGCAACTTCTTTACAATTAAATCAAGTCAAGTCACACTGAATTTTGTTGCTACTTCTTTACAATTAAATCAAGTCAAGTCACACTAAATTTAGTTTCTACTTCTTTACAATTAAATTCAGTCAAGTCACACTGAGTTTTGTTGCTACTATTTTACAATTAAATCGGATAAGTCACACTGAATTTTGTTGCTACTTCTTTACAATTAAATCACATAAGTCACACTGAATTTGTTGCTACTTCTTTACAATTGAATCACATGAGTCACACTGATTGTTTTTGCTACTTCTTTAACATTAAATGACATAGGTCACACTGGATTTTGTTGCTACTTCTTTACAACAAAATCACATGAGTCACACTGAATTTTGTTGCTAGTTCTTTACAATTAGATCACATAAATCACACTGAATTTTGTTGCTACTTCTTTACAATTAAATCACATAAGTCACACTGGATTTTGTGGCTACTTCTTTACAATCAACTCACATAAGTCACACTGAATTTTGTTGCTAGTTCTTTACAATTAAATCACATAAGTCACACTGAATTGTGTTGCTACTTCTTTACAATTAAATCAAGTCAAGTCAAACTTAATTTTGTTCTTTCTTTTTTACAATTAAATCACATAAGTCACACTGGATTTTGTTGCTACTTCTTTACAATTAAATCACATAAGTCACACTGAATTTTGTTTTACTTATTTACAATTAAATCACATAAGTAACACTGAATTTTGTTGCTACTTCTTTACAATTAAATCACATAAGTCACACTGAATTTTGTTGCTACTTCTTTACAATTAAATATCATAAGGCACACTGGATTTTGTTTCTACTTCTTTATCATTTAATCAAGTCAAGTCACACTTAATTTTGTTGCTACTTCTTTACAATTAAATCACATAAGTCACACTGAATTTTGTTGCTACTTCTTCACAATTAACTCACATAAGTCACACTGAATTTTGTTGCTACTTCTTAACAATTAACTCACATAAGTCACACTGAATTTTGTTGCTACTTCTTTACAATTAAATATCATAAGTCACACTGGATTTTGTTGCTACTTTTTTACAATTTAATCAAGTCAAGTCACACTTAATTTTGTTGCTACTTCTTTACAATAAAATTCAGTCAAGTCACACTGAATTTTGTTGCTACTTCTTTACAATTAAATCACATAAGTCACACTGAAATTTTGTTGCTACTTCTTTACAATTAAATCACATAAGTCACACTGGATTTTGTTGCTACTTCTTTACAATTAACTCACATAAGTCACACTGAATTTTGTTGCAACTTCTTTACAATTAAATCACATAAGTCACACTGGATTTTGTTGCTACTTCTTTACAATTAAATCACATAAGTCACACTGGATTTTGTTGCTACTTCTTTACAATTAACTCACATAAGTCACACTGAATTTTGTTGCTACTTCTTTACAATTAAATCACATAAGTCACACTGGATTTTGTTGCTACTTCTTTACAATTAAATCACATAAGTCACCCTGAATTTGTTGCTACTTCTTTACAATTAAATCACATAAGTCACCCTGAATTTGTTGCTACTTTTTTACAATTAAATCACATAAGTCACACTGGATTTTGTTGCTACTTCTTTACAATTAGATCACATAAATCACACTGAATTTTGTTGCTACTTCTTTACAATTAAATCCCATAAGTCACACTGGATTTTGTTGCTACTACTTTACAATTAAATCACATAAGTTACACTGAATTTTGTTGCTACTTCTTTACAATTAAATCACATAAGTCACACTGAATTTTGTTCCTACTTCTTTTCAATTAAATCAAGTCAAGTCACACTAAATTTAGTTTCTACTTTTTTACAATTAAATTCAGTCAAGTCACACTTTATTTTGTGACTACTTCTTTACAATTAAATCACATAAGTCACACTGAATTTTGTTGCTGCTTCTTTACAATTTAATCTCATCAGTCACACTGGATTTTGTTGCTACTTCTTTACAATTAAATCAAGTCAAGTAACACTAAATTTAGTTCCTACTTACTTACAATTATAAGACAAAAGTAACCCTGAATGTGTTGCTACTTCTTTACAATTAAATCACATAAGTCACACTGGATTTTGTTGCTACTTCTTTACAATTAAATCACATAAGTCACACTGAGTTTTTTTGCTACTTCTTTACAATTAAATCAAATAAGTCACACTGAATTTTGTTGCTACTTCTTTACAATTAAATCACATAAGTCACACTGAATTTGTTGCTACTTCTTTACAATTGAATCACATGAGTCACACTGGATGTTGTTGCTACTTCTATACATTAAATCACATAAGTCACACTGAATTTTATTGCTACTTCTTTACAATAAAATCACATGAGTCACACTGAATTTTGTTGCTACTTGTTTACAATTAGATCACATAAATCACACTGAATTTTGTTGCTACTTCTTTACAATTAAATCCCATAAGTCACACTGGATTTTGTTGCTACTTCTTTACAATTAAATCACATAAGTCACACTGAATTTTGTTGCTACTTCTTTTAAATTAAATCACATAAGTCACACTGAATTTTGTTTCAACTTCTTTACAATTAAATCAAGTCAAGTCACACTTAATTTTGTTGCTACTTCTTTACAATTAAATCAAGTCAAGTCACACTAAATTTAGTTTCTACTTCTTTACAATTAAATTCAGTCAAGTCACACTTAATTTTGTTGCTACTCCTTTGCAATTAAATCACATAAGTCACACTGAATTTTGTTGCTGCTTCTTTACAATTAAATCACATCAGTCACACTGGATTTTGTTCCTACTTCTTTACAATTAAATCAAGTCAAGTAACACTAAATTTAGTTTCTACTTACTTACAATTAAATCACAAAAGTCACCCTGAATTTGTTGCAACTTCTTTACAATTAAATCAAGTCAAGTAACACTGAATTTTGTTGCTACTTCTTTACAGTTAAATCAAGTCAAGTCACACTAAATTTAGTTTCTACTTCTTTACAATTAAATTCAGTCAAGTCACACTGAGTTTTGTTGCTACTTCTTTACAATTAAATCGGATAAGTCACACTGAATTTTGTTGCTACTTCTTTACAATTAAATCACATAAGTCACACTGAATTTGTTGCTACTTCTTTACAATTGACTCACATGAGTCACACTGACTTTTGTTGCTACTTCTTTAACATTAAATGACATAGGTCACACTGGATTTTGTTGCTACTTCTTTACAACAAAATCACATGAGTCACACTGAATTTTGTTGCTACTTCTTTACAATTAGATCACATAAATCACACTGAATTTTGTTGCTACTTCTTTACAATTAAATCACATAAGTCACACTGGATTTTGTGTCTACTTCTTTACAATTAACTCACATAAGTCACAATGAAATTTGTAGCTAGTTCTTTACAATTAAATCACATAAGTCACACTGAATTTTGTTGCTACTTCTTTAATATTAAATCAAGTCAAGTCACACTTAAGTTTGTTGCTACTTCTTTACAATTAAATCAAGTCAAGTCAAACTTAATTTTGTTGCTTCTTTTTTACAATTAAATCACATAAGTCACACTGGATTTTCTTGCTACTTCTTTACAATTAAATCACATAAGTCACACTGAATTTTGTTTTACTTATTTACAATTAAATCACATAAGTAACACTGAATTTTGTTGCTACTTCTTTACAATTAAATCACATAAGTCACACTGAATTTGGTTGCTACTTCTTTACAATTAAATATCATAAGGCACACTGGATTTTGTTGCTACTTCTTTACAATTTAATCAAGTCAAGTCACACTTAATTTTGTTGCTAGTTCTTTACAATTAAATCACATAAGTCACACTGAATTTTGTTGCTACTTCTTCACAATTAACTCATATAAGTCACACTGAATTTTGTTGCTACTTCTTAACAATTAACTCACATAAGTCACACTGAATTTTGTTGCTACTTCTTTACAATTAAATATCATAAGTCACGCTGGACTTTGTTGCTACTTCTTTACAATTTAATCAAGTCAAGTCACACTTAATTTTGTTGCTACTTCTTTACAATAAAATTCAGTCAAGTCACACTGAATGTTGTTGCTAGTTCTTTACAATTAAATCACATAAGTCACACTTAATTTTGTTGCTACTTTGTTACAGTTAAATCCAGTCAAGTCACACTTAATTTTGTTGCTACTTCTTTACAATTAAATCACATAAGTCACACTGAAATTTTGTTGCTACTTCTTTACAATTAAATCACATAAGTCACACTGGATTTTGTTGCTACTTCTTTACAATTAACTCACATAAGTCACACTGAATTTTGTTGCAACTTCTTTACAATTAAATCACATAAGTCACACTGGATTTTGTTGCTACTTCTTTACAATTAAATCACATAAGTCACACTGAATATTGTTGCTACTTCTTTGCAATTAACTCACATAAGTCACACTTAATTTTGTTGCTACTTCTTTACAGTTAAATTCAGTCTAGTCACACTTAATTTTGTTGCTACTTCTTTACAATTAAATCACATAAGTCACCCTGAATTTGTTGCTACTTCTTTACAATTAAATCACATAAGTCACACTGGATTTTGTTGCTACTTCTTTACAATTAGATCACATAAATCACACTGAATTTTGTTGCTACTTCTTTACAATTAAATCCCATAAGTCACACTGGATTTTGTTGCTACTTCTTTACAATTAAATCACATAAGTCACCCTGAATTTGTTGCTACTTTTTTACAATTAAATCACATAAGTCACACTGGATTTTGTTGCTACTTCTTTACAATTAGATCACATAAATCACACTGAATTTTGTTGCTACTTCTTTACAATTAAATCCCATAAGTCACACTGGATTTTGTTGCTACTTCTTTACAATTAAATCACATAAGTTACACTGAATTTTGTTGCTACTTCTTTACAATTAAATCACATAAGTCACACTGAATTTTGTTCCTACTTCTTTTCAATTAAATCAAGTCAAGTCACACTAAATTTAGTTTCTACTTCTTTACAATTAAATTCAGTCAAGTCACACTTTATTTTGTGACTACTTCTTTACAATTAAATCACATAAGTCACACTGAATTTTGTTGCTGCTTCTTTACAATTTAATCTCATCAGTCACACTGGATTTTGTTGCTACTTCTTTACAATTAAATCAAGTCAAGTAACACTAAATTTAGTTTCTACTTACTTACAATTATAAGACAAAAGTAACCCTGAATGTGTTGCTACTTCTTTACAATTAAATCACATAAGTCACACTGGATTTTGTTGCTACTTCTTTACAATTAAATCACATAAGTCACACTGAGTTTTTTTGCTACTTCTTTACAATTAAATCACATAAGTCACACTGAATTTTGTTGCTACTTCTTTACAATTAAATCACATAAGTCACACTGAATTTGTTGCTACTTCTTTACAATTAAATCACATGAGTCACACTGGATGTTGTTGCTACTTCTATACATTAAATCACATAAGTCACACTGGATTTTATTGCTACTTCTTTACAATAAAATCACATGAGTCACACTGAATTTTGTTGCTACTTCTTTACAATTAGATCACATAAATCACACTGAATTTTGTTGCTACTTCTTTACAATTAAATCCCATAAGTCACACTGGATTTTGTTGCTACTTCTTTACAATTAAATCACATAAGTCACACTGAATTTTGTTGCTACTTCTTTTAAATTAAATCACATAAGTCACACTGAATTTTGTTTCAACTTCTTTACAATTAAATCAAGTCAAGTCACACTTAATTTTGTTGCTACTTCTTTACAATTAAATCAAGTCAAGTCACACTAAATTTAGTTTCTACTTCTTTTCAATTAAATTCAGTCAAGTCACACTTAATTTTGTTGCTACTCTTTTGCAATTAAATCACATAAGTCACACTGAATTTTGTTGCTGCTTCTTTACAATTAAATCACATCAGTCACACTGGATTTTGTTCCGACTTCTTTACAATTAAATCAAGTCAAGTAACACTAAATTTAGTTTCTACTTACTTACAATTAAATCACAAAAGTCACCCTGAATTTGTTGCAACTTCTTTACAATTAAATCAAGTCAAGTAACACTGAATTTTGTTGCTACTTCTTTACAGTTAAATCAAGTCAAGTCACACTTAATTTAGTTTCTACTTCGTTACAATTAAATTCAGTCAAGTCACACTGAGTTTTGTTGCTACTTCTTTACAATTAAATCGGATAAGTCACACTGAATTTTGTTGCTACTTCTTTACAATTAAATCACATAAGTCACACTGAATTTGTTGCTACTTCTTTACAATTGAATCACATGAGTCACACTGACTTTTGTTGCTACTTCTTTAACATTAAATGACATAGGTCACACTGGATTTTGTTGCTACTTCTTTACAACAAAATCACATGAGTCACACTGAATTTTGTGTCTACTTCTTTACAATTAGATCACATAAATCACACTGAATTTTGTTGCTACTTCTTTACAATTAAATCCCATAAGTCACACTGGATTTTGTTGCTACTTCTTTACAATTAAATCACATAAGTCACACTGGATTTTTTGGCTACTTCTTTACAATTAACTCACATAAGTCACACTGAATTTTGTTGCTAGTTCTTTACAATTAAATCACATAAGTCACACTGAATTTTGTTGCTACTTCTTTAATATTAAATCAAGTCAAGTCACACTTAAGTTTGTTGCTACTTCTTTACAATTAAATCAAGTCAAGTCAAACTTAATTTTGTTGCTTCTTTTTTACAATTAAATCACATAAGTCACACTGAATTTTTTTGCTACTTCTTTACAATTAAATCACATAAGTCACACTGAATTTTGTTTTACTTATTTACAATTAAATCACATAAGTCACACTGAATTTTGTTGCTACTTCTTTACAATTAAATCACATAAGTCACACTGAATTTTGTTGCTACTTCTTTACAATTAAATATCATAAGGCACACTGGATTTTATTGCTACTTCTTTACAATTTAATCAAGTCAAGTCACACTTAATTCTGTTGCTACTTCTTTACAATTAAATCACATAAGTCACACTGAATTTTGTTGCTACTTCTTCACAATTAACTCACATAAGTCACACTGAATTTTGTTGCTACTTCTTAACAATTAACTCACATAAGTCACACTGAATTTTGTTGCTACTTCTTTACAATTAAATATCATAAGTCACACTGGATTTTGTTGCTACTTCTTTACAATTTAATCAAGTCAAGTCACACTTAATTTTGTTGCTACTTCTTTACAATAAAATTCAGTCAAGTCACACTGAATTTTGTTGCTACTTCTTTACAATTAAATCACATAAGTCACACTTAATTTTGTTGCTACTTTGTTACAGTTAAATCCAGTCAAGTCACACTTAATTTTGTTGCTACTTCTTTACAATTAAATCACATAAGTCACACTGAAATTTTGTTGCTACTTCTTTACAATTAAATCACATAAGTCACACTGGATTTTGTTGCTACTTCTTTACAATTAACTCACATAAGTCACACTGAATTTTGTTGCAACTTCTTTACAATTAAATCACATAAGTCACACTGGATTTTGTTGCTACTTCTTTACAATTAAATCACATAAGTAACACTGAATATTGTTGCTACTTCTTTGCAATTAACTCACATAAGTCACACTTAATTTTGTTGCTACTTCTTTACAGTAAAATCCAGTCTAGTCACACTTAATTTTGTTGCTACTTCTTTACAATTAAATCACATAAGTCACCCTGAATTTGTTGCTACTTCTTTACAATTTAATCACATAAGTCACACTGGATTTTGTAGCTACTTCTTTACAATTCGACTACATAAAACACACTGAATTTTTTTGCTACTTCTTTACAATTAAATCACATAAGTCACACTGGATTTTGTTGCTACTTCTTTACAATTAAATCACAGAGGTCACCCTGAATTTGTTGCTACTTCTTTACAATTAAATCACATAAGTCACACTGGATTTTGTTGCTACTTCTTTACAATTAGATCACATAAATCACACTAAATTTTGTTGCTACTTCTTTACAATTAAATCCCATAAGTCACACTGGATTTTGTTGCTACTTCTTTACAATTAAATCACATAAGTTACACTGAATTTTGTTGCTACTTCTTTACAATTAAATCACATAAGTCACACTCAATTTTGTTCCTACTTCTTTACAATTAAATCAAGTCAAGTCACACTGAATTTTGTAGATACTTCTTTACAATTAAATCAAGTCAAGTCACACTAAATTAAGTTTCTACTTCTTTACAATTAAATTCAGTCAAGTCACACTTAATTTTGTGACTACTTCTTTACAATTAAATCACATAAGTCACACTGAATTTTGTTGCTGCTTCTTTACAATTTAATCTCATCAGTCACACTGGATTTTGTTGCTACTTCTTTACAATTAAATCAAGTCAAGTAACACTAAATTTAGTTTCTACTTACTTACAATTATAAGACAAAAGTAACCCTGAATGTGTTGCTACTTCTTTACAATTAAATCACATAAGTCACACTCGATTTTGTTGCTACTTCTTTACAATCAAATCACATAAGTCACACTGAGTTTTTTTGCTACTTCTTTACAATTAAATCACATAAGTCACACTGAATTTTGTTGCTACTTCTTTACAATTAAATCACATAAGTCACACTGAATTTTGTTGCTACTTCTTTACAATTGAATCACATGAGTCACACTGGATGTTGTTGCTACTTCTATACATTAAATCACATAAGTCACACTGGATTTTATTCCTACTTCTTTACAATAAAATCACATGAGTCACACTGAATTTTGTTGCTACTTCTTTACAATTAGATCACATAAATCACATTGAATTTTGTTGCTACTTCTTTACAATTAAATCCCATAAGTCACACTGGATTTTGTTGCTACTTCTTTACAATTAAATCACATAAGTCACACTGAATTTTGTTGCTACTTCTTTACAATTAAATCAAGTCAAGTCACACTTAATTTTGTTGCTACTTCTTTACAATTAAATCAAGTCAAGTCACACTAAATTTAGTTTCTACTTCTTTACAATTAAATTCAGTCAAGTCACACTTAATTTTGTTGCTACTTCTTTACAATTAAATCACATAAGTCACACTGAATTTTGTTGCTGCTTCTTTACAATTAAATCACATCAGTCACACTGGATTTTGTTGCTACTTCTTTACAATTAAATCAAGTCAAGTAACACTAAATTTAGTTTCTACTTACTTACAATTAAATCACAAAAGTAACCATGAATTTGTTGCAACTTCTTTACAATTAAATCAAGTCAAGTCACAATGAATTTTGTTGCTACTCCTTTACAATTAAATCAAGTCAAGTCACACTAAATTTAGTTTCTACTTCTTTACAATTAAATTCAGTCAAGTCACACTGAGTTTTGTTGCTACTTCTTTACAATTAAATCGGATAAGTCACACTGAATTTTGTTGCTACTTCTTTACAATTAAATCACATAAGTCACACTGAATTTGTTGCTACTTCTTTACAATTGAATCACATGAGTCACACTGACTTTGTTGCTACTTCTTTAACATTAAATGAAATAGGTCACACTGGATTTTGTTGCTACTTCTTTACAACAAAATCACATGAGTCACACTGAATTTTGTTGCTACTTCTTTACAATTAGATCACATAAATCACACTGAATTTTGTTGCTACTTCTTTACAATTAAATCCCATAAGTCACACTGGATTTTGTTGCTACTTCTTTACAATTAAATCACATAAGTCACACTGAATTTTGTTGCTACTTCTTTACAATTAAATCACATAAGTCACACTGAATTTTGTTGCTACTTCTTTACAATTAAATCACATAAGTCACACTGGATTTTGTGGCTACTTCTTTACAATTAACTCACATAAGTCACACTGAATTTTGTTGCTAGTTCTTTACAATTAAATCACAGAAGTCACACTGAATTTTGTTGCTTCTTCTTTACAATTAAATCACATAAGTCACACTGAATTTTGTTTTACTTATTTACAATTAAATCACATAAGTCACACTGAATTTTGTTGCTACGTCTTTACAATTAAATCACATAAGTCACACTGAATTTTGTTGCTACTTCTGTACAATTAAATATCATAAGGCACACTGGATTTTGTTGCTACTTCTGTACAATTTAATCAAGTCAAGTCACACTTAATTTTGTTGCTACTTCTTTACAATTAAATAACATAAGTCACACTGAATTTTGTTGCTACTTCTTCACAATTAAATCACATAAGTCACACTGAATTTTGTTGCTACTTCTTAACAATTAACTCACATAAGTCAGACTGAATTTTGTTGCTACTTCTTTACAATTAAATATCATAAGTCACACTGGATTTTGTTGCTACTTCTTTACAATTTAATCAAGTCAAGTCACACTTAATTTTGTTGCTACTTCTTTACAATAAAATTCAGTCAAGTCACACTGAATTTTGTTGCTACTTCTTTACAATTAAATCACATAAGTCACACTTAATTTTGTTGCTACTTTGTTACAGTTAAATCCAGTCAAGTCACACTTAATTTTGTTGCTACTTCTTTACAATTAAATCACATAAGTCACACTGAAATTTTGTTGCTACTTCTTTACAATTAAATCACATAAGTCACACTGGATTTTGTTGCGACTTCTTTACAATTAACTCACATAAGTCACACTAAATTTTGTTGCTACTTCTTTACAATTAAATTCAGTCAAGTCACACTGAATTTGGTTGCTACTTCTTTACAATTAAATCACATAAGTCACACTGAATTTTGTTGCTGCTTCTTTACAATTAAATCACATCAGTCACACTGGATTTTGTTGCTACTTCTTTACAATTTAATCAAGTCAAGTCACACTAAATTTTGTTTCTACTTCTTTACAATTAAATCACAAAAGTCACCCTGAATTTGTTGCTACTTCTTTACAATTAAATCACATAAGTCACACTGAGTTTTGTTGCTACTTCTTTACAATTAAATAACATAAGTCACACTCGATCTTGTTGCTACTTCTTTCCAATTAAATCACATAAGTCACACTGAATTTGTTGCTACTTCTTTACAATTGAATCACATGAGTCACACTGGATTTTGTTGCTACTTCTTTAACATTAAATCACACAAGTCACACTGGATTTTGTTGCTACTTCTTTACAATTAAATCACATGAGTCACACTGAATTTTGTTGCTACTTCTTTACAATTAGATCACATAAATCACACTGAATTGTGTTGCTACTTCTTTACAATTAAATCACATAAGTCACACTGGATTTTGTTGCTACTTCTTAAAAATTAAATCACATAAGTCACACTGAATTTTGTTTCTACTTCTTTACAATTAAATCACATAAGTCACACTTTATTTTGTTGCTACTTCTTTACAATTAAATCACATAAGTCACACTGAATTTTGTTGCTACTTCTTTACAATTAAATCACATTAGTCACACTGACTTTTTTTGCTACTTTTTTACAATTGAATAACATAAGTCACACTTGATTTTGTTGTTACTTCTTTAAAATTTCATCACATAAGTCACACTTGATTTTGTTGCTACTTCTTTACAATTAAATCACATAAGTCACACTGAATTCTGTTGCAACATCTTTACAATTAAATATTTTACGTCACACTGGATTTTGTTGCTACTTCTTTACAATTTAATCAAGTTAAGTCACACTTAATTTTGTTGCTACTTTTTTACCATTAAATTCAGTCAAATCACTGAATTTTGTTGCTACTTCTTTACAATTAAATCACATAAGTCACACTGAATTTTGTTGCTACTTCTTTACAATTAAATCACATAAGTCACACTGGATTTTGTTGCTACTTCTTTACAATTGACTCACATAAGTCACACTAAATTTTGTTGCTACTTCTTTACAATTAAATTCAGTCAAGTCACACTGAATTTTGTTGCTACTTCTTTACAATTAAATCACATAAGTCACCCTGAATTTGTTGCTACTTCTTTACAATTAAATAACATAAGTCACACTGGATTTTGTTGCGCCTTCTTTACAATTAAATCAAGTCAAGTCACACTAAATTTGGTTTCTACTTCTTTACAATTAAATTCAGTTAAGTCACACTTAATTTGGTTGCTACTTCTTTACAATTAAATCACATAAGTCACACTGAATTTTGTTGCTGCTTCTTTACAATTAAATCACATCAGTCACACTGGATTTTGTTGCTACTTCTTTACAATTTAATCAAGTCAAGTCACACTAAATTTAGTTTCTACTTCTTTACAATTAAATCACAAAAGTCACCCTGAATTTGTTGCTACTTCTTTACAATTAACTAACATAAGTCACACTGGATTTTGTTGCTACTTCTTTACAATTAAATCACATAAGTCACACTGAGTTTTGTTGCTACTTCTTTACAATTAAATAACATAAGTCACACTGGATCTTGTTGCTACTTCTTTACAATTAAATCACATAAGTCACACTGAATTTGTTGCTACTTCTTTACAATTGAATCACATGAGTCACACTGGATTTTGTTGCTACTTCTTTAACATTAAATCACATAAGTCACACTGGATTTTGTTGCTACTTCTTTACAATTAAATCACATGAGTCACACTGAATTTTGTTGCTACTTCTTTACAATTAGATCACATAAATCACACTGAATTTTGTTGCTACTTCTTTACAATTAAATCACATAAGTCACACTGGATTTTGTTGCTACTTCTTAACAATTAAATCACATAAGTCACACTGAATTTTGTTGCTACTTCTTTACAATTAAATCAAGTCAAGTCACACTTAAGTTTGTTGCTACTTCTTTACAATTAAATCACATAAGTCACCCGGAATTTGTTGCAACATCTTTACAATTAAATACCATAAGCCACACTGGATTTTGTTGCTACTTCTTTACGATTTAATCACATAAGTCACACTGAGTTTTGTTTCTACTTCTTTACAATTAAATAACATAAGTCACACTGGATCTTGTTGCTACTTCTTTACAATTAAATCACATAAGTCACACTGGATTTTGTTGCTACTTCTTTACAATTGACTCACATGAGTCACACTGGATTTTGTTGCTACTTCTTTAACATTAAATCACATAAGTCACACTGAATTTTGTTGCTACTTCTTAACAATTAAATCACATAAGTCACACTGAATTTTGTTGCTACTTCTTTACAATTAAATCACATAAGTCACACTGAATTCTGTTGCTACTTCTTTACAATTAAATCACATAAGTCACACTGAATTTTGTTGCTACTTCTTTACAATTAAATCAAGTCAAGTCAAACTTAATTTATTTACTTCTTTTTTACAATTAAATCACATAAGTCACACTGAATTTTGTTGCTACTTCTTTACAATTAAATCACATAAGTCACACTGAATTTTGTTTTACTTCTTAACAATTAAATCACATGAGTCACACTGAATTTTGTTGCTACTTCTTTACAATTAAATCACATAAGTCACACTAAATGTTGTTGCAACTTCTTTACAATTAAATATCATAAGGCACACTGGATTTTGTTGCTACTTCTTTACAATTTAATCCAGTCAAGTCACACTTAATTTTGTTGCTACTTCTTTACAATTAAATTCAGTCAAGTCAACCTGAATTTAGTTGCAACTTCTTTACAATTAAATCACATAAGTCACACTGGATTTTGTTGCTACTTCTTTACAATTAAATCACATAAGTCACACTGAATATTGTTGCTACTTCTTTGCAATTAAATCACATAAGTCACACTTAATTTTGTTGCTACTTCTTTACAGTTAAATCCAGTCTAGTCACACTTAATTTTTTTGCTACTTCTTTACAATCAAATCACATAAGTCACACTGGATTTTGTTGCTACTTCTTTACAATAAAATCAAGTCAAGTCACACTAAATTTGGTTTCTACTTTTTTACAATTAAATTCAGTCAAGTCACACTTAATTTGGTTGCATTTTCTTTACAATTAAATCACATAAGTCACACTGAATATTGTTGCTACTTCTTTACAATTGAGACACATAAGTCACCCTGAATTTGTTGCTACTTCTTTACAATTAAATCACATAAGTCACACTGGATTTTGTTGCTACTTCTTTACAATTAAATCAAGTCAAGTAACACTAAATTTAGTTTCTACTTACTTACAATTAAATCACAAAAGTCACCCTGAGTTTGTTGCTACTTCTTTACAATTAAATCCCATAAGTCACACTGGATTTTGTTGCTACTTCTTAACAATTAAATCACATAAGTCACACTGAGTTTTGTTGCTACTTCTTTACAATTAAATCACATAAGTCACACTGAATTTTGTTGCTACTTCTTTACAATTAAATCACATAAGTCACACTGAATTTGTTGCTACTTTTTTACAATTGAATCACATGAGTCACACTGGATTTTTTTGCTACTTCTTTAACATTAAATAACATAAGTCACACTGGATTTTGTTGCTATTCTTTACAATAAAATCACATGAGTCACACTGAATTTTGTTGCTACTTGTTTACAATTAGATCACATAAATCACTCTGGATTTTGTTGCTACTTCTTTACAATTAAATCACATAAGTTCCACTGAATTTTGTTGCTACTTCTTTAATATTAAATCAAGTCAAGTCACACTTAAGTTTGTTTCTACTTCTTTACAGTTAAATCCAGTCACGTCACACTTAATTTTGTTGCTACTTCTGTACAATTTGATCCAGTCAGGTCACACTTAATTTTGTTGCTACTTCATTACAATTAAATCACATAAGTCACACTGAATTTTGTTGCTACTTCTTTACAGTTAAATCATATAAGTCACACTGAATTTTGTTGCTACTTTTTTACAATTGACTCACATAAGTCACACTGGATTTTGTTGTTACTTCTTTACAATTAAATCACATAAGTCACACTGGATTTTGTTGCTACTTCTTTACAATTAAATCACATAAGTCACACTGAATTTTGTTGCTACTTCTTTACAATTAAATCAAGTCAAGCCACACTTAAGTTTGTTGCTACTTCTTAACAATTAAATCACATAAGTCACCCTGGATTTGTTGCAACATCTTTACAATTAAATATCATAAGCCACACTGGATTTTGTTGCTACTTCTTTACAATTTAATCAAGTCAAGTCACATTTAATTTTGTTGCTACTTTTTTAAAATTAAATTCAGTCAAATCACTGAATTTTGTTGCTACTTCTTTACAATTAAATCACATAAGTCACAGTGAGTTTTGTTGCTACTTCTTTACAATTAAATCACATAAGTCACACTGAATTTTGTTGCTACTTCTTTACAATTAAATCACATAAGTCACACTGAATTTTGTTGCTACTTCTTTACAATTAAATCACATAAGTCACACTGAATTTTGTTTTACTTCTTTACAATTAAATCACATAAGTCACACTGAATTTTGTTGCTACTTCTTTACAATTAAATCACATAAGTCACATAGAATTTTGTTGCTACTTCTTTACAATTAAATATCATGAGGCACACTGGATTTTGTTGCTACTTCTTTACAATTTAATCAAGTCAAGTAACACTTAATTTTGTTGCTACTTCTTTGCAATTAAATTCAGTCACGTCACACTGAATTTTGTTGCTACTTGTTTACAATTAAATCACATAAGTCACACTGAATTTTGTTGCTACTTCTTTACAATTAAAACACATAAGTCACACTGAATTTTGTTGCTACTTCTTTACAATTAAATATCATAAGTCACACTGGATTTTGTTGCTACTTCTTTACAATTAAATTCAGTCAAGTCACACTGAATTTTGTTGCTACTTCTTTACAATTAAATCACATAAGTCACACTTAATTTTGTTGCAACTTTGTTACAGTTACATCCAGTCAAGTCACACTTAATTTTGTTGCTACTTCTTTACAATTAAATCACATAATTCACCCTGAATTTGTTGCTACTTCTTTACAATTAAATCACATAAGTCACACTGGATTTTGTTGCCACTTCTTTACAATTAAATCAAGTCAAGTCACACTAAATTTGGTTTCTACTTCTTTACAATTAAATTAAGTAAAGTCACACTTAATTTGGTTTCTACTTCTTTACAATCAAATCACATAAGTCACACTGAATTTTGTTGCTGCTTCTTTACAATTAAATCACATCAGTCACACTGGATTTTGTTGCTACTTCTTTACAATTTAATCAAGTCAAGTCACACTAAATTTAGTTTCTACTTCTTTACAATTAAATCACAAAAGTCACCCTGAATTTGTTGCTACTTTTTTACAATTAAATCACATAAGTCACACTGGATTTTGTTGCTACTTCTTTACAATTAAATCACATAAGTCACACTGAGTTTTGTTGCTACTTCTTTACAATTAAATAACATAAGTCACACTGGATCTTTTTGCTACTTCTTTACAATTAAATCACATACGTCACACTGAATTTGTTGCTACTTCTTTACAATTGAATCACATGAGTCACACTGGATTGTGTTGCTACCTCTTTAACATTAAATCATATAAGTCACACTGGATTTTGTTGCTACTTCTTTACAATTAAATCACATGAGTCACACTGAATTTTGTTGCTACTTCTTTACAATTAGATCACATAAATCACACTGAATTTAGTTGCTACTTCTTTACAATTAAATCACATAAGTCACACTGAATTTTTTTGCTACTTTTTTACAATTGAATCACATAAGTCACACTGGATTTTGTTGTTACTTCTTTAAAATTTCATCACATAAGTCACACTGGATTTTGTTGCTACTTCTTTACAATTAAATCACATAAGTCACACTGAATTTTGTTGCAACATCTTTACAATCAAATATCCTACGTCACACTGGATTTTGTTGCTACTTCTTTACAATTTAATCAAGTTAAGTCACACTTAATTTTGTTGCTACTTTTTTACAATTAAATTCAGTCAAATCACTGAATTTTGTTGCTACATCTTTACAATAAAATCACATAAGTCACCCTGAATTTGTTGCTACTTCTTTACAATTAAATCACATAAGTCACACTGGATTTTGTTGCTACTTCTTTACACTTAAATCACATAAGTCACACTAAATTTTTCTTGCTACTTCTTTACAATAAAATCACATAAGTCACACTGAATTTTGTTGCTACTTCTTTTCTATTAAATCAAGTCAAGTCATACTTAAGTTTGTTGCTACTTCTTTACAATTAAATCCAGTTACGTCACACTTAATTTTGTTGCTACTTCTTTACAATTAAATCACATAAGTCACACTTAATTTTGTTGCTACTTCTTTACAGTTTTATCCAGTCAAGTCACACTTAATTTTGTTGCTACTTTTTTACAATTAAATTCAGTCAAGTCACTGAATTTTGTTGCTACTTCTTTACAATTAAATCACATAAGTCACACTGAATTTTGTTGCTACTTCTTTACAATTAAATCACTTAAGTCACACTGGATTTTGTTGCTACTTCTTTACAATTAAATCACATTAGTCACACTGTATTTTGTTGCCACTTCTTTACAATTAAATCACATAAGTCACACTGAATTTTGTTGCTACTTCTTTACAATTAAATCACATAAGTCACACTGAATTTTGTTGCTACTTCTTTACAATTAAATCACATAAGTCACACTGAATTTTGTTGCTACTTCTTTACAATTAAATCAAGTCAAGTCACACTTAAGTTTGTTGCTACTTCTTTACTATTAAATCCAGTTACGTCACACTTAATTTTGTTGCTACTTCTTTACAATTAAATCACATAAGTCACACTGAATTTGGTTGCTACTTCTTTACAATTAAATCACATAAGTCACACTGAATTGCTTTGCTACTTTTTTACAATTGAATCACATAAGTAACACTGGATTTTGTTGTTACTTCTTTACAATTAAATCTCATAAGTCCCACTGGATTTTGTTGCTACTTCTTTACAATTAAATCACAAAAGTCACACTGAATTTTGTTGCTACTATTTTACAATTAAATCACATAAGTCACACTGAATTTGGTTGCTACTTCTTTACGATTAAATCACATGTCACATTGGATTTTGTTGCTACTTCTTTACAATTAACTCACATAAGTCACACTGAATTTTGTTGCTACTTCTTTACAATTCAATAACATAAGTCACACTGAATTTTGTTGCTACTCGTTTACAATTAAATCAAGTCAAGTCACACTTACGTTTGTTGCTACTTCTTTACAATTAAAGCCAGTCACGTCACACTTAATTTTGTTGCTACTTCTTTACAATTTAATCCAGTCAAGTCACACTTAATTTTGTTGCTACTGCTTTACTATTGAATCACATAAGTCACACTGAATTGTGTTGCTACTTCTTTACAATTAAATCACATAAGTCACACTGGATTTTGTTGCTACTTCTGTACAATTAAATCACATAAGTCACACTGAATTTTGTTGCAACTTCTTTACAATTAAATCACATAAGTCACACTGGATTTTGTTGCTACTTCTTTACAATTAAATCACATAAGTCACACTAAATTTTGTTGCTACTTCTTTACAGTTAAATCCAGTCTAGTCACACTTAATTTTGTTGCTACTTCTTTACAATTAAATCACATAAATCACCCTGAATTGGTTGCTACTTCTTTACAATTAAATCACATAAGTCACACTGGATTTTGATGCTACTTCTTTACAATTAAATCAAGTCTGGTCACACTGGATTTTGTTGCTACTTCTTTACAATTAAATCAAGTCAAGTCACACTAAATTTAGTTTCTACTTCTTTACAATTAAATTCAGTCAAGTCACACTTAATTTTGTTGCTACTTCTTTACAATTAAATCACATAAGTCACACTGAATTTTGTTGCTGCTTCTTTACAATTAAATCACATCAGTCACACTGGGTTTTGTTGTTACTTCTTTACAATTAAATCAAGTCAAGTAACACTAAATCTAGTTTGTACTTACTTACAATTAAATTACAAAAGTCACCCTGAATTGTGTTGCTACTTCTTTACAATTTAATCACATAAGTCACACTGGATTTTGTTGCTACTTCTGTACAATTAAATCACATAAGTCACACTGAATTTTGTTGCAACTTCTTTACAATTAAATCACATAAGTCACACTGGATTTTGTTGCTACTTCTTTACAATTAAATCACATAAGTCACACTGAATATTGTTGCTACTTCTTTGCAATTAAATCACATAAGTCACACTAAATTTTGTTGCTACTTCTTTACAGTTAAATCCAGTCTAGTCACACTTAATTTTGTTGCTACTTCTTTACAATTAAATCACATAAGTCACCCTGAATTTGTTGCTACTTCTCTACAATTAAATCACATAAGTCACACTGGATTTTGCTGCTACTTCTTTACAATTAAATCAAGTCTGGTCACACTGGATTTTGTTGCTACTTCTTTACAATTAAATCAAGTCAAGTCACACTAAATTTAGTTTCTACTTCTTTACAATTAAATTCAGTCAAGTCACACTTAATTTTGTTGCTACTTCTTTACAATTAAATCACATAAGTCACACTGAATTTTGTTGCTGCTTTTTTACAATTAAATCACATCAGTCACACTGGGTTTTGTTGCTACTTCTTTACAATTAAATCAAGTCAAGTAACACTAAATTTAGTTTCTACTTACTTACAATTAAATTACAAAAGTCACCCTGAATTTGTTGCTACTTCTTTACAATTAAATCACATAAGTCACACTGGATTTTGTTGCTACTTCTTTACAATTAAATCACATAAGTCACACTGAGTTTTGTTGCTACTTCTTTACAATTAAATCACATAAGTCACACTGGATTTTGTTGCTACTTCTTTACAATTAAATCACATAAGTCACACTGGATTTTGCTGCTACTTCTTTACAATTAAATCAAGTCTGGTCACACTGGATTTTGTTGCTACTTCTTTACAATTAAATCAAGTCAAGTCACACTAAATTTAGTTTCTACTTCTTTACAATTAAATACAGTCGAGTCACACATAATTTTGTTGCTACTTCTTTACAATTAAATCACATAAGTCACACTGAATTTTGTTGCTGCTTCTTTACAATTAAATCACATCAGTCACACTAGGTTTTGTTGCTACTTCTTTACAATTAAATCAAGTCAAGTAACACTAAATTTAGTTTCTACTTACTTACAATTAAATTACCAAAGTCACCCTGAATTTGTTGCTACTTCTTTACAATTAAATCACATAAGTCACACTGGATTTTGTTGCTACTTCTTTACAATTAAATCACATAAGTCACACTGAGTTTTGTTACTACTTCTTTACAATTAAATCACATAAGTCACACTGAATTTTGTGTCTACTTCTTTACAATTAAATCACATCAGTCACACTGGATTTTGTGGCTACTTCTTTACAATTAACTCACATAAGTCACACTGAATTTTGTTGCTAGTTCTTTACAATTAAATCACATGAGTCACACTGAATTTTGTTGCTACTTCTTTAATATTAAATCACGTCAAGTCACACTTAAGTTTGTTGCTACTTCTTTACAATTAAATCCAGTCGCGTCACACTTAATTTTGTTGCTACTTCTGTACAGTTTAATCCAGTCAAGTAACACATAATTTTGTTGCTACTTCTTTACAATTTAATCACATAAGTCACACTGGATTTTGTTGCTACTTCTTTACAATTGAATCACATAAGTCACACTGAAATTTGTGGCTACTTCTTTACAATTAAATCAAGTCAAGTCACACTTACGTTTGTTGCTACTTCTTTACAATTAAAGCACATAAGTCACCCTGAATTTGTTGCAACATCTTTACAATTTAATCACATAACCTACACTGAATTTTGTTGCAACATCTTTACAATTAAATCAAGTCAAGTCACACTGAATTTTATTGCTTCTTCTTTACAATTTAATCAAGTCAAGTCACACTTAATTTTGTTGCTACTTTTATACAATTAAATTCAGTACAGTCACTGAATTTTGTTGCTACTTTTTTACAATTAAATCACATAAGTAACACTGAATTTGGTTGCTACTTCTTTACAATTAAATCACATAAGTCACACTGAATTTTGTTGCTACTTCTTTACAGTTAAATCACATAAGTAACACTGAATTTGGTTGCTACTTCTTTACAATTAAATCACATAAGTCACACTGAATTTTGTTGCTACTTCTTTACAATTAAATCACATAAGTCACACTGAATTTTGTTGCAACATCTTTACAATTAAATCAAGTCAAGTCACACTGAATTTTATTGCTACTTCTTTAAAGTTAAATCACATAAGTCACACTGAATTTTGTTGCTACTTCTTTACAATTAAATCACAAAAGTCACACTGGATTTTGTTTTACTTCTTTACAATTAAATCACATAAGTCACACTGAATTTTGTTGCTACTTCTTTACAGTTAAATCACATAAGTAACACTGAATTTGGTTGCTACTTCTTTACAATTAAATCACATAAGTCACACTGAATTTTGTTGCTACTTCTTTACAATTAAATCACATAAGTCACACTGAATTTTGTTGCAACATCTTTACAATTAAATCAAGTCAAGTCACACTGAATTTTATTGCTACTTCTTTAAAGTTAAATCACATAAGTCACACTGAATTTTGTTGCTACTTCTTTACAATTAAATCACAAAAGTCACACTGGATTTTGTTTTACTTCTTTACAATTAAATCACATAAGTCACACTGAATTTTGTTGCTACTTCTTTACAGTTAAATCACATAAGTAACACTGAATTTGGTTGCTACTTCTTTACAATTAAATCACATAAGTCACACTGAATTTTGTTGCTACTTCTTTACAATTAAATCACATAAGTCACACTAAATTTTGTTGCTACTTCTTTACAGTTAAATCCAGTCTAGTCACACTTAATTTTGTTGCTACTTCTTTACAATTAAATCACATAAATCACCCTGAATTGGTTGCTACTTCTTTACAATTAAATCACATAAGTCACACTGGATTTTGATGCTACTTCTTTACAATTAAATCAAGTCTGGTCACACTGGATTTTGTTGCTACTTCTTTACAATTAAATCAAGTCAAGTCACACTAAATTTAGTTTCTACTTCTTTACAATTAAATTCAGTCAAGTCACACTTAATTTTGTTGCTACTTCTTTACAATTAAATCACATAAGTCACACTGAATTTTGTTGCTGCTTCTTTACAATTAAATCACATCAGTCACACTGGGTTTTGTTGTTACTTCTTTACAATTAAATCAAGTCAAGTAACACTAAATCTAGTTTGTACTTACTTACAATTAAATTACAAAAGTCACCCTGAATTGTGTTGCTACTTCTTTACAATTTAATCACATAAGTCACACTGGATTTTGTTGCTACTTCTGTACAATTAAATCACATAAGTCACACTGAATTTTGTTGCAACTTCTTTACAATTAAATCACATAAGTCACACTGGATTTTGTTGCTACTTCTTTACAATTAAATCACATAAGTCACACTGAATATTGTTGCTACTTCTTTGCAATTAAATCACATAAGTCACACTAAATTTTGTTGCTACTTCTTTACAGTTAAATCCAGTCTAGTCACACTTAATTTTGTTGCTACTTCTTTACAATTAAATCACATAAGTCACCCTGAATTTGTTGCTACTTCTCTACAATTAAATCACATAAGTCACACTGGATTTTGCTGCTACTTCTTTACAATTAAATCAAGTCTGGTCACACTGGATTTTGTTGCTACTTCTTTACAATTAAATCAAGTCAAGTCACACTAAATTTAGTTTCTACTTCTTTACAATTAAATTCAGTCAAGTCACACTTAATTTTGTTGCTACTTCTTTACAATTAAATCACATAAGTCACACTGAATTTTGTTGCTGCTTTTTTACAATTAAATCACATCAGTCACACTGGGTTTTGTTGCTACTTCTTTACAATTAAATCAAGTCAAGTAACACTAAATTTAGTTTCTACTTACTTACAATTAAATTACAAAAGTCACCCTGAATTTGTTGCTACTTCTTTACAATTAAATCACATAAGTCACACTGGATTTTGTTGCTACTTCTTTACAATTAAATCACATAAGTCACACTGAGTTTTGTTGCTACTTCTTTACAATTAAATCACATAAGTCACACTGGATTTTGTTGCTACTTCTTTACAATTAAATCACATAAGTCACACTGGATTTTGCTGCTACTTCTTTACAATTAAATCAAGTCTGGTCACACTGGATTTTGTTGCTACTTCTTTACAATTAAATCAAGTCAAGTCACACTAAATTTAGTTTCTACTTCTTTACAATTAAATACAGTCGAGTCACACATAATTTTGTTGCTACTTCTTTACAATTAAATCACATAAGTCACACTGAATTTTGTTGCTGCTTCTTTACAATTAAATCACATCAGTCACACTAGGTTTTGTTGCTACTTCTTTACAATTAAATCAAGTCAAGTAACACTAAATTTAGTTTCTACTTACTTACAATTAAATTACCAAAGTCACCCTGAATTTGTTGCTACTTCTTTACAATTAAATCACATTAGTCACACTGGATTTTGTTGCTACTTCTTTACAATTAAATCACATAAGTCACACTGAGTTTTGTTGCTACTTCTTTACAATTAAATCACATAAGTCACACTGAATTTTGTGTCTACTTCTTTACAATTAAATCACATCAGTCACACTGGATTTTGTGGCTACTTCTTTACAATTAACTCACATAAGTCACACTGAATTTTGTTGCTAGTTCTTTACAATTAAATCACATGAGTCACACTGAATTTTGTTGCTACTTCTTTAATATTAAATCACGTCAAGTCACACTTAAGTTTGTTGCTACTTCTTTACAATTAAATCCAGTCGCGTCACACTTAATTTTGTTGCTACTTCTGTACAGTTTAATCCAGTCAAGTAACACTTAATTTTGTTGCTACTTCTTTACAATTTAATCACATAAGTCACACTGGATTTTGTTGCTACTTCTTTACAATTGAATCACATAAGTCACACTGAAATTTGTGGCTACTTCTTTACAATTAAATCAAGTCAAGTCACACTTACGTTTGTTGCTACTTCTTTACAATTAAAGCACATAAGTCACCCTGAATTTGTTGCAACATCTTTACAATTTAATCACATAACCTACACTGAATTTTGTTGCAACATCTTTACAATTAAATCAAGTCAAGTCACACTGAATTTTATTGCTTCTTCTTTACAATTTAATCAAGTCAAGTCACACTTAATTTTGTTGCTACTTTTATACAATTAAATTCAGTACAGTCACTGAATTTTGTTGCTACTTTTTTACAATTAAATCACATAAGTAACACTGAATTTGGTTGCTACTTCTTTACAATTAAATCACATAAGTCACACTGAATTTTGTTGCTACTTCTTTACAGTTAAATCACATAAGTAACACTGAATTTGGTTGCTACTTCTTTACAATTAAATCACATAAGTCACACTGAATTTTGTTGCTACTTCTTTACAATTAAATCACATAAGTCACACTGAATTTTGTTGCAACATCTTTACAATTAAATCAAGTCAAGTCACACTGAATTTTATTGCTACTTCTTTAAAGTTAAATCACATAAGTCACACTGAATTTTGTTGCTACTTCTTTACAATTAAATCACAAAAGTCACACTGGATTTTGTTTTACTTCTTTACAATTAAATCACATAAGTCACACTGAATTTTGTTGCTACTTCTTTACAGTTAAATCACATAAGTAACACTGAATTTGGTTGCTACTTCTTTACAATTAAATCACATAAGTCACACTGAATTTTGTTGCTACTTCTTTACAATTAAATCACATAAGTCACACTGAATTTTGTTGCAACATCTTTACAATTAAATCAAGTCAAGTCACACTGAATTTTATTGCTACTTCTTTAAAGTTAAATCACATAAGTCACACTGAATTTTGTTGCTACTTCTTTACAATTAAATCACAAAAGTCACACTGGATTTTGTTTTACTTCTTTACAATTAAATCACATAAGTCACACTGAATTTTGTTGCTACTTCTTTACAGTTAAATCACATAAGTAACACTGAATTTGGTTGCTACTTCTTTACAATTAAATCACATAAGTCACACTGAATTTTGTTGCTACTTCTTTACAATTAAATCACATAAGTCACACTGAATTTTGTTGCAACATCTTTACAATTAAATCAAGTCAAGTCACACTGAATTTTATTGCTACTTCTTTAAAGTTAAATCACATAAGTCACACTGGATTTTGTTGCTACTTCTTTACAATTAAATCACATAAGTCACACTGAATTTTGTTGCCACTTCTTTACAATTAAATATCATAAGTAACATAGGATTTTGTTGCTTCTTCTTTACAATTTAATCAAGTCAAGTCACACTTAATTTTGTTGCTTCTTCTTTACAATTAAATTCAGTCAAGTCACACTTAATATTGTTGCTACTTCTTTACAATTAAATCACATAAGTCACACTGAATTTTGTTGCTACTTCTTCACAATTAAATCACATTAGTCACACTGAATTTTGTTGCTACTTGTTTACAATTAACCTACATAAGTCACACTGAATTTTGTTGCTACTTCTTTACAATTAAATCAAGTCTAGTCACACTTAAGTTTGTTGCTACTTTTTTACAATTAAATCCATTTACGTCACACTTAATTTTGTTGCTACTTCTTTACAATTAAATAACATAAGTCACACTGGATCTTGTTGCTACTTCTTTACAATTAAATCACATAAGTCACACTGAATTTTGTTGCTTCTTCTTTACAATTAAATCACATAAGTCACACTGAATTTTGTTGCTACTTCTTTACAATTAAATAACATAAGTCACACTGAATTGTATTGCTACTTCTTTACAATTAAATCAAATAAGTCACACTGAATTTGTTGCTACTTCTTTACAATTGAATCACATAAGTCACACTGGATTTTGTTGTTAATTCTTTACAATTAAATCACATAAGTCCCACTGGATGTTGTTGCTACTTCTTTACAATTAAATCACATGAGTCACACTGAATTTTGTTGCTACTTCTTTACAATTAAATCACATAAATCACACTGAATTTTGTTGCTACTTCTTTACAATTAAATCACATACGTCACACTGGATTTTGTGGCTTCTTCTTTACAATTAAATCACATAAGTCACACTGGGTTTTGTTGCTACTTTTTTACAATTAAATCAAATAAGTAACACTGAAGTTTGTTGCTTCTTCTTTACAATTAAATCACATAAGTCACACTGAATTTTGTTGCTACTTCTTTACAATTAAATGAAATTAAGTCACACTTAAGTTAGTTGCTACTTCTTTACAATTAAATCCAGTCACGTCACACTATATTTTTTTGCTACTTCTTTACAATTAAATAGCATAAATCACACTGAATTTTGTTGCTACGTCTTTACAATTAAATCACATAAGTCACACTTGATTTTGTTGTTACTTCTTTACAATTAAATCACATAAATAACACTGAATTTTGTTGCTACTTCTTTACAATTTAATCAAGTCAAGTCACACTTAATTTTGTTGCTACTTTTTTACAATTAAATTCAGTCAAGTCATTGAATTTTGTTGCTACTTCTTTACAATTAACTTACATAAGTCACACTGAATTTTGTTGCTACTTCTTTACAATTAAATCACATAAGTCACACTGGATTTTGTTGCTACTTCTTTACAATAAAATCACATAAGTAACACTGAATTTTGTTGCTACTTCTTTACAATTAAGTCAAGTCAAGTCACACTTAAGTTTGTTGATACTTTTTTACAATTAAATCCAGTTACGTCACACTTAATTTTGTTGCTACTTCTTTACAATTAAAAAACATAAGTCACACTGGATCTTGTTGCTACTTCTTTACAATTAAATCACATAAGTCATACTGAATTTTGTTGCTACTTCTTTACAATTAAATCACATAAATCACACTGAATTTTGTTGCTACTTCGTGACAATTCAATTCAGTCCAGTCACACTGAATTTTGTTGCTACTTCTTTACAATTAAATCACATAAGTCACACTGAATTTTGTTGCTACTTCTTTACAATTAAATCACATAAGTCACACTGAATTTTATTGCTACTTCTTTACAATTAAATCAAATAAGTCACACTGAATTTGTTGCTACTTCTTTACAATTGAATCACATAAGTCACACAGGATTTTGTTGTTACTTCTTTACAATTAAATCACATAAGTCACACTGGATTTTGTTGCTACTTCTTTAAAATTAAATCACATGAGTCACACTGAATTGTGTTGTAATTTCTTTACAATTAAATCACATAAATACACTGAATTTTGTTGCTACTTCTTTACAATTAAATCACATAAGTCACACTGGATTTTGTTGCTTCTTCTTTACAATTAAATCACATAAGTCACACTGGATTTTGTTGCTACTTTTTTACAATTAAATCACATAAGTCACACTGAAGTTTGTTGCTACTTCTTTACAATTAAATCACATAAGTCACACTGAATATTGTTACTACTTCTTTACAACTAACTCACATAAGTGACACTGAAATTTGTTGCTACTTCTTTACAATTAAATCACATAAGTAACACTGAATTTTGTTGCTACTTCTTTACAATTAAATGAAGTTAAGTCACACTTAAGTTTGTTGCTACTTCTTTACAATTAAATTCAGTCACGTCACACTTAATTTTGTTGCTACTTCTTTACAATTAAATCACATAAATAACACTGAATTTTGTTGCTACTTCTTTACAATTAAATCACATAAGTCACACTGAATTTTGTTGCTACCTCTTTACAATTAAATCACATAAGTAACACTGGATTTTGTTGCTAGTTCTTTACAATTAAATCACATAAGTCACACTGAATTTTGTTGCTACTTCTTTACAATTAAATCACATAAGTCACACTGAATTGGTTGCTACTTCTTAAAAATTAAATCAAGTCAAGTCACACTTAAGTTTGTTGCTTCTTCTTTACAATTAAATCCAGTTACGCCACACTTAATTTTTGTTGCTACTTCTTTACAATTAAATCACATAAGTCACAATGGATCTTGTGGCTACTTCTTTACAATTAAATCACATAAGTCACACTGAATTTTGTTGCTACTTCTTTACAATTAAGTCACATAAATCGCACTGAATTTTGTTGCTACTTCTTTACAATAAAATCCAGTCACGTCACACTTAATTTTGTTGCTACTTCTTTACAATTAAATCACATCAGTCACACGGAATTTTGTTGCTACTTCTTTACAATTAAATTACATAAGTCACACTGAATTTTGTTGCTTCTTCTTTAAAATTTAATCAAGTCAAGTCACACTTAATTTTGTTGCTACTTCTTTACAATTAAATTCAGTCAAGTCACAATGAATTTTGTTGCTACTTCTTTACAATTAAATCACATAAGTCACACTGAATTTTGTTGCTACTTCTTCACAATTAACTCACATAAGTCACACTGAATTTTGTTGCTACTTATTTACAATTGACTCACATAAGTCCCACTGAATTTTGTTGCTACTTATTTACAATTAAATAACATAAGTCGTTCTGAATTTTTTTGCTACTTCTTTACAATTAAATAACATTAGTCACACTGAATTTGGTTGGTACTTCTTTACAATTAAATCACATAAGTCACACTGAATTTTATTGCTACTTCTTTACAATTAAATCACATAAGTCACACTGAATTTGTTGCTACTTCTTAACAATTGAATCACATAAGTCACACTGGATTTTGTTGCTACTTCTTCACAACTAAATCACATTAGTCACATTGAATTTTGTTGCTACTTGTTTACAATTAACTCACATAAGTCACACTGAATTTTTTTGCTACTTCTTTACAATTAAATCAAGTCAAGTCACACTTAAGTTTGTTGCTACTTTTTTACAATTAAATCCATTTACGTCACACTTAATTTTGTTGCTACTTATTACAATTAAATAACATAAATCACACTGAATTTTGTTGCTACTTCTTTAACATTAAGTCACATAAGTCACACTGGATTTTGTTGCTACTTCTTTACAATTAAATCACATAAGTCACACTGAATTTTGTTGCTACTTCTTTACAATTGAATCACATAAGTCACACTGCATTTTGTTGTTACTTTTTTACAATTTAATCACATAAGTCACACTGAATTTTGTTGCTACTTCTTTACAATTAAATAAAGTCAAGTCACACTTAAGTGTGTTGCTACTTCTTTACAATTAAATCACATAAGTCACCCTGAATTTGTTGCAACATCTTTACAATTAAATATCATAAGTCACACTGGATTTTGTTGCTACTTCTTTACAATTAAATCACATAAGTAACACTGAAATTTGTTGCTACTTCTTTACAATTAAATCAAGTCAAGTCACACTTAAGTTGGTTGCTACTTCTTTACAATTAAATTGAGTCAAGTCACACTTAATTTTGTTGCTACTTCTTTACAAATAAATAACATAAGTCACACTGGATCTTGTTGCTACTTTTTTACAATTAAATCACATAAGTCACACTGAATTTTGTTGCTACTTCTTTACAATTAAATCACATAAATAACACTGAATTTTGTTGCTACTTCGTTACAATTTAATTCAGTCAAGTCACACTAAATTTTGTTGCTACTTTTTTACAATTAAATCACATAAGTCACACTGAATTTTGTTGCTACTTCATTACAATTAAATCACATAAGTCTCACTAAATTTTATTGCTACTTCTTTACAATTAAATCACATAAATAACACTGAATTTTGTTGCTACTTCTTTACAATTAAATCACATAAGTCACACTGAATTTTGTTGCTACCTCTTTACAATTAAATCACATAAGTAACACTGGATTTTGTTGCTACTTCTTTACAATTAAATCACATAAGTCACACTGAATTTTGTTGCTACTTCTTTACAATTAAATCACATAAGTCACACTGAATTGGTTGCTACTTCTTTAAAATTAAATCAAGTCAAGTCACACTTAAGTTTGTTGCTTCTTCTTTACAATTAAATCACATAAGTCACACTTAATTTTTGTTGCTACTTCTTTACAATTAAATCACATAAGTCACACTGGATCTTGTGGCTACTTCTTTTCAATTAAATCACATAAGTCACACTGAATTTTGTTGCTACTTCTTTACAATTAAGTAACATAAATCGCACTGAATTTTGTTGCTACTTCTTTACAATAAAATCCAGTCACGTCACACGGAATTTTGTTGCTACTTCTTTACAATTAAATCACATAAGTCACACTGAATTTTGTTGCTACTTCTTTACAATTTAATCAAGTCAAGTCACACTTAATTTTGTTGCTACTTCTTTACAATTAAATTCAGTCAAGTCACACTGAATTTTATTGCTACTTCTTTACAATCAAATCACATAAGTCACACTGAATTTTGTTGCTACTTCTTCACAATTCACTCACATAAGTCACACTGAATTTTGTTGCTACTTCTTTACAATTGACTAACATAAGTCACACTGAATTGTGTTGCTACTTCTTTACAATTAAATAACATAAGTCGCACTGAATTTTGTTGCTACTTCTTTACAATTAAATCACATAGGTCACACTGAATTTTGTTGCTACTTCTTTACAATTAAATCACATAAGTCACACTGAATTTGTTGCTACTTCTTTACAATTGAATCACATAAGTCACACTGGATTTTGTTGTTACTTCTTTACAATTAAATCACATAAGTCACACTGGATTTTGTTGCTACTTCTTTAAAATTAAATCACATAAGTCACACTGGATTTTGTTGCTACTTTTTTACAATTAAATCACATAAGTCACACTGAAGTTTGTTACTACTTCTTTACAATTAAATCACATAAGTTACACTGAATATTGTTGCTACTTCTTTACAACTAACTCACATAAGTCACACTGAAATTTGTTGCTACTTCTTTACAATTTAATCACATAAGTAACACTGAATTTTGTTGCTACTTCTTTACAATTAAATGAAGTTTAGTCACACTTAAGTTTGTTGCTACTTCTTTACAATTAAATCCAGTCACGTCACACTTAATTTTGTTGCTACTTCTTTACAATTAAATCACATAAATCACACTGAATTTTGTTGCTACTTCTTTACAATTAAATCACATAAGTCACACTGAATTTTGTTGCTACTTCTTTACAATTAAATCATATAAGTCACACTGAATTTTGTTGCTACTTCTTTACAATTGAATCACATAAGTCACACTGGATTTTGTTGTTACTTTTTTACAATTTAATCACATAAGTAACACTGAATTTTGTTGCTACTTCTTTACAATTAAATCAAGTCAAGTCACACTTAAGTGTGTTGCTACTTCTTTACAATTAAATCACATAAGTCACCCTGAATTTGTTGCAACATCTTTACAATTAAATATCATAAGTCACACTGGATTTTTTTGCTACTTCTTTACAATTAAATCAAGTCAAGTCACACTTAAGTTTGTTGCTACTTCTTTACAATTAAATCTAGTTACGTCACACTTAATTTTTTTGCTACTTCTTTACAATTAAATAACATAAGTCACACTGGATCTTGTTGCTACTTCTTTTCAATTAAATCACATAAGTCACACTGAATTTTGTTGCTACTTCTTTACAATTAAATCACATAAGTCACACTGAATATTGTTACTACTTCTTTACAACTAACTCACATAAGTGACACTGAAATTTGTTGCTACTTCTTTACAATTAAATCACATAAGTAACACTGAATTTTGTTGCTACTTCTTTACAATTAAATGAAGTTAAGTCACACTTAAGTTTGTTGCTACTTCTTTACAATTAAATTCAGTCACGTCACACTTAATTTTGTTGCTACTTCTTTACAATTAAATCACATAAATAACACTGAATTTTGTTGCTACTTCTTTACAATTAAATCACATAAGTCACACTGAATTTTGTTGCTACCTCTTTACAATTAAATCACATAAGTAACACTGGATTTTGTTGCTAGTTCTTTACAATTAAATCACATAAGTCACACTGAATTTTGTTGCTACTTCTTTACAATTAAATCACATAAGTCACACTGAATTGGTTGCTACTTCTTAAAAATTAAATCAAGTCAAGTCACACTTAAGTTTGTTGCTTCTTCTTTACAATTAAATCCAGTTACGCCACACTTAATTTTTGTTGCTACTTCTTTACAATTAAATCACATAAGTCACAATGGATCTTGTGGCTACTTCTTTACAATTAAATCACATAAGTCACACTGGATTTTGTTGCTACTTTTTTACAATTAAATCACATAAGTCACACTGAAGTTTGTTACTACTTCTTTACAATTAAATCACATAAGTTACACTGAATATTGTTGCTACTTCTTTACAACTAACTCACATAAGTCACACTGAAATTTGTTGCTACTTCTTTACAATTTAATCACATAAGTAACACTGAATTTTGTTGCTACTTCTTTACAATTAAATGAAGTTTAGTCACACTTAAGTTTGTTGCTACTTCTTTACAATTAAATCCAGTCACGTCACACTTAATTTTGTTGCTACTTCTTTACAATTAAATCACATAAATCACACTGAATTTTGTTGCTACTTTTTTACAATTAAATCACATAAGTCACACTGAATTTTGTTGCTACTTCTTTACAATTAAATCATATAAGTCACACTGAATTTTGTTGCTACTTCTTTACAATTGAATCACATAAGTCACACTGGATTTTGTTGTTACTTTTTTACAATTTAATCACATAAGTAACACTGAATTTTGTTGCTACTTCTTTACAATTAAATCAAGTCAAGTCACACTTAAGTGTGTTGCTACTTCTTTACAATTAAATCACATAAGTCACCCTGAATTTGTTGCAACATCTTTACAATTAAATATCATAAGTCACACTGGATTTTTTTGCTACTTCTTTACAATTAAATCAAGTCAAGTCACACTTAAGTTTGTTGCTACTTCTTTACAATTAAATCCAGTTACGTCACACTTAATTTTTTTGCTACTTCTTTACAATTAAATAACATAAGTCACACTGGATCTTGTTGCTACTTCTTTTCAATTAAATCACATAAGTCACACTGAATTTTGTTGCTACTTCTTTACAATTAAATCACATAAATCACACTGAATTTTGTTGCTACTTCGTTACAATTTAATTCAGTCAAGTCACACTAAATTTTGTTGCTACTTTTTTACAATTAAATCACATAAGTCACACTGAATTTTGTTGCTACTTCTTTACAATTAAATCACATAAGTCTCACTAAATTTTATTGCTACTTCTTTAAAATTTAATCAAATAAGTCACACTGAATTTGTTGCTACTTCTTTACAATTGAATCACATAAGTCACACTGGATTTTGTTGTTACTTCTTTACAATTAAATCACATAAGTCACACTGGATTTTGTTGCTACTTCTTAAAAATTAAATCACATGAGTCACACTGAATTTTGTTGCTACTTCTTTACAATTAAATCACATAAATCACACTGAATTTTGTTGCTACTTTTTTACAATTAAATCACATAAGTCACACTGGATTTTGTTGTATCTTCTTTACAATTAAATCACATAAGTCACACTGGAGTTTGTTGCTACTTTTTTACAATTAAATCACATAAGTCACACTGAAGTTTGTTGCTACTTCTTTACAATTAAATCACATAATTATCACTGAATATTGTTGCTACTTGTTTACGACTAACTCACATAAGTCACACTGAAATTTGTTGCTACTTCTTTACAATCAAATCACATAAATCACACTGGATTTTGTTGCTACTTCTTTACAATTTACTCACATAAGTCACATTGAATTGGTTGCTACTTCTTTAAAATTAAATCAACTCAAGTCACACTGGATGTTTTTGCTACTTCTTTACAATTAAATCACATAAGTCACACTGAATTTTGTTGCTACTTCTTTACAATTAAATCACATAAATCAAACTGAATTTTGTTGCTACTTCTTTACAATTAAATCCAGTCACGTCACACTGAATTTTGTTGCTACTTCTTTACAATTAAATCACATAACTCACACTGAATGTTGTTTCTACTTCTTTACAATTAAATCACATAAGTCACACTGAATTTTGTTGCTACTTCTTTACTGTTAAATCAAGTCAAGTCACACTTAATTTTGTTGCTACTTTTTTACAATTAAATCACATAAGTCACACTGAATTTTGTTGCTACTTCTGTACAATTACTCAGGGAAGTCACACTGAATTTTGTTTTACTTCTTTACAATTAAATCACATAAATCCCACTGAATTTTGTTGCTACTTCGTTACAAATTGATTCAGTCAAGTCACACTGAATTTTGTTGCTACTTTTTAGAATTAAATCAAATAAGTCACACTGAATTTTGTTGCTACTTCTTTACAATTAAATCACATAAGTCTCACTAAATTTTATTGCTACTTCTTTACAATTAAATCAAATAAGTCACACTGAATTTGTTGCTACTTCTTTACAATTGAATCACATAAGTCACACTGGATTTTGTTGTTACTTCTTTACAATTAAATCACATAAGTCACACGTGATTTTGTTGCTACTTCTTTACAATTAAATCACATGAGTCACACTGAATTTTGTTGCTACTTCTTTACAATTAAATCACATAAATCACACTGAATTTTATTGATACTTCTTTACAATTAAATTACATAAGTCACACTGAAATTTTGTTTTATCTTCTTTACAATTAAATCACATAAGTCACACTGGATTTTGTTGCTACTTTTTTACAATTAAATCACATAAGTCACACTGAAGTTTGTTGCTTCTTCTTTACAATTAAATCACATAAGTCACACTGAATATTGTTGCTACTTCTTTACAACAAACTCACATAAGTCACACTGAAATTTGTTGCTACTTCTTTACAATTAAATCACACAAGTAACACTGAATTCTGTTGCTACTTCTTTACAATTAAATGAAGTTAAGTCACACTTAAGTTTGTTGCTACTTCTTAACAATTAAATCGCCCCACGTCACACTTAATTTTGTTGCTACTTCTTTACAATTAAATCACATAAGTCACACTGGATTTTGTTGCTACTTCTTTACAATTTACTCACATAAGTCACACTGAATTGGTTGCTACTTCTTTAAAATTAAATCAACTCAAGTCACACTGGATCTTTTTGCTACTTCTTTACAATTAAATCACATAAGTCACACTGAATTTTGTTGCTACTTGTTTACAATTAAATCACATGAATCACACTGCATTTTGTTGCTACTTCTTTACAATTAAATCCAGTCACGTCACACTGAATTTTGTTGCTACTTCTTTACAATTGAATCACATAACTCACACTGAATGTTGTTGCTACTTTTTTACAATTAAATCACATAAGTCACACTGAATTTTGTTGCTACTTCTTAAAAATTAAATCACATGAGTCACACTGAATTTTCTTGCTACTTTTTTACAATTAAATCACATAAATCACACTGAATTTTGTTGCTACTTTTTTACAATTAAATCACATAAGTCACACTGGATTTTGTTGTATCTTCTTTACAATTAAATCACATAAGTCACACTGGATTTTGTTGCTACTTTTTTACAATTAAATTACATAAGTCACACTGAAGTTTGTTGCTACTTCTTTACAATTAAATCACATAAGTCACACTGAATATTGTTGCTACTTTTTACGACTAACTCACATAAGTCACACTGAAATTTGTTGCTACTTCTTTACAATTAAATCACATAAGTCACACTGGATTTTGTTGCTACTTCTTTACAATTTACTCACATAAGTCACACTGAATTGGTTGCTACTTCTTTAAAATTAAATCAACTCAAGTCACACTGGATGTTTTTGCTACTTCTTTACAATTAAATCACATAAGTCACACTGAATTTTGTTGCTACTTCTTTACAATTAAATCCAGTCACGTCACACTTAATTTTGTTGCTACTTCTTTACAATTAAATCACATAACTCACACTGAATGTTGTTGCTACTTCTTTACAATTAAATCACATAAGTCACACTGTGTTTTGTTGCTACTTCGTTACAATTTAATTCAGTCAAGTCACACTGAATTTTGTTGCAACTTTTTACAATTAAATCAAATAAGTCACACTGAATTTTGTTGCTAGTTCTTTACAATTAAATCACAAAAGTCTCACTAAATTTTATTGCTACTTCTTTACAATTAAATCAAATAAGTCACACTGAATTTGTTGCTACTTCTTTACAATTGAATCACATAAGTCACACTGGATTTTGTTGTAACTTCTTTACAATTAAATCACATAAGTCACACTGGATTTTGTTGCTACTTCTTTACAATTAAATCACATGAGTCACACTGAATTGTGTTGCTACTTCTTTACAATTAAATCACATAAATCACACTGAATTTTATTGCTACTTCTTTACAATTAAATCACATAAGTCACACTGGATTTTGTTTTATCTTCTTTACAATTAAATCACATAAGTCACACTGAAGTTTGTTGCTACTTCTTTACAATTAAATTACATAAGTCACACAGAATATTGTTGCTACTTCTTTACAACTAACTCACATAAGTCACACTGAAGTTTGTTGCTACTTCTTTACAATGTAATTACATAAGTCACACTGAATATTGTTGCTACTTCTTTACAACTAACTCACATAAGTCACACTGAAATTTGTTGCTACTTCTTTACAATTAAATCACACAAGTAACACTGAATTCTGTGGCTACTTCTTTACAATTAAATGAAGTGAAGTCACACTTAAGTTTGTTGCTACTTCTTTACAATTAAATCGCCCCACGTCACACTTAATTTTGTTGCTACTTCTTTACAATTAAATCACATAAGTCACACTGGATTTTGTTGCTACTTCTTTACAATTTACTCACATAAGTCACACTGAATTGGTTGCTACTTCTTTAAAATTAAATCAACTCAAGTCACACTGGATCTTTTTGCTACTTCTTTACAATTAAATCACATAAGTCACACTGAATTTTGTTGCTACTTCTTTACAATTAAATTACATAAATCACACTGCATTTTGTTGCTACTTCTTTACTATTAAATCCAGTCACGTCACACTGAATTTTGTTGCTACTTCTTTACAATTAAATCACATAACTCACACTGAATGTTGTTGCTACTTTTTTACAATTAAATCACATAAGTCACACTGAATTTTGTTGCTACTTCTTTACAATTAAATCGCCCCACGTCACACTTATTTTGTTGCTACTTCTTTACAATTAAATCACATAAGTCACACTGAATTTTGTTTTACTTCTTTACAATTAAATCACATAAGTCACACTGAATTTTGTTGCTACTTCTTTACAATTAAATCACATAAGTCACACTGAATTTTGTTGCTACTTCTTTACAATTAAATATCATAAGTCACACTTGATTTTGTTGCTACTTCTTTACAATTTAATCAAGTCAAGTCACACTTAATTTTGTAGCTACTTCTTTACAATTAAATTCAGTCAAGTCACTGAATTTTTTGCTACTTCTTTACAATTAAATCACATAAGTCACACTGAATTTTGTTGCTACTTCTTTACAATTAAATCACATAAGTCACATTGAATTTTGTTGCTACTTCTTTACAATTAACTCACATAAGTCACACTGAATTTTGTTGATACTTCTTTACAATTAAATAACATAAGTCACACTGGATCTTGTTGATACTTCTTTACATTAAATCACATAAGTCACACTGAATTTTGTTGCTACTTCTTTACAATTAAATCACATAAATCACACTGGATTTTGTTGCTACTTCGTTACAATTAAATTCAGTCAAGTCGCACTGAATTTTGTTGCTACTTCTTTACAATACAATCACATAAGTCACACTGAATTTTGTTGCTACTTCTTTACAATTAAATCACATAAGTCACACTGAATTTTATTGCTACTTCTTTACAATTAAATCACATAAGTCACACTGAATTTGTTGCTACTTCTTTACAATTGAATCACATGAGTTACACTGGATTTTTTTGTTACTTTTTTACAATTAAATCACATAAGTCACACTGGATTTTTTTGCTACTTCTTTACAATTAAATCACATAAGTCACACTGAATTTTGTTGCTACTTCTTTACAATTAAATCACATGAATCACACTGAATTTTGTTGCTACTTCTTTACAATTAAATCACATGAGTCACACTGAATTTTGTTGCTACTTCTTTACAATTAGATCACATAAATCACATTGAATTTGATTGCTACTTCTTTACAATTAAATCCCATAAGTCACAAGTGATTTTGTTGCTACTTCTTTACAATTAAATCACATAATTCACACTGAATTTTGTTGCTACTTCTTTACAATTAACTCACATAAGTCACACTGAATTTTGTTGTTACTACTTTACAATTAAATCACATAAGTCACACTGAATTGTGTTGCTACTTCTTTACAATTAAATCAAGTTAAGTCACACTTAAGTTTGTAGCTATTTTTTTACAATTAAATCCAGTCACGTCACACTTAATTTTGTTGCTACTTCTTTACAATTAAATCCCATAAGTCACACTGAATTTTGTTGCTACTTCTTTACAATTAAATCACATAAGTCACACTGAATTTTTTTGCTACTTTTTTACAATTGAATAACATCAGTCACACTGGATTTTGTTGTTACTTCTTTACAATTTAATCACATAAGTCACACTGGATGTTGTTGCTACTTCTTTACAATTAAATCACATAAGTCACACTGAATTTTGTTGCAACATCTTTACAATTAAATATCATAAGTCATACTGGATTTTGTTGCTACTTCTTTACAATTTAATGAAGTTAAGTCACACTTAATTTTGTTGCTACTTTTTTACAATTAAATTCAGTCAAGTCACTGAATTTTGTTGCTACTTCTTTACAATTAAATCACATAAGTAACACTGAATTTTGTTGCTACTTCTTTACAATTAAATCACATAAGTCACACTGAATTTTGTTGCTACTTCTTTACAATTAACTCACATAAGTCACACTGAATTTTGTTGCTAATTCTTTACAATTAAATCACATAAGTAACACTGAATTTTGTTGCTACTTCTTTACAATTAAAGCAAGTCAAGTAACACTTAAGTTTGTTGCTACTTCTTTACAATTAAATCCAGTTACGTCACACTTAATTTTGTTGCTACTTCTTTAAAATTAAATCACATAAGTCACACTGGATCTTGTTGCTACTTCTTTACAATTAAATCACATAAGTCACACTGAATTTTGTTGCTACTTCTTTACAATTAAATAACATAAATCACACTAGATTTTGTTGCTACTTCGTTACAATTAAATTCAGTCAACTCGCACTGAATTGTGTTTCTACTTGTTTACAATTAAATCACATAAGTCACACTTAATTTTGTTGCTTCTTTTTTACAATTAAATCACATAAGTCACACTGAATTTTGTTGCTACTTCTTTACAATTAAATCACATAAGTCACACTGAATGTTGTTGCTACTTCTTTACAATTAAATATCATAAGTGACACTGGATTTTGTTGCTACTTCTTTACAATTTAATCAAGTCAAGTCACACTTAATTTTGTTGCTACTTCTTTACAATTAAATTCAGTCAAGTCACACTGAATTTTGTTGCTACTTCTTTACAATTAAATCACAGAAGTCACACTGAATTTTGTTGCTACTTCTTTACAATTAAATCACATAAATCACACTGGATTTTGTTGCTACTTCGTTACAATTAAATTCAGTCAAGTCGCACTGAATTTTGTTGCTACTTCTTTACAATTAAATCACATAAGTCACACTGAATGTTGTTGCTACTTCTTTACAATTAAATCACATAAGTCACACTGACTTTTATTGCTACTTCTTTACAATTAAATCACATAAGTCACACTGAATTTGTTTGTACTTCTTTACAATTGAATAACATGAGTCACACTGGATTTTTTTGTTACTTCTTTACAATTAAATCACATAAGTCACACTGGATTTTTTTTGCTACTTCTTTACAATTAAATCACATGAGTCACCCTGAATTTTGTTGCTACTTCTTTACAATTAAATCACATAAATCACACTGAATTTGGTTGCTACTTCTTTACAATTAAATCACATAAGTCACACTGGATTTTGTTGCTACTTCTTTACAATTAAATCAAGTCAAGTCACACTAAAGTTTGTAGCTACTTCTTTACAATTAAATCCAGTCACGTCACACTTACTTTTGTTGCTACTTCTTTACAATAAAATCCCATAAGTCAATCTGAATTTTGTTGCTACTTCTTTACGATTAAATTACATAAGTCACACTGAATTTTTTAGCTACTTTTTTACAATTAGAATCACATAAGTCACACTGGATTGTGTTGTTACTGCTTTACAATTTAATCACATAATCACATGGGATTTTGTTGCTACTTCTTTACAATTAAATCACATAAGTCACACTGAATTTTGTTGCAACATCTTTACAATTAAATATCATAAGTCACACTGGATTTTGTTGCTACTTCTTTACAATTTAATGAAGTTAAGTCACACTTAATTTTGTTGCTACTTTTTTACAATTAAATTCAGTCAAGTCACTGAATTTTGTTGCTACTTCTTTACAATTAAATCACATAAGTCACACTGCATTTTGTTGCTACTTCTTTACAATTAAATCACATAAGTCACACTGAATTTTGTTGCTACTTCTTTACAATTAACTCACATAAGTCACACTGAAGTTTGTTGCTACTTCTTTACAATTAAATCACATAAGTAACACTGAATTTTGTTGCTACTTCTTTACAATCAAATAAAGTCAAGTCACAGTTAAGTTTGTTGCTACTTATTTACAATGATATCCAGTTACGTCACACTTGATTTTGTTGCTACTTATTTACAATTAAATCACATAAGTCACACTGGATCTTGTAGCTACTTCTTTACAATTAAATCACATAAGTCACACTGAATTTTTTTGCTACTGGTTTACAATTAAATCACATAAATCACACTGAATTTTGTTGCTACTGCGTTACAATTTAATTCAGTCAAGTCACACTGAATTTTGTTGCTACTTCTTTACAATTAAATCACATAAGTCACTCTGAATTTAGTTGCTACTTCTTTACAATTTAATCACATAAGTCACACTGAATTTTATTGCTACTTCTTTACAATTAAATTAAATAAGTCACACTGAATTTGTTGCTACTTCTTTACAATTGAATCACATAAGTCACACTGGATTTTGTTGTTACTTCTTTACCATTAAATCACATAAGTCACACTGGATTTTGTTGCTACTTCTTTACAATTAAATCACATGAGTCACACTGAATTTTGTTGCTACTTCTTTACAATTTAATCACATAAATCACACTGAATTTTGTTGCTACTTCTTTACAATTTTATCACATAAGTCACACTGGATTTTGTTGCTACTTCTTTACAATTAAATAACATAAGTAACACTGGATTTTGTTGCTACTTTTTTACAATTAAATCACATAAGTCACACTGTAGTTTGTTGCTACTTCTTTACAATAAAATCACATAAGTCACACTGAATATTGTTGCTGCTTCTTTATAACTAACTCACATAAGTCACACTGAATTTTGTTGCTACTTCAATACAATTAAATGAAGTTAAGTCACACTTAGGTTTGTTGCTACTTCTTTACAATTAAATCCAGTCACGTCACACTTAATTTTGTTGCTACTTCTATACAATTAAATCACATAAATCACACTGAGTTTTGTTGCTACTTCTTTACAATTAAATCACATAAGTCACACTGAATTTTGTTGCTACTTCTTTACAATTAAATCACATAAGTCACACTGGATTATGTTGCTACTTCTTTACAATTAACTCACATAAGTCACACTGAATTTTGTTGCTACTTTTTTACAATTAAATCACATAAGTCACACTGAATTTGTTGCTACTTCTTTAAAATTAAATCAAGTCAAGTCACACTTAAGTTTGTTGCTACTTCTTTACAATTAAATCCAGTTACGTCACACTTAGTTTTTGTTGCTACTTCTTAACAATTAAATCACATAAGTCACACTGGATCTCGTTGCTACTTCTTTACAGTTAAATCACATAAGTCACACTGAATTTTGTTGCTACTTCTTTACAATTAACTCACATAAATCACACTGAATTTTGTTGCTACTTCTTTACAATTAAATCCAGTCACGTCACACTGAATTTTGTTGCTTCTTTTTTACAATTAAATCACATAAGTCACACTGAATTTTGTAACTACTTCTTTACAATTAAATCACATAAGTCACACTGAATTTTTTTTTACTTCTTTACAATTAAATCACATAAGTCACACTGAGTTTTGTTGCTACTTCTTTACAATTAAATACCATAAGTCACACTGAATTTTGTTGCTACTTCTTTACAATTAAATATCATAAGTCACACTGGATTTTGTTGCTATTTCTTTACAATTAAATCAAGTCAAGTCACACTTAATTTTGTTGCTACTTCTTTACAATTAAATTCAGTCAAGTCACACTGAATTTTGTTGCTACTTCTTTACAATTAAATCACCTAAGTCACACTGAATTTTGTTGCTACTTCTTTACAAATAACTCACATAAGTCACACTGAATTTTGTTGCTACTTCTTTACAATTAACTGACATAAGTCACACTGAATTTTGTTGCTACTTCGTTACAATTAAATTCAGTCAAGTCGCACTGAATTTTGTTGCTACCTCTTTACAATTAAATCACATAAGTCACCTTCAATTTATTGCTGCTTTTTTACAATTAAATCACATAAGTCACACTGGATTTCGTTGCTACTTCTTTACAATTAAATCACATAAGTCACACTGAATTTTGTTGCTACTTCTTTACAATTAAATCACATAAGTCACACTGAATTTGTTGCTACTTCTTTACGATTAAATCACATAAGTCTCACTGAAGTTTGTTGCTACTTCTTTAAAATTAAATCATATAAGTCACCCTGAATTTGTTGCTACTTCTTTACAATAAAATCACATAAGTAACACTGGATTTTGTTGCTACTTCTTTACAATTAAATCAAGTCAAGTCACACTTAATTTTGTTGCTAATTCTTTACAATCAAATCCAGTCAAGTCACACTTGATTTTGTAGCTACTTCTTCACAATTAAATCCAGTCAAGTCATACTTAATTTTGTTGCTACTTCTTTAAAATCAAATCACATAAGTCACACTGAATTTGTTGCTACTTCTTTACAATTAAATCACCTTAGTGACACTGGATTTTGTTGCGAATTCTTTACAATTAAATCACATAAGTCACACTGGATTTTGTTGCTACTTCTTTACAAGGAAATCACATAAGACACACTTAATTTTGTTACTTCTTCTTTACAGTAAAATCCAGTCAAGTCACACTTAAGTTTGTTGCTACTTCTTTACAATTAAATCCAGTAACGTCACACTGAATTTTGTTGTAACTTCTTTACAATTAAATCACATAAGTCACACTGAATTTTTTTGCTACTTTTTTACAATTGAATCACATAAGTCACACTGGATTTTGTTGTTACTTCTTCACAATTAAATCACATAAGTCACACTGGATTTTGTTGCTACTTCTTTACAATTAAATCACATAAGTCACACTGAATTTTGTTGCAACATCTTTACAATGAAATATCATAAGTCACACTGGATTTTGTTGCTACTTCTTTACAATTTAATCAAGTCAAGTCACACTTAATTTTGTTGCTACTTTTTTACAATAAAATTCAGTCAAGTCACTGAATTTTGTTGCTACTTCTTTCCAATTAAATCACATAAGTCACACTGAGTTTTGTTGCTGCTACTTTACAATTAAATCACATAAGTCACACTGGATTTTGTTGCTACTTCTTTACAATTAACTCACATAAGTCACACTGAATTTTGTTGCTACTTCTTTACAATTTAATCCAAATGTCACACTTAATTTTGTTGCTACTTCTTTACAATTAAATCAAGTCGAGTCACACTGAATTTTGTTGCTACTTCTTTACAATTAAATCCAGTTACGTCACACTTAATTTTGTTGCTACTTCTTTACAATTAAACAACATAAGTCACACTGGATCTTGTTGCTACTTCGTTAAAATTAAATTCAGTCAAGTCACACTGAATTTTGTTGCTACTTCTTTACAATTAAATCACATAAGTCACACTGAATTTTGTTGCTACTTCTTTACAATTAAATCACATAAGTCACACTGGATTTTGTTGCTACTTCTTTACAATTAAATCACATAAGTCACACTGAATATTGTTGCTACTTCTTTACAATTAAATCACATAAGTCACACTTAATTTTGTTGCTACTTCTTTACAATTAAATCACATAAGTCACACTGAATTTTGTTGCTACTTCTTTACAATCAAATCAAGTCAAGTCACACTGAATTTTGTTGCTACTTCTTTACAATTAAATCACATAAGTCACACTGAATTTTGTTTTTCTTCTTTACAATTAAATCACATAAGTCACACTGGATTTTGTTGCTACTTCTTTACAAGTAAATAACATAAGTCACACTGAATTTTGTTGCTACTTCTTTACAATTAAATCCCATAAGTCACACTGGATTTTGTTGCTACTTCTTTACAATTTAATCAAGTCAAGTCACACTTAATGTTGTTGCTACTTCTTTACAATTAAATTCAGTCAAGTCACACTGAATTTTGTTGCTACTGCTTTACAATTTAATCACATAAGTCACACTGAATTTGTTTGTACTTCTTTACAATTGAATAACATGAGTCACACTGGATTTTTTTGTTACTTCTTTACAATTAAATCACATAAGTAACACTGGATTTTTTTTGCTACTTCTTTACAATTAAATCACATGAGTCACACTGAATGTTGTTGCTACTTCTTTACAATTAAATCACATAAATCACACTGAATTTTGTTGCTACTTCTTTACAATTAAATCACATAAGTCACACTGGATTTTGTTGCTATTTCTTTACAATTAAATCAAGTCAAGTCACACTAAAGTTTGTAGCTACTTCTTTACAATTAAATCCAGTCACGTCACACTTAATTTTGTTGCTACTTCTTTACAATAAAATCCCATAAGTCAATCTGAATTTTGTTGCTACTTCTTTACGATTAAATTACATAAGTCACACTGAATTTTTTTGCTACTTTTTTACAATTGAATCACATAAGTCACACTGGATTGTGTTGTTACTGCTTTACAATTTAATCACATAATCACACTGGATTTTGTTGCTACTTCTTTACAATTAAATCACATAAGTCACACTGAATTTTGTTGCAACATCTTTACAATTAAATATCATAAGTCACACTGGATTTTGTTGCTACTTCTTTACAATTTAATTAAGTTTAGTCACACTTAATTTTGTTGCTACTTTTTTACAATTAAATTCAGTCAAGTCACTGAATTTTGTTGCTACTTCTTTACAATTAAATCACATAAGTCACACTGCATTTTGTTGCTACTTCTTTACAATTAAATCACATAAGTCACACTGAATTTTGTTGCTACTTCTTTACAATTAACTCACATAAGTCACACTGAATTTTGTTGCTACTTCTTTACAATTAAATCACATAAGTAACACTGAATTTTGTTGTTACTTCTTTACAATTAAATAAAGTCAAGTCACACTTAAGTTTGTTGCTACTTCTTTACAATTAAATCCAGTTACGTCACACTTGATTTTGTTGCTACTTATTTACAATTAAATCACATAAGTCACACTGGATCTTATTGCTACTTCTTTACAATTAAATCACATAAGTCACACTGAATTTTTTTGCTACTTCTTTACAATTAAATCACATAAATCACACTGAATTTTGTTGCTACTTCGTTACAATTTAATTCAGTCAAGTCACACTGAATTTTGTTGCTACTTCTTTACAATTAAATCACATAAGTCACTCTGAATTTTGTTGCTACTTCTTTACAATTTAATCACATAAGTCACACTGAATTTTATTGCTACTTCTTTACAATTAAATCAAATAAGTCACACTGAATTTGTTGCTACTTCTTTACAATTGAATCACATAAGTCACACTGGATTTGGTTGTTACTTCTTTACAATTAAATCACATAAGTCACACCGGATTTTGTTGCTACTTCTTTACAATTAAATCACATGAGTCACACTGAATTTTGTTGCTACTTCTTTACAATTTAATCACATAAATCACACTGAATTTTGTTGCTACTTCTTTACAATTTTATCACATAAGTCACACTGGATTTTGTTGCTACTTCTTTACAATTAAATCACATAAGTCACACTGGATTTTGTTGCTACTTTTTTACAATTAAATCACATAAGTCACACTGTAGTTTGTTGCTACTTCTTTACAATAAAATCACATAAGTCACACTGAATATTGTTGCTACTTCTTTACAACTAACTCACATAAGTCACACTGAATTTTGTTGCTACTTCAATACAATTAAATGAAGTTAAGTCACACTTAGGTTTGTTGCTACTTCTTTACAATTAAATCCAGTCACGTCACACTTAATTTTGTTGCTACTTCTATACAATTAAATCACATAAATCACACTGAGTTTTGTTGCTACTTCTTTACAATTAAATCACATAAGTCACACTGAATTTTGTTGCTACTTCTTTACAATTAAATCACATAAGTCACACTGGATTATGTTGCTACTTCTTTACAATTAACTCACATAAGTCACACTGAATTTTGTTGCTACTTTTTTACAATTAAATCACATAAGTCACACTGAATTTGTTGCTACTTCTTTAAAATTAAATCAAGTCAAGTCACACTTAAGTTTGTTGCTACTTCTTAACAATTAAATCCAGTTACGTCACACTTAGTTTTTGTTGCTACTTCTTTACAATTAAATCACATAAGTCACACTGGATCTCGTTGCTAGTCTTTACAGTTAACTCACATAAGTCACACTGAATATTGTTGCTACTTCTTTACAATTAACTCACATAAATCACACTGAATTTTGTTGCTACTTCTTTACAATCAAATCCAGTCACGTCACACTGAATTTTGTTGCTTCTTTTTTACAATTAAATCACATAAGTCACACTGAATTTTGTAACTACTTCTTTACAATTAAATCACATAAGTCACACTGAATTTTGTTTTACTTCTTTACAATTAAATCACATAAGTCACACTGAGTTTTGTTGCTACTTCTTTACAATTAAATCACATAAGTCACACTGAATTTTGTTGCTACTTCTTTACAATTAAATATCATAAGCCACACTGGATTTTGTTGCTATTTCTTTACAATTAAATCAAGTCAAGTCACACTTAATTTTGTTGCTACTTCTTTTCAATTAAATTCAGTCAAGTCACACTGAATTTTGTTGCTACTTCTTTACAATTAAATCACATAAGTCACACTGAATTTTGTTGCTACTTCTTCACCATTAACTCACATAAGTCACACTGAATTTTGTTGCTACTTCTTTACAATTAACTTACATAAGTCACACTGAATTTTGTTGCTACTTCGTTACAATGAAATTCAGTCAAGTCACACTGAATTTTGTTGCTACTTCTTTACAATTAAATCACATAAGTCACACTGGATTTTGTTGCTACTTTTTTACAATTAAATCACATAAGTCACACTGAATTTGTTGCTACTTCTTTACAATTAAATCACATAAGTAACACTTAATTTTGTTGCTTCTCCTTTACAGTTAAATCCAGTCAAGTCACACTTACTTTTGTTGCTACTTCTTTACAATTAAATCACATAAGTCACCCTCAATTTATTGCTGCTTTTTTACAATTAAATCACATAAGTCACACTGGATTTCGTTGCTACTTCTTTAAAATTAAATCACATAAGTCACACTGAATTTTGTTGCTACTTCTTTACAATTAAATCACATAAGTCACACTGAATTTGTTGCTACTTCTTTACAATTAAATCACATAAGTCACACTGAATATTGTTGCTACTTCTTTACAATTAAATCATATAAGTCACCCTGAATTTGTTGCTACTTCTTTACAATAAAATCACATAAGTAACACTGGATTTTGTTGCTACTTCTTTACAATTAAATCAAGTCAAGTCACACTTAATTTTGTTGCTACTTCTTTACAATCAAATCCAGTCAAGTCACACTTGATTTTGTAGCTACTTCTTCACAATTAAATCCAGTCAAGTCATACTTAATTTTGTTGCTACTTCTTTAAAATCAAATCACATAAGTCACACTGAATTTGTTGCTACTTCTTTACAATTAAATCACCTTAGTGACATTGGATTTTGTTGCGAATTCTTTACAATTAAATCACATAAGTCACACTGGATTTTGTTGCTACTTCTTTACAAGGAAATCACATAAGACACACTTAATTTTGTTACTTCTTCTTTACAGTAAAATCCAGTCAAGTCACACTTAAGTTTGTTGCTACTTCTTTACAATTAAATATAGTCACGTCACACTTAATTTTGTTGCTACTTTTTTACAATTAAATCCCATAAGTCACACTGAATTTTGTTGTAACTTCTTTACAATTAAATCACATAAGTCACACTGAATTTTTTTGCTACTTTTTTACAATTGAATCACATAAGTCACACTGGATTTTGTTGTTACTTCTTTACCATTTAATCACATAAGTCACACTGGATTTTGTTGCTACTTCTTTACAATTAAATCACATAAGTCACACTGAATTTTGTTGCAACATCTTTACAATGAAATATCATAAGTCACACTGGATTTTGTTGCTACTTCTTTACAATTTAATCAAGTCAAGTCACACTTAATTTTGTTGCTACTTTTTTACAATAAAATTCAGTCAAGTCACTGAATTTTGTTGCTACTTCTTTCCAATTAAATCACATAAGTCACACTGAATTTTGTTGCTGCTTCTTTACAATTAAATCACATAAGTCACACTGGATTTTGTTGCTACTTCTTTACAATTAACTCACATAAGTCACACTGAATTTTGTTGCTACTTCTTTACAATTTAATCACATAAGTCACACTTAATTTTGTTGCTACTTCTTTACAATTAAATCAAGTCGAGTCACACTGAATTTTGTTGCTACTTCTTTACAATTAAATCCAGTTACGTCACACTTAATTTTGTTGCTACTTCTTTACAATTAAATAAAATAAGTCACACTGGATCTTGTTGCTACTTCGTTAAAATTAAATTCAGTCAAGTCACACTGAATTTTGTTGCTACTTCTTTACAATTAAATCACATAAGTCACACTGAATTTTGTTGCTACTTCTTTACAATTAAATCACATAAGTCACACTGGATTTTGTTGCTACTTCTTTACAATTTAATCACATAAGTCACACTTAATTTTGTTGCTACTTCTTTACAATTAAATCAAGTCGAGTCACACTGAATTTTGTTGCTACTTCTTTACAATTAAATCCAGTTACGTCACACTTAATTTTGTTGCTACTTCTTTACAATTAAATAACATAAGTCACACTGGATCTTGTTGCTACTTCGTTAAAATTAAATTCAGTCAAGTCACACTGAATATTGTTGCTACTTCTTTACAATGAAATCACATAAGTCACACTTAATTTTGTTGCTACTTCTTTACAATTAAATCACATAAGTCACACTGAATTTTGTTGCTACTTCTTTACAATCAAATCAAGTCAAGTCACACTGAATTTTGTTGCTACTTCTTTACAATTAAATCACATAAGTCACACTGAATTTTGTTGCTACTTCTTTACAATTAAATCACATAAGTCACACTGGATTTTGTTGCTACTTCTTTACAATTAAATAACATAAGTCACACTGAATTTTGTTGCTACTTCTTTACAATTAAATCCCATAAGTCACACTGGATTTTGTTGCTATATCTTTACAATTTAATCAAGTCAAGTCACACTTAATGTTGTTGCTACTTCTTTACAATTAAATTCAGTCAAGTCACACTGAATTTTGTTGCTACTGCTTTACAATTAAATCACATAAGTCACACTGTATTTTGAGGCTACTTCTTCACAATTAACTCACATAAGTCACACTGAATTTTCTTGCTACTTCTTTACAATTAACTGACATAAGTCACACTGAATTTTGTTGCTACTTCTTTACAATTAAATCAAGTCAAGTCACACTTAAGTTTGTTGCTACTTTTTTACACTTAAATCCAGTTACATCACACTTAATTTTGTAGCTACTTCTTTACAATTAAATAACATAAATCACACTGTATCTTGTTGCTACTTCTTTACAATTAAATCACATAAGTCACACTGAATTTTGTTGCTACTTCTTTACAATTAAATCACATAAATCACACTGAGTTTTGTTGTTACTTCGTTACAATTTAATTCAGTGAAGTCGCACTGAATTTTGTTGCTACTTTCTTACAATTAAATCGCATAAGTAACACTGGATTTTGTTGCTACTTCTTTACAATTAAATCACATAAGTCACACTGGATTTTGTTGCTACTTCTTAACAATTAAATCACATGAGTCACACTGTATTTTGTTGCTACTTCTTTACAATTAAATCACATGAATCACACTGAATTTCGTTGTTACTTCTTTACAATTAACTCACATAAGTCACACTGAATTTTGTTGCTACTTTTTTACAATTAAATCAAGTCAAGTCACACTTCAGTTTGTTGCTACTTTTTTACAATTAAATCCAGTTACGTCACACTTAATTTTGTTGCTACTTCTTTGCAATTAAATAACATAAGTCACACTGGATCTTGTTGCTACTTTTTTACAATTAAATCACATAAGTCACACTGAATTTTGTTGCTACTTCTTTACAATCAAATCACATACATCACACTGGATTTTGTTGCTACTTCGTTACAATTCAATTCAGTCAAGTCGCACTGAATTTTGTTGCTACTTCTTTACAATTAAATCACATAAGTCACACTGAATTTTGTTGCTACTTCTTTACAATTAAATCACATAAGTCACACTGAATTTTATTGCTACTTCTTTACAATTAAATCACATAAGTCACACTGAATTTGTTGCTACTTCTTTACAATTGAATCACATGAGTCACACTGGATTTTTTGTTACTTCTTTATAATTAAATCACCTAAGTCACACTGGATTTTGTTGCTACTTCTTTACAATTAAATCATATGAGTCACACTGAATTTTGTTGCTACTTCTTTACAATTAAACTACATGAATCACACTGAATTTTGTTGCTACTTCTTTACAATTAAATCACATAAGTCACACTGGATTTTGTTGCTACTTCTTTACAATTAAATCACATAAGTCACACTGGATTTTGTTGCTACTTCTTTACAATTAAATCACATAAGTCACACTTAATTTTGTTGCTACTTCTTTACAATTAAATCACATAAGTCACACTGGATTTTGTTGCTACTTCTTTACAATTAACTCACATAAGTCACACTGAATTTTGTTTCGACTTCTTTACAATTAAATAACATAAGTCACACGGAATTGTGTTGCTACTTCTTTACAATTAAATCAAGTCAAGTCACACTTAAGTTTGTTGCTACTTCTTTACAATTAAATCCAGTCACGTCACACTTAATTTTGTTGCTACTTTTTTACAATTAAATCCCATAAGTCACACTGTGTTTTGTTGTAACTTCTTTACAATTAAATCACATAAGTCACACTGAATTTTTTTGCTACTTTTTTACAATTGAATCACATAAGTCACACTGGATTTTGTTTTTACTTCTTTACCATTTAATCACATAAGTCACACTGGATTTTGTTGCTACTTCTTTACAATTAAATGACATAAGTCACACTGAATTTTGTTGCAACATCTTTACAATTAAATATCATAAGTAACACTGGATTTTGTTGCTACTTCTTTACAATTTAATCAAGTCAAGTCACACTTAATTTTGTTGCTACTTTTTTACAATAAAAGTCAGTCAAGTCACTGAATTTTGTTGCTACTTCTTTCCAATTAAATAACATAAGTCACACTGGATTTTGTTGCTACTTCTTTACAATTAACTCACATAAGTCACACTGAATTTTGTTGCTACTTCTTTACAATTAAATCAAGTCGAGTCACACTTAAGTTTGTTGCTACTTCTTTACAACTAAATCCAGTTACGTCACACTTAATTTTGTTGCTACTTCTTTACAATTAAATAACATAAGTCACACTGGATCTTGTTGCTACTTCGTTAAAATTAAATTCAGTCAAGTCACACTGAATTTTGTTGCTACTTCTTTACAATTAAATCACATAAGTCACACTGAATTTTGTTGCTACTTCTTTACAATTAAATCACATAAGTCACACTGGATTTTGTTGCTACTTCTTTACAATTAAATCACATAAGTCACACTGAATATTGTTGCTACTTCTTTACAATTAAATCACATAAGTCACACTGAATTTTGTTGCTACTTCTTTACAATTAAATCACATAAGTCACACTGAATTTTGTTGCTACTTCTTTACAATTAAATCAAGTCAAGTCACACTGAATTTTGTTGCTACTTCTTTACAATTAAATCACATAAGTCACACTGAAATTGTTTTACTTCTTTACAATTAAATCACATAAGTCACACTGGATTTTGTTGCTACTTCTTTACAATTAAATAACATAAGTCACACTGAATTTTGTTGCTACTTCTTTACAATTAAATCCCATAAGTCACACTGGATTTTGTTGCTACTTCTTTACAATTTAATCAAGTCAAGTCACACTTAATTTTGTTGCTACTTCTTTACAATTAAATCCAGTTACGTCACACTTAATTTTGTTGCTACTTCTTTACAATTAAATAACATAAGTCACACTGGATCTTGTTGCTACTTCGTGAAAATTAAATTCAGTCAAGTCACTCTGAATTTTGTTGCTACTTCTTTACAATTAAATCACATAAGTCACACTGAATTTTGTTGCTACTTCGTTACAATTAAATCAAGTCAAGTCACACTGAATTTTGTTGCTACTGCTTTACAATTAAATCACATAAGTCACATTGAATTTTGAGGCTACTTCTTCACAATTAACTCACATAAGTCACACTGAATTTTCTTGCTACTTCTTTACAATTAACTGACACAAGTCACACTGAATTTTGTTGCTACTTCTTTACAATTAAATCAAGTCAAGTCACACTTAAGTTTGTTGCTACTTTTACACTTAAATCCAGTTACGTCACACTTGATTTTGTAGCTACTTCTTTACAATTAAATAACATAAATCACACTGTATCTTGTTGCTACTTCTTTACAATTAAATCACATAAGTCACACTGAATTTTGTTGCTACTTCTTTACAATTAAATCACATAAATCACACTGGATTTTGTTGTTACTTCGTTACAATTTAATTCAGTTAAGTCGCACTGAATTTTGTTGCTACTTCTTTACAATTAAATCACATAAGTCACACTGAATTTTGTTGCTACTTCTTTACAATTAAATCACATAAGTCACACTGAATTTTATTGCTACTTTTTTACGATTAAATCACATAAGTCACACTGAATTTGTTTCTACTTCTTTACAATTGAATCACATTAGTCACACTGGATTTTGTTGCTACTTCTTTACAATTAAATCACATAAGTCACACTGGATTTTGTTGCTACTTTTTTACAATTAAATCACATGAGTCACACTGAATTTTGTTGCTACTTCTTTACAATTAAATCACAAGAATCACACTAAATTTCGTTGCTACTTCTTTACAATTAAATTACATAAGTCACACTGGATTTTGTTGCTACTTCTTTACAATTAAATCGCATAAGTGACACTGGATTTTGTTGCTACTTCTTTACAATTAAATCACATAAGTCACACTGAATTTTGTTGCTACTTCTTTACAATTAAATCACATAAGTCACACTGGATTTTTTTGCTACTTCTTTACAATTAACTCACATAAGTCACACTGAATTTTGTTGCTACTTCTTTACAATTAAATCACATAAGTCACACTGAACGGTGTTGCTACTTCTTTACGATTAAATCAAGTCAAGTCACACTTAAGTTTGTTGCTACTTCTTTACAATTAAATCCAGTCACGTCACACTTGATTTTGTTGCTACTTCTTTACAATTAAATCACATAAGTCACACTGGATTTTGTTGCTACTTCTTTACAATTAAATCACATAAGTCACACTGAATATTGTTGCTACTTCTTTACAATTAAATCACATAAGTCACACTGAATTTTGTTGCTACTTCTTTACAATTAAATCACATAAGTCACACTGAATTTTGTTGCTACTTCTTTACAATTAAATCAAGTCAAGTCACACTGAATTTTGTTGCTACTTCTTTACAATTAAATCAAGTCAAGTCACACTGAATTTTGTTGCTACTGCTTTACAATTAAATCACATAAGTCACATTGAATTTTGAGGCTACTTCTTCACAATTAACTCACATAAGTCACACTGAATTTTCTTGCTACTTCTTTACAATTAACTGACATAAGTCACACTGAATTTTGTTGCTACTTCTTTACAATTAAATCAAGTCAAGTCACACTTAAGTTTGTTGCTACTTTTACACTTAAATCCAGTTACGTCACACTTGATTTTGTAGCTACTTCTTTACAATTAAATAACATAAATCACACTGTATCTTGTTGCTACTTCTTTACAATTAAATCACATAAGTCACACTGAATTTTGTTGCTACTTCTTTACAATTAAATCACATAAATCACACTGGATTTTGTTGTTACTTCGTTACAATTTAATTCAGTTAAGTCGCACTGAATTTTGTTGCTACTTCTTTACAATTAAATCACATAAGTCACACTGGATTTTGTTGCTACTTCTTTACAATTAAATCACATAAGTCACACTGAATTTTATTGCTACTTTTTTACGATTAAATCACATAAGTCACACTGAATTTGTTTCTACTTCTTTACAATTGAATCACATTAGTCACACTGGGTTTTGTTGCTACTTCTTTAACATTAAATCACATAAGTCACACTGGATTTTGTTGCTACTTTTTTACAATTAAATCACATGAGTCACACTGAATTTTGTTGCTACTTCTTTACAATTAAATCACATGAATCACACTAAATTTCGTTGCTACTTCTTTACAATTAAATTACAGAAGTCACACTGGATTTTGTTGCTACTTCTTTACAATTAAATCGCATAAGTGACACTGGATTTTGTTGCTACTTCTTTACAATTAAATCACATAAGTCACACTTAATTTTGTTGCTACTTCTTTACAATTAAATCACATAAGTCACACTGGATTTTTTTGCTACTTCTTTACAATTAACTCACATAAGTCACACTGAATTTTGTTGCTACTTCTTTACAATTAAATCACATAAGTCACACTGAACGGTGTTGCTACTTCTTTACGATTAAATCAAGTCAAGTCACACTTAAGTTTGTTGCTACTTCTTTACAATTAAATCCAGTCACGTCACACTTGATTTTGTTGCTACTTCTTTACAATTAAATAACATAAGTCACACTGGATCTTGTTGCTACTTCGTTAAAATTAAATTCAGTCAAGTTACTCTGAATTTTGTTGCTACTTCTTTACAATTAAATCACATAAGTCACACTGAATTTTGTTGCTACTTCTTTACAATTAAATCAAGTCAAGTCACACTGAATTTTGTTGCTACTGCTTTACAATTAAATCACATAAGTCACATTGAATTTTGAGGCTACTTTTTCACAATTAACTCACATAAGTCACACTGAATTTTCTTGCTACTTCTTTACAATTAACTAACATAAGTCACACTGAATTTTGTTGCTACTTCTTTACAATTAAATCAAGTCAAGTCACACTTAAGTTTGTTGCTACTTTTACACTTAAATCCAGTTACGTCACACTTGATTTTGTAGCTACTTCTTTACAATTAAATAATATAAATCACACTGTATCTTGTTGCTACTTCTTTACAATTAAATCACATAAGTCACACTGAATTTTGTTGCTACTTCTTTACAATTAAATCACATAAATCACACTGGATTTTGTTGTTACTTCGTTACAATTTAATTCAGTTAAGTCGCACTGAATTTTGTAGCTACTTCTTTACAATTAAATCACATAAGTCACACTGAATTTTGTTGCTACTTCTTTACAATTAAATCACATAAGTCACACTGAATTTTATTGCTACTCTTTTACGATTAAATCACATAAGTCACACTGAATTTGTTTCTACTTCTTTACAATTGAATCACATTAGTCACACTGGATTTTGTTGCTACTTCTTTACAATTAAATCACATAAGTCACACTGGATTTTGTTGCTACTTTTTTACAATTAAATCACATGAGTCACACTGAATTTTGTTGCTACTTCTTTACAATTAAATCACATGAATCACACTCAATTTCGTTGCTACTTCTTTACAATTAAATTACATAAGTCACACTGGATTTTGTTGCTACTTCTTTACAATTAAATCGCATAAGTGACACTGGATTTTGTTGCTACTTCTTTACAATTAAATCACATAAGTCACACTTAATTTTGTTGCTACTTCTTTACAATTAAATCACATAAGTCACACTGGATTTTTTTGCTACTTCTTTACAATTAACTCACATAAGTCACACTGAATTTTGTTGCTACTTCTTTACAATTAAATCCAGTTACGTCACACTTAATTTTGTTGCTACTTCTTTACGATTAAATCAAGTCAAGTCACACTTAAGTTTGTTGCTACTTCTTTACAATTAAATCCAGTCACGTCACACTTGATTTTGTTGCTACTTCTTTACAATTAAATCACATAAGTCACACTGGATTTTGTTGCTACTTCTTTACAATTAAATCACATAAGTCACACTGAATATTGTTGCTACTTCTTTACAATTAAATCACATAAGTCACACTGAATTTTGTTGCTACTTTTTTACAATTAAATCACATAAGTCACACTGAATTTTGTTGCTACTTCTTTACAATTAAATCAAGTCAAGTCACACTGAATTTTGTTGCTACTTCTTTACAATTAAATCACATAAGTCACACTGACTTTTATTGCTACTTCTTTACAATTAAATCACATAAGTCACACTGAATATTGTTGCTACTTCTTTACAATTAAATCACATAAGTCACACTGAATTTTGTTGCTACTTCTTTACAATTAAATCACATAAGTCACACTGAATTTTGTTGCTACTTCTTTACAATTAAATCAAGTCAAGTCACACTGAATTTTGTTGCTACTTCTTTACAATTAAATCACATAAGTCACACTGAATTTTGTTTTACTTCTTTACAATTAAATCACATAAGTCACACTGGATTTTGTTGCTACTTCTTTACAATTAAATAACATAAGTCACACTGAATTTAGTTGCTACTTCTTTACAATTAAATCCCATAAGTCACACTGGATTTTGTTGCTACTTCTTTACAATTTAATCAAGTCAAGTCACACTTAATTTTGTTGCTACTTCTTTACAATTAAATCCAGTTACGTCACACTTAATTTTGTTGCTACTTCTTTACAATTAAATAACATAAGTCACACTGGATCTTGTTGCTACTTCGTTAAAATTAAATTCAGTCAAGTCACACTGAATTTTGTTGCTACTTCTTTAAAATTAAATCACATAAGTCACACTGAATTTTGTTGCTACTTCTTTACAATTAAATCAAGTCAAGTCACACTGAATTTTGTTGCTACTGCTTTACAATTAAATCACATAAGTCACATTGAATTTTGAGGCTACTTCTTCACAATTAACTCACATAAGTCACACTGAATTTTCTTGCTACTTCTTTACAATTAACTGACATAAGTCACACTGAATTTTGTTGCTACTTCTTTACAATTAAATCAAGTCAAGTCACACTTAAGTTTGTTGCTACTTTTTTACACTTAAATCCAGTTACGTCACACTTAATTTTGTAGCTACTTCTTTACAATTAAATAACATAAATCACACTGAATGTTGTTGCTACTTCTTTACAATTAAATCACATAAGTCACACTGAATTTTGTTGCTACTTATTTACAATTTAATCACATAAATCACACTGGATTTTGTTGTTACTTCGTTACAATTTAATTCAGTTAAGTCGCACTGAATTTTGTTGCTACTTCTTTACAATTAAATCACATAAGTCACACTGAATGTTGTTGCTACTTCTTTACAATTAAATCACATAAGTCACACTGAATTTTATTGCTACTTTTTTACGATTAAATCACATAAGTCACACTGAATTTGTTTCTACTTCTTTACAATTGAATAACATTAGTCACACTGGATTTTGTTGCTACTTCTTTACAATTAAATCACATAAGTCACACTGGATTTTGTTGCTACTTCTTTACAATTAAATCACATGAGTCACACTGAATTTTGTTGCTACTTCTTTACAATTAAATCACATGAATCACACTAAATTTCGTTGCTACTTCTTTACAATAAAATTACATAAGTCACACTGGATTTTGTTGCTACTTCTTTACAATTAAATCGCATAAGTGACACTGGATTTTGTTGCTACTTCTTTACAATTAAATCACATAAGTCACACTTAATTTTGTTGCTACTTCTTTACAATTAAATCACATAAGTCACACTGGATTTTTTTGCTACTTCTTTACAATTAACTCACATAAGTCACACTGAATTTTGTTGCTACTTCTTTACAATTAAATCACATAAGTCACACTGAACTGTGTTGCTACTTCTTTACGATTAAATCAAGTCAAGTCACACTTAAGTTTGTTGCTACTTCTTTACAATTAAATCCTGTCACGTCACACTTAATTTTGTTGCTACTTCTTTACAATTAAATCACATAAGTCACACTGAATTTTATTGCTACTTCTTTACAATTAAATCACATAAGTCACACTGAATTTGTTGCTACTTCTTTACAATTGAATTACATGAGTCACACTGGATTTTTTTGTTACTTCTTTACAATTAAATCACCTAAGTAACACTGGATTTTGTTGCTACTTCTTTACAATTATATCATATGAGTCACACTGAATTTTGTTGCTACTTCTTTACAATTAAACCACATGAATCACACTGAATTTTGTTGCTACTTCTTTACAATTAAATCACATAAGTCACACTGGATTTTGTTGCTACTTCTTTACAATTAAATCACATAAGTCACACTGGATTTTGTTGCTACTTCTTTACAATTAAATCACATAAGTCACACTTAATTTTGTTGCTACTTCTTTACAATTAAATAACATAAGTCACACTGGATTTTGTTGCTACTTCTTTACAATTAACTCACATAAGTCACACTGAATTTTGTTTCGACTTCTTTACAATTAAATAACATAAGTCACACGGAATTGTGTTGCTACTTCTTTACAATTAAATCAAGTCAAGTCACACTTAAGTTTGTTGCTACTTCTTTACAATTAAATCCAGTCACGTCACACTTAATTTTGTTGCTACTTTTTTACAATTAAATCCCATAAGTCACACTGATTTTTGTTGTAACTTCTTTACAATTAAATCACATAAGTCACACTGAATTTTTTTGCTACTTTTTTACAATTGAATCACATAAGTCACACTGGATTTTGTTGTTACTTCTTTACCATTTAATCACATAAGTCACACTGGATTTGATTGCTACTTTATTACAATTAAATGACATAAGTCACACTGAATTTTGTTGCAACATCTTTACAATTAAATATCATAAGTCACACTGGATTTTGTTGCTACTTCTTTACAATTTAATCAAGTCAAGTCACACTTAATTTTGTTGCTACTTTTTTACAATAAAATTCAGTCAAGTCACTGAATTTTGTTGCTACTTCTTTCCAATTTAATCACATAAGTCACACTGGATTTTGTTGCTACTTCTTTGCAATTAAATCACATAAGTAACACTGAATTTTGTTGCTACTTCTTTACAATTAAATCCAGTTACGTCACACTTAATTTTGTTGCTACTTCTTTACAATTAAATAACATAAGTCACACTGGATCTTGTTGCTACTTCGTTAAAATTAAATTCAGTCAAGTCACACTGAATTTTGTTGCTACTTCTTTACAATTAAATCACATAAGTCACACTGAATTTTGTTGCTACTTCTTTACAATTAAATCACATAAGTCACACTGGATTTTGTTGCTACTTCTTTACAATTAAATCACATAAGTCACACTGAATATTGTAGCTACTTCTTTACAATTAAATCACATAAGTCACACTGAATTTTGTTGCTACTTCTTTACAATTAAATCACATAAGTCACACTGAATTTTGTTGCTACTTCTTTACAATTAAATCAAGTCAAGTCACACTGAATTTTGTTGCTACTTCTTTACAATTAAATCACATAAGTCACACTGAATTTTGTTTTACTTCTTTAAAATTAAATCACATAAGTCACACTGGATTTTGTTGCTACTTCTTTACAATTAAATAACATAAGTCACACTGAATTTTGTTGCTACTTCTTTACAATCAAATCCCATAAGTCACACTGGATTTTGTTGCTACTTCTTTACAATTTAATCAAGTCAAGTCACACTGAATTTTGTTGCTACTTCTTTACAATTAAATCCAGTTACGTCACACTTAATTTTGTTGCTACTTCTTTACAATTAAATAACATACGTCACACTGGATCTTGTTGCTACTTCGTTAAAATTACATTCAGTCAAGTCACACTGAATTTTGTTGCTACTTCTTTACAATTAAATCACATAAGTCACACTGAATTTTGTTGCTACTTCTTTACAATTAAATCAAGTCAAGTCACACTGAATTTTGTTGCTACTGCTTTACAATTAAATCACATAAGTCACACTGAATTTTGAGGCTACTTCTTCACATGTAACTCACATAAGTCACACTGAATTTTCTTGCTACTTCTTTACAATTAACTGACATAAGTCACACTGAATTTTTTTGCTACTTCTTTACAATTAAATCAAGTCAAGTCACACTTAAGTTTGTTGCTACTTTTTTACACTTAAATCCAGTTACGTCACACTTAATTTTGTAGCTACTTCTTTACAATTAAATAAAATAAATCACACTCTATCTTGTTGCTACTTCTTTACAATTAAATCACATAAGTCACACTGAATGTTGTTGCTACATCTTTACAATTAAATCACATAAATCACACTGGATTTTGTTGTTACTTCGGTACAATTTAATTCAGTTAAGTCGCACTGAATTTTGTTGCTACTTCTTTACAATTAAATCCCATAAGTCACACTGAATTTTGTTGCTACTTCTTTACAATTAAATCACATAAGTAACACTGAATTTTATTGCTACTTCTTTACGATTAAATCACATAAGTCACACTGAATTTGTTTCTATTTCTTTACAATTTAATCACATTAGTCACACTGGATTTTGTTGCTACTTCTTTACAATTAAATCACATAAGTCACACTGGATTTTGTTGCTACTTCTTTACAATTAAATCACATGAGTCACACTGAATTTTGTTGCTACTTGTTTACAATTAAATAACATAAGTCACACTGGATCTTGTTGCTACTTCGTTAAAATTAAATTCAGTCAAGTCACACTGAATTTTGTTGCTACTTCTTTACAATTAAATCACATAAGTCACACTGGATCTTGTTGCTACTTCGTTAAAATTAAATTCAGTCAAGTCACACTGAATTTTGTTGCTACTTCTTTACAATTAAATCACATAAGTCACACTGAATTTTGTTGCTACTTCTTTACAATTAAATCACATAAGTCACACTGGATTTTGTTGCTACTTCTTTACAATTAAATCACATAAGTCACACTGAATATTGTAGCTACTTCTTTACAATTAAATCACATAAGTCACACTGAATTTTGTTGCTACTTCTTTACAATTAAATCACATAAGTCACACTGAATTTTGTTGCTACTTCTTTACAATTAAATCAAGTCAAGTCACACTGAATTTTGTTGCTACTTCTTTACAATTAAATCACATAAGTCACACTGAATTTTGTTTTACTTCTTTAAAATTAAATCACATAAGTCACACTGGATTTTGTTGCTACTTCTTTACAATTAAATAACATAAGTCACACTGAATTTTGTTGCTACTTCTTTACAATCAAATCCCATAAGTCACACTGGATTTTGTTGCTACTTCTTTACAATTTAATCAAGTCAAGTCACACTGAATTTTGTTGCTACTTCTTTACAATTAAATCCAGTTACGTCACACTTAATTTTGTTGCTACTTCTTTACAATTAAATAACATACGTCACACTGGATCTTGTTGCTACTTCGTTAAAATTACATTCAGTCAAGTCACACTGAATTTTGTTGCTACTTCTTTACAATTAAATCACATAAGTCACACTGAATTTTGTTGCTACTTCTTTACAATCAAATCAAGTCAAGTCACACTGAATTTTGTTGCTACTGCTTTACAATTAAATCACATAAGTCACACTGAATTTTGAGGCTACTTCTTCACATGTAACTCACATAAGTCACACTGAATTTTCTTGCTACTTCTTTACAATTAACTGACATAAGTCACACTGAATTTTTTTGCTACTTCTTTACAATTAAATCAAGTCAAGTCACACTTAAGTTTGTTGCTACTTTTTTACACTTAAATCCAGTTACGTCACACTTAATTTTGTAGCTACTTCTTTACAATTAAATAAAATAAATCACACTCTATCTTGTTGCTACTTCTTTACAATTAAATCACATAAGTCACACTGAATGTTGTTGCTACATCTTTACAATTAAATCACATAAATCACACTGGATTTTGTTGTTACTTCGGTACAATTTAATTCAGTTAAGTCGCACTGAATTTTGTTGCTACTTCTTTACAATTAAATCCCATAAGTCACACTGAATTTTGTTGCTACTTCTTTACAATTAAATCACATAAGTAACACTGAATTTTATTGCTACTTCTTTACGATTAAATCACATAAGTCACACTGAATTTGTTTCTATTTCTTTACAATTTAATCACATTAGTCACACTGGATTTTGTTGCTACTTCTTTACAATTAAATCACATAAGTCACACTGGATTTTGTTGCTACTTCTTTACAATTAAATCACATGAGTCACACTGAATTTTGTTGCTACTTGTTTACAATTAAATAACATAAGTCACACTGGATCTTGTTGCTACTTCGTTAAAATTAAATTCAGTCAAGTCACACTGAATTTTGTTGCTACTTCTTTACAATTAAATCACATAAGTCACACTGAATTTTGTTGCTACTTCTTTACAATTAAATCACATAAGTCACACTGGATTTTGTTGCTACTTCTTTACAATTAAATCACATAAGTCACACTGAATATTGTAGCTACTTCTTTACAATTAAATCACATAAGTCACACTGAATTTTGTTGCTACTTCTTTACAATTAAATCACATAAGTCACACTGAATTTTGTTGCTACTTCTTTTACAATTAAATCAAGTCAAGTCACACTGAATTTTGTTGCTACTTCTTTACAATTAAATCACATAAGTCACACTTAATTTTGTTGCTACTTCTTTACAATTAAATCACATAAGTCACACTGAATTTTGTTGCTACTTCTTTACAATTAAATCACATAAGTCACACTGAATTTTGTTGATACTTCTTTACAATTAAATCACATACATCACACTGGATTTTGTTGCTACTTCTTTACAATTAAATCAAGTCAAGTCACACTTAAGTTTGTTACTAATTCTTTACAATTAAATTCAGTCAAGTCACACTTAATTTTGTTGCTACTTCTTTACAATTAAATAACATAAGTAACACTGGATCTTGTTGCTACTTCGTTAAAATTAAATTCAGTCAAGTCACACTGAATTTTGTTGCTACTTCTTTACAATTAAATCACATAAGTCACACTGAATTTTGTTGCTACTTCTTTACAATTAAATCACATAAGTCACACTGGATTTTGTTGCTACTTCTTTACAATTAAATCACATAAGTCACACTGAATATTGTAGCTACTTCTTTACAATTAAATCACATAAGTCACACTGAATTTTCTTGCTACTTCTTTACGATTAACTGACATAAGTCACACTGAATTTTTTTGCTACTTCTTTACAATTAAATCAAGTCAAGTCACACTTAAGTTAGTTGCTACTTTTTTACACTTAAATCCAGTTACGTCACACTTAATTTTGTAGCTACTTCTTTACAATTAAATAACATAAATCACACTCTATCTTGTTGCTACTTCTTTACAATTAAATCACATAAGTCACACTGAATTTTGTTGCTACTTCTTTACAATTAAATCACATAAATCACACTGGATTTTGTTGTTACTTCGGTACAATTTAATTCAGTTAAGTCGCACTGAATTTTGTTGCTACTTCTTTACAATTAAATTACATAAGTCACACTGAATTTTTTTTTACTTCTTTACAATTAAATCTCATAAGTCACACTGGATTTTGTTGCTACTTCTTTACAATTAAATAACATAAGTCACACTGAATTTTGTTGCTACTTCTTTACAATTAAATCCCATAAGTCACACTGGATTTTGTTGCTACTTCGGTACAATTTAATTCAGTTAAGTCGCACTGAATTTTGTTGCTACTTCTTTACAATTAAATCCCATAAGTCACACTGAATTTTGTTGCTACTTCTTTACAATTAAATCACATAAGTCACACTGAATTTTATTGCTACTTCTTTACGATTAAATCACATAAGTCACACTGAATTTGTTTCTACTTCTTTACAATTTAATCACATTAGTCACACTGGATTTTGTTGCTACTTCTTTACAATTAAATCACATAAGTCACACTGGATTTTGTTGCTACTTCTTTACAATTAATTCACATGAGTCACACTGAATTTTGTTGCTACTTCTTTACAATTAAATCACATGAATCACACTAAATTTCGTTGCTACTTCTTTACAATTAAATTACATAAGTCACACTGGATTTTGTTGCTACTTCTTTACAATTAAATCGCATAAGTGACACTGGATTTTGTTGCTACTTCTTTACAATTAAATCACATAAGTCACACTTTATTTTGTTGCTACTTCTTTACAATTAAATCACATAAGTCACACTGGATTTTGTTGCTACTTCTTTACAATTAACTCACATAAGTCACTCTGAATTTTGTTGTTACTTCTTTACAATTAAATCACATAAGTCACACTGAACTGTGTTGCTACTTCTTTACGATTAAATCAAGTCAAGTCACACTTAAGTTTGTTGCTACTTCTTTACAATTAAATCCAGTCACGTCACACTTAATTTTGTTGCTACTTCTTTACAATTAAATCACATAAGACACACTGGATTTTGTTGCTACTTCTTTACAATTAAATCACATAAGTCACACTGAATTTTGTTTTACTTCTTTACAATTAAATCACATTAGTCACACTGGATTTTGTTGCTACTTCTTTACAATCAACTCACATAAGTCACACTGACTTTTGTTGCTACTTCTTTACAATTAAATCACATAAGCCACACTGAATTTTGTTGCTACTTCTTTACAATTAAATCACATAAGTCACACTGAATTTTGTTGATACTTCTTTACAATTAAATCACATAAGTCACACTGGATTTTGTTGCTACTTCTTTACAATTAAATCAAGTCAAGTCACACTTAAGTTTGTTACTAATTCTTTACAATTAAATTCAGTCAAGTCACACTTAATTTTGTTGCTACTGCTTTACAACTAAATCACATAAGTCGCACTGAATTTTGTTGCTACTTCTTTACAATTAAATCACATAAGTCACCTTAAATTTGTTGCTACTTCTTTACAATATAATCACATAAGTCACACTGAATTTGTTGCTACTTCTTTACAATTGAATTACATAAGTCACACTTGATTTTGTTGTTACTGCTTTACAATTACATCACATAAGTCACACTGGATTTTGTTGCTACTTCTTTACAATTTAATCACAAGAGTCACACTGAATTTTGTTGCTTCTTCTTTACAATTAAATCACATAAATCACACTGAATTTTGTTGCTACTTCTTTACAATTAAATCACATAAGTCACACTGAATTTTGTTGCTACTTCTTTACAATTAAATCACATAAGTCACACTGGATTTTGTTGCTACTTCTTTACAATTAAATCAAGTCAAGTCACACTTGAGTTTGTTGCTACTTCTTTACAATTAAATCACATAAGTGACACGGAATTTTGTTGTTACTTCTTTACAATTAAATCAAGTCACGCTACACTTAAGTTTGTTGCTACTTCTTTACAATTAAATCCAGTCACGTCACACTTAATTTTGTTGCTACTTCTTTACAATTAAATCCAGTCAAGTCACACTTTATTTTGTTGCTACTTCTTTACAATTAAATCACCTAAGTCACACTGAATTTTGTTGCTACTTCTTTACAATTAAATCCCATAAGTCACACTGGATTTTGTTGCTACTTCTTTACAATTTAATCAAGTCAAGTCACACTTAATTTTGTTGCTACTTCTTTACAATTAAATTCAGTCAGGTCACACTGAATTTGGTTGCTACTTCTTTACAATTAACTCACATAAGTCACACTGAATTTTGTTGCTACTTCTTTACAATTAACTCACATAAGTCACACTGAATTTTGTTGCTACTTCTTTACAATTAAATCAAGTCAAGTCACACTTAAGTTTGTTGCTACTTTTTTACAATTAAATCCAGTTACGTCACACTTAATTTTGTTGCTACTTCTTTACAATTAAATAACATAAGTCACAATGTATCTTGTTGCTACTTCTTTACAATTAAATCACATAAGTCACACTGAATTTTGTTGCTACTTCTTTACAATTAAATCACAGGAATCACACTGGATTTTGTTGCTACTTCTTTACAATTGAATCACATAAATCACACTGGATTTTGTTGCTACTTCCTTACAATTAAATCACATAAGTCACACTGGATTTTGTTGCTACTTCTTTACAATATAATCACATAAGTCACACTGAATTTGTTGCTACTTCTTTACAATTGAATTACATAAGTCACACTGAATTTTGTTGATACTTCTTTACAATTAAATCACATACATCACACTGGATTTTGTTGCTACTTCTTTACAATTAAATCAAGTCAAGTCACACTTAAGTTTGTTACTAATTCTTTACAATTAAATTCAGTCAAGTCACACTTAATTTTGTTGCTACTGCTTTACAACTAAATCACATAAGTCGCACTGAATTTTGTTGCTACTTCTTTACAATTAAATCACATAAGTCACCTTAAATTTGTTGCTACTTCTTTACAATATAATCACATAAGTCACACTGAATTTGTTGCTACTTCTTTACAATTGAATTACATAAGTCACACTTGATTTTGTTGTTACTGCTTTACAATTAAATCACATAAGTCACACTGGATTTTGTTGCTACTTCTTTACAATTTAATCACAAGAGTCACACTGAATTTTGTTGCTTCTTCTTTACAATTAAATCACATAAATCACACTGAATTTTGTTGCTACTTCTTTACAATTAAATCACATAAGTCACACTGAATTTTGTTGCTACTTCTTTACAATTAAATCACATAAGTCACACTGGATTTTGTTGCTACTTCTTTACAATTAAATCAAGTCAAGTCACACTTAAGTTTGTTGCTACTTCTTTACAATTAAATCACATAAGTGACACGGAATTTTGTTGTTACTTCTTTACAATTAAATCAAGTCACGCTACACTTAAGTTTGTTGCTACTTCTTTACAATTAAATCCAGTCACGTCACACTTAATTTTGTTGCTACTTCTTTACAATTAAATCCAGTCAAGTCACACTTTATTTTGTTGCTACTTCTTTACAATTAAATCACCTAAGTCACACTGAATTTTGTTGCTACTTCTTTACAATTAAATCCCATAAGTCACACTGGATTTTGTTGCTACTTCTTTACAATTTAATCAAGTCAAGTCACACTTAATTTTGTTGCTACTTCTTTACAATTAAATTCAGTCAAGTCACACTGAATTTTGTTGCTACTTCTTTACAATTAACTCACATAAGTCACACTGAATTTTGTTGCTACTTCTTTACAATTAACTCACATAAGTCACACTGAATTTTGTTGCTACTTCTTTACAATTAAATCAAGTCAAGTCACACTTAAGTTTGTTGCTACTTTTTTACAATTAAATCCAGTTACGTCACACTTAATTTTGTTGCTACTTCTTTACAATTAAATAACATAAGTCACAATGTATCTTGTTGCTACTTCTTTACAATTAAATCACATAAGTCACACTGAATTTTGTTGCTACTTCTTTACAATTAAATCACAGGAATCACACTGGATTTTGTTGCTACTTCTTTACAATTGAATCACATAAATCACACTGGATTTTGTTGCTACTTCCTTACAATTAAATCACATAAGTCACACTGGATTTTGTTGCTACTTCTTTACAATTTAATCACAAGAGTCACACTGACCTTTGTTGCTTCTTCTTTACAAGTAAATCACATAAATCACACTGAATTTTGTTGCTACTTCTTGACAATTAAATCACATAAGTCACACTGAATTTTGTTGATACTTCTTTACAATTAAATCACATAAGTCACACTGGATTTTGTTGCTACTTCTTTACAATTAACTCACACAAGTCACACTGAATTTTGTTGCTACTTCTTTACAATCAAATCACATAAGTCACACTGAATTTTGTTGTAACTTCTTTACAATTAAATCAAGTCACGTCACACTGGATTTTGTTGCTACTTCTTTACAATTAACTCACACAAGTCACACTCAATTTTGTTGCTACTTCTTTACAATTAAATCACATAAGTCACACTTAATTTTGTTGCTACTTCTTTACAATTAAATCACATAAGTCCCACTGGATTTTGTTGCTACTTCTTTACAATTAACTCACATAAGTCACACTGAATTTTGTTGCTACTTCTTTACCATTAAATCACATAAGTCACACTGAACTGTGTTGCTACATCTTTACAATTAAATCCAGTCAAATCACACTTAAGTTTGTTGCTACTTCTTTACAATTAAATCCAGTCAGGTCACACTTCATTTTGTTGCTACTTCTTTACAATTAAATCACATAAGAAACACTGGATTTTGTTGCATCTTCTTTACAATTAAATCACATAAGAAACACTGAATTTTGTTGCTACTTCTTTACAATTAAATCACATAAGAAACACTGAATTTTGTTGCTACTTCTTTACAATTAAATCACATAAATCACACTGGATTTTGTTGCTACTTCTTTACAATTGAATCACATAAATCACACTGGATTTTGTTGCTACTTCTTTACAATTAAATCACATAAGTCACACTGGATTTTGTTGCTACTTCTTTACAATTTAATCACAAGAGTCACACTGAATTTTGTTGCTTCTTCTTTACAAGTAAATCACATAAATCACACTGGATTTTGTTGCTACTTCTTTACAATTAACTCACACAAGTCACACTGAATTTTGTTGCTACTTCTTTACAATTAAATCACATAAGTAACACTGAATTTTGTTGTAACTTCTTTACAATTAAATCAAGTCACGTCACACTGGATTTTGTTGCTACTTCTTTACAATTAACTCACACAAGTCACACTCAATTTTGTTGCTACTTCTTTACAATTAAATCACATAAGTCACACTGGATTTTGTTCCTACTTCTTTACAATTTAATCAAGTCAAGTCACACTTAATTCTGTTGCTACTTCTTTACAATTAAATTCAGTCAAGTCACACTGAATTTTGGTGCTACTTCTTTACAATTAAATCACATAAGTCACACTGAATTTTGTTGCTACTTCTTCACAATTTACTCACATAAGTCACAATGAATTTTGTTGCTACTTCTTTACAATTAACTCACATAAGTCACACTGAATTTTGTTGATACTTCTTTACAATTAAATCACATAAGTCACACTGAATTTTGTTGCTACTTCTTCACAATTTACTCACATAAGTCACAATGAATTTTGTTGCTACTTCTGTACAATTAACTCACATAAGTCACACTGAATTTTGTTGATACTTCTTTACAATTAAATCCCATAAGTAACACTGGATTTTGTTGCTACTTCTTTACAATTTAATCAAGTCAAGTCACACTTAATTTTGTTGCTACTTCTTTACAATTAAATTCAGTCAAGTCACACTAAATTTTGTTGCTACTTCTTTACAATTAAATCACATAAGTCACACTGAATTTTGTTGCTACTTCTTTACAATTAACTCACATAAGTCACACTGAATTTTGTTGCTACTTCTTTACAATTAAATCCCATAAGTCACACTGAATTTTGTTGCTACTTCTTTACAATTAAATCAAGTCAAGTCACACTTAAGTTTGTTGCTACTATTTTACAATTAAATCCAGTTACGTCACACTTAATTTTGTTGCTACTTCTTTACAATTAAATAACATAAGTCACAATGTATCTTGTTGCTACTTCTTTACAATTAAATCACATAAGTCACACTGAATTTTGTTGCTACTTCTTTACAATTAAATCACATAAATCACACTGGATTTTGTTGCTACTTCTTTACAATTGAATCACATAAATCACACTGGATTTTGTTGCTACTTCTTTACAATTAAATCACATAAGTCACACTGAATTTGTTGCTACTTCTTTACAATTTAATCACAAGAGTCACACTGAATTTTGTTGCTTCTTCTTTACAAGTAAATCACATAAATCACACTGAATTTTGTTGCTACTTCTTGACAATAAAATCACATAAGTCACACTGAATTTTGTTTATACTTCTTTACAATTAAATCACATAAGTCACACTGGATTTTGTTGCTACTTCTTTACAATTAACTCACACAAGTCACACTGAATTTTGTTGCTACTTCTTTACAATTAAATCACATAAGTAACACTGAATTTTGTTGTAACTTCTTTACAATTAAATCAAGTCACGTCACACTGGATTTTGTTGCTACTTCTTTACAATTAACTCACACAAGTCACACTCAATTTTGTTGCTACTTCTTTACAATTAAATCACATAAGTCACACTTAATTTTGTTGCTACTTCTTTACAATTAAATCACATAAGTCCCACTGGATTTTGTTGCTACTTCTTTACAATTAACTCACATAAGTCACACTGAATTTTGTTGCTACTTCTTTACAATGTAATCACATAAGTCACACTGAACTGTGTTGCTACATCTTTACAATTAAATCAAGTCAAGTCACACTTAAGTTTGTTGCTACTTCTTTACAATTAAATACAGTCAGGTCACACTTAATTTTGTTGCTACTTCTTTACAATTAAATCACATAAATCACACTGAATTTTGTTGCTACTTCTTTACAATTAAATCACATAAGTAACACTGAATTTTGTTGCTACTTCTTTACAATTAAATCACATAAGTCACACTGGATTTTGTTGCTACTTCTTTACAATCAACTCACATAAGTCACACTGACTTTTGTTGCTACTTCTTTACAATTAAATCACATAAGTCACACTGAATTTTGTTGCTACTTCTTTACAATTAAATCAAGTCAAGTCACACTTAAGTTTGTTACTAATTCTTTACAATTAAATTCAGTCAAGTCACACTTAATTTTGTTGCTACTTATTTACAATTAAATCACATAAGTCACACTTCATTTTGTTGCTACTTCTTTACAATTAAATCACATAAGTCACACTGGATTTTGTTGCTACTTGTTTACAACTAAATCACATAAGTCGCACTGAATATTGTTGCTACATCTTTACAATTAAATCACATAAGTCACCTTAAATTTGTTGCTACTTCTTTACAATTAAATCACATAAGTCACACTGAATTTGTTGCTACTTCTTTACAATTGAATTACATAAGTCACACTTGATTTTGTTGTTACTTTTTTACAATTAAATCACATAAGTCACACTGGATTTTGTTGCTACTTCTTTACAATTTAATCACAAGAGTCACACTTAATTTGGTTGCTTCTTCTTTATAAGTAAATTACATAAATCAAACTGAATTTTGCTGCTACTTCTTGACAATTAAATCACATAAGTCACACTGAATTTTGTTGATACTTCTTTACAATTAAATCACATAAGTCACACTGGATTTTGTTGCTACTTCTTTACAATTAACTCACACAAGTCACACTCAATTTTGTTGCTACTTCTTTACAATTGAATCACATAAGTCAAACTGAATTTTGTTGTTACTTCTTTACAATTAAATCAAGTCACGTCACACTTAAGTTTGTTGCTACTTCTTTACAATAAAATCCAGTCACGTCACACTTAATTTTGTTGCTACTTCTTTACAATTAAATCACATAAGTCACACTGGATTTTGTTGCTACTTCTTTACAATCAACTCACATAAGTCACACTGACCTTTGTTGCTACTTCTTTACAATTAAATCACATAAGTCACACTGAATTTTCTTGCTACTTCTTTACAATTAAATCACATAAGTCACACTGAATTTTGTTGCTACTTCTTCACAATTTACTCACATAAGTCACAATGAATTTTGTTGCTACTTCTTTACAATTAACTCACATAAGTCACACTGAATTTTGTTGCTACTTCTTTACAATTAAATCAAGTCAAGTCACACTTAAGTTTGTTGCTACTTTTTTACAATTAAATCCAGTTACGTCACACTTAATTTTGTTGCTACTTCTTTACAATTAAATAAAATAAGTCACACTGTATCTTGTTGCTACTTCTTTACAATTAAATCACATAAGTCACACTGAATTTTGTTGCTACTTCTTTACAATTAAATCACATAAATCACACTGGATTTTGTTGCTAATTCGTTACAATTAAATTCAGTGAAGTCGCACTGAATTTTGTTGCTACTTCTTTACAATTAAATCACATAAATCACACTGGATTTTGTTGCTAATTCGTTACAATTAAATTCAGTGAAGTCGCACTGAATTTTGTTGCTACTTCTTTACAATTAAATCACATAAGTCACACTGAATTTTATTGCTACTTCTCTACAATTAAATCACATAAGTCACACTGAATTTGTTGCTACTTCTTTACAATTGAATCACATAAGTCACACTGGATTTTGTTGCTACTTCTTTACAATTAAATCACATAAGTCACACTTAATTTTGTTGCTACTTCTTTACAATTAAATCACATAAGTCCCACTGGATTTTGTTGCTACTTCTTTACAATTAAATCACATAAGTCACACTGAATTTTCTTGCTACTTCTTTACAATTAAATCACATAAGTCACACTGAACTGTGTTGCTACTTCTTTACAATTAAATCCAGTCACGTCACACTTAATTTTGTTGCTACTTCTTTACAATTAAATCACATAAGACACACTGGATTTTGTTGCTACTTCTTTACAATTAAATCACATAAGTAACACTGAATTTTGTTGCTACTTCTTTACAATTAAATCACATAAGTCACACTGGATTTTGTTGCTACTTCTTTACAATCAACTCACATAAGTCACACTGACCTTTGTTGCTACTTCTTTACAATTAAATCACATAAGTTTCACTGAATTTTGTTGCTACTTCTTTACAATTAAATCAAGTCAAGTCACACTTAAGTTTGTTACTAATTCTTTACAATTAAATTCAGTCAAGTCACACTTAATTTTGTTGCTACTTCTTTACAATTAAATCACATAAGTCACACTGAATTTTGTTGCTACTTCTTTACAATTAAATCACATCAGTCACACTGGATTTTGTTGCTACTTGTTTACAATTAAATCACATAAGTCACACTGAATTTTGTTGCTACTTCTTTACAATTAAATCACATAAGTAACACTTAATTTTGTTGCTACTTTTTTACAATTAAATCACATAAGTCACACTGAATTTTGTTGATACTTCTTTACAATTAAATCACATACATCACACTGGATTTTGTTGCTACTTCTTTACAATTAACTCACACAAGTCACACTCAATTTTGTTGCTACTTCTTTACAATTGAATCACATAAGTCAAACTGAATTTTGTTGTTACTTCTTTACAATTAAATCAAGTCACGTCACACTTAAGTTTGTTGCTACTTCTTTACAATAAAATCCAGTCACGTCACACTTAATTTTGTTGCTACTTCTTTACAATTAAATCACATAAGTCACACTGGATTTTGTTGCTACTTCTTTACAATCAACTCACATAAGTCACACTGACCTTTGTTGCTACTTCTTTACAATTAAATCACATAAGTCACACTGAATTTTCTTGCTACTTCTTTACAATTAAATCACATAAGTCACACTGAATTTTGTTGCTACTTCTTCACAATTTACTCACATAAGTCACAATGAATTTTGTTGCTACTTCTTTACAATTAACTCACATAAGTCACACTGAATTTTGTTGCTACTTCTTTACAATTAAATTAAGTCAAGTCACACTTAAGTTTGTTGCTACTTTTTTACAATTAAATCCAGTTACGTCACACTTAATTTTGTTGCTACTTCTTTACAATTAAATAACATAAGTCACACTGTATCTTGTTGCTACCTCTTTACAATTAAATCACATAAGTCACACTGAATTTTGTTGCTACTTCTTTACAATTAAATCACATAAATCACACTGGATTTTGTTGCTAATTCGTTACAATTAAATTCAGTGAAGTCGCACTGAATTTTGTTGCTACTTCTTTACAATTAAATCACATAAATAACACTGGATTTTGTTGCTAATTCGTTACAATTAAATTCAGTGAAGTCGCACTGAATTTTGTTGCTACTTCTTTACAATTAAATCACATAAGTCACACTGAATTTTATTGCTACTTCTCTACAATTAAATCACATAAGTCACACTGAATTTGTTGCTACTTCTTTACAATTGAATCACATAAGTCACACTGGATTTTGTTGCTACTTCTTTACAATTAAATCACATAAGTCACACTTAATTTTGTTGCTACTTCTTTACAATTAAATCACATAAGTCCCACTGGATTTTGTTGCTACTTCTTTACAATTAAATCACATAAGTCACACTGAATTTTGTTGCTACTTCTTTACAATTAAATCACATAAGTCACACTGAACTGTGTTGCTACTTTTTTACAATTAAATCAAGTCAAGTCACACTTAAGTTTGTTGCTACTTCTTTACAATTAAATCCAGTCACGTCACACTTAATTTTGTTGCTACTTCTTTACAATTAAATCACATAAGACACACTGGATTTTGTTGCTACTTCTTTACAATTAAATCACATAAGTCACACTGAATTTTGTTGCTACTTCTTTACAATTAAATCACATAAGTCACACTGGATTTTGTTGCTACTTCTTTACAATCAACTCACATAAGTCACACTGACCTTTGTTGCTACTTCTTTACAATTAAATCACATAAGTCACACTGAATTTTGTTGCTACTTCTTTACAATTAAATCAAGTCAAGTCACACTTAAGTTTGTTACTAATTCTTTACAATTAAATTCAGTCAAGTCACACTTAATTTTGTTGCTACTTCTTTACAATTAAATCACATAAGTCACACTGAATTTTGTTGCTACTTCTTTACAATTAAATCACATCAGTCACACTGGATTTTGTTGCTACTTGTTTACAATTAAATCACATAAGTCACACTGAATTTTGTTGCTACTTCTTTACAATTAAATCACATAAGTAACACTTAATTTTGTTGCTACTTTTTTACAATTAAATCACATAAGTCACACTGAATTTTGTTGATACTTCTTTACAATTAAATCACATACATCACACTGGATTTTGTTGCTACTTCTTTACAATTAACTCACACAAGTCACACTCAATTTTGTTGCTACTTCTTTACAATTAAATCACATAAGTCACACTGAATTTTGTTGTTACGTCTTTACAATTAAATCAAGTCACGTCACACTTAAGTTCGTTGCTACTTCTTTACAATTAAATCCAGTCACGTCACACTTAATTTTGTTGCTACTTCTTTACACTTGAATCCAGTCAAGTCACACTTAATTTTGTTGCTACTTCTTTACAATTAAATCAGCTAAGTCACACTGAATTTTGTTTCTACTTCTTTACAGTAAAATCACATAAGTCACACTGAATTTTGTTGCTACTTCTTTACAATTGAATCACATAAGTTACACTGAATTTTGTTGTTACTTCTTTACAATTAAATCACATAAATTACACTGGATTTTGTTGCTAATACGTAACAGTTAAATTCAGTGAAGTCGCACTGAATTTTGTTGCTACTTCTTTACAATTAAATCACATAAGTCACACTGAATTTTGTTGCTACTTCTTTACAGTTAAATCACATAAGTCACACTGAATTTTATTGCTACTTCTCTACAATTAAATCACATAAGTCACACTGAATTTGTTGCTACTTCTTTACAATTGAATCACATAAGTCACACTGGATTTTGTTGCTACTTCTTTACAATTAAATCACATAAGTCACACTTAATTTTGTTGCTACTTCTTTACAATTTAATCACATAAGTCCCACTGGATTTTGTTGCTACTTCTTTACAATTAAATCACATAAGTCACACTGAAATTTGTTGCTACTTCTTTACAATTAAATCACATAAGTCACACTGAACTGTGTTGCTACTTCTTTACAATTAAATCAAGTCAAGTCACACTTCAGTTTGTTACTAATTCTTTACAATTTAATTCAGTAAAGTCACACTTAATTTTGTTGCTACTTCTTTACAATTAAATCACATAAGTCACACTGAATTTTGTTGCTACTTCTTTACAATTAAATCACATCAGTCACACTGGATTTTGTTGCTACTTGTTTACAACTGAATCACATAAGTCACACTGAATTTTGTTGCTACTTCTTTACAATTTAATCACAAGAGTCACACTGAATTTTGTTGCTTCTTCTTTACAAGTAAATCACATAAATCACACTGAATTTTGTTGCTACTTCTTTACAATTAAATCACATAAGTCACACTGAATTTTGTTGAAACTTCTTTACAATTAAATCACATAAGTCACACTGGATTTTGTTGCTACTTCTTTACAATTAACTCACACAAGTCACACTCAATTTTGTTGCTACTTCTTTACAATTAAATAACATAAGTCACACTGAATTTTGTTGTTACTTCTTTACAATTAAATGACATAAGTCGCACTGAATATTGTTGCTACTTCTTTACAATTAAATCACATAAGTCACCTTAAATTTGTTGCTACTTCTTTACAATTAAATCACATAAGTCACACTGAATTTGTTGCTACTTCTTTACAATTGAATTACATCAGTCACACTGGATTTTGTAGTTACTTCTTTACAATTAAATCACATAAGTCACAGTGGATTTTGTTGCTACTTCTTTACAATTTAATCACAAGAGTCACACTGAATTTTGTTGCTTCTTCTTTACAAGTAAATCACATAAATCACACTGAATTTTGTTGCTACTTCTTGACTATTAAATCACATAAGTCACACTGAATTTTGTAGCTACTTCTTTACAATTAAATCACATAAGTCACACTGAATTTTGTTGCTACTTCTTTACAATTAAATCACATAAGTCACACTGAATTTTGTTGCTACTTCTTCACAATTTACTCACATAAGTCACAATGAATTTTGTTGCTACTTCTTTACAATTAACTCACATAAGTCACATTGAATTTTGTTGCTACTTCTTTACAATTAAATCAAGTCAAGTCACACTTAAGTTTGTTGCTACTTTTTTACAATTAAATCCAGTTACGTCACACTTAATTTTGTTGCTACTTCTTTACAATTAAATAAAATAAGTCACACTGAATTTTGTTGCTACTTCTTTACAATTAAATCACATAAGTCACACTGAATTTTGTTGCTACTTCTTTACAATTAAATAACATAAGTCACACTGAATTTTATTGCTACTTCTTTACAATTAAATCACATACGTCACAGTGAATTTGTTGCTACTTCTTTACAATTGAATCACATGAGTCACACTGGATTTAATTGTTACTTATTTACAATTAAATCACATAAGGCACACTGGATTTTTTTGCTACTTCTTTACAATTAAATCACATGAGTCACACTGAATTTTTTTGCTACTTCTTTACAATTAAATCACATGAATCAAACTGAATTTTGTTGCTACTTCTTTACAATTAAATCACATAAGTCACACTGGAATTTGTTGCTACTTCTTTACAATTAAATCCAATAAGTCACACTGGATTTTGTTGCGACTTCTTTACAATTAAATCACATAAGTCACACTTAATTTTGTTGCTGCTTCTTTACAATTAAATCACATAAGTCACACTGGATTTTGTTGCTACTTCTTTACAATTAACTCACATACCTCACACTGAATTTTGTTGCTACTTCTTTACAATTAAATCACATAAGTCACACTGAATGTTGTTGCTACTTCTTTACAATTAAATACAGTCAAGTCACACTTAAGTTTGTTACTAATTCTTTACAATTAGATTAAGTCAAGTCACACTTAATTTTGTTGCTACTTCTTTAAAATTTAATCACATAAGTCACACTGAATTTTGTTGCTACTTCTTTACAATTAAATCACATCAGTCACACTGGATTTTGTTGCTACTCGTTTACAACTAAATCACATAAGTCGCACTGAATATTGTTGCTACTTCTTTACAATTAAATCCCATAAGTCATCTTAAATTTGTTGCTACTTCTTTACAATTAAATCACATAAGTCACATGAATTTGTTGCTTCTACTTTACAATTGAATTACATAAGTCACACTGGATTTTGTTGTTACTTCTTTACAATTAAATCACATAAGTCACACTGGATTTTGTTGCTACTTCTTTACAATTTAATCACAAGAGTCACCCTGAATTTTGTTGCTTCTTCTTTACAATTAAATCACATAAATCACACTGAATTTTGTTGCTACTTCTTTACAATTAAATCACATAAGTCACACTTAATTTTGTTGCTACTTCTTTACAATTAACTCACATAAGTCACACTGAATTTTGTTGATACTTCTTTACAATTAAATCACATACATCACACTGGATTTTGTTGCTACTTCTTTACAATTAACTCACACAAGTCACACTCAATTTTGTTGCTACTTCTTTACAATTAAATCACATAAGTCACACTGAATTTTGTTGCTACTTCTTTACAATTGAATCACATAAGTCACACTGAATTTTGTTGTTACTTCTTTACAATTAAATCACACCCGTCACACTGGATTTTGTTGCTACTTTTTTACAATTAAATCCAGTTACGTCACACTTAATTTTGTTGCTACTTCTTTACAATTAAATAACATAAGTCACACTGTATCTTGTTGCTTCTTCTTTACAATTAAATCACATAAGTCACACTGAATTTTGTTGCTACTTCTTTACAATTAAATCACATAAGTCCCACTGGATTTTGTTGCTACTTCTTTAAAATTAAATCACATAAGTCACACTGAATTTTGTTGCTACTTCTTTACAATTAAATCACATAAGTCACACTGAACTGTGTTGCCACTTTTTTACAATTAAATCAAGTCAAGTCACACTGAATTTTGTTGCTACTTCTTTACAATTAAATCCAGTCACGTCACACTTAATTTTGTTGCTACTTCTTTACAATTAAATCACATAAGACACACTGGATTTTGTTGCTACTTCTTTACAATTAAATCACATAAGTAACACTGAATTTTGTTGCTACTTCTTTACAATTAAATCACATAAGTCACACTGGATTTTGTTGCTACTTCTTTACAATCAACTCACATAAGTCACACTGACCTTTGTTGCTACTTCTTTACAATTAAATCACATAAGTCACACTGAATTTTGTTGCTACTTCTTTACAATAAAATCAAGTCAAGTCACACTTAAGTTTGTTACTAATTCTTTACAATTAAATCACATAAGTCACACTTAATTTTGTTGCTGCTTCTTTACAAGTAAATCACATAAGTCACACTGGATTTTGTTGCTACTTCTTTACAATTAACTCACATACCTCACACTGAATTTTGTTGCTACTTCTTTACAATTAAATCACATAAGTAACACTGAATGTTGTTGCTACTTCTTTACAATTAAATCAAGTCAAGTCACACTTAAGTTTGTTACTAATTTTTTACAATTAAATTCAGTCAAGTCACACTTAATTTTGTTGCTACTTCTTTACAATTAAATCACATCAGTCACACTGGATTTTGTTGCTACTCGTTTACAACTAAATCACATAAGTCGCACTGAATATTGTTGCTACTTCTTTACAATTAAATCACATAAGTCATCTTAAATTTGTTGCTACTTCTTTACAATTAAATCACATAAGTCACACTGAATTTGTTGCTTCTACTTTACAATTGAATTACATAAGTCACACTGGATTTTGTTGTTACTTCTTTACAAATTAATCACATAAGTCACACTGGATTTTGTTGCTACTTCTTTACAATTTAATCACATAAGTCACACTGAACTGTGTTGCTACTTCTTTACAATTAAATCAAGTCAAGTCACACTTAAGTTAGTTACTAATTCTTTACAATTAAATTCAGTCAAGTCACACTTAATTTTGTTGCTACTTCTTTACAATTAAATCACATAAGTCACACTGAATTTTGTTGCTACTTCTTTACAATTAAATCACATCAGTCACACTGGATTTTGTTGCTACTTGTTTACAACTAAATCACATAAGTCACACTGGATTTTGTTGCTACTTCTTTACAATTTAATCACAAGAGTCACACTGAATTTTGTTGCTTCTTCTTTACAAGTAAATCACATAAATCACACTGAATTTTGTTGCTACTTCTTGACAATTAAATCACATAAGTCACACTGAATTTTGTTGATACTTCTTTACAATTAAATCACATAAGTCACACTGGATTTTGTTGCTACTTCTTTACAATTAACCTACACAAGTCACACTCAATTTTGTTGCTACTTTTTTACAATTAAATCACATAAGTCACACTCAATTTTGTTGTTACTTCTTTACAATTAAATCACATAAGTCGCACTGAATATTGTTGCTACTTCTTTACAATTAAATTACATAAGTCACTCTAAATTTGTTGCTACTTCTTTACAATTAAATCACATAAGTCACACTGAATTTGTTGCTACTTCTTAACAATTGAATTACATAAGTCACACTGGATTTTGTTGTTACTTCTTTACAATTAAATCACATAAGTCACACTGGATTTTGTTGCTTCTTCTTTACAATTTAATCACAAGAGTCACACTGAATTTTGTTGCTTCTTCCTTACAATTAAATCACATACATCACACTGGATTTTGTTGCTACTTCTTTACAATTAAATCACATAAGTCACACTGAATTTTGTTGCTACTTCTTTACAATTAAATCACATAAGTCACACTGAATTTTGTTGCTACTTCTTTACAATTAAATCACATAAGTCACACTGAATTTTGTTGCTACCTCTTCACAATTTACTCACATAAGTCACAATGAATTTTGTTGCTACTTCTTTACAATTAACTCACATAAGTCACACTGAATTTTGTTGCTACTTCTTTACAATTAAATCAAGTCAAGTCACACTTAAGTTTGTTGCTACTTTTTTACAATTAAATCCAGTTACGTCACACTTAATTTTGTTGCTACTTCTTTACAATTAAATAAAATAAGTCACACTGTATATTGTTGCTACCTCTTTACAATTTAATCACATAAGTCACACTGAATTTTGTTGCTACTTCCTTACAATTAAATCACATAAATCACCCTGTATTTTGTTGCTAATTCGTTACAATTAAATTCAGTGAAGTCGCACTGAATTTTGTTGCTACTTCTTTAAAATTAAATCACATAAGTCACACTGAATTGTTTGCTACTTCTTTACAATTAAATCACATAAGTCACACTGAATTTTATTGCTACTTCTTTACAATTATATCACATAAGTCACACTGAATTTGTTGCTACTTCTTTACAATTGAATCACATGAGTCACACTGGATTTTATTGTTACTTCTTTACAATCATATCACATAAGGCACACTGGATTTTTTTGCTACTTCTTTACAATTAAATCACATGAGTCACACTGAATTTTGTTGCTACTTCTTTACAATTAAATCACATGAATCACACTGAATTTTGTTGCTACTTCTTTACAATTAAATCACATAAGTCACACTGGATTTTGTTGCTACTTCTTTACAATTTAATCAAATAAGTCACACTGGATTTTGTTGCGACTTCTTTACAATTAAATCACATAAGTCTCACTTAACTTTGTTGCTACTTCTTTACAGTTAAATCCAGTCAAGTCACACTGGATTTTGTTGCTGCTTCTTTACAATTAAATCACATAAGTCACACTGGATTTTATTGCTACTTCTTTACAATTAACTCACATACCTCACACTGAATTTTGTTGCTACTTCTTTACAATTAAATCACATAAGTCACACTGAATTTTGTTGCTACTTCTTTACAATTAAATCAAGTCAAGTCACACTTAAGTTTGTTACTAATTCTTTACAATTTAATTCAGTCAAGTCACACTTAATTTTGTTGCTACTTCTTTAAAATTAAATCACATAAGTCACACTGAATTTTGTTGCTACTCGTTTACAACTAAATCACATAAGTCGCACTGAATATTGTTGCTACTTCTTTACAATTAAATCACATAAGTCATGTTTAATTTGTTGCTACTTCTTTACAATTAAATCACATAAGTCACACTGAATTTGTTGCTTCTACTTTACAATTGAATTACATAAGTCACACTGGATTTTGTTGTTACTTCTTTACAATTAAATCACATAAGTCACACTTGATTTTGTTGCTACTTCTTTACAATTAACTCACATAAGTCACACTGAATTTTGTTGTTACGTCTTTACAATTAAATCAAGTCACGTCACACTTAAGTTTGTTGCTACTTCTTTACAATTAAATCCAGTCACGTCACACTTAATTTTGTTGCTACATCTTTACAATTGAATCCAGTCAAGTCTCACTTAATTTTGTTGCTACTTCTTTACAATTAAATCAGCTAAGTCACACTGAATTTTGTTGCTATATCTTTACAGTTAAATCACATAAGTCACACTGAATTTTGTTGCTACTTCTTTACAATTGAATCACATAAGTCACACTGAATTTTGTTGTTACTTCTTTACAATTAAATCACACACGTCACACTGGATTTTGTTGCTACTTTTTTACAATTAAATCCAGTTACGTCACACTTAATTAGGTTGCTACTTCTTTACAATTAAATAACATAAGTCACACTGTATCTTGTTGCTACTTCTTTACAATTAAATCACATAAGTCACACTGAATTTTGTTGCTACTTCTTTACAATTAAATCACATAAATCACACTGGATTTTGTTGCTAATTCGTTACAATTAAATTCAGTGAAGTCGCACTGAATTTTGTTGCTACTTCTTTACAATTAAATCACATAAGTCACACTGAATTTTATTGCTACTTCTCTACAATTAAAGCACATAAGTCACACTGAATTTGTTGCTACTTCTTTACAATTGAATCACATAAGTCACACTGGATTTTGTTGCTACTTCTTTACAATTAAATCACATAAGTCACACTTAATTTTGTTGCTACTTCTTTACAATTAAATCACATAAGTCCCACTGGATTTTGTTGCTACTTCTTTACAATTTAATCACATAAGTCACACTGAATTTTGTTGCTACTTCTTTACAATTAAATCACATAAGTCACACTGAACTGTGTTGCTACTTCTTTACAATTAAATCACATAAGTCCCACTGGATTTTGTTGCTACTTCTTTACAATTAAATCACATAAGTCACACTTAAGTTTGTTGCTACTTCTTTACAATTAAATCCAGTCACGTCACACTTAATTTTGTTGCTACTTCTTTACAATTAAATCACATAAGACACACTGGATTTTGTTGCTACTTCTTTACAATTAAATCACATAAGTCACACTTAATTTTGTTGCTACTTCTTTACAATTAAATCACATAAGTCACACTGGATTTTGTTGCTACTTCTTTACAATCAACTCACATAAGTCACACTGACCTTTGTTGCTACTTCTTTACAATTAAATCACATAAGTCACACTGAATTTTATTGCTACTTCTTTACAATTAAATCAAGTCAAGTCACACTTAAGTTTGTTACTAATTCTTTACAATTAAATTCAGTCAAGTCACAATTAATTTTGTTGCTACTTCTTTACAATTAAATCACATAAGTCACACTGAATTTTGTTGCTACTTCTTTACAATTAAATCACATCAGTCACACTGGATTTTGTTGCTATTGTTTACAATTAAATCACATAAATCACACTGAATTTTGTTGCTACTTCTTTACAATTAAATCACATAAGTAACACTTAATTTTGTTGCTACTTGTTTACAATTAAATCACATAAGTCACACTGAATTTTGTTGATACTTCTTTACAATTAAATCACATACATCACACTGGATTTTGTTGCTACTTCTTTACAATTAACTCACACAAGTCACACTCAATTTTGTTGCTACTTCTTTACAATTAAATCACATAAGTCACACTGAATTTTGTTGTTACGTCTTTACAATTAAATCAAGTCACGTCACACTTAAGTTTGTTGCTACTTCTTTACAATTAAATCCAGTCACGTCACACTTAATTTTGTTGCTACTTCTTTACAATTGAATCCAGTCACGTTACACTTAATTTTGTTGCTACTTCTTTACAATTAAATCAGCTAAGTCAAACTGAATTTTGTTGCTACTTCTTTACAGTTAAATCACATAAGTCACACTGAATTTTGTTGCTACTTCTTTACAATTGAATCACATAAGTCACCCTGAATTTTGTTTTTACTTCTTTACAATTAAATCACACCCGTCACACTGGATTTTGTTGCTACTTTTTTACAATTAAATCCAGTTACGTCACACTTAATTTTGTTGCTACTTATTTACAATTAAATAACATAAGTCACACTGTATCTTGTTGCTACTTCTTTACAATTAAATCACATAAATCACACTGGATTTTGTTGCTACTTCTTTACAATTAAATCACATTAGTCACACTGAACTGTGTTGCTACTTCTTTACAATTAAATCAAGTCAAGTCACACTTAAGTTTGTTACTAATTCTTTACAATTAAATTCAGTCAAGTCACACTTAATTTTGTTGCTACGTCTTTACAATTAAATCACATAAGTCACACTGAATTTTGTTGCTACTTCTTTACAATTAAATCACATCAGTCACACTGGATTTTGTTGCTACTTGTTTACAACTAAATCACATAAGTCACACGGGATTTTGTTGCTACTTCTTTACAATTTAATCACAAGAGTCACACTGAATTGTGTTGCTTCTTTCTTCACAAGTAAATCACATAAATCACACTGAATTTTGTTGCTACTTCTTGACAATTAAATTACATAAGTCACACTGAATTTTGTTGATACTTCTTTACAATTAAATCACATAAGTCACACTGGATTTTGTTGCCACTTCTTTACAATTAACTCACACAAGTCACACTCAATTTTGTTGCTACTTCTTTACAATTAAATCACACAAGTCACACTGAATTTTGTTGTTACTTCTTTACAATTAAATCACATAAGTCGCACTGAATATTGTTGCTACTTCTTTACAATTAAATCACATAAGTCACCTTAAATATATTGCTACTTCTTTACAATTAAATCACATAAGTCACACTGAATTTGTTGCTACTTCTTTACAATAGAATTACATAAGTCACACTGGATTTTGTTGTTACTTCTTTACAATTAAATCACATAAGTAAAACTGGATTTTGTTGCTACTTCTTTACAATTTAATCACAAGAGTCACACTGAATTTTGTTGCTTCTTCTCTACAAGTAAATCACATAAATCACACTGAATTTTGTTGCTACTTCTTGACAATTAAATCACATAAGTCACACTGAATTTTGTTGCTACTTCTTTACAATTAAATCACATAAGTCACACTGAATGTTGTTGCTACTTCTTTACAATTAAATCACATAAGTCACACTGAATTTTGTTGCTACTTCTTTACAATTTACTCACATAAGTCACAATGAATTTTGTTGCTACTTCTTTACAATTAACTCACATAAGTCACACTGAATTTTGTTGCTACTTCTTTACAATTAAATCAAGTCAAGTCACACTTAAGTTTGTTGCTACTTTTTTACAATTAAATCCAGTTACGTCACACTTAATTTTGTTGCTACTTCTTTACAATTAAATAAAATAAGTCACACTGTATCTTGTTGCAACCTCTTTACAATTAAATCACATAAGTCACACTGAATTTTGTTGCTACTTCTTTACAATTAAATCACATAAATCACCCTGTATTTTGTTGCTAATTCGTTACAATTAAATTCAGTGAAGTCGCACTGAATTTTGTTGCTACTTCTTTACAATTAAATCACATAAGTCACACTGAATTTTGTTGCTACTTCTTTACAATTAAATCACATAAGTCACACTGAATTTTATTGCTACTTCTTTACAATTAAATCACATAAGTCACACTGAATTTGTTGCTACTTCTTTACAATTGAATCACATGAGTCACACTGGATTTTATTGTTACTTCTTTACAATTAAATCACATAAGGCACACTGGATTTTTTTGCTACTTCTTTACAATTAAATCACATGAGTCACACTGAATTTTGTTGCTACTTCTTTACAATTAAATCACATGAATCACACTGAATTTTGTTGCTACTTTTTTACAATTAAATCCAGTTACGTCACACTTAATTTTGTTGCTACTTATTTACAATTAAATAACATAAGTCACACTGTATCTTGTTGCTACTTCTTTACAATTAAATCACATAAATCACACTGGATTTTGTTGCTACTTCTTTACAATTAAATCACATTAGTCACACTGAACTGTGTTGCTACTTCTTTACAATTAAATCAAGTCAAGTCACACTTAAGTTTGTTACTAATTCTTTACAATTAAATTCAGTCAAGTCACACTTAATTTTGTTGCTACGTCTTTACAATTACATCACATAAGTCACACTGAATTTTGTTGCTACTTCTTTACAATTAAATCACATCAGTCACACTGGATTTTGTTGCTACTTGTTTACAACTAAATCACATAAGTCACACGGGATTTTGTTGCTACTTCTTTACAATTTAATCACAAGAGTCACACTGAATTGTGTTGCTTCTTTCTTCACAAGTAAATCACATAAATCACACTGAATTTTGTTGCTACTTCTTTACAATTAAATTACATAAGTCACACTGAATTTTGTTGATACTTCTTTACAATTAAATCACATAAGTCACACTGGATTTTGTTGCTACTTCTTTACAATTAACTCACACAAGTCACACTCAATTTTGTTGCTACTTCTTTACAATTAAATCACACAAGTCACACTGAATTTTGTTGTTACTTCTTTACAATTAAATCACATAAGTCGCACTGAATATTGTTGCTACTTCTTTACAATTAAATCACATAAGTCACCTTAAATATATTGCTACTTCTTTACAATTAAATCACATAAGTCACACTGAATTTGTTGCTACTTCTTTACAATAGAATTACATAAGTCACACTGGATTTTGTTGTTACTTCTTTACAATTAAATCACATAAGTAAAACTGGATTTTGTTGCTACTTCTTTACAATTTAATCACAAGAGTCACACTGAATTTTGTTGCTTCTTCTCTACAAGTAAATCACATAAATCACACTGAATTTTGTTGCTACTTCTTGACAATTAAATCACATAAGTCACACTGAATTTTGTTGCTACTTCTTTACAATTAAATCACATAAGTCACACTGAATTTTGTTGCTACTTCTTTACAATTAAATCACATAAGTCACACTGAATTTTGTTGCTACTTCTTTACAATTTACTCACATAAAGCACACTGGATTTTTTTGCTACTTCTTTACAATTAAATCACATGAGTCACACTGAATTTTGTTGCTACTTCTTTACAATTAAATCACATGAATCACACTGGATTTTGTTGCTACTTTTTTACAATTAAATCCAGTTACGTCACACTTAATTTTGTTGCTACTTATTTACAATTAAATAACATAAGTCACACTGTATCTTGTTGCTACTTCTTTACAATTAAATCACATAAGTCACACTGAATTTTGTTGCTACTTCTTTACAATTTACTCACATAAGTCACAATGAATTTTGTTGCTACTTCTTTACAATTAACTCACATAAGTCACACTGAATTTTGTTGCTACTTCTTTACAATTTAATCAAGTCAAGTCACACTTAAGTTTGTTGCTACTTTTTTACAATTAAATCCAGTTACGTCACACTTAATTTTGTTGCTACTTCTTTACAATTAAATAAAATAAGTCACACTGTATCTTGTTGCAACCTCTTTACAATTAAATCACATAAGTCACACTGAATTAAGTTGCTACTTCTTTACAATTAAATCACATAAATCACCCTGTATTTTGTTGCTAATTCGTTACAATTAAATTCAGTGAAGTCGCACTGAATTTTGTTGCTACTTCTTTACAATTAAATCACATAAGTCACACTGAATTTTGTTGCTACTTCTTTACAATTAAATCACATAAGTCACACTGAATTTTATTGCTACTTCTTTACAATTAAATCACATAAGTCACACTGAATTTGTTGCTACTTCTTTACAATTGAATCACATGAGTCACACTGAATTTTATTGCTACTTCTTTACAATTAAATCACATAAGTCACACTGAATTTGTTGCTACTTCTTTACAATTGAATCACATGAGTCACACTGGATTTTATTGTTACTTCTTTACAATTAAATCACATAAGGCACACTGGATTTTTTTGCTACTTCTTTACAATTAAATCACATGAGTCACACTGAATTTTGTTGCTACTTCTTTACAATTAAATCACATGAATCACACTGAATTTTGTTGCTACTTCTTTACAATTAAATCACATAAGTCAGACTGGATTTTGTTGCTACTTCTTTACAATTAAATCAAAAAAGTCACACTGGATTTTGTTGCGACTTCTTTACAATTAAATCACATAAGTCACACTTAATTTTGTTGTTGCTTCTTTACAATTAAATCACATAAGTCACACCGGATTTTGTTGCTACTTCTTTACAATTAACTCACATACTAATGATTTAATTGTAAAGAAGTAGCAAACTTCTTTACAATTAAATCAAGTCAAGTCACACTTAAGTTTGTTACTAATTCTTTACAATTAAATTCAGTCAAGTCACACTTAATTTTGTTGCTACTTCTTTACAATTACATCACATAAGTCACACTGAATTTTGTTGCTACTTCTTTACAATTAAATCACATCAGTCACACTGGATTTTGTTGCTACTCGTTTACAACTAAATCACATGAGTCGCACTGAATATTGTTGCTACTTCTTTACAATTAAATTACATAAGTCATCTTAAATTTGTTGCTACTTCTTTACAATTAAATCACATAAGTCACACTGAATTTGTTGCTTCGACTTTACAATTGAATTACATAAGTCACACTGAATTTGTTGCTACTTCTTTACAATTGAATCACATGAGTCACACTGGATTTTGTTGCTAATTCGTTACAATTAAATTCAATTAAATTAATTACTAATTAATTACTAAATTAATTAATTACTAAATTAATTGCTAATTCGTTACAATTAAATTCAGTGAAGTCGCACTGAATTTTGTTGCTACTTCTTTACAATTAAATCACATAAGTCACACTGAATTTTGTTGCTACTTCTTTACAATTAAATCACATAAGTCACACTGAATTTTATTGCTACTTCTTTACAATTAAATCACATAAGTCACACTGAATTTGTTGCTACTTCTTTACAATTGAATCACATGAGTCACACTGGATTTTATTGTTACTTCTTTACAATTAAATCACATAAGGCACACTGGATTTTTTTGCTACTTCTTTACAATTAAATCACATGAGTCACACTGAATTTTGTTGCTACTTCTTTACAATTAAATCACATGAATCACACTGAATTTTGTTGCTACTTTTTTACAATTAAATCCAGTTACGTCACACTTAATTTTGTTGCTACTTATTTACAATTAAATAACATAAGTCACACTGTATCTTGTTGCTACTTCTTTACAATTAAATCACATAAATCACACTGGATTTTGTTGCTACTTCTTTACAATTAAATCACATTAGTCACACTGAACTGTGTTGCTACTTCTTTACAATTAAATCAAGTCAAGTCACACTTAAGTTTGTTACTAATTCTTTACAATTAAATTCAGTCAAGTCACACTTAATTTTGTTGCTACGTCTTTACAATTAAATCACATAAGTCACACTGAATTTTGTTGCTACTTCTTTACAATTAAATCACATCAGTCACACTGGATTTTGTTGCTACTTGTTTACAACTAAATCACATAAGTCACACGGGATTTTGTTGCTACTTCTTTACAATTTAATCACAAGAGTCACACTGAATTGTGTTGCTTCTTTCTTCACAAGTAAATCACATAAATCACACTGAATTTTGTTGCTACTTCTTGACAATTAAATTACATAAGTCACACTGAATTTTGTTGATACTTCTTTACAATTAAATCACATAAGTCACACTGGATTTTGTTGCTACTTCTTTACAATTAACTCACACAAGTCACACTCAATTTTGTTGCTACTTCTTTACAATTAAATCACACAAGTCACACTGAATTTTGTTGTTACTTCTTTACAATTAAATCACATAAGTCGCACTGAATATTGTTGCTACTTCTTTACAATTAAATCACATAAGTCACCTTAAATATATTGCTACTTCTTTACAATTAAATCACATAAGTCACACTGAATTTGTTGCTACTTCTTTACAAAAGAATTACATAAGTCACACTGGATTTTGTTGTTACTTCTTTACAATTAAATCACATAAGTAAAACTGGATTTTGTTGCTACTTCTTTACAATTTAATCACAAGAGTCACACTGAATTTTGTTGCTTCTTCTCTACAAGTAAATCACATAAATCACACTGAATTTTGTTGCTACTTCTTGACAATTAAATCACATAAGTCACACTGAATTTTGTTGCTACTTCTTTACAATTAAATTACATAAGTCACACTGAATTTTGTTGCTACTTCTTTACAATTAAATCACATCAGTCACACTGGATTTTGTTGCTACTTCTTTACAATTTACTCACATAAGGCACACTGGATTTTTTTGCTACTTCTTTACAATTAAATCACATGAGTCACACTGAATTTTGTTGCTACTTCTTTACAATTAAATCACATGAATCACACTGGATTTTGTTGCTACTTTTTTACAATTAAATCCAGTTACGTCACACTTAATTTTGTTGCTACTTATTTACAATTAAATAACATAAGTCACACTGTATCTTGTTGCTACTTCTTTACAATTAAATCACATAAGTCACACTGAATTTTGTTGCTACTTCTTTACAATTTACTCACATAAGTCACAATGAATTTTGTTGCTACTTCTTTACAATTAACTCACATAAGTCACACTGAATTTTGTTGCTACTTCTTTACAATTTAATCAAGTCAAGTCACACTTAAGTTTGTTGCTACTTTTTTACAATTAAATCCAGTTACGTCACACTTAATTTTGTTGCTACTTCTTTACAATTAAATAAAATAAGTCACACTGTATCTTGTTGCAACCTCTTTACAATTAAATCACATAAGTCACACTGAATTTTGTTGCTACTTCTTTACAATTAAATCACATAAATCACCCTGTATTTTGTTGCTAATTCGTTACAATTAAATTCAGTGAAGTCGCACTGAATTTTGTTGCTACTTCTTTACAATTAAATCACATATGTCACACTGAATTTTGTTGCTACTTCTTTACAATTAAATCACATAAGTCACACTGAATTTTATTGCTACTTCTTTACAATTAAATCACATAAGTCACACTGAATTTGTTGCTACTTCTTTACAATTGAATCACATGAGTCACACTGGATTTTATTGTTACTTCTTTACAATTAAATCACATAAGGCACACTGGATTTTTTTGCTACTTCTTTACAATTAAATCACATGAGTCACACTGAATTTTGTTGCTACTTCTTTACAATTAAATCACATGAATCACACTGAATTTTGTTGCTACTTCTTTACAATTAAATCACATAAGTCAGACTGGATTTTGTTGCTACTTCTTTACAATTAAATCAAAAAAGTCACACTGGATTTTGTTGCGACTTCTTTACAATTAAATCACATAAGTCACACTTAATTTTGTTGTTGCTTCTTTACAATTAAATCACATAAGTCACACCGGATTTTGTTGCTACTTCTTTACAATTAACTCACATACCTCACACTGAATTCTGTTGCTACTTCTTTACAATTAAATCAAGTCAAGTCACACTTAAGTTTGTTACTAATTCTTTACAATTAAATTCAGTCAAGTCACACTTAATTTTGTTGCTACTTCTTTACAATTACATCACATAAGTCACACTGAATTTTGTTGCTACTTCTTTACAATTAAATCACATCAGTCACACTGGATTTTGTTGCTACTCGTTTACAACTAAATCACATGAGTCGCACTGAATATTGTTGCTACTTCTTTACAATTAAATTACATAAGTCATCTTAAATTTGTTGCTACTTCTTTACAATTAAATCACATAAGTCACACTGAATTTGTTGCTTCGACTTTACAATTGAATTACATAAGTCACACTGGATTTTGTTGTTACTTCTTTACAATTAAATCACATAAGTCAGACTGAATTTTGTTGTTACTTCTTTACAATTAAATCACACCCGTCACACTGGATTTTGTTGCTACTTTTTTACAATTAAATCCAGTTACGTCACACTTATATTTGTTGCTACTTCTTTACAATTAAATAACATAAGTCACACTGTATCTTGTTGCTACTTCTTTACAATTAAATCACATAAATCACACTGGATTTTGTTGCTAATTCGTTACAATTAAATTAAGTGAAGTCGCACTGAATTTTGTTGCTACTTCTTTACAATTAAATCACATAAGTCACACTGAATTTTATTGCTACTTCTCTACAATTAAATCACATAAGTCACACTGAATTTGTTGCTACTTCTTTACAATTGAATCACATAAGTCACACTGGATTTTGTTGCTACTTATTTACAATTAAATCACATAAGTCACACTTTATTTTGTTGCTACTTCTTTACAATTAAATCACATAAGTCCCACTGGATTTTGTTGCTACTTCTTTACAATTAAATCACATAAGTCACACTGAATTTTGTTGCTACTTCTTTACAATTAAATCACATAAGTCACACTGAACTGTGTTGCTACTTCTTTACAATTAAATCAAGTCAAGTCACACTTAAGTTTGTTGCTACTTCTTTACAATTAAATCCAGTCACGTCACACTTAATTTTGTTGCTACTTCTTTACAATTAAATCACATAAGACACACTGGATTTTGTTGCTACTTCTTTACAATTAAACCACATAAATAACACTGAATTTTGTTGCTACTTCTTTACAATTAAATCACATAAGTCACACTGGATTTTGTTGCTACTTCTTTACAATCAACTCACATAAGTCACACTGACCTTTGTTGCTACTTCTTTACAATTATCACATAAGTCACACTGAATTTTGTTGCTACTTCTTTACAATCAAATCAAGTCAAGTCACACTTAAGTTTGTTACTAATTCTTTACAATTAAATTCAGTCAAGTCACACTTAATTTTGTTGCTACTTCTTTACAATTAAATCACATAAGTCACACTGAATTTTGTTGCTACTTCTTTACAATTAAATCACATCAGTCACACTGGATTTTGTTGCTACTTGTTTACAACTAAATCACATAAATCACACTGAATTTTGTTGCTACTTCTTTACAATTAAATCACATAAGTAACACTTAATTTTGTTGCTACTTTTTTACATTTAAATCACAAAAGTCACACTTAATTTTGTTGATACTTCTTTACAATTAAATCACATACATCACACTGGATTTTGTTGCTACTTCTTTACAATTAACTCACACAAGTCACACTCAATTTTGTTGCTACTTCTTTACAATTAAATCAAGTCACGTCACACTTAAGTTTGTTGCTACTTCTTTACAATAAAATCCAGTCACGTCACACTTAATTTTGTTGCTACTTCTTTACAATTGAATCCAGTCAAGTCACACTTAATTTTGTTGCTACTTCTTTACAATTAAATACGCTAAGTCACACTGAATTGTGTTGCTACTTCTTTACAGTTAAATCACATAAGTCACACTGAATTTTGTTGCTACTTCTTTACAATTGAATCACATAAGTCACACTGAATTTTGTTGTTACTTCTTTACAATTAAATCACACCCGTCACACTGGATTTTGTTGCTACTTTTTTACAATTAAATCCAGTTACGTCACACTTAATTTTGTTGCTACTTATTTACAATTAAATAACATAAGTCACACTGTATCTTGTTGCTACTTCTTTACAATTAAATCACATAAGTCACACTGACTTTTGTTGCTACTTCTTTACAATTAAATCACATAAATCACACTGGATTTTGTTGCTAATACGTTACAATTAAATTCAGGTAAGTAGCACTGAATTTTGTTGCTACTTCTTTACAATTAAATCACATAAGTCACACTGAATTTTGTTGCTACTTCTTTACAGTGTAATCACATAAGTCACACTGAATTTTATTGCTACTTCTCTACAATTAAATCACATAAGTCACACTGAATTTGTTGCTACTTCTTTACAATTGAATCACATAAGTCACACTGGATTTTGATCTACTTCTTTACAATTAAATCACATAAGTCACACTTAATTTTGTTGCTACTTCTTTACAATTAAATCACATAAGTCCCACTGGATTTTGTTGCTACTTCTTTTCAATTAAATCACATAAGTCACACTGAATATTGTTGCTACTTCTTTACAATAAAATCACATAAGTCACACTGAACTGTGTTGCTACTTCTTTACAATTAAATCAAGTACAGTCACACTTAAGTTTGTGTCTACCTCTTTACAATTAAATCCAGTCACGTCACACTTAATTTTGTTGCTACTTCTTTACAATTAAATCACATAAGATACACTGGATTTTGTTGCTACTTCTTTACAATTAAATCACATAAGTCACACTGAATTTTGTTGCTACTTCTTTACAATTAAATCACATAAGTCACACTGAATTTTGTTGCTACTTCTTTACAGTCAACTCACATAAGTCACACTGACTTTTGTTGCTACTTCTTTACAATTAAATCACATAAGTCACACTGAATTTTGTTGCTACTTCTTTAAATTAAATCAAGTCAAGTCACACTTAAGTTTGTTACTAATTCTTTACAATTAAATTCAGTCAAGTCACACTTAATTTTGTTGCTACTTCTTTACAATTAAATCACATAAGTCACACTGAATTTTGTTGCTACTTCTTTACAATTAAATCACATAAGTCACACTGAATTTTATTGCTACTTCTTTACAATTAAATCACATAAGTCACAATGAATTTGTTGCTACTTCTTTACAATTAAATCACATAAGTCACACTGGATTTTGTTGTTACTTCTTTACAATTAAATGACATAAGTCACACTGGATTTTGTTGCTACTTCTTTACAATACAATCACATGAGTCACACTGAATTTTGTTGCTACTTCTTAACAATTTAATTACATAAATCACACTGCATTTTGTTGCTACTTCTTTACAATTAAATAACATAAGTCACACTTAATTTTGTTGCTACTACTTTACAATTAAATCGCATAAGTCACACTGTATTTTGTTGCTACTTCTTTACAATTAAATCACATGAGTCACACTGCAGTTTGTTGCTACTTCTTTACAATTAAATCACATAAGTCACACTGAATATTGTTGCTACTTCTTTGTAATTAACTCACATAAGTCACACTGAATTTTGTTGCTACTTCTTTAAAATAAAATCAAGTCAAGTCACACTTAAGTTTGTTGCTTCTTCTTTACAATTAAATCCAGTTACGTCACACTTAATTTTGTTGCTACTTCTTTACAATTTAATCACATAAGTCACACTGGATCTTGTTGCTACTTCTTTACAATTAACTCACATAAGTCACACTGAATTTTGTTGCTACTTCTTTACAATTAAATCACATAAATCACACTGAGTTTTGTTGCTACTTCGTTACAATTAAATTCAGTCAAGTCACACTGAATTTTGTTGCTACTTCTTTACAATTTAATCACATAAGTCACACTGAATTTATTGCTACTTCTTTACAATTAAATCACATAAGTCACACTGGATTTGTTGCTACTTCTTTACAATTAAATCACATAAGTCACACTGGATTGTGTTGTTATTTCTTTACAATTAAATCACATAAGTCACACTGGATTTTGTTGCTACTTCTTTACAATTAAATCACATAAGTCACACTGAACTTTGTTGCTACTGCTTTACAATTTAATCACATAAATCACACTGAATTTTGTTGCTACGTCTTTACTATTAAATCACATAAGTCACACTGGATTTTGTTGCTCTTTCTTTACAATTAAATCACATAAGTCACACTGGATTTTGTTGCTACTTCTTTACAATTAAATCACATAAGTGATACTGAATTTTGTTGCTACTTCTTTACAATTCAATCACATAAGTCACACTGGATTTTGTTGCTACTTCTTTACAATTCACTCACATAAGTCACACTGGATTTTGTTGCTACTTCTTTACCATTAAATCACATAAGTCACACCGGAAGTTTTTGCTACTTCTTTACAATTAAATGAAGTAAAGTCACACTTAAGTTTGTTGCTACCTCTTTACAATTAAATCCAGTCACGTCACACTTAATTTTGTTGCAACTTCTTTAAAATTAAATCACATGAATCACACTGAATTTTGTTGCTGCTTCTTTACAATTAAATCACATAAGTCACACTGAATTTTGTTGCTACTTCTTTACAATTAAATCACATAAGTCACACTGAATTTTATTGCTACTTCTTTACAATTAAATCACATAAGTCACAATGAATTTGTTGCTACTTCTTTACAATTAAATCACATAAGTCACACTGGATTTTGTTGTTACTTCTTTACAATTAAATGACATAAGTCACACTGGATTTTGTTGCTACTTCTTTACAATACAATCACATGAGTCACACTGAATTTTGTTGCTACTTCTTTACAATTTAATCACATAAATCACACTGAATTTTGTTGCTACTTCTTTACAATTAAATCACATAAGTCACACTTAATTTTGTTGCTACTACTTTACAATTAAATCGCATAAGTCACACTGTATTTTGTTGCTACTTCTTTACAATTAAATCACATGAGTCACACTGCAGTGTGTTGCTACTTCTTTACAATTAAATCACATAAGTCACACTGAATATTGTTGCTACTTCTTTGTAATTAACTCACATAAGTCACACTGAATTTTGTTGCTACTTCTTTAAAATAAAATCAAGTCAAGTCACACTTAAGTTTGTTGCTTCTTCTTTACAATTAAATCCAGTTACGTCACACTTAATTTTGTTGCTACTTCTTTACAATTTAATCACATAAGTCACACTGGATCTTGTTGCTACTTCTTTACAATTAACTCACATAAGTCACACTGAATTTTGTTGCTACTTCTTTACAATTAAATCACATAAATCACACTGAGTTTTGTTGCTACTTCGTTACAATTGAATTCAGTCAAGTCACACTGAATTTTGTTGCTACTTCTTTACAATTTAATCACATAAGTCACACTGAATTTATTGCTACTTCTTTACAATTAAATCACATAAGTCACACTGGATTTGTTGCTACTTCTTTACAATTAAATCACATAAGTCACACTGGATTGTGTTGTTACTTCTTTACAATTAAATCACATAAGTCACACTGGATTTTGTTGCTACTTCTTTACAATTAAATCACATAAGTCACACTGAACTTTGTTGCTACTTCTTTACAATTTAATCACATAAATCACACTGAATTTTGTTGCTACGTCTTTACTATTAAATCACATAAGTCACACTGGATTTTGTTGCTCTTTCTTTACAATTAAATCACATAAGTCACACTGGATTTTGTTGCTACTTCTTTACAATTAAATCACATAAGTCATACTGAATTTTGTTGCTACTTCTTTACAATTCAATCACATAAGTCACACTGGATTTTGTTGCTACTTCTTTACAATTCACTCACATAAGTCACACTGGATTTTGTTGCTACTTCTTTACCATTAAATCACATAAGTCACACCGGAAGTTTTTGCTACTTCTTTACAATTAAATGAAGTAAAGTCACACTTAAGTTTGTTGCTACCTCTTTACAATTAAATCCAGTCACGTCACACTTAATTTTGTTGCAACTTCTTTAAAATTAAATCACATGAATCACACTGAATTTTGTTGCTTCTTCTTTACAATTAAATCACATAAGTCACACTGAAGTTTGTTTCTACTTCTTTACAATTAAATCACATAAGTCACACTGAATGTTGTTGCTACTTCTTTACAATTTACTCAGATAAGTCACACTGAATGTTGTTGCTACTTCTTTAAAATTAAATCAAGTCAAGTCACACTTAAGTTTGTTGCTTCTTCTTTACAATTAAATCCAGTTACGTCACACTTAATTTTGTTGCTACTTCTTTACAATTAAATCACATAAGTCAGCCTGGATCTTGTTGCTACTTCTTTACAATTAACTCACATAAGTCACACTGAATTTTGTTGCTACTTCTTTACAATTAAATCACATAAATCACACTGAATGTTGTTGCTACTTCGTTACAATTAAATTCAGTCAAGTCACACTGAATTTTGTTGCTACTTCTTTTCAATAAAATCACATAAGTCACACTGAATTGTATTGCTACTTCTTTACAATTAAATCACATAAGTCACACTGGATTTGTTGCTACTTCTTTACAATTAAATCACATAAGTCACACTGGATTTTGTTGTTACTTCTTTACAATTAAATCACATAAGTCACACTGGATTTTGTTGCTACTTCTTTACAATTAAATCACATAAGCTACACTGAATTTTGTTGCTACTTCTTTACAATTAAATCACATAAATCACACTGAATTTTGTTGATACGTCTTTACAATAAAATCACATAAGTCACACTGGATTTTTTTGCTCTTTCGTTACAATTAAATCACATAAGTCACTCTGGATTTTGTTGCTACTTCTTTACAATTAAATCACATAAGTCACACTGAATTTTGTTGCTACTTCTTTACAATTGAATAACATAAGTCACACTGGATATTGTTGTTACTTCTTTACAATTAAATCACATAAATTACACTGAATTGGTTTCTACTTCTTTACAATTAAATTACATAAGTCACACTGGATCTTGTTGCTACATCTTTACAATTAACTCACATAACTCACACTAGATTTTGTTGCTACTTCTTTACAATTTAATCAAGTCAAGGCACACTTAACTTTGTTGCTACTTCTTTACAATTAAATCCAGTTACGTCACACTGAATTTTGTTGCGACTTCTTTACAATTAAATCACATAAGTCACACTGGATTTGTTGCTACTTCTTTACAATTAAATCACATAAGTCACACTGGATTTTGTTGTTACTTCTTTACAATTAAATCACATAAGTAACACTGGATCTTGTTGCTACTTCTTAACAATTAAATCACATAAATCACACTGAATTTTGTTGCTACTTCGTTACAATTAAATTCAGTCAAGTCACACTAAATTTTGTTACTACTTCTTTACAATTAAATCACATAAGCCACACTGAATTTTGTTGCTACTTCTTTACAATTAAATCACATAAGTCACACTATATTTTATTGCTACTTCTTTACAATTTAATCACATAAGTCACACTGAATTTGTTGCTACTTCTTTACAATTGAATCACATAAGTCACACTGGATTTTGTTGTTACTTCTTTACAATTAAATCACATAAGTCACACTGGATTTTGTTGCTACTTCTTTACAATTAAATCACATGAGTCACACTGAATTTTGTTGCTACTTCTTTACAATTAAACCACATGAATCACACTGAATTTTGTTGCTACTTTTTTACAATTAACTCACATAAGTCTACCTGGATTTTGTTGCTACTTCTTTACAATTAAATAACATAAGTCACACTGAATTTTGTTGCTACTTCTTTACAATTAAATAACATAAGTCACACTGAATTTTGTTGCTACTTCTTTACAATTAAATAACATAAGTCCCACTGGATTTGGTTGCTCTTTCTTTACAATTAAATCACATGAGTCACACTGGATTTTGTCGCTACTTCTTTACAATTAAATCACATAAGTAACACTATATTTTGTTGCTACTTCTTTACAATTAAATCACATAAGTCACACTGAATTTTGTTGCTACTTCTTTACAATTGAATCACATAAGTCACACTGAATTTTGTTGCTACTTCTTTACAATTAAATCAAGTCAAGTCACACTTTAGTTTGTTGCTACTTCTTTACAATTAAATCACGTTACGTCACACTTAATTTTGTTGCTACTTCTTTACAATTAAATCACATAAATTACACTGAATTTGTTGCTACTTCTTTACAATTGAATCACATAAGTCACACTGAATTTTGTTGCTACTTCTTTACAATTAACTCACATAAGTCACACTGAATTTTGTTGCTGCTTCTTTAAAATCAAATCAAGTCAAGTCACACTTAAGTTTGTTGCTTCTTCTTTACAATTTAATCCAGTTACGTCACACTTAATTTTGTTGCTACTTCTTTACAATTAAATCACATAAGTCACACTGGATCTTGTTGCTACTTCTTTACCATTAACTAACATAAGTCACACTGGATGTTGTTGCTACTTCTTTAAAATTGAATCAAGTCAAGTCACACTTAATTTTGTTGCTACTTCTTTACAATTAAATTCATTCAAGTCACACTGAATTTTGTTGCTACTTCTTTACAATTAAATCACATAAGTCACACTGAATTTTGTTGCTACTTCTTTACAATTAAATCACATAAGTCACACTGGATTGTGTTGCTACTTCTTTACAATTAACTCACATAAGTCACACTGAATTTTGTTGCTACTTCTTTACAATTAACTCACATAAGTCACACTGAATTTTGTTGCTACTTCTTTACAATTAAATCACATAAGTAACACTGAATTGTGTTGCTACTTCTGTACAATTAAATCAAGTAAAGTCACACTTAAGTTTGTTGCTACTTCTTTACAATTAAATCCAGTCACGTCACACTTAATTTTGTTGCTACTTCTTTACAATTAAATCACATAAATTACACTGAATTTGTTGCTACTTCTTTACAATTAAATCACATAAGTCACACTGAATTTTGTTGTTACTTCTTTACAATTAAATTACATAAGCCACACTGAATTTCGTTGCTACTTCTTTAAAATTAAATCAAGTCAAGTAACACTTAAGTTTGTTGCTACTTCTTTACAATTAAATCCAGTTACGTCACACTTAATTTTGTTGCGACTTCTTTACAATTAAATTACATAAGTCACACTGGATCTTGTTGCTACTTCTTTACAATTAACTAACATAAGTCACACTGGATTTTGTTGCTACTTCTTTACAATTAAATCAAGTCAAGGCACACTTCACTTTGTTGCTACTTCTTTACAATTAAATTCAGTCAAGTCACACTGAATTTTGTTGCTACTTCTTTACAATTAAATCACATATGTCACACTGAATTTTGTTGCTACTTCTTTACAATTAAATTACATAAGTAACACTGGATCTTGTTGCTACTTCTTTACAATTAAATCACATAAGTCACACTGAATTTAGTTGCTACTTCGTTACAATTAAATTCAGTCAAGTCACACTGAATTTTGTTACTACTTCTTTACAATTAAATAACATAAGCCACACTGAATTTTGTTGCTACTTCTTTACAATTAAATCACATAAGTCAAACTATATTTTATTGCTACTTCTTTACAATTTAATCACATAAGTCACACTGAATTTGTTGCTACTTCTTTACAATTGAATCACATAAGTCACACTGGATTTTGTTGTTACTTCTTTACAATTAAATCACATAAGTCACACTGGATTTTGTTGCTACTTCTGTACAATTTAATCACATAAGTCACACTAAAATTGTTGCTACTTCTTTACAATTGAATCACATAACTCACACTGGATTTTGTTGTTATTCTTTACAATTAAATCACATAAGTCACACTGGATTTTGTTGCTACTTATTTACAATTAAATCACATGAGTCACACTGAATTTTGTTGCTACTTCTTTACAATAAAATCACATAAGTCAGACTGAATTTTGTTGCTACTTCTTTATAATTAAATCACATAAGTCACACTGGATTTTGTTGTTACTTCTTTACAATTAAATTACATAACTCACACTGGATTTTCTTGCAACTTCTTTACAATTAAATCACATAAGTCACACTGAATTGTGTTGCTACTTCTTTACAATTAAATATCATAAGTCACACTGGATTTTGTTGCTACTTCTTTTCAATTTAATCAAGTCAAGTCACACTTGATTTGGTTTCTACTTCTTTACAATTTAATTCAGTCAAGTCACACTGAATTTTGTTGCTACTTCTTTACAATTAAATCACATACGTCACACTGAATTTTGTTGCTACTTCTTTACAATTAAATCACATAAGTCACACTGGATTTTGTTGCTTCTTCTTTACAATTAACTCACATAAGTCACACTTAATTTTTTTGCTACTTCTTTACAATTAAATCACATAAGTCACACTGAATTGTGTTGCTACTTCTTTACAATTAAATCAAGTCAAGTCACACTTAAGGTTGTTGCTTCTTCTTTACAATTAAATCACGTTACGTCACACTTAATTTTGTTGCTACTTCTTTACAATTAAATAACATAAGTCACACTGGATCTTGTTGCTACTTCTTTACAATTAAATCACATAAGTCACACTGAATTTTGTTGCTACTTCGTTACAATTAAATTCAGTCAAGTCACACTAAATTTTGTTGCTACTTCTTTACAATTAAATCACAGAAGTCACACTGAATTTTGTTGCTACTTCTTTACAATTAAATCACATAAGTCACACTGAATTTTATTGGTACCTTGTTTACAATTAAATCACATAAGTCACACTGAATTTGTTGCTAATTCTTTACAATTGAATCACATAAGTACACTGGATGTTGTTGTTACTTCTTTACAATTAAATCACATAAGTCACACTGGATCTTATTGCTACTTCTTTACAATAAAATCACATGAGTGACACTGAATTTTGTTGCTACTTCTTTACAATTAAATCACATAAGTCCCACTGGATTTTGTTGCTACTTCTTTACAATTAAATAACATAAGTCACACTGTATTTTGTTGCTACTTCTTAACAATTAAATCACATCAGTCACACTGGATTTTGTTGCTACTTCTTTACAATTAAATCACATAAATCACACAGGATTGTGTTGCTACTTCTTTACAATTAACTCACATAAGTCACACTGAATTTTGTTGCTACTTCTTTACAATAAAATCACATAAGTCACACTGAATTTTGTTGCTACTTTTTTACAATTAAATCACATAAGTCACACTGGATTTTGTTGTTACTTCTTTACAATTAAATTACATAACTCACACTGGATTTTGTTGCAACTTCTTTACAATTAAATCACATAAGTCACACTGAATTTTGTTGCTTCTTCTTTACAATTGAATATCATAAGTCAGACTGGATTTTGTTGCTACTTCTTTTCAATTCAATCAAGTCAAGTCACACTTGATTTTGTTGCTACTTCTTTACAATTAAATTCAGTCAAGTCACACGGAATTTTTTTGCTACTTCTTTACAATTAAATCACATACGTCACACTGAAGTTTGTTACTACTTCTTTACAATTAAATCACATAAGTCACACTCGATTTTGTTGCTTCTTCTTTACAATTAACTCACATAAGACACACTGAATTTTGTTGCTAATTCTTTACAATTAAATCACATAAGTCACACTGAATTTTGTTGCTACTTCTTTACAATTAAATCAAGTCAAGTCACACTTAGGCTTGTTGCTTCTTCTTTACAATTAAATCACGTTACGTCACACTTAATTTTGTTGCTACTTCTTTACAATTAAATAACATAAGTCACACTGGATCTTGTTGCTACTTCTTTACAATTAAATCACATAAGTCACACTGAATTTTGTTGCTACTTCGTTACAATTAAATTCAGTCAAGTCACACTGAATTTTGTTACTACTTCTTTACAATTAAATCACAGAAGTCACACTGAATTTTGTTGCTACTTCTTTACAATTAAATCACATAAGTCACACTGAATTTTATTGCTACTTCTTTACAATTAAATCACATAAGTCACCCTGAAAGTTTTTGCTACTTCTTTACAATTAAATCACATAAGTCACACTGAATTTTATTGCTACTTCTTTACAATTAAATCACATAAGTCACACTGAATTTGTTGCTACTTCTTTACAATTGAATCACATAAGTACAAACTGAATGTTGTTGTTACTTCTTTATTCTTAAATCACATAAGGCACACTGGATTTTGTAGCTACTTCTTCACAATTTGATCACATAAGTCACACTGAATTTTGTTGCTACTTCTTTACAATTAAATCACATAATTCCTACTGGATTTTGTTGCTACTTCTTTACAATGAAATCAACTAAGTCACACTGAAGTTTGTTGCTACTACTTTACAATTAAATCACATAAGTCACACTGAATATTGTTGCTATTTCTTTACAATTAACTCACATAAGTCACACTGAATTTTGTTGCTACTTCTTTACAATTAAATCAAGTCAAGTCACACTTAAGTTTGTTGCTACTTCTTATAAATAAATCCAGTCACGTCACACTTAATTTTGTAGCTACTTCTTTACAATTCAATCACATAAATTACACTGAATTTGTTGCTACTACTTTACAATTTAATCACATAAGTCACACTGAATTTGTTTGCTACTTCTTTACAATTAAATTACATAAGTCACACTGGATTTTGTTGCTACTTCTTTACAATTAAGTCACATAAGTCACACTGAATTTTGTTGCTAGTTTTTTACAATTAAATCACATAAGTCACACTGAACTTTGTTGCTACTTCTTTAAGATTAAATAACGTCAAGTCACACTTAAGTTTGTTGCTTCTGCTTTACAGTAAAATCCAGTTACGTCACACTTAATTTTGTTGCTACTTCTTTACAATTAAATCACATAAGTCACACTGGATTTTGTTGCTACTTATTTACAATTAAATCACATGAGTCACACTGAATTTTGTTGCTACTTCTTTACAATAAAATCACATAAGTCAGACTGAATTTTGTTGCTACTTCTTTATAATTAAATCACATAAGTCACACTGGATTTTGTTGTTACTTCTTTACAATTAAATTACATAACTCACACTGGATTTTCTTGCAACTTCTTTACAATTAAATCACATAAGTCACACTGAATTGTGTTGCTACTTCTTTACAATTAAATATCATAAGTCACACTGGATTTTGTTGCTACTTCTTTTCAATTTAATCAAGTCAAGTCACACTTGATTTGGTTTCTACTTCTTTACAATTTAATTCAGTCAAGTCACACTGAATTTTGTTGCTACTTCTTTACAATTAAATCACATACGTCACACTGAATTTTGTTGCTACTTCTTTACAATTAAATCACATAAGTCACACTGGATTTTGTTGCTTCTTCTTTACAATTAACTCACATAAGTCACACTTAATTTTTTTGCTACTTCTTTACAATTAAATCACATAAGTCACACTGAATTGTGTTGCTACTTCTTTACAATTAAATCAAGTCAAGTCACACTTAAGGTTGTTGCTTCTTCTTTACAATTAAATCACGTTACGTCACACTTAATTTTGTTGCTACTTCTTTACAATTAAATAACATAAGTCACACTGGATCTTGTTGCTACTTCTTTACAATTAAATCACATAAGTCACACTGAATTTTGTTGCTACTTCGTTACAATTAAATTCAGTCAAGTCACACTAAATTTTGTTGCTACTTCTTTACAATTAAATCACAGAAGTCACACTGAATTTTGTTGCTACTTCTTTACAATTAAATCACATAAGTCACACTGAATTTTATTGGTACCTTGTTTACAATTAAATCACATAAGTCACACTGAATTTGTTGCTAATTCTTTACAATTGAATCACATAAGTACACTGGATGTTGTTGTTACTTCTTTACAATTAAATCACATAAGTCACACTGGATCTTATTGCTACTTCTTTACAATAAAATCACATGAGTGACACTGAATTTTGTTGCTACTTCTTTACAATTAAATCACATAAGTCCCACTGGATTTTGTTGCTACTTCTTTACAATTAAATAACATAAGTCACACTGTATTTTGTTGCTACTTCTTAACAATTAAATCACATCAGTCACACTGGATTTTGTTGCTACTTCTTTACAATTAAATCACATAAATCACACAGGATTGTGTTGCTACTTCTTTACAATTAACTCACATAAGTCACACTGAATTTTGTTGCTACTTCTTTACAATAAAATCACATAAGTCACACTGAATTTTGTTGCTACTTTTTTACAATTAAATCACATAAGTCACACTGGATTTTGTTGTTACTTCTTTACAATTAAATTACATAACTCACACTGGATTTTGTTGCAACTTCTTTACAATTAAATCACATAAGTCACACTGAATTTTGTTGCTTCTTCTTTACAATTGAATATCATAAGTCAGACTGGATTTTGTTGCTACTTCTTTTCAATTCAATCAAGTCAAGTCACACTTGATTTTGTTGCTACTTCTTTACAATTAAATTCAGTCAAGTCACACGGAATTTTTTTGCTACTTCTTTACAATTAAATCACATACGTCACACTGAAGTTTGTTACTACTTCTTTACAATTAAATCACATAAGTCACACTCGATTTTGTTGCTTCTTCTTTACAATTAACTCACATAAGACACACTGAATTTTGTTGCTAATTCTTTACAATTAAATCACATAAGTCACACTGAATTTTGTTGCTACTTCTTTACAATTAAATCAAGTCAAGTCACACTTAGGCTTGTTGCTTCTTCTTTACAATTAAATCACGTTACGTCACACTTAATTTTGTTGCTACTTCTTTACAATTAAATAACATAAGTCACACTGGATCTTGTTGCTACTTCTTTACAATTAAATCACATAAGTCACACTGAATTTTGTTGCTACTTCGTTACAATTAAATTCAGTCAAGTCACACTGAATTTTGTTACTACTTCTTTACAATTAAATCACAGAAGTCACACTGAATTTTGTTGCTACTTCTTTACAATTAAATCACATAAGTCACACTGAATTTTATTGCTACTTCTTTACAATTAAATCACATAAGTCACCCTGAAAGTTTTTGCTACTTCTTTACAATTAAATCACATAAGTCACACTGAATTTTATTGCTACTTCTTTACAATTAAATCACATAAGTCACACTGAATTTGTTGCTACTTCTTTACAATTGAATCACATAAGTACAAACTGAATGTTGTTGTTACTTCTTTATTCTTAAATCACATAAGGCACACTGGATTTTGTAGCTACTTCTTCACAATTTGATCACATAAGTCACACTGAATTTTGTTGCTACTTCTTTACAATTAAATCACATAATTCCTACTGGATTTTGTTGCTACTTCTTTACAATGAAATCAACTAAGTCACACTGAAGTTTGTTGCTACTACTTTACAATTAAATCACATAAGTCACACTGAATATTGTTGCTACTTCTTTACAATTAACTCACATAAGTCACACTGAATTTTGTTGCTACTTCTTTACAATTAAATCAAGTCAAGTCACACTTAAGTTTGTTGCTACTTCTTATAAATAAATCCAGTCACGTCACACTTAATTTTGTAGCTACTTCTTTACAATTCAATCACATAAATTACACTGAATTTGTTGCTACTACTTTACAATTTAATCACATAAGTCACACTGAATTTGTTTGCTACTTCTTTACAATTAAATTACATAAGTCACACTGGATTTTGTTGCTACTTCTTTACAATTAAGTCACATAAGTCACACTGAATTTTGTTGCTAGTTTTTTACAATTAAATCACATAAGTCACACTGAACTTTGTTGCTACTTCTTTAAGATTAAATAACGTCAAGTCACACTTAAGTTTGTTGCTTCTGCTTTACAGTAAAATCCAGTTACGTCACACTTAATTTTGTTGCTACTTCTTTACAATTAAATCACATAAGTCACACTGGATCTTGTTGCTACTTCTTTACAAGTAACTCACATAAGTCACACTAAATTTTGTTGCTACTTCTTTACAATTAAATCACATAAATCACACTGAATTTTGTTGCTACTTCGTTACAATTAAATTTAGTCAAGTCACACTGAATTTTGTTGCTACTTCTTTACAATTAAATCACATAAGTCACCCTGAAAGTTTTTGCTAGTCTTTATAATTAAATCACATCAGTCACACTGAATTTTATTGCTACTTCTTTACAATTAAATCACATAAGTCACACTGAATTTGTTGCTACTTCTTTACAATTGAATCACATAAGTACAAACTGAATGTTGTTGTTACTTCTTTATTCTTAAATCACATAAGGCACACTGGATTTTGTAGCTACTTCTTTACAATTAAATCACATAAGTCACACTGAATTTTGTTGCTACTTCTTTACAATTAAATCACATAAGTCCCACTGGATTTTGTTGCTACTTCTTTACAATTAAATAACATAAGTCACACTGAATTGTGTTGCTACTTCTTTACAATTAAATCACATAAGTCACACTGGATTTTGTTGCTACTTCTTTACAATTAAATCACATAAATCACACTGGATTGTGTTGCTACTTCTTTACAATCCAATCACATAAATCACACTGAATTTTGTGGCTACTTCTTTACAATTAAATTACATAAGTCACACTGAATTTTGTTGCTACTTCTTTACAATTAAATCACATAAGTCACACTGAATTTTGTTGCTACTTCTTTACAATTAAATCACATAAGTCACACTGGATTTTGTTGCTACTACTTTACAATTAACTCACATAAGTCACACTGAATTTTGTTGCTACTTCTTTACAATAAAATCACATAAGTCACACTGAATTTTGTTGCTACTTCTTTACAATTGAATCACATAAGTCACACTGGATTTTGTTGTTACTTCTTTACAATTAAATTACGTAACTCACACTGGATTTTGTTGCAACTTCTTTATAATTAAATCACATAAGTCACACTGAATTTTGTTGCTACTTCATTACAATTAAATATCATAAGTCACACTGAGTTTTGTTGCTACTTCTTTTCAATTTAATCAAGTCAAGTCACACTGGATTTTGTTGCTACTTCTTTACAATTAAATTCAGTCAAGTCACACTGAATTTTGTTGCTACTTCTTTACAATTAAATCACATACGTCACACTGAATTTTGTTGCTACTTTTTTACAATTAAATATCATAAGTCACACTGGATTTTGTTGCTACTAATTTACAATTCACTCACATAAGTCACACTGGATTTTGTTGCTACTTCTTTACAATTAAATCACAGAAGTCACACTGGATTTTGTTGCTACTTCTTTACAATTAAATCAAGTCAAGTCACAATAACGTTTGTTACTACTTCTTTACAATTAAATCACATAAGTCAAACTCGATTTTGTTGCTACTTCTTTACAATAAAATCACATAAATCACACTGAATTGTGTTGCTACTTCTTTACAATTAAATCACATAAGTCACACTGGATTTTGTAACTACTTCTTTACAATTAAATCACATAAATCACACTGGATTGTGTTGCTACTTCTTTACAATCCAATCACATAAATCACACTGAATGTTGTGGCTACTTCTTTACAATTAAATTACATAAGTCACACTGAATTTTGTTGCTACTTCTTTACAATTAAATCACATAAGTCACACTAGATTTTGTTGCTACTTCTTTACAATTAAATCACATAAGTCACACTGGATTTTGTTGCTACTACTTTACAATTAACTCACATAAGTCACACTGAATTTTGTTGCTACTTCTTTACAATAAAATCACATAAGTCACACTGAATTTTGTTGCTACTTCTTTACAATTGAATCACATAAGTCACACTGGATTTTGTTGTTACTTCTTTACAATTAAATTACCTAACTCACACTGGATTTTGTTGCAACTTCTTTATAATTAAATCACATAAGTCACACTGAATTTTGTTGCTACTTCATTACAATTAAATATCATAAGTCACACTGAGTTTTGTTGCTACTTCTTTTCAATTTAATCAAGTCAAGTCACACTGGATTTTGTTGCTACTTCTTTACAATTAAATTCAGTCAAGTCACACTGAATTTTGTTGCTACTTCTTTACAATTTAATCACATACGTCACACTGAATTTTGTTGCAACTTTTTTACAATTAAATATCATAAGTCACACTGGATTTTGTTGCTACTAATTTACAATTCACTCACATAAGTCACACTGGATTTTGTTGCTACTTCTTTACAATTAAATCACAGAAGTCACACTGGATTTTGTTGCTACTTCTTTACAATTAAATCAAGTCAAGTCACAATAACGTTTGTTACTACTTCTTTACAATTAAATCACATAAGTCAAACTCGATTTTGTTGCTACTTCTTTACAAATAAATCACATAAGTCACACTGAATTTTGTTGCTACTTCTTTACAATTAAATCGAGTCAAGTCACACTTAAGGTTGTTGCTTCTTCTTTACAATTAAATCACGTTACGTCACACTTAATTTTGTTGCTACTTCTTTACAATTAAATAACATAAGTCACACTGGATCTTGTTGCTACTTCTTTACAATTAAATCACATAAGTCACACTGAATTTTATTGCTACTTCGTTACAGTTAAATTCAGTCAAGTCACACTAAATTTTGTTGCTGCTTCTTTACAATTAAATCACAGACGTCACACTAAATTTTGTTACTACTTCTTTACAATTAAATCACATAAGTCACACTGAATTTTATTGCTACTTCTTTACAATTAAATCACATAAGTCACACTGAATTTGTTGCTACTTCTTTACAATTGAATCACATAAGTCACACTGGATTTTGTTGTTTACTTCTTTACAATTAAATTTCATAAGTCACACTGGATTTTGTTGCTACTTCTTTACAATTTAATCACATGAGTCACACTGAAATTTGTTGCTATTTCATTACAATTTAATCACATAAATGACACTGAATTTGTTGCTACTTCTTTACAATTAAATCACATTAGTCACACTGAAATTTGTTGCTACTTCTTTACAATTAAATCACATAAGTCACACTGAATGTTGTTGCTACTTCTTTACAATTAAATCACATAAGTCACACTGGATCTTGTTGCTACTTCTTTACAAGTAACTCACATAAGTCACACTAAATTTTGTTGCTACTTCTTTACAATTAAATCACATAAATCACACTGAATTTTGTTGCTACTTCGTTACAATTAAATTCAGTCAAGTCACACTGAATTTTGTTGCTACTTCTTTACAATTAAATCACATAAGTCACCCTGAAAGTTGTTGCTACTTTTTTACAATTAAATCACATAAGTCACACTGACTTTTATTGCTACTTCTTTACAATTAAATCACATAAGTCACACTGAATTTGTTGCTACTTCTTTACAATTGAATCACATAAGTACAAACTGAATTTTGTTGTTACTTCTTTATTCTTAAATCACATAAGGCACACTAGATTTTGTAGCTACTTCTTTACAATTTAATCACATAAGTTACACTGAATTTTGTTGCTACTTCTTTACAATTAAATCGCGTAAATCACACTGAATTTTGTTGATACTTCTTTACAATTAAATCACATAAGTCACACTGGATTTTGTTGCTCTTTCTTTACAATTAAATCACATAGGTCACACTGGATTTTGTTGCTCTTTCTTTCCAATTAAATCACATAAGTCACACTCGATTTTGTTTCTTTTTCTTTACAATTAAATCACATAAGTCACACTCGATTTTGTTGCTCTTTCTTTACAATTAAATCACATAAGTCACACTCGATTTTGTTGCTACTTCTTTACAATTAAATCACATAAGTCACACTGGATTTTGTTACTCTTTCTTTACTATTAAATCACATACGTCACACTCGATTTTGTTGCGGTTTCTTTACAATTAAATCACATAAGTCACACTGGATTTTGTTGCTACTTCTTTACAATTAAATCACATAAGTCACACTGAATTTTGTGGCTTTTTCTTTACAATTAAATCACATAAGTCACACTGGATTTTGTTGCTACTACTTTACAATTAACTCACATAAGTCACACTGGATTTTGTTGCTACTTCTTTACAATTAAATCACAGAAGTCACACTGGATTTTGTTGCTACTTCTGTACAATTAAATCAAGTCAAGTCACAATTAAGTTTGTTACTACTTCTTTACAATTAAATCACATAAGTCACACTCGATTTTGTTGCTACTTCTTTACAATTAAATCACATAAATCACACTGAATTTTGTTGCTTCTTCTGTACAATTAAATCACATAAGTCACACTGAATTTTGTTGCTACTTCTTTACAATTAAATCACATGGGTCACACTGGATTTTGTTGCTACTTCTTTACAATTAACTCACATAAGTCACACTGAATTTTCTTGCTACTTCTTTACAATTAAATCACATAAGTCACACTGGATTTTGTTGTTACTGCTTTACAATTAAATCACATAAGTCACACTGGATTTTGTTGCCACTTCTTTACAATTAAATCACATAAGTCACACTGCATTTTGTTGCTACTTCTTTACAATTTAATATCATAAGTCACACTGGATTTTGTGGCTACTTCTTTACAATTTAATCAAGTCAAGTCACACTTTATTTTGTTGCTTCTTCTTTACAATTTAATAAGGTCAAGTCACTCTAAATTTTCTTGCTACTTCTTTACAATTAAATCTCATAATTCACACTGACTGTTGTTGCTACTTCTTTACAATTAAATCACATAAGTCACACTGGATTTTGTTGCTACTTCTTTACAATTAACTCGCATAAGTAACACTTAATTTGTTGCTACTTCTTTACAATTAAATCACATTAATCACACTGAATTTTGTTGCAACTTCGTTACAATAAAATTCAGTCAAGTCACACTGAATTTTCTTGCTACTGTTTTACAATTAAATCACATAAGTCACACTGAATTTTGTTGCTACTTCTTTACAATTAAATCACATAAGTCACACTGAATTTTGTTACTACTTCTTTACAATTAAATCACATCAGTCACACTGTATTTTGTTGCTACTTCTTTACAATTAACTCACATAAGTCACACTGAATTTTGTTGCTACTTCTTTACAATTAAATCACATATGTCACACTGATTTTTGTTGCTACTTCTTTAACATTAAATCAAGTCAAGTCACACTTAAGTTTGTTGCTTCTTCTTTACAATTAAATCCAGTTACGTCACACTTAATTTTGTTGCTACTTCTTTACAATTAAATCACATAAATCACACTGGATCTTGTTGCTACTTCTTTGCAATTAACTCACAGAAGTCACACTGAATTTTGTTTCTACTTCTTTACAATTAAATCACACAAATCACACTGAATTTTGTTGCTACTTCGTTACAATTAAATTCAGTTAAGTCACACTGAATTTTGTTGCTACTTCTTTATTATTAAATCACATAAGTCACACTGAATTTTGTTGCTACTTATATACAATTAAATCACATAAGTCACACTGAATTTTATTGCTACTTCTTTACAATTAAATCACATAAGTCACACTGAATTTGTTGCTACTTCTTTACAATTGAATCACATCAGTCACACTGGATTTGTTGTTACTTCTTTACAATTAAATCACATAAGTCACACTGGATTTTGTTGCTACTTCTTTACAATTGAATCACATAAGTAACACTGAATTTTGTTGCTACTTCTTTACAATTAAATCACATAAATCACACTGAATTTTGTTGCTACTTCTGTACAATTGAATCACATCAGTCACACTGGATTTTGTTGTTACTTCTTTACAATTAAATCACATAAGTCACACTGGATTTTGTTGCTACTTCTTTACAATTAAATCACATAAGTCACACTGAATTATGTTGCTACTTCTTTACAATTAAATCACATAAGTCACACTGAATTTTGTTGCTACTTCTTTACAATTAAATCACATAAGTCACACTGGATTTTGTTGCTACTTCTTTACAATTAACTCACATAAGTCACACTGAATTTTGTTGCTGCTTCTTTACAATTAAATCACAGACGTCACACTGGATTTTGTTACTACTTCTTTACAATTAAATCACATAAGTCACACTGAATTTTATTGCTACTTCTTTACAATTAAATCACATAAGTCACACTGAATTTGTTGCTACTTCTTTACAATGTAATCACATAAGTCACACTGGATTTTGTTGTTTACTTCTTTACAATTAAATCACATAAGTCCCACTGGATTTTGTTGCTACTTCTTTACAATTAAATCACATGAGTCACACTGGATTTTGTTGTTATTTCATTACAATTTTATCACAGAAATGACACTGAATTTGTTGCTACTTCTTTACAATTAAATCACATTAGTCACACTGAATTTTGTTGCTACTTCTTTACAATTAAATCACATACGTCACACTGAATGTTGTTGCTACTTCTTTACAATTAAATCACATAAGTCACACTGGATCTTGTTGCTACTTCTTTACAAGTAACTCACATAAGTCACACTAAATTTTGTTGCTACTTCTTTACAATTAAATCACATAAATCACACTGAATTTTGTTGCTACTTCGTTACAATTAAATTCAGTCAAGTCACACTGAATTTTGTTGCTACTTCTTTACAATTAAATCACATAAGTCACCCTGAAAGTTGTTGCTACTTTTTTACAATTAAATCACATAAGTCACACTGAATTTTATTGCTACTTCTTTACAATTAAATCACATAAGTCACACTGAATTTGTTGCTACTTCTTTACAATTGAATCACATAAGTACAAACTGAATTTTGTTGTTACTTCTTTATTCTTAAATCACATAAGGCACACTGGATTTTGTAGCTACTTCTTTACAATTTAATCACATAAGTCACACTGAATTTTGTTGCTACTTCTTTACAATTAAATCGCGTAAATCACACTGAATTTTGTTGATACTTCTTTACAATTAAATCACATAAGTCAAACTGGATTTTGTTGCTCTTTCTTTACAATTAAATCACATAGGTCACACTGGATTTTGTTGCTCTTTCTTTCCAATTAAATCACATAAGTCACACTGAATTTTGTTACTACTTCTTTACAATTAAATCACATCAGTCACACTCGATTTTGTTGCTCTTTCTTTACAATTAAATCACATAAGTCACACTCGATTTTGTTGCTACTTCTTTACAATTAAATCACATAAGTCACACTGGATTTTGTTGCTCTTTCTTTACTATTAAATCACATAAGTCACACTCGATTTTGTTGCTCTTTCTTTACAATTAAATCACATAAGTCACACTGGATTTTGTTGCTACTTCTTTACAATTAAATCACATAAGTCACACTGAATTTTGTGGCTTCTTCTTTACAATTAAATCACATAAGTCACACTGGATTTTGTTGCTACTACTTTACAATTCACTCACATAAGTCACACTGGATTTTGTTGCTACTTCTTTACAATTAAATCACAGAAGTCACACTGGATTTTGTTGCTACTTCTTTACAATTAAATCAAGTCAAGTCACAATTAAGTTTGTTACTACTTCTTTACAATGAAATCACATAAGTCACACTCGATTTTGTTGCTACTTCTTTACAATTAAATCACATAAATCACACTGAATTTTGTTGCTTCTTCTTTACAATTAAATCACATAAGTCACACTGAATTTTGTTGCTACTTCTTTACAATTAAATCACATGGGTCACACTGGATTTTGTTGCTACTTCTTTACAATTAACTCACATAACTCACACTGAATTTTCTTGCTACTTCTTTACAATTAAATCACATAAGTCACACTGGATTTTGTTGTTACTGCTTTACAATTAAATCACATAAGTCACACTGGATTTTGTTGCTACTTCTTTACAATTAAATCACATAAGTCACACTGCATTTTGTTGCTACTTCTTTACAATTTAATATCATAAGTCACACTGGATTTTGTGGCTACTTCTTTACAATTTAATCAAGTCAAGTCACACTTAATTTTGTTGCTGCTTCTTTACAATTTAATAAGGTCAAGTCACTCTAAATTTTCTTTCTACTTCTTTACAATTAAATCTCATAAGTCACACTGACTGTTGTTCTACTTCTTTACAATTAAATCACATAAGTCACACTGGATTTTGTTGCTTCTTCTTTACAATTAACTCGCATAAGTCACACTTAATTTGTTGCTACTTCTTTACAATTAAATCACATTAATCACACTGAATTTTGTTGCAACTTCGTTACAATAAAATTCAGTCAAGTCACACTGAATTTTCTTGCTACTGTTTTACAATTAAATCACATAAGTCACACTGAATTTTGTTGCTACTTCTTTACAATTAAATCACATAAGTCACACTGAATTTTGTTACTACTTCTTTACAATTAAATCACATCAGTCACACTGTATTTTGTTGCTACTTCTTTACAATTAACTCACATAAGTCACACTGAATTTTGTTGCTACTTCTTTACAATTAAATCACATATGTCACACTGAATTTTGTTGCTACTTCTTTAACATTAAATCAAGTCAAGTCACACTTAAGTTTGTTGCTTCTTCTTTACAATTAAATCCAGTTACGTCACACTTAATTTTGTTGCTACTTCTTTACAATTAAATCACATAAGTCACACTGGATCTTGTTGCTACTTCTTTACAATTAACTCACAGAAGTCGCACTGAATTTTGTTTCTACTTCTTTACAATTAAATCACACAAATCACACTGAATTTTGTTGCTACTTCGTTACAATTAAATTCAGTTAAGTCACACTGAATTTTGTTGCTACTTCTTTATTATTAAATCACATAAGTCACACTGAATTTTGTTGCTACTTATATACAATTAAATCACATAAGTCACACTGAATTTTATTGCTACTTCTTTACAATTAAATCACATAAGTCACACTGAATTTGTTGCTACTTCTTTACAATTGAATCACATCAGTCACACTGGATTTGTTGTTACTTCTTTACAATTAAATCACATAAGTCACACTTAATTTTGTTGCTACTTCTTTACAATTGAATCACATAAGTAACACTGAATTTTGTTGCTACTTCTTTACAATTAAATCACATAAATCACACTGAATTTTGTTGCTACTTCTTTACAATTGAATCACATCAGTCACACTGGATTTTGTTGTTACTTCTTTACAATTAAATCACATAAGTCACACTGGATTTTGTTGCTACTTCTTTACAATTAAATCACATAAGTCACACTGAATTATGTTGCTACTTCTTTACAATTAAATCACATAAGTCACACTGAATTTTGTTGCTACTTCTTTACAATTAAATCACATAAGTCACACTGGATTTTGTTGCTACTTCTTTACAATTAACTCACATAAGTCACACTGAATTTTGTTGCTACTTCTTTACAATTAAATCACATAAGTCACACTGTATTTTGTTGTTACTTCTTTACAATTAAGTCACATAAGTCACACTGGATTTTGTTGTTACTTCTTTACAATTCAATTACATGACTCACACTGGATTTTGTTGCTACTTCTTTACAATTAACTCACATAAGTCAGACTGAATTGTGTTGCTACTTCTTTACAATTTAATATCATAATTCACACTGGATTTTGTTGCTACTTCTTTACAATTTAAACAAGTCAAGTCACACTTAATTTTGTTGCTACTTCTTTACAATTAAATTCAGTCAAGTCACATTGAATTTTGTTGCTACTTCTTTACAATTAAATCACATAGGTCAGACTTGATTTTGTTGCTACTTCTTTACAATTTAATAACATAAGTCACACTGGATTTTGTTGCTTCTTATTTACAATTAACTCACATAAGTCACACTTAATTTGGTTGCTACTTCTTTACAATTAAATCACATAAGTCACACTGAATGTTGTTGCTACTTCTTTACAATTAAATCAAGTTTAGTAACACTTAAGGTGGTTGCTTCTTTGTTACAATTAAATCCAGTTACGTCACACTGAATTTTGTTGCTACTTCTTTACAATTAAATCACATAAGTCACACTGAATTTTGTTGCTACTTCTTTACAATATAATCACATAGGTCAGACTGGATTTTGTTGCTACTTCTTTACAATTAAATCAGATAAGTCACACTGGATTTTGTTGCTTCTTCTTTACAATTAACTCACATAAGTCACACTGAATTTTGTTGCTACTTCTTTACAATTTAATCACATAAATGACACTGAATTGTGTTGCTACTTCTTTACAATTAAATCACATAAGTCACACTGGATTTTTTTGCTACTTCTTTACAATTAAATCAACTAAGTCACACTGAATTCTGTTGCTACTTCATTACAATTAAATCACATAAGTCACACTGAATATTGTTCCTACTTCTTTACAATTAACTCACATAAGTCACACTGAATTTTGTTGCTACTTCTTTACAATTAAATCAAGTCAAGTCACACTTAGGTTTGTTGCTACTTCTTAACAATTAAATCAAGTCACGTCACACTTTATTTTGTTGATACTTCTTTACAATTGAATCACATAAATTACACTGAATTTGTTGCTACTTCTTTACAATTAAATCACATAAGTCACACTGAATTTTGTTGCTACTTCTTTACAATAAAATCACATAAATCACACTGAATTTTGTTGCTACTTCGTTACAATTCAATTCAGTCAAGTCACACTGAATTTTGTTGCTACTTCTTTACAATTAAATCACATAAGTCACACTGATGGTTTTTGCTACTTCTTTACAATTAAATCACATAAGTCACACTGAATTTGTTGCTACTTCTTTACAGTTGAATCACATAAGTCACACTGAATTTTCTTGTTACTTCTTTACAATTAAATCACATAAGGCACACTGGATTTTGTAGCTACTTCTTTACAATTAAATCACATTAGTCACACTGAATTTTGTTGCTACATCTTTACAATTAAATCACATAAGTCACACTGGATTTTGTTGCTCTTTCTTTACAATTAAATTACATCAGTCACACTGGTTTTTGTTGCTACTTCTCTAAAATTAAATCACATAAATCACACTGAATTTTGTTGCTACTTCGTAACAATTAAATTCAGTCAAGTCACACTAAATTTCCTTGTAACTTCTTTACAATTAAATCACATAAGTCACACTTGATTTTGTTGCTACTTCTTTACAATTAAATCACATAAGTCACACTGAATTTTATTGCTACTTCTTTACAATTAAATCACATAAGTCACACTGAATTTGTTGCTACTTCTTTACAATTGAATCACATAAGTCACACTGGATTTTGTTGTTACTTCATTACAATTAAATCACATAAGTCACACTGGATTGTGTTGCTACTTCTTTACAATTAAATCACATGAGTCACACTGAATTTTGTTGCTACTTCTTTACAATTTAATCACATAAATGACACTGAATTTTGTTGCTACTTCTTTACAATTAAATCACATAAGTCACACTGGATTTTGTTGCTACTTCTTTACAATTGAATCACATAGGTCACACTGGATTTTGTTGCTACTTCTTTACAATTAAATCAACTAAGTCACACTGAAGTTTGTTGCTACTTCTTTACAATTAACTCACATAAGTCACACTGAATTTTGTTGCTACTTCTTTACAATTAAATCACATAAGTCACACTGAATTTTGTTGCTACTTCTTTACAATTAAATCAAGTCAAGTCACACTTAAGTTTGTTGCTACTTCTTTAGAATTAAATCACATACGTCACACTGAATTTGTTGCTACTTCTTTACAATTAAATCACATCAGTCACACTGGATTTTGTTGCTACTTCTTTACAATTAAATCACATAAGTCACACTGAATTTTGTTGCTACTTCTTTACAATATAATCACATAGGTCAGACTGGATTTTGTTGCTACTTCTTTACAATTAAATCACATAAGTCACACTGGATTTTGTTGCTTCTTCTTTACAATTAACTCACATAAGTCACACTGAATTTTGTTGCTACTTCTTTACAATTTAATCACATAAATGACACTGAATTGTGTTGCTACTTCTTTACAATTAAATCACATAAGTCACACTGGATTTTTTTGCTACTTCTTTACAATTAAATCAACTAAGTCACACTGAATTTTGTTGCTACTTCTTTACAATTAAATCACATAAGTCACACTGAATATTGTTGCTACTTCTTTACAATTAACTCACATAAGTCACACTGAATTTTGTTGCTACTTCTTTACAATTAAATCAAGTCAAGTCACACTTAGGTTTGTTGCTACTTCTTAACAATTAAATCAAGTCACGTCACACTTAATTTTGTTGCTACTTCTTTACAATTGAATCACATAAATTACACTGAATTTGTTGCTACTTCTTTACAATTAAATCACATAAGTCACACTGAATTTTGTTGCTACTTCTTTACAATAAAATCACATAAATCACACTGAATTTTGTTGCTACTTCGTTACAATTCAATTCAGTCAAGTCACACTGAATTTTGTTGCTACTTCTTTACAATTAAATCACATAAGTCACACTGAATTTTGTTGCTACTTCTTTACAATTAAATCACATAAGTCACACTGAATTTTGTTGCTACTTCTTGTCAATTAAATCACAAAAGTCACACTGAATATTGTTGCTACTTCTTTACAATTAACTCACATAAGTCACACTGAATTTTGTTGCTACTTCTTTACAATTAAATCACACAAATCACACTGAATTTTGTTGCTACTTCGTTACAATTAAATTCAGTCAAGTCACACTGAATTTTGTTGCTACTTCTTTATTATTAAATCACATAAGTCACACTGAATGTTGTTGCTACTTCTTTACAATTAAATCACATAAGTCACACTGAATTTTATTGCTACTTCTTTACAATTAAATCACATAAGTAACACTGAATTTGTTGCTACTTGTTTACAATTGAATCACATCAGTCACACTGGATTTTCTTGTTACTTCTTTACAATTAAATCACATAAGTCACACTGGATTTTGTTGCTACTTCTTTACTATTAAATCACATAAGTCACACTGAATTTTGTTGCTACTTCTTTACAATTAAATCACATAAATAACACTGAATTTTGTTGCTACTTCTTTACAATTGAATCACATAAGTCACACTGGATTTTGTTGTTACTTCTTTACAATTAAATCACATAAGTCACACTGGATTTTGTTGCTACTTCTTTACAATTAAATCACATAAGTCACACTGAATTTTGTTGCTACTTCTTTACAATTAAATCACATAAGTCACACTGGATTTTGTTGTTACTTCTTTACAATTAAATCACATAAGTCACACTGGATGTTGTTGCTTCTTCTTTACAATTTACTCACATAAGTCACACTGAATTTTGTTGCTACTTCTTTACAATTAAATCACATAAGTCACACTGAATTTTGTTGCTACTTCTTTACAATTAAATCAAGTCAAGTCACACTTAAGGTTGTTGCTTCTTCTTTACAATTAAATCCAGTTACGTCACACTTAATTTTGTTGCTACTTCTTTACAATTCAATCACATAAGTCACACTGGAACTTGTTGCTACTTCTTTACAATTAAATCACATAAGTCACACTGAATTTTATTGCTACTTCTTTAAAATTAAATCACATAAATCACACTGAATTTTGTTGCTACTTCGTAACAATTAAATTCAGTCAAGTCAAACTAAATTTCGTTGCTACTACTTTACAATTAAATCACATAAGTCACACTGAATTTTGTTGCTACTTCTTTACAATTAAATCACATAAGTCACACTGAATTCTATTGCTACTTCTTTACAATTAAATCACATAAATCACACTGAATTTTGTTGCTACTTCTTTACAATTAAATCAAGTTAAGTCATACTTAAGGTTGTTGCTTCTTCTTTACAATTAAATCCAGTTACGTCACACTTAATTTTGTTGCTACTTCTTTACAATTAAATCACATAAGTCAAACTGGATCTTGTTGCTACTTCTTTACAATTAAATCACATAAGTCACACTGAAGTTTGTTGCTACTTCTTTTAAATTAAATCACATAAATCACACTGAATTTTGTTGCTACTTCGATACAATTAAATTCAGTCAAGTCACACTGAATTTCGTTGCTACTTCTTTACAATTAAATCACATAAGTCACACGGAATTTTGTTGCTACTTCTTTACAATTAAATCACATAGGTCACACTGGATTTTGTTGCTACTTCTTTTACAATTAAATCACATAAGTTACACTGGATTTTGTTGCTTCTTCTTTACTATTAACTCACATAAGTCACACTGAATTTTGTTGCTCCTTCTTTACAATTTAATCACATAAATCACACTGAATTGTGTTGCTACTTCTTTACAATTAAATCACATAAGTCACACTGGATTTTTTTGCTACTTCTTTACAATTAAATCAACTAAGTCACACTGAAGTTAGTTGCTACTTCTTTACAATTAAATCACATAAGTCACACTGAATATTGTTGCTTCTTCTTTACAATTAACTCACATAAGTCACACTGAATTTTGTTGCTACTTCTTTACAATTAACTCACATAAGTCACACTGAATTTTGTTGCTACTTCTTTACAATTAAATCACATAAGTCACACTGAATTTTGTTGCTACTTCTTTACAATTAAATCAAGTCAAGTCACACTTAAGTTTGTTGCTACTTCTTAACAATTAAATCCAGTCACGTCACACTTAATTTTGTTGCTACTTTTTTACAATTAAATCACATAAATTACACTGAATTTGTTGCTACTTCTTTACAATTAAATCACATAAGTCACACTGAATTTTGTTGCTACTTCTTTACAATAAAATCACATAAATCACACTGAATTTTGTTGCTACTTCGTTACAATTCAATTCAGTCAAGTCACACTGAATTTTGTTGCTACTTCTTTACAATTAAATCACATAAGTCACACTGATGGTTGTTGCTACTTCTTTACAATTAAATCACATAAGTCACACTTAATTTGTTGCTACTTCTTTACAATTGAATCACATAAGTCACACTGAATTTTTTTGTTACTTCTTTACAATTAAATCACATAAGGCACACTGGATTTTATTGCTACTTCTTTACAATTAAATCACATAAGTCACACTGAATTTTGTTGCTACATCTTTACAATTAAATCACATAAGTCACACTGGATTTTGTTGCTCTTTCTTTACAATTAAATTTCATAAGTCACACTGGATTTTGTTGCTACTTCTCTAAGATTAAATCACATAAATCACACTGAATTTTGTTGCTACTTCTTTACAATTTAATCACATAAATGACACTGAATTTTGTTGCTACTTCTTTACAATTAAATCACATAAGTCACACTGGATTTTGTTGCTACTTCTTTACAATTGAATCACATAGGTCACACTGGATTTTGTTGCTACTTCTTTACAATTAAATCAACTAAGTCACACTGAAGTTTGTTGCTACTTCTTTACAATTAACTCACATCAGTCACACTGAATTTTGTTGCTACTTCTTTACAATTAAATCACATAAGTCACACTGAATTTTGTTGCTACTTCTTTACAATTAAATCAAGTCTAGTCACACTTAAGTTTGTTGCTACTTCTTTACAATTAAATCACATACGTCACACTTAATTTGTTGCTACTTCTTTACAATTAACTCACATAAGTCACACTGGATTTTGTTGCTACTTCTTTACAATTAAATCACATAAGTCACACAGAATTTTGTTGCTACTTCTTTACAATTAAATATCATAAGTCACACTGGATTTTGTTGCTACTTCTTTACAATTTAATCAAGTCAAGTCACACTTAATTTTGTTGCTACATCTTTACAATTAAATTAAGTCAAGTCACACTTAATTTTGTTGCTACTTCCTTACAATTAAATCACATAAGTCACACTGGATATTTTTGCTACTTCTTTACAATTAAATCACATAAGTCACACTGAATTTTGTTGCTACTTCTTTACAATTAAATCACATGAGTCACACTGAATTTTGTTGCTACTTCTTTACAATTAAATCACATAAGTCACACTTAATTATTTGCTACTTCTTTACAATTAAATCACATAAGTCACACTGAATATTGTTGCTACTTCTTTACAATTAACTCACATAAGTCACGCTGAATTTTGTTGCTACTTATTTACAATTAAATCACACAAATCACACTGAATTTTGTTGCTACTTCGTTACAATTAAATTCAGTCAAGTCACACTGAATTTTGTTGCTACTTTTTTATTATTAAATCACATAAGTCACACTGAATTTTGTTGCTACTTCTTTACAATTAAATCACATAAGTCACACTGAATTTTATTGCTACTTCTTTACAATTAAATCACATAAGTTACACTGAATTTGTTGCTACTTGTTTACAATTGAATCACATCAGTCACACTGGATTTTCTTGTTACTTCTTTACAATTAAATCCCATAAGTCACACTGGATTTTGTTGCTACTTCTTTACAATTAAATCACATAAGTCATACTGAATTTTGTAGCTACTTCTTTACAAATAAATCACATAAATCACACTGGATTTTGTTGCTACTTCTTTACAATTTAATCAAGTCAAGTCACACTTAATTTTGTTGCTACTTCTTTACAATTTAATTATGTCAAGTCACTCTAAATTTTCTTGCTACTTCTTTACAATTAAATCTCATAAGTCACACTGACTGTTGTTGCTACTTCTTTACAATTAACTCGCATAAGTCACACTTAATTTGTTGCTACTTCTTTACAATTAAATCACATAAATCACACTGAATTTTGTTGCAACTTCGTTACAATAAAATTCAGTCAAGTCACACTGAATTTTCTTGCTACTTTTTTACAATTAAATCACATAAGTCACACTGAATTTTGTTGCTACTTCTTTACAATTAAATCACATAAGTCACACTGAATTTGTTACTACTTCTTTAGAATTAAATCACATCAGTCACACTGTATTTTGTTGCTACTTCTTTACAATGAACTCACATAAGTCACACTGAATTTTGTTGCTACTTCTTTACAATTAAATCACATAAGTCACACTGAATTTTGTTGCTACTTCTTTAACATTAAATCAAGTCAAGTCACACTTAAGTTTGTTGCTTCTTCTTTACAATTAAATCCAGTTACGTCACACTTAATTTTGTTGCTACTTCTTTACAATTAAATCACATAAGTAAAACTGGATCTTGTTGCTACTTCTTTACAATTAAATCACATTAGTCACACTGAATTTTGTTGCTACTTCTTTAAAATTAAATCACATAAATCACACTGAATTTTGTTGCTACTTCGTTACAATTAAATTCAGTCAAGTCACACTAAATTTCGTTGCTCATTCTTTACAATTAAATCACATAAGTCACACTGAATTTTGTTGCTACTTCTTTACAATTAAATCACATAGGTCAGACTGGATTTTGTTGCTACTTCTTTACAATTAAATCACATAAGTCACACTGGATTTTTTTGCTACTTCTTTACAATTAAATCAACTAAGTCACACTGAAGTTTGTTGCTACTTCTTTACAATTAAATCACATAAGTCACACTGAATATTGTTGCTACTTCTTTACAATTAACTCACATAAGTCACGTTGAATTTTGTTGCTACTTCTTTACAATTAAATCACATAAGTCACACTGATTTTTGTTGCTACTTCTTTACAATTTAATCAAGTCAAGTCACACTTAAGTTTGTTGCTACTTCTTAACAATTAAATCCAGTCACGTCACACTTAATTTTGTTGCTACTTCTTTACAATTAAATCACACAAATTACACTTAATTTGTTGCTACTTCTTAATTATTAAATCACATAAGTCACACTGATTTTTGTTGCTACTTCTTTACAATTTAATCAAGTCAAGTCACACTTAAGTTTGTTGCTACTTCTTAACAATTAAATCCAGTCACGTCACACTTAATTTTGTTGCTACTTCTTTACAATTAAATCACATAAGTCACACTGAATTTGTTGCTACTTCTTTACAATTGAATCACATAAGTCACACTGAATTTTTTTGTTACTTCTTTACAATTAAATCACATAAGGCACACTGGATTTTGTAGCTACTTCTTTACAATTAAATCACATTAGCCAAACTGACCTTTGTTGCTACATCTTTACAATTAAATCACATAAGTCACACTGGATTTTGTTGCTCTTTCTTTACAATTAAATTACATAAGTCACACTGGATTTTGTTGCTACTTCTTTACAATTAACTCACATAAGTCACACTTAATTTTGTTGCTACTTCTTTACAATTAAATCACATAAGTCACACTGAATATTGTTGCTACTTCTTTACAATTAACTCACATAAGTCACACTAAATTTTGTTGCTACTTCTTTTCAATTAAATCACACAAATCACACTGAATTTTGTTGCTACTTCGTTTCAATTAAATTCAGTCAAGTCACACTGAATTTTGTTGCTACTTCTTTATTATTAAATCACATAAGTCACACTGAATTTTGTTGCTACTTCTTTACAATTAAATTACATAAGTCACACTGAATTTTATTGCTACTTCTTTACAATTAAATCACATAAGTAACACTGAATTTGTTGCTACTTGTTTACAATTGAATCACATCAGTCACACTGGATTTTCTTGTTACTTCTTTACAATTAAATCACATAAGTCACACTGGATTTTGTTGCTACTTCTTTACAATTAAATCACATAAGTCATACTGAATTTTGTTGCTACTTCTTTACAATGAAATCACATAAATAACACTGGATTTTGTTGCTACTTCTTTACAATTTAATCAAGTTAAGTCACACTTAATTTTGTTGCTACTTCTTTACAATTTAATTATGTCAAGTCACTCTAAATTTTCTTGCTTCTTCTTTACAATTAAATCTCATAAGTCACACTGCCTGTTGTTGCTACTTCTTTATCATTAAATCACATGAGTCACACTGGATTTTGTTGCTACTTCTTTACAATTAACTCGCATAAGTCACACTTAATTTGTTGCTACTTTTTTACAATTAAATCACATAAATCACACTGAATTTTGTTGCAACTTCGTTACAATAAAATTCAGTCAAGTCACACTGAATTTTCTTGCTACTTTTTTACAATTAAATCACATATGTCACACTGAATTTTGTTGCTACTTCTTTACAATTAAATCACATAAGTCACACTGAATTTTGTTACTACTTCTTTAGAATTAAATCACATCAGTCACACTGTACTCTGTTGCTACTTCTTTACAATGAACTCACATAAGTCACACTGAATTTTGTTGCTACTTCTTTACAATTAAATCACATATGTCACACTGAATTTTGTTGCTACTTCTTTAACATTAAATCAAGTCAAGTCACACTTAAGTTTGTTGCTTCTTCTTTACAATTAAATCCAGTTACGTCACACTTAATTTTGTTGCTACTTCTTTACAATTAAATCTTATAAGTCACACTGGATCTTGTGGCTACTTCTTTACAATTAACTCACATAAGTCACACTGAATTTTGTTTCTACTTCTTTACAATTAAATCACACAAATCACACTGAATTTTGTTGCCACTTCGTTTCAATTAAATTCAGTCAAGTCACACTGAAGTTTGTTACTACTTCTTTATTATTAAATCACATAAGTCACACTGAATTTTGTTGCTACTTCTTTACAATATAATCACATAAGTCACACTGAATTTTATTGCTACTTCTTTACAATTAAATCACATAAGTCACACTGAATTTGTTGCTACTTCTTTACAATTGAATCACATCAGTCACACTGGATTTGTTGCTACTTCTTTACAATTGAATCACATCAGTAACACTGAATTTTGTTGCTACTTCTTTACAATTTAATCACATAAATCAAACTGAATTTTGTTGCTACTTCTTTTCAATTGAATCACATCAGTCACACTGAATTTTGTTGTTACTTCTTTACAATTAAATCACATAAATCACACTAGATTTTGTTGCTACTTCTTTACAATTAAATCACATAAGTCACACTGAATTTTGTTGCTACTTCTTTACAATTAAATTACATAAGTCACACTGAATTTTTTTGCTACTTCTTTACAATTAAATCACATAAGTCACACTGGATTTTGTTGCTACTTCTTTACAATTAACTCACATAAGTCACACTGTATTTTGTTGCTACTTCTTTACAATTAAATCACATTAGTCACACTGTATTTTGTTGCTACTTCTGTACAATTAAATCACATAAGTCACACTGGATTTAATTGTTACTTCTTTACAATTCAATTACATAACTCACACTGGATTTTGTTGCTACTTCTTTACAAGTAAATCACATAAGTCACACTGAATTTTGTTGCTACTTCTTTACAATTAAATATCATAAGTCACACTGGATTTTGTTGCTACTTCTTTACAATTTAATCAAGTCAAGTCACACTTAATTTTGTTGCTACTTCTTTACAATTAAATTCAGTCAAGTCACACTGAATTTTGTTGCTACTTCTTTACAATTTAATCACATAGGTCAGACTGGATTTTGTTGCTACTTCTTTACAATTAAATCACATAAGTCACACTGGATTTTGTTGCTTCTTCTTTACAATTAACTCACATAAGTCACACTGAATTTTGTTGCTACTTCTTTACAATTTGATCACATAAATGACACTGAATTGTGTTGCTACTTCTTTACAATTAAATCACATAAGTCACACTGGATTTATTTGCTACTTCTTTACAATTAAATCAACTAAGTCACACTGAAGTTTGTTGCTACTTCTTTACAATTAAGTCACATAAATCACACTGAATATTGTTGCTACTTCTTTACAATTAACTCACATGAGTCACACTGAATTTTGTTGCTACTTCTTTACAATTAAATCACATAAGTCACACTGAATTTTGTTGCTACTTCTTTACAATTAAATCAAGTCAAGTCACACTTAAGTTTGTTGCTACTTCTTAACAATTAAATCCAGTCACGTCACACTTAATTTTGTTGCTACTTCTTTACAATTAAATCACATAAATTACACTGAATTTGTTGCTACTTCTTTACAATTCAATCACATAAGTCACACTGAATTTTGTTGCTACTTCTTTACAATAAAATCACATAAATCACACTGAATTTTGTTGCTACTTCGTTACAATTCAATTCAGTCAAGTCACACTGAATTTTGTTGCTTCTTCTTTACAATTAAATCACATAAGTCACACTGATGGTTGTTGCTACTTCTTTACAATTAAATCACATAACTCACACTGAATTTGTTGCTACTTCTTTACAATTGAATCACATAAGTCACACTGAATTTTTTTGTTACTTCTTTACAATTAAATCACATAGGTCACACTGGATTTTGTTGCTACTTCTTTACAATTAAATCACATAAGTCACACTGAATTTTGTTGCTTCTTCTTTACAATTAACTCACATAAGTCACACTGAATTTTGTTGCTACTTCTTTACAATCAAATCAATTCAAGTCACACTATAGTTTGTTGCTACTTCTTAACAATTAAATCCAGTCACGTTACACTTAATTTTGTTGCTACTTCTTTACAATTAAATCACACAAATTACACTGAATTTGTTGCTACTTCTTAATTATTAAATCAGATAAGTCACACTGAATTTTGTTGCTACTTCTTTACAATAAAATCACATAAATCACACTGAATTTTGTTGCTACTTCGTTACAATTCAATTCAGTCAAGTCACACTGAATTTTGTTGCTACTTCTTTACAATTAAATCACATAAGTCACACCGATTGTTGTTGCTACTTCTTTACAATTAAATCACATAAGTCACACTGAATTTGTTGCTACTTCTTTACAATTGAATCACATAAGTCACACTGAATTTTTTTGTTACTTCTTTACAATTAAATCACATAAGGCACACTGGATTTTGTAGCTACTTCTTTACAATTAAATCACATTAGTCACACTGAATTTTGTTGCTACATCTTTACAATTAAATCACATAAGTCACACAGGATTTTGTTGCTCTTTCTTAACAATTAAATTACATAAGTCACACTGGATTTTGTTGCTACTTCTCTAAAATTAAATCACATAAATCACACTGAATTTTGTTGCTACTTCGTTACCATTAAATGCAGTCAAGTCACACTAAATTGCCTTGTAACTTCTTTACAATTAAATCACATAAGTCACACTTGATTTTGTTGCTACTTCTTTACAATTAAATCACATAAGTCACACTGAATTTTATTGCTACTTCTTTACAATTAAATCACATAAGTCACACTGAATTTGTTGCTACTTCTTTACAATTGAATCACATAAGTCACACTGGATTTTGTTGTTACTTCTTTACAATTAAATCATATAAGTCACACTGGATTGTGTTGCTACTTCTTTACAATTAAATCACATGAGTCACACTGAATTTTGTTGCTACTTCTTTACAATTTAATCACATAAATGACACTGAATTTTGTTGCTACTTCTTTACAATTAAATCACATAAGTCACACTGGATTTTGTTGCTACTTCTTTACAATTGAATCACATAGGTCACACTGGATTTTGTTGCTACTTCTTTACAATTAAATCAACTAAGTCACACTGAAGTTTGTTGCTACTTCTTTACAATTAACTCACATAAATCACACTGAATTTTGTTGCTACTTCTTTACAATTAAATCACATAAGTCACACTGAATTTTGTTGCTACTTCTTTACAATTAAATCAAGTCAAGTCACACTTAAGTTTGTTGCTACTTCTTTACAATTAAATCAAGTCAAGTCACACTTAATTTTGTTGCTACTTCCTTACAATTAAATCACATAAGTCACACTGGATCTTTTTGCTACTTCTTTACAATTAAATCACATAATCACACTGAATTTTGTTGCTACTTCTTTACAATTAAATCACATAAGTCACACTGAATTTTGTTGCTACTTCTTTACAATTAAATCACATAAGTCACACTGAATTTTGTTGCTACTTCTTTACAATTAAATCACATAAGTCACACTGAATATTGTTGCTACTTCTTTACAATTAACTCACATAAGTCAAACTGAATTTTGTTGCTACTTCTTTACAATTAAATCACATAAATCACACTGAATTTTGTTGCTACTTCTTTACAATTGAATCACATAAGTCACACTGGATTTTGTTGTTACTTCTTTACAATAAAATCACATAAGTCACACTGGATTTTGTTGCTACTTCTTTACAATTAAATCACATAAGTCACACTGAATTTTGTTGCTACTTCTTTAAAATTAAATCACATAAGTCACACTGAATTTTGTTCCTATTCTTTACAATTAAATCACATAAGTCACACTGGATTTTGTTGCTACTTCTTTACAATTAACTCACATAAGTCACACTGAATTTTGTTGCTACTTCTTTACAATTAAATCACATAAGTCACACTGTATTTTGTTGCTACTTCTTTACAATTAAATCACATAAGTCACACTGGATTTTGTTGTTAATTTTTTACAATTCAATTACATAACTCACACTGGATTTTGTTGCTACTTCTTTACAATTAAATCACATAAGTCACACTGAATTTTGTTGCTACTTCTTTACAATAAAATATCATAAGTCACACTGGATTTTGTTGCTACTTATTTACAATTTAATCAAGTCAAGTCACACTTAATTTTGTTGCTACTTCTTTACAATTAAATTCAGTCAAGTCACACTGAATTTTGTTGCTACTTCTTTACAATTAAATCACATAAGTCACACTGGATTTTGTTGCTACTTCTTTACAATTAAATCACATAAGTCACACTGGATGTTGTTGCTTCTTCTTTACAATTAACTCACATAAGTCACACTGAATTTTGTTGCTACTTCTTTACAATTAAATCACATAAGTCACACTGAATTTTGTTGCTACTTCTTTACAATTAAATCAAGTCAAGTCACACTTAAGGTTGTTGCTTCTTCTTTACAATTAAATCCAGTTACGTCACACTAAATTTTGTTGCTACTTCTTTACAATTAAATCACATAAGTCACACTGGAACTTGTTGCTACTTCTTTACAATTAAATCACATAAGTCACACTGAATTTTATTGCTACTTCTTTAAAATTAAATCACATAAATCACACTGAATTTTGTTGCTACTTCGTTAAAATTAAATTCAGTCAAGTCACACTAAATTTCTTTTCTACTACTTTACAATTAAATCACATAAGTCACACTGAATTTTGTTGCTACTTTTTTACAATTAAATCACATAAGTCACACTGAATCCTATTGCTACTTCTTTACAATTAAATCACATAAGTCACACTGAATTTTGTTGCTACTTCTTTACAATTAAATCAAGTTAAGTCACACTTAAGGTTGTTGCTTCTTCTTTACAATTTAATCCAGTTACGTCACACTTAATTTTGTTGCTACTTCTTTACAATTAAATCACATAAGTCAAACTGGATCTTGTTGCTACTTCTTTACAATTAAATCACATTAGTCACACTGAATTTTGTTGCTACTTCTTTAAAATTAAATCACATAAATCACACTGAATTTTGTTGCTACTTCGTTACAATTAAATACAGTCAAGTCACACTAAATTTCGTTGCTACTTCTTTACAATTAAATCACATAAGTCACACTGAATTTTGTTGCTACTTCTTTACAATTAAATCACATAGGTCACACTGGATTTTGTTGCTACTTCTTTACAATTAAATCACATAAGTCACACTGGATTTTGTTGCTTCTTCTTTACAATTAACTCACATAAGTCACACTGAATTTTCTTGCTACTTCTTTACAATTTAATCACATAAATGACACTGAATTGTGTTGCTACTTCTTTACAATTAAATCACATAAGTCACACTGAATATTGTTGCTACTTTACAATTAACTCACATAAGTCACACTGAATTTTGTTGCTACTTCTTTACAATTAAATCACATAAGTCACACTGAATTTTGTTGCTACTTCTTTACAATTAAATCAAGTCAAGTCACACTTAAGTTTGTTGCTACTTCTTAACAATTAAATCCAGTCACGTCACACTTAATTTTGTTGCTACTTCTTTACAATTAAATCACACAAATTACACTGAATTTGTTCCTACTTCTTTACAATTAAATCACATAAGTCACACTGAATTTTGTTGCTACTTCTTTACAATAAAATCACATAAATCACACTGAATTTTGTTGCTACTTCGTTACAATTCAATTCAGTCAAGTCACACTGAATTTTGTTGCTACTTCTTTACAATTAAATCACATAAGTCACACTGACGGTTGTTGCTACTTCTTTACAATTAAATCACATAAGTCACACTGAATTTGTTGCTACTTTTTTACAATTGAATCACATAAGTCACACTGAATTTTTTTGTTACTTCTTTACAATTAAATCTAATAAGGCACACTGGATTTTGTAGCTACTTCTTTACAATTAAATCACATAAGTCACACTGAATTTTGTTGCTACATCTTTACAATTAAATCACATAAGTCGCACTGGATTTTGTTGCTCTTTATTTACAATTAAATTACATAAGTCACACTAGATTTTGTTGCTACTTCTCTAAAATTAAATCACATAAATCACACTGAATTTTGTTGCTACTTCTTTACAATTAAATAAACTAAGTCACACTGAAGTTTGTTGCTACTTCTTTACAATTAACTCACATAAGTCACACTGAATTTTGTTGCTACTTGGTTACAATTAAATCACATAAGTCACACTGAATTTTGTTGCTACTTCTTTACAATTAAATCAAGTCAAGTCACACTTAAGTTTGTTGCTACTTCTTTACAATTAAATCACATAAGTCACACTGGATTTTGTTGCTACTTCCTTACAATTAAATCACATAAGTCACACTGGATCTTTTTGCTACTTCTTTACAATTAAATCACATAAGTCACACTGAAATTTGTTGCTACTTCTTTACAATTAAATTACATAAGTCACACTGAATTTTGTTGCTACTTCTTTACAATTAAATCACATAAGTCACACTGAATTTTGTTGCTACTTCGTTACAATTAAATCACATAAGTCACACTGAATATTGTTGCTACTTCTGTACAATTAACTCACATAAGTCACACTGAATTTTGTTGCTACTTCTTTACAATTAAATCACACAAATCACACTGAATTTTGTTGCTACTTCGTTACAATTAAATTCAGTCAAGTCACACTGAATTTTGTTGCTACTTCTTTATTATTAAATCACATAAGTCACACTGAATTTTGTTGCTACTTCTTTACAATTAAATCACATAAGTCATACTGAATTTTATTGCTACTTCTTTACAAGTAAATCACATAAGTAACACTGAATTTGTTGCTACTTGTTTACAATTGAATCACATCAGTCACACTGGATTTTCTTGTTACTTCTTTACAATTAAATAACATAAGTCACACTGGATTTTCTTGCTACTTCTTTACAATTAAATCACATAAGTCACACTGAAATTTGTTGCTACTTCTTTACAATTAAATCACATAAATCACACTAAATTTGTTGCTTCTTCTTTACAATTGAATCACATAAGTCACACTGGATTTTGTTGTTACTTCTTTACAATTAAATCACATAAGTCACACTGGATTTTGTTGCTACTTCTTTACAATTAAATCACATAAGTGACACTGAATTTTGTTTCTACTTCTTTACAATTAAATCACATAAGTCACACTGAATTTTGTTGCTATTCTTTACAATTTAATCACATAAGTCACACTGGATTTTGTTGCTACTTCTTTACAATTAACTTACATAAGTCACACTGAATTTTGTTGCTACTTCTTTACAATTAAATCACATAAGTCACACTGGATTTTGTTGCTACTTCTTTACAATTAAATCACATAAGTCACACTGAATTTTGTTGCTACTTCTTTACAATTAAATATCATAAGTCACACTGTATTTTGTTGCTACTTCTTTACAATTTAATCAAGTCAAGTCACACTTAATTTTGTTGCTATATCTTTACAATTAAATTAAGTCAAGTCACACTTAATTTTTTTGCTACTTCTTTACAATTAAATCACATAAGTCACACTGGATCTTTTTGCTACTTCTTTACAATTAAATCACATAAGTCACACTGAATTTTGTTGCTACTTCTTTACAATTAAATCACATAAGTCACACTGAATTTTGTTGCTTCTTCTTTACAATTAAATCACATAAGTCACATTGAATATTGTTGCTACTTCTTTACAATTAACTCACATAAGTCACACTGAATTTTGTTGCTACTTCTTTACAATTAAATCACACAAATCACACTGAATTTTGTTGCTACTTCGTTACAATTAAATTCAGTCAAGGCACACTGAATTTTGTTGCTACTTCTTTATTATTAAATCACATAAGTCACACTGAATTTTGTTGCTACTTCTTTACAATTAAATCACATAATTCACACTGGATTTTCTTGCTACTTCTTTACAATTAAATCACATAAGTCACACTGAAATTTGTTGCTACTTCTTTACAATTAAATCACATAAATCACACTGAATTTTGTTGTTACTTCTTTACAATTGAATCACATAAGTCACACTGGATTTTGTTGTTACTTCTTTACAATTAAATCACATAAGTCACACTGGATTTTGTTGCTACTTCTTTACAATTAAATCACATAAGTCACACTGAATTTTGTTGCTACTTCTTTACAATTAAATCACATAAGTCACACTGAATTTTGTTGCTATTCTTTACAATTAAATCACATAAGTCACACTGGATTTTGTTGCTACTTCTTTACAATTACCTCACATAAGTCACACTGAATTTTGTTGCTACTTCTTTACAATTAAATCACATAAGTCACACTGTATTTTGTTGCTACTTCTTTACAATTAAATCACATAAGTCACACTGGATTTTGTTGTTACTTCTTTACAATTCAATTACATAACTCACACTGGATTTTGTTGCTACTTCTTAACAATTAAATCACATAAGTCACACTGAATTTTGTTGCTACTTCTTTACAATTAAATATCATAAGTCACACTGGATTTTGTTGCTACTTATTTACAATTTAATCAAGTCAAGTCACACTTAATTTTGTTGCTACTTCTTTACAATTAAATTCAGTCAAGTCACACTGAATTTTGTTGATACTTCTTTACAATTAAATCACATAAGTCACACTGCATTTTGTTGCTACTTCTTTACAATTAAATCACATAAGTCACACTGGATGTTGTTGCTTCTTCTTTACAATTAACTCACATAAGTCACACTGAATTTTGCTTCTACTTCTTTACAATTAAATCACATAAGTCACACTGAATTTTGTTGCTACTTCTTTACAATTAAATCAAGTCAAGTCACACTAAAGGTTGTTGCTTGTTCTTTACAATTAAATCCAGTTACGTCACACTTAATTTTGTTACTACTTCTTCACAATTAAATCACATAAGTCACACTGGAACTTGTTGCTACTTCTTTACAATTAAATAACATAAGTCACACTGAATTTTATTGCTACTTTTTTTAAATTAAATCACATAAATCCCACTGAATTTTGTTTCTACTTCGTTAAAATTAAATTCAGTCAAGTCACACTAAATTTCGTTGCTACTACTTTACAATAAAATCACATAAGTCACACTGAATTTTCTTGCTACTTCTTTACAATTAAATCACATAGGTCACACTGAATTCTATTGCTACTTCTTTACAATTAAATCACATAAGTCACACTGAATTTGTTGCTTCTTCTTTACAATTGAATCACATAAGTCACACTTGATTTTGTTGTTACATTTTTACAATTAAATCCCATAAGTCACACTGGATTTTGTTGCTACTTCTTTACAATTAAATCACAGGAGTCACACTGAATTTTGTTGCTACTTCTTTACAATTTAATCACATAAATGACACTGAATTTTGTTGCTACTTCTTTACAATTAAATATCATAAGTCAAACTGGATTTTGTTGCTACTTCTTTACAATTTAATCAAGTCAAGTCACACTTAATTTTGTTGCTACTCTTTTACAATTAAATTCAGTCAAGTCACACTGAATTTTGTTGATACTTCTTTACAATTAAATCACATAAGTCACACTGCATTTTGTTGCTACTTCTTTACAATTAAATCACATAAGTCACACTGGATGTTGTTGCTTCTTCTTTACAATTAACTCACATAAGTCACACTGAATTTTGCTTCTACTTCTTTACAATTAAATCACATAAGTCACACTGAATTTTGTTGCTACTTCTTTACAATTAAATCAAGTCAAGTCACACTAAAGGTTGTTGCTTGTTCTTTACAATTAAATCCAGTTACGTCACACTTAATTTTGTTACTACTTCTTCACAATTAAATCACATAAGTCACACTGGAACTTGTTGCTACTTCTTTACAATATAATAACATGAGTCACACTGAATTTTATTGCTACTTTTTTTAAATTAAATCACATAAATCCCACTGAATTTTGTTTCTACTTCGTTAAAATTAAATTCAGTCAAGTCACACTAAATTTCGTTGCTACTACTTTACAATAAAATCACATAAGTCACACTGAATTTTCTTGCTACTTCTTTACAATTAAATCACATAAGTCACACTGAATTTTATTGCTACTTCTTTACAATTAAATCACATAAGTCACACTGAATTTGTTGCTACTTCTTTACAATTGAATCACATAAGTCACACTGGATTTACTTGTTACTTCTTTACAATTAAATCACATAAGTCACACTGGATTTTGTTGCTACTTCTTTACAATTAAATCACATAAGTCACACTGGATTTTTTTGCTACTTCTTTACAATTAAATCAACTAAGTCACACTGAAGTTTGTTGCTACTTCTTTACAATTAAATCACATAAGTCACACTGAATATTGTTGCTACTTCTTTACAATTAACTCACATAAGTCACACTGAATTTTGTTGCTACTTCTTTACAATTAAATCACATAAGTCACACTGAATTTTGTTGCTACTTCTTTACAAGTAAATCACGTCAAGTCACACTTAAGTTTGTTGCTCCATCTTAACAATTCAATCCAGTCACGTCACACTTAATTTTGTTGCTACTTCTTTACAATTAAATCACATAAGTCACACTGAAGGTTGTTGCTACTTTTTTACAATTAAATCACATAAGTCACACTGAATTTTATTGCTACTTCTTTACAATAAAATCACACTAGTCACACTGAATTTGTTGCTACTTCTTTACAATTGAATCACACAAGTCACACTGAATTTTGTGTCTACTTCTTTACAATACAATTACATGCGTCACACTGGATTTTTTTGCAACTTCTTTACAATTAACTTACATAAGTCACACTGAATTTTGTTGCTACTTCTTTACAATTAAATCACATAAGTCACACTGGATTTTGTTGCTATATCTTTACAATAAAATCGAGTAAAGTCAATCTTAAGTTTGTTACTACTTTTTGACAATGAAATCTAGTTACGTCACACTTAATTTTGTTGCTACTTCTTTACAATTTAATCCAGTCAAGTCACACTTTATTTTGTTGCTACTTCTTTACAATTTTATCACATAAGTCACACTGGATTTTGTTGCTACTTCTTTACAATTCAATCACATAAGTCACACTGAATTTTGTTGCTACTTCTTTACAATTAAATCACATAAGTCACACTGAATTTTGTTGCTACTTCTTTTCAATTAAATAACATAAGTCACACTGAATTTTGTTGCTACTTCTTTACAATTAAATCACATAAGTCACACTGGATTTTGTTGCTACTTCTTTACAATTAAATCAAATAAGTCACACTGAATATTGTTGCTACTTCTTTACAATTAAATCACATAAGTCACACTGGATTTTGTTGCTACTTCTTTACAATTAAATCACATAAGTCACACTGAATTTTGTTGCTACTTCTTTACAATTAAATCAAGTCAAGTCACACTAAAGGTTGTTGCTTGTTCTTTACAATTAAATCCAGTTACGTCACACTTAATTTTCTTACTACTTCTTCACAATTAAATCACATAAGTCACACTGGAACTTGTTGCTACTTCTTTACAATTAAATAACATAAGTCACACTGAATTTTATTGCTACTTTTTTTAAATTAAATCACATAAATCCCACTGAATTTTGTTTCTACTTCGTTAAAATTAAATTCAGTCAAGTCACACTAAATTTCGTTGCTACTACTTTACAATAAAATCACATAAGTCACACTGAATTTTCTTGCTACTTCTTTACAATTAAATCACATAGGTCACACTGAATTCTATTGCTACTTCTTTACAATTAAATCACATAAGTCACACTGAATTTGTTGCTTCTTCTTTACAATTGAATCACATAAGTCACACTGGATTTTGTTGTTACATTTTTACAATTAAATCCCATAAGTCACACTGGATTTTGTTGCTACTTCTTTACAATTAAATCACAGGAGTCACACTGAATTTTGTTGCTACTTCTTTACAATTTAATCACATAAATGACACTGAATTTTGTTGCTACTTCTTTACAATTAAATATCATAAGTCACACTGGATTTTGTTGCTACTTCTTTACAATTTAATCAAGTCAAGTCACACTTAATTTTGTTGCTACTTCTTTACAATTAAATTCAGTCAAGTCACACTGAATTTTGTTGATACTTCTTTACAATTAAATCACATAAGTCACACTGCATTTTGTTGCTACTTCTTTACAATTAAATCACATAAGTCACACTGGATGTTGTTGCTTCTTCTTTACAATTAACTCACATAAGTCACACTGAATTTTGCTTCTACTTCTTTACAATTAAATCACATAAGTCACACTGAATTTTGTTGCTACTTCTTTACAATTAAATCAAGTCAAGTCACACTAAAGGTTGTTGCTTGTTCTTTACAATTAAATCCAGTTACGTCACACTTAATTTTGTTACTACTTCTTCACAATTAAATCACATAAGTCACACTGGAACTTGTTGCTACTTCTTTACAATTAAATAACATGAGTCACACTGAATTTTATTGCTACTTTTTTTAAATTAAATCACATAAATCCCACTGAATTTTGTTTCTACTTCGTTAAAATTAAATTCAGTCAAGTCACACTAAATTTCGTTGCTACTACTTTACAATAAAATCACATAAGTCACACTGAATTTTCTTGCTACTTCTTTACAATTAAATCACATAAGTCACACTGAATTTTATTGCTACTTCTTTACAATTAAATCACATAAGTCACACTGAATTTGTTGCTACTTCTTTACAATTGAATCACATAAGTCACACTCGATTTACTTGTTACTTCTTTACAATTAAATCACATAAGTCACACTGGATTTTGTTGCTACTTCTTTACAATTAAATCACATAAGTCACACTGGATTTTTTTGCTACTTCTTTACAATTAAATCAACTAAGTCACACTGAAGTTTGTTGCTACTTCTTTACAATTAAATCACATAAGTCACACTGAATATTGTTGCTACTTCTTTACAATTAACTCACATAAGTCACACTGAATTTTGTTGCTACTTCTTTACAATTAAATCACATAAGTCACACTGTATTTTGTTGCTACTTCTTTACAATTAAATCACGTCAAGTCACACTTAAGTTTGTTGCTCCATCTTAACAATTCAATCCAGTCACGTCACACTTAATTTTGTTGCTACTTCTTTACAATTAAATCACATAAGTCACACTGAAGGTTGTTGCTACTTCTTTACAATTAAATCACATAAGTCACACTGAATTTTATTGCTACTTCTTTACAATAAAATCACACTAGTCACACTGAATTTGTTGCTACTTCTTTACAATTGAATCACACAAGTCACACTGAATTTTGTGTCTACTTCTTTACAATACAATTACATGCGTCACACTGGATTTTTTTGCAACTTCTTTACAATTAACTTACATAAGTCACACTGAATTTTGTTGCTACTTCTTTACAATTAAATCACATAAGTCACACTGGATTTTGTTGCTACTTCTTTACAATAAAATCGAGTAAAGTTAATCTTAAGTTTGTTGCTACTTTTTGACAATGAAATCTAGTTACGTCACACTTAATTTTGTTGCTACTTCTTTACAATTTAATCCAGTCAAGTCACACTTTATTTTGTAGCTACTTCTTTACAATTTTATCACATAAGTCACACTGGATTTTGTTGCTACTTCTTTACAATTCAATCACATAAGTCACACTGAATTTTGTTGCTACTTCTTTACAATTAAATCACATAAGTCACACTGAATTTTGTTGCTACTTCTTTTCAATTAAATAACATAAGTCACACTGAATTTTGTTGCTACTTCTTTACAATTAAATCACATAAGTCACACTGAATTTTGTTGCTACTTCTTTACAATTAAATCACATAAGTCACACTGGATTTTGTTGCTACTTCTTTACAATTAAATCAAATAAGTCACACTGAATATTGTTGCTACTTCTTTACAATTAAATCACATAAGTCACACTGGATTTTGTTGCTACTTCTTTACAATTAAATCACATAAGTCACACTGAATTTTGTTGCTACTTCTTTACAATTAAATCAAGTCAAGTCACACTAAAGGTTGTTGCTTGTTCTTTACAATTAAATCCAGTTACGTCACACTTAATTTTCTTACTACTTCTTCACAATTAAATCACATAAGTCACACTGGAACTTGTTGCTACTTCTTTACAATTAAATAACATAAGTCACACTGAATTTTATTGCTACTTTTTTTAAATTAAATCACATAAATCCCACTGAATTTTGTTTCTACTTCGTTAAAATTAAATTCAGTCAAGTCACACTAAATTTCGTTGCTACTACTTTACAATAAAATCACATAAGTCACACTGAATTTTCTTGCTACTTCTTTACAATTAAATCACATAGGTCACACTGAATTCTATTGCTACTTCTTTACAATTAAATCACATAAGTCACACTGAATTTGTTGCTTCTTCTTTACAATTGAATCACATAAGTCACACTGGATTTTGTTGTTACATTTTTACAATTAAATCCCATAAGTCACACTGGATTTTGTTGCTACTTCTTTACAATTAAATCACAGGAGTCACACTGAATTTTGTTGCTACTTCTTTACAATTTAATCACATAAATGACACTGAATTTTGTTGCTACTTCTTTACAATTAAATATCATAAGTCACACTGGATTTTGTTGCTACTTCTTTACAATTTAATCAAGTCAAGTCACACTTAATTTTGTTGCTACTTCTTTACAATTAAATTCAGTCAAGTCACACTGAATTTTGTTGATACTTCTTTACAATTAAATCACATAAGTCACACTGCATTTTGTTGCTACTTCTTTACAATTAAATCACATAAGTCACACTGGATGTTGTTGCTTCTTCTTTACAATTAACTCACATAAGTCACACTGAATTTTGCTTCTACTTCTTTACAATTAAATCACATAAGTCACACTGAATTTTGTTGCTACTTCTTTACAATTAAATCAAGTCAAGTCACACTAAAGGTTGTTGCTTGTTCTTTACAATTAAATCCAGTTACGTCACACTTAATTTTGTTACTACTTCTTCACAATTAAATCACATAAGTCACACTGGAACTTGTTGCTACTTCTTTACAATTAAATAACATGAGTCACACTGAATTTTATTGCTACTTTTTTTAAATTAAATCACATAAATCCCACTGAATTTTGTTTCTACTTCGTTAAAATTAAATTCAGTCAAGTCACACTAAATTTCGTTGCTACTACTTTACAATAAAATCACATAAGTCACACTGAATTTTCTTGCTACTTCTTTACAATTAAATCACATAAGTCACACTGAATTTTATTGCTACTTCTTTACAATTAAATCACATAAGTCACACTGAATTTGTTGCTACTTCTTTACAATTGACTCACATAAGTCACACTGGATTTACTTGTTACTTCTTTACAATTAAATCACATAAGTCACACTGGATTTTGTTGCTACTTCTTTACAATTAAATAACATAAGTCACACTGGATTTTTTTGCTACTTCTTTACAATTAAATCAACTAAGTCACACTGAAGTTTGTTGCTACTTCTTTACAATTAAATCACATAAGTCACACTGAATATTGTTGCTACTTCTTTACAATTAACTCACATAAGTCACACTGAATTTTGTTGCTACTTCTTTACAATTAAATCACATAAGTCACACTGAATTTTGTTGCTACTTCTTTACAATTAAATCACGTCAAGTCACACTTAAGTTTGTTGCTCCATCTTAACAATTCAATCCAGTCACGTCACACTTAATTTTGTTGCTACTTCTTTACAATTAAATCACATAAGTCACACTGAAGGTTGTTGCTACTTCTTTACAATTAAATCACATAAGTCACACTGAATTTTATTGCTACTTCTTTACAATAAAATCACACTAGTCACACTGAATTTGTTGCTACTTCTTTACAATTGAATCACACAAGTCACACTGAATTTTGTGTCTACTTCTTTACAATACAATTACATGCGTCACACTGGATTTTTTTGCAACTTCTTTACAATTAACTTACATAAGTCACACTGAATTTTGTTGCTACTTCTTTACAATTAAATCACATAAGTCACACTGGATTTTGTTGCTACTTCTTTACAATAAAATCGAGTAAAGTTAATCTTAAGTTTGTTGCTACTTTTTGACAATGAAATCTAGTTACGTCACACTTAATTTTGTTGCTACTTCTTTACAATTTAATCCAGTCAAGTCACACTTTATTTTGTTGCTACTTCTTTACAATTTTATCACATAAGTCACACTGGATTTTGTTGCTACTTCTTTACAATTCAATCACATAAGTCACACTGAATTTTGTTGCTACTTCTTTACAATTAAATCACATAAGTCACACTGGATTTTGTTGCTACTTCTTTACAATTAAATCAAATAAGTCACACTGAATATTGTTGCTACTTCTTTACAATTAAATCACATAAGTCACACTGGATTTTGTTGCTACTTCTTTACAATAAAATCACATAAGTCACACTGAATATTGTTGCTACTTCTTTCCAATCAAATCACATCAGTCACATATAATTTTGTTGCTACTTCTTTACAATAAAATCACATAAGTCTCACTTAATTTTGTTGCTACTTCTTTACAGTTAAGCCCAGTCAAGTCACACTGGATTTTGTTGCAACTTCTTTACAATTAAATCACATAAGTCACACTGAATTTGGTTGCTACTTCTTTACAATTAAATCACATACGTCACACTGAATGTTGTTGCTACTTATTTATAATTAAATCACATAAGTCACACTGGATTTTGTTGCTACTTCTTCACAATTAAATTACATAAGTCACACTGAATTTTGTTGCTACTTTACTACTATTAAATCACATAAGTCACACTGAATTTTGTTGCTACTTCTTTACAATAAAATCACATAAGTCACACTGGATTTTGTTGCAACTTCTTTACAATTAACTTACATAAGTCTCACTGAATTTAGTTGCTACTTCTTTACAATTAAATCACATAAGTCACACTGAATTTTGTTGCTACTTCTTTACAATTAAATCAAGTCTAGCTACACTTAAGTTTGTTGCTACTTATTTACAATTAAATCCAGCAACGTCACACTTAATTTTGTTGCTTCTTCTTTACAATTTAATCCAGTCAAGTCACACTTAATTTTGTTGCTACTTCTTAACAATTTAATCACATAAGTCACACTGGATTTTGTTGCTACTTCTTTACAATTACATCACATGAGTCACAGTGGATTTTTTTGCTACTTCTTTACAATTAAATATTATAAGTCACACTTGATTTTGTTGCTACTTCTTTAAAATTTAATCAAGTCAAGTCACACTTAATTTTGTTGCTACTTCTTTACAATTAAATTCAGTCAAGTCACCCTGAATTTTGTTGCTACTTCTTTACAATTAAATCACATAAGTCACACTGAATTGTGTTGCTACTTCTTTACAATACAATTACATGCGTCACACTGGATTTTGTTGCAACTTCTTTACAATTAACTCACATAAGTCACACTGAATTTTGTTGCTACTTCTTTACAATTAAATCACATAAGTCACACTGGATTTTGTTGCTACTTCTTTACAATTAAATCAAGTCAAGTCACACTTAAGTTTGTTGCGACTTTTTGACAATTAAATATTGTTACGTCACACTTAATTTTGTTGCTACTTCTTTACAATTTAATCCAGTCAAGTCACACTTTATTTTGTTGCTACTTCTTTACAATTAAATCACATAAGTCACACTGGATTTTGTCGCTACTTCTTTACAATTAAATCACATAAGTCACACTGAATTTTGTTGCTACTTCTTTACAATTAAATCACATAAGTCACACTGAATTTTGTTGCTACTTCTTTACAATTAAATCACATAAGTCACACTGAATGTTGTTGCTACTTCTTTACAATTAAATCACATAAGTCACACTGGATTTTGTTGCTACTTCTTTACAATTAAATCAAATAAGTCACACTGAATATTGTTGCTACTTCTTTACAATTAACTTACATAAGTCACACTGAATTTTGTTGCTACTTCTTTACAATTAAATCACATAAGTCACACTGAATTTTGTTGCTACTTCTTTACAATTAAATAACGTCAAGTCACACTTAAGTTTGTTGCTCCATCTTAACAATTCAATCCAGTCACGTCACACTTAATTTTGTTGCTACTTCTTTACAATTAAATCACATAAGTCACACTGAAGGTTGTTGCTACTTCTTTACAATTAAATCACATAAGTCACACTGAATTTTATTGCTACTTCTTTACAATAAAATCACACTAGTCACACTGAATTTGTTGCTACTTCTTTACAATTGAATCACATAAGTCACACTGAATTTTGTGTCTACTTCTTTACAATACAATTACATGCGTCACACTGGATTTTTTTGCAACTTCTTTACAATTAACTTACATAAGTCACACTGAATTTTGTTGCTACTTCTTTACAATTAAATCACATAAGTCACACTGGATTTTGTTGCTACTTCTTTACAATTAAATCAAGTCAAGTCACACTTAAGTTTGTTGCTACTTTTTGACGATGAAGTCTAGTTACGTCACACTTAATTTTGTTGCTACTTCTTTACAATTAAATCCAGTCAAGTCACACTTTATTTTGTTGCTACTTCTTTACAATTTTATCACATAAGTCACACTGGATTTTGTTGCTACTTCTTTACAATTAAATCACATAAGTCACACTGAATTTTGTTGCTACTTCTTTACAATTAAATCACATAAGTCACACTGAATTTTGTTGCTACTTCTTTTCAATTAAATAACATAAGTCACACTGAATTTTGTTGCTACTTCTTTACAATTAAATCACATAAGTCACACTGGATTTTGTTGCTACTTCTTTACAATTAAATCAAATAAGTCACACTGAATATTGTTGCTACTTCTTTACAATTAAATCACATAAGTCACACTGGATTTTGTTGCTACTTCTTTACAATTAAATCACATAAGTCACACTGAATATTGTTGCTACTTCTTTCCAATCAAATCACATCAGTCACATATAATTTTGTTGCTACTTCTTGACAATAAAATCACATAAGTCTCACTTAATTTTGTTGCTACTTCTTTACAGTTAAGCCCAGTCAAGTCACACTGGATTTTGTTGCTACTTCTTTACAATTAAATCACATAAGTCACACTGAATTTGGTTGCTACTTCTTTACAATTAAATCACATACGTCACACTGAATTTTGTTGCTACTTATTTATAATTAAATCACATAAGTCACACTGAATTTTGTTGCTACTTCTTCACAATTAAATTACATAAGTCACACTGAATTTTGTTGCTACTTTATTACTATTAAATCACATAAGTCACACTGAATTTTGTTGCTACTTCTTTACAATTAAATCACATAAGTCACACTGTATTTTGTTGCTACTTCTTTACAATTAAATCACATAAGTCACACTGAATTTTGTTGCTACTTCTTTACAATTAAATCACATAAGTCACACTGGATTTTGTTGCTACTTCTTTACAATTAAATCACATAAGTCACACTGAATTTTGTTGCTACTTCTTTACAATTAAATATCATAAGTCACACTGGATTTTGTTGCTACTTCTTTACAATTTAATCAAGTCAAGTCACACTTAATTTTGTTGCTATATCTTTACAATTAAATTAAGTCAAGTCACACTTAATTTTTTTGCTACTTCTTTACAATTAAATCACATAAGTCACACTGGATCTTTTTGCTACTTCTTTACAATTAAATCACATAAGTCACACTGAATTTTGTTGCTACTTCTTTACAATAAAATCACATAAGTCACACTGAATTTTGTTGCTACTTCTTTACAATTAAATCACATAAGTCACACTGAATTTTGTTGCTACTTCTTTACAATTAAATCACATAAGTCACATTGAATATTGTTGCTACTTCTTTACAAGTAACTCACATAAGTCACACTAAATTTTGTTGCTACTTCTTTACAATTAAATCACACAAATCACACTGAATTTTGTTGCTACTTCGTTACAATTAAATTCAGTCAAGGCACACTGAATTTTGTTGCTACTTCTTTATTATTAAATCACATAAGTCACACTGAATTTTGTTGCTACTTCTTTACAATTAAATCACATAAGTCACACTGTATTTTATTGCTACTTCTTTACAATTAAATCACATAAGTAACACTGAATTTGTTGCTACTTGTTTACAATTGAATCACATCAGTCACACTGGATTTTCTTGTTACTTCTTTACAATTAAATCACATAATTCACACTGGATTTTCTTGCTACTTCTTTACAATTAAATCACATAAGTCACACTGAAATTTGTTGCTACTTCTTTACAATTAAATCACATAAATCACACTGAATTTTGTTGCTACTTCTTTACAATTGAATCACATAAGTCACACTGGATTTTGTTGTTACTTCTTTACAATTAAATCACATAAGTCACACTGGATTTTGTTGCTACTTCTTTACAATTAAATCACATAAGTCACACTGAATTTTGTTGCTACTTCTTTACAATTAAATCACATAAGTAACACTGAATTTTGTTGCTATTCTTTACAATTAAATCACATAAGTCACACTGGATTTTGTTGCTACTTCTTTACAATTACCTCACATAAGTCACACTGAATTTTGTTGCTACTTCTTTACAATTAAATCACATAAGTCACACTGTATTTTGTTGCTACTTCTTTACAATTAAATCACATAAGTCACACTGGATTTTGTTGTTACTTCTTTACAATTCAATTACATAACTCACACTGGATTTTGTTGCTACTTCTTTACAATTAAATCACATAAGTCACACTGAATTTTGTTGCTACTTCTTTACAATTAAATCACATAAGTCACACTGGATTTTGTTGCTAATTATTTACAATTTAATCAAGTCAAGTCACACTTAATTTTGTTGCTACTTCTTTACAATTAAATTCAGTCAAGTCACACTGAATTTTATTGCTACTTCTTTACAATTAAATCACATAAGTCACACTGAATTTTGTTGCTACTTCTTTACAATTAAATCACATGAGTCACACTGGATGTTGTTGCTACTTCTTTACAATTAACTCACATAAGTCACACTGAATTTTGCTTCTACTTCTTTACAATTAAATCGTATAAGTCACACTGAATTTTGTTGCTACTTCTTTACAATTAAATCAAGTCAAGTCACACTAAAGGTTGTTGCTTGTTCTTTACAATTAAATCCAGTTACGTCACACTTAATTTTGTTACTACTTCTTCACAATTAAATCACATAAGTCACACTGGAACTTGTTGCTACTTCTTTACAATTAAATCACATAAGTCACACTGAATTTTATTGCTACTTTTTTTTAATTAAATCACATAAATCCCACTGAATTTTGTTTCTACTTCGTTACAATTAAATTCAGTCAAGTCACACTAAATTTCGTTGCTACTACTTTACAATTAAATCATATAAGTCACACTGAATTTTCTTGCTACTTCTTTACAATTAAATCACATAGGTCACACTGAATTCTATTGCTACTTCTTTACAATTAAATCACATAAGTCACACTGAATTTGTTGCTTCTTCTTTACAATGGAATCACATAAGTCACACTGGATTTTGTTGTTACATTTTTACAATTAAATCCCATAAGTCACACTGGATTTTGTTGCTACTTCTTTACAATTAAATCACAGGAGTCACACTGAATTTTGTTGCTACTTCTTTACAATTTAATCACATAAATGACACTGAATTTTGTTGCTACTTCTTTACAATTAAATATCATAAGTCACACTGGATTTTGTTGCTACTTCTTTACAATTTAATCAAGTCAAGTCACACTTAATTTTGTTGCTACTTCTTTACAATTAAATTCAGTCAAGTCACACTGAATTTTGTTGCTACTTCTTTACAATTAAATCACATAAGTCACACTGAATTTTGTTGCTACTTCTTTACAATTAAATCACATAAGTCACACTGGATGTTGTTGCTTCTTCTTTTCAATTAACTAACATAGGTCACACTGAATTTTGTTGCTACTTCTTTACAATCAAATCACATAAGTCACACTGAATTTTGTTGCTACTTCTTTACAATTAAATCAAGTCAAGTCACACTTAAGGTTGTTGCTACTTCTTTACAATTAAATCCAGTTACGTCACACTGAATTTTGTTGCTACTTCTTTACAATTAAATCACATAAGTCACACTGGATCTTGTTTCTACTTCTTTACAATTAAATCACATAAGTCACACTGAATTGTGTTGCTACTTCTTTAAAATTAAATCACATAAATCACACTGAATTTTGTTGCTACTTCGTTACAATTAAATTCAGTCAAATCACACTAAATTTCGTTGCTACTTCTTTACAATTAAATCACATAAGTCCCACTGAATTTTGTTGCTACTTCTTTACAATTGAATCACATAAGTCACACTGGATTTTCTTGTTACTTCTTTACAATTAAATCACATAAGTCACACTGAATTTTGTTGCTACTTCTTTACAATTAAATATCATAAGTCACACTGGATTTTGTTGCTAATTATTTACAATTTAATCAAGTCAAGTCACACTTAATTTTGTTGCTACTTCTTTACAATTAAATTCAGTCAAGTCACACTGAATTTTGTTGCTATTTCTTTACAATTAAATCACATAAGTCACACTGAATTTTGTTGCTACTTCTTTACAATTAAATCACATAAGTCACACTGGATGTTGTTGCTTCTTCTTTACAATTAACTCACATAAGTCACACTGAATTTTGCTTCTACTTCTTTACAATTAAATCACATAAGTCACACTGAATTTTGTTGCTACTTCTTTACAATTGAATCAAGTCAAGTCACACTAAAGGTTGTTGCTTGTTCTTTACAATTAAATCCAGTTACGTCACACTTAATTTTGTTACTACTTCTTCACAATTAAATCACATAAGTCACACTGGAACTTGTTGCTACTTCTTTACAATTAAATCACATAAGTCACACTGAATTTTATTGCTACTTTTTTTTAATTAAATCACATAAATCCCACTGAATTTTGTTTCTACTTCGTTACAATTAAATTCAGTCAAGTCACACTAAATTTCGTTGCTACTACTTTACAATTAAATCATATAAGTCACACTGAATTTTCTTGCTACTTCTTTACAATTAAATCACATAGGTCACACTGAATTCTATTGCTACTTCTTTACAATTAAATCACATAAGTCACACTGAATTTGTTGCTTCTTCTTTACAGTTGAATCACATAAGTCACACTGGATTTTGTTGTTACATTTTTACAATTAAATCCCATAAGTCACACTGGATTTTGTTGCTACTTCTTTACAATTAAATCACAGGAGTCACACTGAATTTTGTTGCTACTTCTTTACAATTTAATCACATAAATGACACTGAATTTTGTTGCTACTTCTTTACAATTAAATATCATAAGTCACACTGGATTTTGTTGCTACTTCTTTACAATTTAATCAAGTCAAGTCACACTTAATTTTGTTGCTACTTCTTTACAATTAAATTCAGTCAAGTCACACTGAATTTTGTTGCTACTTCTTTACAATTAAATCACATAAGTCACACTGAATTTTATTGCTACTTCTTTACAATTAAATCACATAAGTCACACTGAATTTGTTGCTACTTCTTTACAATTGAATCACATAAGTCACACTGGATTTTGTTGTTACTTCTTTACAATTCAATTACATAACTCACACTGGATTTTGTTGCTACTTCTTTACAATTAAATCACATAAGTCACACTGAATTTTGTTGCTACTTCTTTACAATTAAATCACATAAGTCACACTGGATTTTGTTGCTAATTATTTACAATTTAATCAAGTCAAGTCACACTTAATTTTGTTGCTACTTCTTTAAAATTAAATTCAGTCAAGTCACACTGAATTTTATTGCTACTTCTTTACAATTAAATCACATAAGTCACACTGAATTTTGTTGCTACTTCTTTACAATTAAATCACATGAGTCACACTGGATGTTGTTGCTACTTCTTTACAATTAACTCACATAAGTCACACTGAATTTTGCTTCTACTTCTTTACAATTAAATCGTATAAGTCACACTGAATTTTGTTGCTACTTCTTTACAATTAAATCAAGTCAAGTCACACTAAAGGTTGTTGCTTGTTCTTTACAATTAAATCCAGTTACGTCACACTTAATTTTGTTACTACTTCTTCACAATTAAATCACATAAGTCACACTGGAACTTGTTGCTACTTCTTTACAATTAAATCACATAAGTCACACTGAATTTTATTGCTACTTTTTTTTAATTAAATCACATAAATCCCACTGAATTTTGTTTCTACTTCGTTACAATTAAATTCAGTCAAGTCACACTAAATTTCGTTGCTACTACTTTACAATTAAATCATATAAGTCACACTGAATTTTCTTGCTACTTCTTTACAATTAAATCACATAGGTCACACTGAATTCTATTGCTACTTCTTTACAATTAAATCACATAAGTCACACTGAATTTGTTGCTTCTTCTTTACAATGGAATCACATAAGTCACACTGGATTTTGTTGTTACATTTTTACAATTAAATCCCATAAGTCACACTGGATTTTGTTGCTACTTCTTTACAATTAAATCACAGGAGTCACACTGAATTTTGTTGCTACTTCTTTACAATTTAATCACATAAATGACACTGAATTTTGTTGCTACTTCTTTACAATTAAATATCATAAGTCACACTGGATTTTGTTGCTACTTCTTTACAATTTAATCAAGTCAAGTCACACTTAATTTTGTTGCTACTTCTTTACAATTAAATTCAGTCAAGTCACACTGAATTTTGTTGCTACTTCTTTACAATTAAATCACATAAGTCACACTGAATTTTGTTGCTACTTCTTTACAATTAAATCACATAAGTCACACTGGATGTTGTTGCTTCTTCTTTTCAATTAACTAACATAGGTCACACTGAATTTTGTTGCTACTTCTTTACAATCAAATCACATAAGTCACACTGAATTTTGTTGCTACTTCTTTACAATTAAATCAAGTCAAGTCACACTTAAGGTTGTTGCTACTTCTTTACAATTAAATCCAGTTACGTCACACTGAATTTTGTTGCTACTTCTTTACAATTAAATCACATAAGTCACACTGGATCTTGTTTCTACTTCTTTACAATTAAATCACATAAGTCACACTGAATTGTGTTGCTACTTCTTTAAAATTAAATCACATAAATCACACTGAATTTTGTTGCTACTTCGTTACAATTAAATTCAGTCAAATCACACTAAATTTCGTTGCTACTTCTTTACAATTAAATCACATAAGTCCCACTGAATTTTGTTGCTACTTCTTTACAATTGAATCACATAAGTCACACTGGATTTTCTTGTTACTTCTTTACAATTAAATCACATAAGTCACACTGAATTTTGTTGCTACTTCTTTACAATTAAATATCATAAGTCACACTGGATTTTGTTGCTAATTATTTACAATTTAATCAAGTCAAGTCACACTTAATTTTGTTGCTACTTCTTTACAATTAAATTCAGTCAAGTCACACTGAATTTTGTTGCTATTTCTTTACAATTAAATCACATAAGTCACACTGAATTTTGTTGCTACTTCTTTACAATTAAATCACATAAGTCACACTGGATGTTGTTGCTTCTTCTTTACAATTAACTCACATAAGTCACACTGAATTTTGCTTCTACTTCTTTACAATTAAATCACATAAGTCACACTGAATTTTGTTGCTACTTCTTTACAATTGAATCAAGTCAAGTCACACTAAAGGTTGTTGCTTGTTCTTTACAATTAAATCCAGTTACGTCACACTTAATTTTGTTACTACTTCTTCACAATTAAATCACATAAGTCACACTGGAACTTGTTGCTACTTCTTTACAATTAAATCACATAAGTCACACTGAATTTTATTGCTACTTTTTTTTAATTAAATCACATAAATCCCACTGAATTTTGTTTCTACTTCGTTACAATTAAATTCAGTCAAGTCACACTAAATTTCGTTGCTACTACTTTACAATTAAATCATATAAGTCACACTGAATTTTCTTGCTACTTCTTTACAATTAAATCACATAGGTCACACTGAATTCTATTGCTACTTCTTTACAATTAAATCACATAAGTCACACTGAATTTGTTGCTTCTTCTTTACAGTTGAATCACATAAGTCACACTGGATTTTGTTGTTACATTTTTACAATTAAATCCCATAAGTCACACTGGATTTTGTTGCTACTTCTTTACAATTAAATCACAGGAGTCACACTGAATTTTGGTGCTACTTCTTTACAATTTAATCACATAAATGACACTGAATTTTGTTGCTACTTCTTTACAATTAAATATCATAAGTCACACTGGATTTTGTTGCTACTTCTTTACAATTTAATCAAGTCAAGTCACACTTAATTTTGTTGCTACTTCTTTACAATTAAATTCAGTCAAGTCACACTGAATTTTGTTGCTACTTCTTTACAATTAAATCACATAAGTCACACTGAATTTTATTGCTACTTCTTTACAATTAAATCACATAAGTCACACTGAATTTGTTGCTACTTCTTTACAATTGAATCACATAAGTCACACTGGATTTTCTTGTTACTTCTTTACAATTAAATCACATAAGTCACACTGGATTTTGTTGCTACTTCTTTACAATTAAATCACATAAGTCACACTGGATTTTTTTGCTACTTCTTTACAATTAAATCAACTAAGTCACACTGAAGTTTGTTGCAACTTCTTTACAATTAAATCACATAAGTCACACTGAATATTGTTGCTACTTCTTTACAATTAACTCACATAAGTCACACTGAATTTTGTTGCTACTTCTTTACAATTAAATCACGTCAAGTCACACTTAAGTTTGTTGCTCCATCTTAACAATTCAATCCAGTCACGTCACACTGAATTTTGTTGCTACTTCTTTACAATTAAATCACATAAGTCACACTGAATTTTGTTGCTACTTCTTTACAATTAAATAACGTCAAGTCACACTTAAGTTTGTTGCTCCATCTTAACAATTCAATCCAGTCACGTCACACTGGATTTTGTTGCTACTTCTTTACAATTAAATCACATAAGTCACACTGTAGGTTGTTGCTACTTCTTTACAATTAAATCACATAAGTCACACTGAATTTTATTGCTACTTCTTTACAATAAAATCACACTAGTCACACTGAATTTGTTGCTACTTCTTTACAATTGAATCACATAAGTCACACTGAATTTTGTGTCTACTTCTTTACAATACAATTACATGCGTCACACTGGATTTTTTTGCAACTTCTTTACAATTAACTTACATAAGTCACACTGAATTTTGTTGCTACTTCTTTACAATTAAATCACATAAGTCACACTGGATTTTGTTGCTACTTCTTTACAATTAAATCAAGTCAAGTCACACTTAAGTTTGTTGCTACTTTTTGACAATGAAATCTAGTTACGTCACACTTAATTTTGTTGCTACTTCTTTACAATTTAATCCAGTCAAGTCACACTTAATTTTGTTGCTACTTCTTTACAATTTTATCACATAAGTCACACTGGATTTTGTTGCTACTTCTTTACTATTAAATCACATAAGTCACACTGAATTTTGTTGCTACTTCTTTACAATTAAATCACATAAGTCACACTGAATTTTGTTGCTACTTCTTTTCAATTAAATAACATAAGTCACACTAAATTTTGTTGCTACTTCTTTACAATTAAATCACATAAGTCACACTGGATTTTGTTGCTACTTCTTTACAATTAAATCAAATAAGTCACACTGAATATTGTTGCTACTTCTTTACAATTAAATCACATAAGTCACACTGGATTTTGTTGCTACTTCTTTACAATTAAATCACATAAGTCACACTGAATATTGTTGCTACTTCTTTCCAATCAAATCACATCAGTCACATATAATTTTGTTGCTACTTCTTTACAATAAAATCACATAAGTCTCACTTAATTTTGTTGCAACTTCTTTACAGTTAAGCCCAGTCAAGTCACACTTTATTTTGTTGCTACTTCTTTACAATTAAATCACATAAGTCACACTGAATTTGGTTGCTACTTCTTTACAATTAAATCACATACGTCACACTGAATTTTGTTGCTACTTATTTATAATTTAATCACATAAGTCACACTGGATTTTGTTGCTACTTCTTCACAATTAAATTACATAAGTCACACTGAATTTTGTTGCTACTTTATTACTATTAAATCACATAAGTCACACTGAATTTTGTTGCTACTTCTTTACAATTAAATCACATAAGTCACACTGGATTTTGTTGCAACTTCTTTACAATTAACTTACATAAGTCTCACTGAATTTAGTTGCTACTTCTTTACAATTAAATCACATAAGTCACACTGAATTTTGTTGCTACTTCTTTACAATTTAATCAAGTCTAGTCACACTTAAGTTTGTTGCTACTTATTTACAATTAAATCCAGCAACGTCACACTTAATTTTGTTGCTTCTTCTTTACAATTTAATCCAGTCAAGTCACACTTAATTTTGTTGCTACTTCTTAACAATTTAATTACATAAGTCACACTGGATTTTGTTGCTACTTCTTTACAATTACATCACATGAGTCACAGTGGATTTTGTTGCTACTTCTTTACAATTAAATATTATAATTCACACTTGATTTTGTTGCTACTTCTTTAAAATTTAATCAAGTCAAGTCACACTTAATTTTGTTGCTACTTCTTTACAATTAAATTCAGTCAAGTCACCCTGTATTTTGTTGCTACTTCTTTACAATTAAATCACATAAGTCACACTGAATTGTGTTGCTACTTCTTTACAATAAAATTACATGCGTCACACTGGATTTTGTTGCAACTTCTTTACAATTAAATCACATAAGTCACACTGGATTTTGTTGCTACTTCTTTACAATTAAATCAAGTCAAGTCACACTTAAGTTTGTTGCTACTTTTTGACAATTAAATCTTGTTACGTCACACTTAATTTTGTTGCTACTTCTTTACAATTTAATCCAGTCAAGTCACACTTTATTTTGTTGCTACTTCTTTACAATTAAATCACATAAGTCACACTTGATTTTGTCGCTACTTCTTTACAATTAAATCACATAAGTCACACTGAATTTTGTTGCTACTTCTTTACAATTAAATCACATAAGTCACACTGAATTTTGTTGCTACTTCTTTACAATTAAATCACATAAGTCACACTGAATGTTGTTGCTACTTCTTTACAATTAAATCACATAAGTCACACTGGATTTTGTTGCTACTTCTTTACAATTAAATCAAATAAGTCACACTGAATATTGTTGCTACTTCGTTACAATTAAATCACATAAGTCACAATGGATTTTGTTTGCTACTTCTTTACAATTAAATCACATAAGTCACACTGAATATGGTTGCTACTTCTTTACACTCACATCACATCAGTCACATATAATTTTGTTGCTACTTCTTTACAATTAAATCACATAAGTCTCACTTAACTTTGTTGCTACTTCTTTACAGTTAAATCCAGTCAAGTCACACTGGATTTTGTTGCTACTTCATTACAATTAAATCACATAAGTCACACTGAATTTTGTTGCTACTTCTTTACAATTAAATCAAGTCTAGTCACACTTACGTTTGTTGCTACTTATTTACAATTAAATCCAGTCACGTCACACTTAATTTTGTTGCTTCTTCTTTACAATTTAATCCAGTCCAGTCACACTTAATTTTGTTGCTACTTCTTAACAATTTAATCACATAAGTCACACTGGATTTTGTTGCTACTTCTTTACAATTAAATTACATAAGTCACACTGAATTTTGTTGCTACTTCTTTACAATTAAATATCATAAGTCACACTTGATTTTCTTGCTACTTCTTTACAATTAAATTCAGTCAAGTCACGCTTAATTTTGTTGCTACTTCTTTACAATTAAATTCAGTCAAGTCACCCTGAATTTTGTTGCTACTTCTTTACAATTAAATCACATAAGTCACACTGAATTTTGTTGCTACTTCTTTACAATTAAATATCATAAGTCACACTTGATTTTCTTGCTACTTCTTTACAATTTAATCAAGTCAAGTCACGCTTAATTTTGTTGCTACTTCTTTACAATTAAATTCAGTCAAGTCACCCTGAATTTTGTTGCTACTTCTTTACAATTAAATTACATAAGTCACACTGAATTTTGTTGCTACTTCTTTACAATTAAATATCATAAGTCACACTTGATTTTCTTGCTACTTCTTTACAATTTAATCAAGTCAAGTCACGCTTAATTTTGTTGCTACTTATTTACAATTAAATTCAGTCAAGTCACCCTGAATTTTGTTGCTACTTCTTTACAATTAAATCACATAAGTCACACTGAATTTTGTTGCTACTTCTTTACAATACAATTACATGCGTCACCTTGGATTTTGTTGCAACTTCTTTACAATTAACTGACATAAGTCACACTGAATTTTGTTGCTACTTCTTTACAATTAAATCACATAAGTCACACTGAATTTTGTTGCTACTTCTTTACAATTAAATCAAGTCAAGTCACACTTAAGTTTGTTGCTACTTCTTGACAATTAAATCTAGTTACGTCACACTTAATTTTGTTGCTACTTCTTTACAATTTAATCCAGTCAAGTCACACTTTATTTTGTTGCTACTTCTTTACAATTTTATTACATAAGTCACACTGGATTTTGTTGCTTCTTCTTTACAATTAAATCACATAAGTCACACGGAATTTTGTTGCTACTTCTTTACAATTAAATCACATAAGTCACACTGAATGTTGTTGCTTCTTCTTTACAATTAAATCACATAAGTCACACTGAATATTGTTGCTACTTCTTTACAATTAAATCACATCAGTCACATATAATTTTGTTGCTACTTCTTTACAATTAAATCACATAAATCTCACTTAATTTTGTTGCTACTTCTTTACAGTTAAATCCAGTCAAGTCACACTTAATTTTGTTGCTACTTCTTCACAATTAAATCACATAAGTCACCCTGACTTTTGTTGCTACTTCTTTACAATTAAATCACATAAATCTCACTTAATTTTGTTGCTACTTTTTTACAGTTATATCCGGTCAAGTCACACTTAATTTTGTTGCTACTTCTTTACAGGTAAATAACATAAGTCACCCTGAATTTGTTGCTACTTCTTTATAATAAAATCACATTAGTCACACTGGATTTTATTGCTACTTCTTTACAATTAAATACCATAAGTCACACTGAATTTTGTTGCTACTTCTTTACAATTTAATCACATATGTCACACTGAATTTTGTTGCTACTTCTTTAAAATTGAATCACATAAGTCACACTGAATTTGTTGTGACTTCTTTACAATTTAATCACATAAATGACACTGAATTTTGTTGCTACTTCTTTACAATCAAATCACATAAGTCACACTGGATTTTTTGCTACTTCTTTACAATTAAATCAACTAAGTCACACTGAAGTTTGTTGCTACTTTTTTACAATTAAATCACATAAGTCACACTGAATATTGTTGCTACTTCTTTACAATTAACTCACATAAGTCACACTGAATTTTGTTGCTACTTCTTTACAATTAAATCAGATAGGTCACACTGAATTTTGTTGCTACTTCTTTACAATTAAATCAAGTCAAGTCATACTTTAGTTTGTGGCTACTTCTGTACAATATAATCCAGTCACGTCACACTTAATTTTGTTGCTACTTCTTTACAATTAAATCACATAAATTACACTGAATTTGTTGCTACTTCTTTACAATTAAATCACATAAGTCACACTGAATTTTGTGGCTTCTTCTTTACAATTAAATCACATAAGTCACACTGGATTTTGTTGCTACTTCTTTACAATTCACTCACATAAGTCACACTTGATTTTGTTGCTACTTCTTTACAATTAAATCACATAAGTCACACTGGATTTTGTTGCTACTTCTTTACAATTACATCAAGTCAAGTCACACTTAAGTTTGTTACTACTTCTTTACAATTAAATCCAGGCACGTCACACTCAATTTTGTTGCAACTTCTTTACAATTTAATCACATAAATCACACTGAATTTTGTTGCTTCTTCTTTACAATTAATTCACATAAGTCACACTGAATTTTGTTGCTACTTCTTTACAATTAAATCACATAAGTCACACTGTATTTTGTTGCTACTTCTTTACAATTAACTCACATAAGTCACACTGAATTTTGTTGCTACTTCTTTACAATTAAATCACATAAGTCACACTGAATTCTGTTGCTACTTCTTTACAATTAAATCACATGAGTCACACTGAATTTTGTTGCTACTTCTTTACAATTAAATCAAATTAGTCCCACTGAATATTGTTGCTACTTCTTTACAATTAAATCACATAAGTCACAATGGATTTTGTTTGCTACTTCTTTACAATTAAATCACATAAGTCACACTGAATATGGTTGCTACTTCTTTACAATCACATCACATCAGTCACATATAATTTTGTTGCTACTTCTTTACAATTAAATCACATAAGTCTCACTTAACTTTGTTGCTACTTCTTTACAGTTAAATCCAGTCAAGTCACACTGGATTTTGTTGCTACTTCATTACAATTAAATCACATAAGTCACACTGAATTTTGTTGCTACTTCTTTACAATTAAATCAAGTCTAGTCACACTTACGTTTGTTGCTACTTATTTACAATTAAATCCAGTCACGTCACACTTAATTTTGTTGCTTCTTCTTTACAATTTAATCCAGTCCAGTCACACTTAATTTTGTTGCTACTTCTTAACAATTTAATCACATAAGTCACACTGGATTTTGTTGCTACTTCTTTACAATTAAATCACATGAGTCACACTGAATTTTGTTGCTACTTCTTTACAATTAAATATCATAAGTCACACTTGATTTTCTTGCTACTTCTTTACAATTTAATCAAGTCAAGTCACACTTAATTTTGTTGCTACTTCTTTACAATTAAATTCAGTCAAGTCACCCTGAATTTTGTTGCTACTTCTTTACAATTAAATCACATAAGTCACACTGAATTTTGTTGCTACTTCTTTACAATACAATTACATGCGTCACCTTGGATTTTGTTGCAACTTCTTTACAATTAACTCACATAAGTCACACTGAATTTTGTTGCTACTTATTTACAATTAAATCACATAAGTCACACTGAATTGTGTTGCTACTTCTTTACAATTAAATCAAGTCAAGTCACACTTAAGTTTGTTGCTACTTCTTGACAATTAAATCTAGTTACGTCACACTTAATTTTGTTGCTACTTCTTTACAATTTAATCCAGTCAAGTCACACTTTATTTTGTTGCTACTTCTTTACAATTTTATCACATAAGTTACACTGGATTTTGTTGCTACTTCTTTACAATTAAATCACATAAGTCACACGGAATTTTGTTGCTACTTCTTTACAATTAAATCACATAAGTCACACTGAATGTTGTTGCTTCTTCTTTACAATTAAATCACATAAGTCACACTGAATATTGTTGCTACTTCTTTACAATTAAATCACATCAGTCACATATAATTTTGTTGCTACTTCTTTACAATAAAATCACATAAATCTCACTTAATTTTGTTGCTACTTCTTTACAGTTAAATCAAGTCAAGTCACACTTAATTTTGTTGCTACTTCTTCACAATTAAATCACATAATTCACCCTGACTTTTGTTACTACTTCTTTACAATTAAATCACATAAATCTCACTTAATTTTGTTGCTACTTTTTTACAGTTATATCCAGTCAAGTCACACTTAATTTTGTTGCTACTTCTTTACAATCAAATCACATAAGTCACCCTGAATTTGTTGCCACTTCTTTACAATTAAATCACATAAGTCACACTGGATTTTATTGCTACTTCTTTACAATTAAATACCATAAGTCACACTGAATTTTGTTGCTACTTCTTTACAATTTAATCACATAAGTCACACTGAATTTTGTTGCTACTTCTTTAAAATTTAATCACATAAGTCACACTGAATTTGTTGTGACTTCTTTACAATTTAATCACATAAATTACCCTGAATTTTGTTGCTACTTCTTTACAATTAAATCACATATGCACACTGGATTTTGTTGCTACATCTTTACAATTAAATAACATAAGTCACACTGGATTTTTTGCTACTTCTTTACAATTAAATCAACTAACTCACACTGAAGGTTGTTGCTACTTTTTTACAATTAAATCACATAAGTCACAATGAATATTGTTGCTACTTCGTTACAATTAACGCACATAAGTCACACTTAATTTTGTTGCCACTTCCTTGCAATTAAATCAGATAGGTCACATTGAATTTTGTTGCTACTTCTTTACAATTAAATCAAGTCAAGTCACACTTAAGTTTGTGGCTTCTTCTGTACAATATAATCCAGTCACGTCACACTTCATTTTGTTGCTACTTCTTTACAATTAAATCACATAAATTACACGTAATTTGTTGCTACTTCTTTACAATTAAATCACATAAGTCACACTGAATTTTGTTGCTACTACTTTACAATTGAATCACATAAGTCAGACTGGATTTTGTTGCTACTTCTTTACAATTCACTCACACAAGTCACACTGAATTTTGTGGCTTCTTCTTTACAATTAAATCACATAAGTCACACTGGATTTTGTTGCTACTTCTTTACAATTAACTCACATAAGTCACACTGGATTTTGTTGCTACTTCTTTACAATTAAATCAAGTCAAGTCACACTTAAGTTTGTCTACTTCTTTACAATTAAATCCAGTCACGTCACACTCAATTTTGTTGCAACTTCTTTACAATTAAATCACATAAATCACACTGAATTTTGTTGCTTCTTCTTTACAATTAATTCACATAAGTCACACGGAATTTTGTTGCTACTTCTTTACAATTAAATCACATAAGTCACACTGAATGTTGTTGCTTCTTCTTTACAATTAAATCACATAAGTCACACTGAATATTGTTGCTACTTCTTTACAATTACCTCACATCAGTCACATATAATTTTGTTGCTACTTCTTTACAATTAAATCACATCAATCTTACTTAATTTTGTTGCTACTTCTTTACAGTTAAATCCAGTCAAGTCACACTTAATTTTGTTACTACTTCTTCACAATTAAATCACATAAGTCACCCTGACTTTTGTTGCTACTTCTTTACAATTAAATCACATAAATCTCACTTAATTTGGTTGCTACTTTTTTACAGTTATATCCAGTCAAGTCACACTTAATTTTGTTGCTACTTCTTTACAATTAAATCACATAAGTCACCCTGAATTTGTTGCTACTTCTTTACAATTAAATCACATAAGTCACACTGGATTTTATTGCTACTTCTTTACAATTAAATACCATAAGTCACACTGAATTTTGTTGCTACTTCTTTACAATTTAATCCAGTCAAGTCACACTTTATTTTGTTGCTACTTCTTTACAATTAAATCACATAAGTCACACTGAATTTTGTTGCTACTTCTTTACAATTAAATCACATAAGTCACACTGAATTTTGTTGCTACTTCTTTACAATTAAATCACATAAGTCACACTGAATGTTGTTGCTACTTCTTTTACAATTAAATCACATAAGTCACACTGGATTTTGTTGCTACCTCGTTTACAATTAAATCAAATAAGTCACACTGAATATTGTTGCTACTTCTTTACAATTAAATAACATAAGTCACAATGGATTTTTTTTGCTACTTCTTTACAATTAAATCACATAAGTCACACTGAATATGGTTGCTACTTCTTTACACTCACATCACATCAGTCACATATAATTTTGTTGCTACTTCTTTACAATTAAATCACATAAGTCTCACTTAACTTTGTTGCTACTTCTTTACAGTTAAATCCAGTCAAGTCACACTGGATTTTGTTGCTACTTCATTACAATTAAATCACATAAGTCACACTGAATTTTGTTGCTACTTCTTTACAATTAAATCAAGTCTAGTCACACTTACGTTTGTTGCTACTTATTTACAATTAATGCCAGTCACGTCACACTTAATTTTGTTGCTTCTTCTTTACAATTTAATCCAGTCCAGTCACACTTAATTTTGTTGCTACTTCTTTACAATTTAATAACATAAGTCACACTGGATTTTGTTGCTACTTCTTTACAATTAAATCACATGAGTCACAGTGGATTTTGTTGCTACTTCTTTACAATTAAATCACATAAGTCACACTGAATTTTGTTGCTACTTCTTTACAATTAAATATCATAAGTCACACTTGATTTTCTTGCTACTTCTTTACAATTTAATCAAGTCAAGTCACACTTAATTTTGTTGCTACTTCTTTACAATTAAATTCAGTCAAGTCACTCTGAATTTTGTTGCTACTTCTTTACAATTAAATCACATAAGTCACACTGAATTTTGTTGCTACTTCTTTACAATACAATTACATGCGTCACCTTGGATTTTGTTGCAACTTCGTTACAATTAACCCACATAAGTCACACTGAATTTTGTTGCTACTTCTTTACAATTAAATCAGATAGGTCACACTGAATTTTGTTGCTACTTCTCTACAATTAAATCAAGTCAAGTCACACTTAAGTTTGTGGCTACTTCTGTACAATATAATCCAGTCACGTCACACTTAATTTTGTTGCTACTTCTTTACAATTAAATCACATAAATTACACTGAATTTGTTGCTACTTCTTTACAATTAAATCACATAAGTCACACTGAATTTTGTTGCTACTTCTTTACAATTAAATCACATAAGTCAGACTGGATTTTGTTGCTACTTCTTTACAATTCACTCACATAAGTCACACTGAATTTTGTGGCTTTTTCTTTACAATTAAATCACATAAGTCACACTGGATTTTGTTGCTACTTCTTTACAATTCACTCACATAAGTCACACTAGATTTTGTTGCTACTTCTTTACAATTGAATCACATAAGTCACACTGGATTTTGTTGCTACTTCTTTACAATTACATCAAGTCAAGCTACACTTAAGTTTGATACTACTTCTTTACAATTAAATCCAGTCACGTCACACTCAATTTTGTTGCAACTTCTTTACAATTAAATCACATAAATCACACTGAATTTTGTTGCTTCTTCTTTACAATTAATTCACATAAGTCACACTGAATTTTGTTGCTACTTCTTTACAATTAAATCACATAAGTCACACTGTATTTTGTTGCTACTTCTTTACAATTAACTCACATAAGTCACACTGAATTTTGTTGCTACTTCTTTACAATTAAATCACATAAGTCACACTGAATTCTGTTGCTACTTCTTTACAATTAAATCACATGAGTCACACTGAATTTTGTTGCTACTTCTTTACAATTAAATCAAATAAGTCACACTGAATATTGTTGCTACTTCTTTACAATTAAATCACATAAGTCACAATGGATTTTGTTTGCTACTTCTTTACAATTAAATCACATAAGTCACACTGAATATGGTTGCTACTTCTTTACAATCACATCACATCAGTCACATATAATTTTGTTGCTACTTCTTTACAATTAAATCACATAAGTCTCACTTAACTTTGTTGCTACTTCTTTACAGTTAACTCCAGTCAAGTCACACTGGATTTTGTTGCTACTTCATTACAATTAAATCACATAAGTCACACTGAATTTTGTTGCTACTTCTTTACAATTAAATCAAATAAGTCACACTGAATATTGTTGCTACTTCTTTACAATTAAATCACATAAGTCACAATGGATTTTGTTTGCTACTTCTTTACAATTAAATCACATAAGTCACACTGAATATGGTTGCTACTTCTTTACAATCACATCACATCAGTCACATATAATTTTGTTGCTACTTCTTTACAATTAAATCACATAAGTCTCACTTAACTTTGTTGCTACTTCTTTACAGTTAAATCCAGTCAAGTCACACTGGATTTTGTTGCTACTTCATTACAATTAAATCACATAAGTCACACTGAATTTTGTTGCTACTTCTTTACAATTAAATCAAGTCTAGTCACACTTACGTTTGTTGCAACTTATTTACAATTAAATCCAGTCACGTCACACTTAATTTTGTTGCTTCTTCTTTACAATTTAATCCAGTCCAGCCACACTTAATTTTGTTGCTACTTCTTAACAATTTAATCACATAAGTCACACTGGATTTTGTTGCTACTTCTTTACAATTAAATCACATGAGTCACAGTGGATTTTGTTGCTACTTCTTTACAATTAAATTCAGTCAAGTCACCCTGAATTTTGTTGCTTCTTCTTTACAATTAAATCACATAAGTCACACTGAATTTTGTTGCTACTTCTTTACAATACAATTACATGCGTCACCTTGGATTTTGTTGCAACTTCTTTACAATTAACTCACATAAGTCACACTGAATTTTGTTGCTACTACTTTACAATTAAATCACATAAGTCACACTGAATTGTGTTGCTACTTCTTTACAATTAAATCAAGTCAAGTCACACTTAAGTTTGTTGCTACTTCTTGACAATTAAATCTAGTTACGTCACACTTAATTTTGTTGCTACTTCTTTACAATTTAATCCAGTCAAGTCACACTTTATTTTGTTGCTACTTCTTTACAATTTTATCACATAAGTCACACTGGATTTTTTTGCTACTTCTTTACAATTAAATCACATACGTCACACAGAATTTTGTTGCTACTTCTTTACTATTAAATCACATAAGTCACACTGAATGTTGTTGCTTCTTCTTTACAATTAAATCACATAAGTCACACTGAATATTGTTGCAACTTCTTTACAATTACCTCACATCAGTCACATAACATTTTGTTGCTACTTCTTTACAATTAAATCACACAAATCTAACTTAATTTTGTTGCTACTTCTTTACAGTTAAATCCAGTCAAGTCACACTTAATTTTGTTGCTACTTCTTCACAATTAAATAACATAAGTCACTCTGACTTTTGTTGCTACTTCTTTAAAATTAAATCACATAAATCTCACTTAATTTTGTTGCTACTTTTTTACAGTTATATCCAGTCAAGTCACACTTAATTTTGTTGCTACTTCTTTAGAATTAAATCACATAAGTCACCCTGAATTTGTTGCTACTTCTTTACAATTAAATCACATAAGTCACACTGGATTTTATTGCTACTTCTTTACAATTAAATACCATAAGTCACACTGAATTTTGTTGCTACTTCTTTACACTTTAATCACATAAGTCACACTGAATTTTGTTGCTACTTCTTTAAAATTGAATCACATAAGTCACACTGAATTTGTTGTGACTTCTTTACAATTTAATCACATAAATGACACTTAATTTTGTTGCTACTTCTTTACAATTAAATCACATATGCACACTGGATTTTGTTGCTACATCTTTACAATTAAATCACATAAGTCACACTGGATTTTTTGCTACTTCTTTACAATTAAATCAACTAAGTCACACTGAAGTTTGTTGCTACTTTTTTACAATTAAATCACATAAGTCACACTGAATATTGTTGCTACTTCTTTACAATTAACTCACATAAGTCACACTGAATTTTGTTGCTACTACTTTACAATTAAATCAGATAGGTCACACTGAATTTTGTTGCTACTTCTTTACAATTAAATCAAGTCAAGTCACTCTTAAGTTTGTGGCTACTTCTGTACAATATAATCCAGTCACGTCACACTTAATTTTGTTGCTACTTCTTTACAATTAAATCACATAAATTACACTGAATTTGTTGCTACTTCTTTACAATTAAATCACATAAGTCACACTGAATTTTGTTGCTACTTCTTTACAATTAAATCACATAAGTCAGACTGGATTTTGTTGCTACTTCTTTACAATTCACTCACATAAGTCACACTGAATTTTGTGGCTTCTTCTTTACAATTAAATCACATAAGTCACACTGGATTTTGTTGCTACTTCTTTACAATTCACTCACATAAGTCACACTGGATTTTGTTGCTACTTCTTTACAATTAAATCACATAAGTCACACTGGATTTTGTTGCTACTTCTTTACAATTACATCAAGTCAAGTTACACTGAATTTTGTTGCTACTTCTTTACAATTAAATCCAGTCACGTCACACTCAATTTTGTTGCAACTTCTTTACAATTAAATCACATAAATCACACTGAATTTTGTTGCTTCTTCTTTACAATTAATTCACATAAGTCACACTGAATTTTGTTGCTACTTCTTTAAAATTAAATCACATAAGTCACACTGTATTTTGTTGCTACTTCTTTACAATTAAATCAAGTCAAGTCACACTTAAGTTTGTTGCTACTTCTTGACAATTAAATCTAGTTACGTCACACTTAATTTTGTTGCTACTTCTTTACAATTAAATCCAGTCAAGTCACACTTTATTTTGTTGCTACTTCTTTACAATTTTATCACATAAGTCACACTGGATTTTGTTGCTACTTCTTTACAATTAAATCACATAAGTCACACGGAATTTTGTTGCTACCTCTTTACAATTAAATCACATAAGTCACACTGAATGTTGTTGCTTCTTCTTTACAATTAAATCACATAAGTCACACTGAATATTGTTGCTACTTCTTTACAATTACTTCACATCAGTCACATATAATTTTGTTGCTACTTCTTTACAATTAAATCACATAAATCTCACTTAATTTTGTTGCTACTTTTTTACAGTTATATCCAGTAAAGTCACACTTAATTTTGTTGCTACTTCTTTACAATTAAATCACATAAGTCACCCTGAATTTGTTGCTACTTCTTTACAATTAAATCACATAAGTCACACTGGATTTTATTGCTACTTCTTTACAATTAAATACCATAAGTCACACTGAATTTTGTTGCTACTTCTTTACAATTTAATCACATAAGTCACACTGAATTTTGTTGCTACTTCTTTAAAATTGAATCACATAAGTCACACTGAATTTGTTGTGACTTTTTTACAATTTAATCACATAAATGACACTTAATTTTGTTGCTACTTCTTTACAATTAAATCAAGTCAAGTCACTCTTAAGTTTGTGGCTACTTCTGTACAATATAATCCAGTCACGTCACACTTAATTTTGTTGCTACTTCTTTACAATTAAATCACATAAATTACACTGAATTTGTTGCTACTTCTTTACAATTAAATCACATAAGTCACACTGAATTTTGTTGCTACTTCTTTACAATCAAATCACATAAGTCAGACTGGATTTTGTTGCTACTTCTTTACTATTCACTCACATAAGTCACACTGAATTTTGTGGCTTCTTCTTTACAATTAAATCACATAAGTCACACTGGATTTTGTTGCTACTTCTTTACAATTCACTCACATAAGTCACACTGGATTTTGTTGCTACTTCTTTACAATTAAATCACATAAGTCACACTGGATTTTGTTGCTACTTCTTTACAATTACATCAAGTCAAGTCACACTTAAGTTTGTTACTACTTCTTTACAATTAACTCCAGTCACGTCACACTCAATTTTGTTGCAACTTCTTTACAATTAAATCACATAAATCACACTGAATTTTGTTTCTTCTTCTTTACAATTAATTCACATAAGTCACACTGAATTTTGTTGCTACTTCTTTAAAATTAAATCACATAAGTCACACTGTATTTTGTTGCTACTTCTTTACAATTAAATCAAGTCAAGTCACACTTAAGTTTGTTGCTACTTCTTGACAATTAAATCTAGTTACGTCACACTTAATTTTGTTGCTACTTCTTTACAATTTAATCCAGTCAAGTCACACTTTATTTTGTTGCTACTTCTTTACAATTTTATCACATAAGTCACACTAGATTTTGTTGCTACTTCTTTACAATTAAATCACATAAGTCACACGGAATTTTCTTGCTACTTCTTTACAATTAAATCACATAAGTCACACTGAATGTTGTTGCTTCTTCTTTACAATAAAATCACATAAGTCACACTGAATATTGTTGCTACTTCTTTACAATTACCTCACATCAGTCACATATAATTTTGTTGCTACTTCTTAACAATTAAATCACATAAATCTCACTTAATTTTGTTGCTACTTTTTTACAGTTATATCCAGTCAAGTCACACTTAATTTTGTTGCTACTTCTTTACAATTAAATCACATAAGTCACCCTGAATTTGTTGCTACTTCTTTACAATTAAATCACATAAGTCACACTGGATTTTATTGCTACTTCTTTACAATTAAATACCATAAGTCACACTGAATTTTGTTGCTACTTCTTTACAATTTAATCACATAAGTCACACTGAATTTTGTTGCTACTTCTTTAAAATTGAATCACATAAGTCACACTGAATTTGTTGTGACTTCTTTACAATTTAATCACATAAATGACACTTAATTTTGTTGCTACTTCTTTACAATTAATTCACATATGCACACTGGATTTTGTTGCTACATCTTTACAATTAAATCACATAAGTCACACTGAATTTTTTGCTACTTCTTTACAATTAAATCAACTAAGTCACACTGAAGTTTGTTGCTACTTTTTTACAATTAAATCACATAAGTCACACTGAATATTGTTGCTACTTCTTTACAATTAACTCACATAAGTCACACTGAATTTTGTTTCTACTTCTTTACAATTAAATCAGATAGGTCACACTGAATTTTGTTGCTACTTCTTTACAATTAAATCAAGTCAAGTCACTCTTAAGTTTGTGGCTACTTCTGTACAATATAATCCAGTCACGTCACACTTAATTTTGTTGCTACTTCTTTACAATTAAATCACATAAATTACACTGAATTTGTTGCTACTTCTTTACAATTAAATCACATAAGTCACACTGAATTTTGTTGCTACTTCTTTACAATTAAATCACATAAGTCAGACTTGATTTTGTTGCTACTTCTTTACAATTCACTCACATAAGTCACACTGAATTTTGTGGCTTCTTCTTTACAATTAAATCACATAAGTCACACTGGATTTTGTTGCTACTTCTTTACAATTCACTCACATAAGTCACACTGGATTTTGTTGCTACTTCTTTACAATTAAATCACATCAGTCACACTGGATTTTGTTGCTACTTTTTTACAATTACATCAAGTCAAGTCACACTTAAGTTTGTTACTACTTCTTTACAATTAAATCCAGTCACGTCACACTCAATTTTGTTGCAACTTCTTTACAATTAAATCACATAAATCACACTGAATTTTGTTGCTTCTTCTTTACAATTAATTCACATAAGTCACACTGAATTTTGTTGCTACTTCTTTAAAATTAAATCACATAAGTCACACTGTATTTTGTTGCTACTTCTTTACAATTAACTCACATAAGTCACACTGAATTTTGTTGCTACTTCTTTACAATTAAATCACATAAGTCACACGTAATTCTGTTGCTACTTCTTTACAATCAAATCACATGAGTCACACTGAATTTTGTTGCTACTTCTTTACAATTAAATCACATAAGTCACACTGGATTTGTTGCTACTTCTTTACAATTAAATATCATAAGTCACACTAGATTTTGTTGCTACTTCTTTACAATTTAATCAAGTCAAGTCACACTTAATTTTGTTGCTACTTCTTTACAATTGAATTCAGTCAAGTCACACTGAATTTTGTTGCTACTTCTTTACAATTAAATCCCATAAGTCCCACTGAATGTTGTTGGTACTTCTTTACAATTAAATCACATAAGTCACACTGGATTTTGTTGCAACTTCTTTACAAGTAACTCACATAAGTCACACTGAATTTGTTGCTACTTCTTTACACCTCAATAAAGTCAAGTCACACTTAAGTTTGTTGCTACTTCTTTACAATTAAATCCAGTTACGTCACACTGGATCTTGTTGCTACTTCTTTACAATTAAATCACATAAGTCACACTGAATTTTGTTGCTACTTCTTGACAATTAAATCACATAAATTACACTTAATTTTGTTGCAACTTCGTTTCAAGAAAATTCAGTCAAGTCACACTGAATTTTGTTGCTACATCGTTACAATTAAATCACATAAGTCACACTGAATTTTGTTGCTACTTCTTTACAATTAAATCACATAAGTCACACTGAATTTTGTTGCTACTTCTTTACACTTAAATCAAGTCAACTCACACTTAAGTTTGTTGCTTCTTCTTTACAATTAAATCCAGTTACGTCACACTTAATTTTGTTGCTACTTCTTTACAATTAAATCACATAAGTCACACTGGATCTTGTTGCTACTTCTTTACCATTAACTCACATAAGTAACACTGAATTTTGTTGCTACTTCTTTACAATTAAATCACACAAATCACACTGAATTTTGTTGCTACTTCGTTACAATTAAATTCAGTCAAGTCACACTGAATTTTGTTGCTACTTCTTTTTCCATTAAATCACATAAATCACACTGAATTTTGTTGCTACTTCGTTACAATTAAATTCAGTCAAGTCACAATGAATTTTGTTGCTACTTCTTTACAATTAAATCACATAAGTCACACTGAATTTGTTGCTACTTCTTTACAATTAAATCACATAAGTCACACTGGATTTTGTTGTTACTTCTTTACAATTACATCACATAAGTCACAGATAGTTTGGTTGCTACTTCTTTACAATTAAATCACATGAGTCACACTGAATTTTGTTGCTTCTTCTTTACAATTAAATCACATGAATCGCACTGAATTTTGTTGCTACGTCTTTACAATTAAATCACATAAGTTACACTGGATTTTGTTGCTACTTCTTTACAATTAAATCACATAAGTCACACTGAATTGTGTTGCTACTTCTTTACAATTAAATCACATAGCTCACACTGGATTTTGTTGCTACTTCTTTACAATTAACTCACATAAGTCACACTTAATTTTGTTGCTACTTCTTTACAATTGAATCACATAAATCACACTGAATTTTGTTGCTACTTCGTTACAATTAAATGCAGTCAAGTCACACTGAATTTTGTTAATACTTCTTTACAATTAAATCACATAAGTCACACTGAATTTTGTTGCAACTTCTTTAAAATTAAATCCAGTCGAGTCATACTTAAGTTTGTTGCTTCTTCAGTACAATTAAATCCAGTTACGTCACACTGAATTTTGTTGAAACTTCTTTACAATTAAATATCATAAGTCACACTGGATCTTGTTGCTACTTCTTTACATCTTACTCACATAAGTCACACTGAATTTTGTTGCTACTTCTTTACAATTAAATCACATAAATCACACTGAATTTTGTTGCTACTTCGTTACAATTAAATGCAGTCAAGTCACACTGAATTTGTTGCTACTTCTTTACAATTGAATCACATAAATCACACTGGATTTTGTTGTTACTTCTTTACAATTAAATCACATAAGTCACACTGGATTTTGTTGCTACTTCTTTAAATTTAAATCACATAAGTCACACTGGATTTTGTTGCTACTTCTTTACAATTAAATCACATAAGTCACACTGGATTTTGTTGCTACTTCTTTACAATTACATCAAGTCAAGTCACACTTAAGTTTGTTACTACTTCTTTACAATTAAATCCAGTCACGTCACACTCAATTTTGTTGCAACTTCTTTACAATTAAATCACATAAATCACACTGAATTTTGTTTCTTCTTCTTTACAATTAATTCACATAAGTCACACTGAATTTTGTTGCTACTTCTTTAAAATTAAATCACATAAGTCACACTGTATTTTGTTGCTACTTCTTTACAATTAAATCAAGTCAAGTCACACTTAAGTTTGTTGCTACTTCTTGACAATTAAATCTAGTTACGTCACACTTAATTTTGTTGCTACTTCTTTACAATTTAATCCAGTCAAGTCACACTTTATTTTGTTGCTACTTCTTTACAATTTTATCACATAAGTCACACTAGATTTTGTTGCTACTTCTTTACAATTAAATCACATAAGTCACACGGAATTTTCTTGCTACTTCTTTACAATTAAATCACATAAGTCACACTGAATGTTGTTGCTTCTTCTTTACAATTAAATCACATAAGTCACACTGAATATTGTTGCTACTTCTTTACAATTACCTCACATCAGTCACATATAATTTTGTTGCTACTTCTTAACAATTAAATCACATAAATCTCACTTAATTTTGTTGCTTCTTTTTTACAGTTATATCCAGTCAAGTCACACTTAATTTTGTTGCTACTTCTTTACAATTAAATCACATAAGTCACCCTGAATTTGTTGCTACTTCTTTACAATTAAATCACATAAGTCACACTGGATTTTATTGCTACTTCTTTACAATTAAATACCATAAGTCACACTGAATTTTGTTGCTACTTCTTTACAATTTAATCACATAAGTCACACTGAATTTTGTTGCTACTTCTTTAAAATTGAATCACATAAGTCACACTGAATTTGTTGTGACTTCTTTACAATTTAATCACATAAATGACACTTAATTTTGTTGCTACTTCTTTACAATTAATTCACATATGCACACTGGATTTTGTTGCTACATCTTTACAATTAAATCACATAAGTCACACTGGATTTTTTGCTACTTCTTTACAATTAAATCAACTAAGTCACACTGAAGTTTGTTGCTACTTTTTTACAATTAAATCACATAAGTCACACTGAATATTGTTGCTACTTCTTTACAATTAACTCACATAAGTCACACTGAATTTTGTTTCTACTTCTTTACAATTAAATCAGATAGGTCACACTGAATTTTGTTGCTACTTCTTTACAATTAAATCAAGTCAAGTCACTCTTAAGTTTGTGGCTACTTCTGTACAATATAATCCAGTCACGTCACACTTAATTTTGTTGCTACTTCTTTACAATTAAATCACATAAATTACACTGAATTTGTTGCTACTTCTTTACAATTAAATCACATAAGTCACACTGAATTTTGTTGCTACTTCTTTACAATTAAATCACATAAGTCAGACTTGATTTTGTTGCTACTTCTTTACAATTCACTCCCATAAGTCACACTGAATTTTGTCGCTTCTTCTTTACAATTAAATCACATAAGTCACACTGGATTTTGTTGCTACTTCTTTACAATTAAATCACATAAGTCACACTGTATTTTGTTGCTACTTCTTTACAATTAACTCACATAAGTCACACTGAATTTTGTTGCTACTTCTTTACAATTAAATCACATAAGTCACACGTAATTCTGTTGCTACTTCTTTACAATCAAATCACATGAGTCACACTGAATTTTGTTGCTACTTCTTTACAATTAAATCACATAAGTCACACTGGATTTGTTGCTACATCTTTACAATTAAATATCATAAGTCACACTAGATTTTGTTGCTACTTCTTTACAATTTAATCAAGTCAAGTCACACTTAATTTTGTTGCTACTTCTTTACAATTGAATTCAGTCAAGTCACACTGCCTTTTGTTGCTACTTCTTTACAATTAAATCCCATAAGTCCCACTGAATGTTGTTGGTACTTCTTTACAATTAAATCACATAAGTTACCACTGAATTTTTTTGCTACTTCGTTACAATTTAATCACATAAGTCACACTGAATTTTGTTGCTACTTCTTTACAATTAATTCACATAAGTCACACTGAATTTGTTGCTACTTCTTTACAATTGAATAACATAAGTCACACGTGATTTTGTTGCTACTTCTTTACAATTAAATCCCATAAGTAACACTGGATTTTGTTGCTACTTCTTTACAATTAAATCACATGAGTCACACTGAATTTTGTTGCTACTTCTTTACAATTAAATCAAGTCAAGTCACACCGTATTTGGTTGCTACTTCTTTACAATTAACTCACATAAGTCACACTGAATTTTGTAGCTACTTCTTTACAATTAAATCACATAAGTCACACTGAATTTTGTTGCTACTTCTTTACAATTAAATCAAGTCAAGTCACACTTAAGTTTGTTGCTACATCTTTACAATTAACTCTAGTCACGTCACACTTAATTTTGTTGCTACTTCTTTACAATTACATCACACAAATTACACTGAATTTTCTTGCTACTTCTTTACAATTAAATCACATAAGTCTCACTGAATTTTGTTGCTACTTCTTTACAATTAAATCACATAAGTCACACTGGATTTTGTTGCTACTTCTTTACAATTTACTCACATAAGTAACACTGATTTTTTTAGCTACTTCTTTACAATTAAATCACATAAGTCACACTGGATTTTGTAGCTACTTCTTTACAATTAACTCACATAAGTCACACTGAATTTTCTTGCTACTTCTTTACAATTAAATCACATAAGTCACACTGAATTTTGTTGCTACTTCTTTACAATTAAATCAAGTCAAGTCACACTTAAGTTTGTTGCTACTTTTTTACAATTAAATCTAGTAACGTCACACTTGATTTTGTTGCTACTTCTTTACAATTAAATCACATAAGTCACACTGGATCTTGTTGCTACTTATTTACAATTAAATCACAGAAGTCACACTGGATTTTGTTGCTACTTGTTTACAATTCAATCACATTAATCACACTGAATTATTTTGCTACTTCGTTCCAATTAAATTCAGTCAAGTCACACTGAATTTCGTTGCAACTTTTTTACAATTAAATCACATAAGTCACACTGAATTTTGTTGCTACTTCTTTACAATTAAATCACATAAGTCACACTGAATTTTATTGCTACTTCTTTACAATTAAATCACATAAGTCACACTAAATTTGTTGCTTCTTCTTTACAATTGAATACCATACGTCACACTGGATTTTGTTCTTACTTCTTTACAATTAAATCATATAAGTCACACTGGATTTTGTTGCTACTTCTTTACAATTACATCACATGAGTCACACTGAATTTTGTTGCTACTTCTTTACAATTTAATCACACAAATCACACTGAATTTTGTTGCTACTTCTTTACAATTAAATAACATAAGTCACACTCGATTTTGTTGCTACTTCTTTACAATTACATCACACAAATTACACTGAATTTTGTTGCAACTTCTTTACAATTGAATCACATAAATCTCACTGAATTTTGTTGCTACTTCTTTACAATTAAATCACATAAGTCACACTGGATTTTGTTGCTACCTCTTTACAATTTACTCACATAAGTAACACTGAATTTTTTTGCTACTTCTTTACAATTAAATCACATAAGTCACACTGAATTTTGTTGCTACTTCTTTACAATTAAATCACATAAGTAACACTGAATTTTTTGCTACTTCTTTACAATTAAATCACATAAGTCACACTGAATTTGTTGCTTCTTCTTTACAATTGAATACCATAAGTCACACTGGATTTTGTTGTTACTTCTTTACAATTAAATCATATAAGTCACACTGGATTTTCTTGCTACTTCTTTACAATTAAATCACATGAGTCACACTGAATTTTGTTGCTACTTCTTTACAATTTAATCACATGAATCACACTGAATTTTGTTGCTACTTCTTTACAATTAATAAACATAAGTCACACTAGATTTTGTTGCTTTTTCTTTACAATTAAATCACATAAGTCACACTGAATGTTGTTGCTACTTCTTTACCATTAAATCACATAAGTTACCACTGGATTTTTTGGCTACTTCGTTACAATTAAATCACATAAGTCACACTGAATTTTGTTGCTACTTATTTACAATTTAATCATATAAGTAACACGGAATTTGTTGCTACTTCTTTACAATTGAATAACATAAGTCATACGTGATTTTGTTGCTACTTCTTTACAATTAAATCACATAAGTCACACTGGATTTTGTTGCTACTTCTTTACAATTAAATCACATGAGTCACACTGAATTTTGTTGCTACTTCTTTACAATTTAATCACATGATTCACACTGAATTTTGTTGCTACTTCTTTACAATTTAATCACACAAATCACACTGAATTTTGTTGCTACTTCTTTACAATTAAATAACATAAGTCACACTCGATTTTGTTGCTACTTCTTTACAATTACATCACACAAATTACACTGAATTTTGTTGCTACTTCTTTACAATTAAATCACATAAGTCTCACTGACTTTTGTTGCTACTTCTTTACAATTAAATCACATAAGTCACACTGGATTTTGTTGCTACTTCTTTACAATTAACTCACATAGGTCACACTGAATTTTTTTGCTACTTCTTTACAATTACATCACATAAGTTACACTGAATTTTGTTGCTTCTTCTTTACTAATAAATCTAGTTATGTCACACTTCATTTTGTTTTCTACTACTTTACAATTTAATCACATAAGTCACGGTAGATCTTGTTGCTACTTCTTTACATTTTACTCACATAAGTCACACTGACTGTTGTTGCTACTTCTTTACAATTAAATCACATAAGTCACACTGATCTTTGTTGCTACTTCTTTACAATTAAATCACATAAGTCACACTGGATTTTGTTGCTACTTCTTTACAAGTAACTCACATAAGTCACACTGGATTTTGTTCCTACTTCTTTACAATTAAATCACATAAGTCACACTGAATTTTGTTGCTACTTCTTTACAATTAAATCAAGTCAAGTCTCACTGGATTTTGTTGCTACGTCATTACAATTAACTCACATAAGTCACACTGAATTTTGTTGCTACTTCTTTACAATTAAATCACATAAGTCACACTGGATTTTGTTGCTACTTCTTTACAATTAAATCACATAAGTCACACTGGAGTTTGTTGTTACTTCTTTACAATTAAATCACATACGTCACACTGGATTTTGTTGCTACTTCTTTACAATTAAATCACATAAGTCACACTGACTTTTCTTGCTACTTTTTTACAATTAAATATCATAAGTCAAACTGGATTTTGTTGCTACTTCTTTACAATTTAATCAAGTCAGGTCACACTTAATTTTGTTGCTACTTCTTTACAATTACATTCAGTCAAGTCACACTGAATTTTGTTGCTAATTCTTTACAATTAAATCACATAAGTCACACTGAATTTTATTGCTACTTCTTTACAATTAAATCACATAAGTCACACTGAATTTGTTGCTTCTTCTTTACAATTGAATACAATAAGTCACACTGGATTTTGTTGTTACTTCTTTTCAATTAAATCATATAAGTCACACTGGATTTTGTTGCTACTTCTTTACAATTAAATCACATGAGTAACACTGAATTTTGTTGCTACTTCTTTACAATTTGATCACATGAATCACACTGAATTTTGTTGCTACTTCTTTACAATTAAATAACATAAGTCACACTAGATTTTGTTGCTTCTTCTTTACAATTAAATCACATAAGTCACACTGACTGTTGTTGCTACTTCTTTACCATTAAATCACATAAGTTACCACTGAATTTTTTTGCTACTTCGTTACAATTAAATACCATGAGTCACACTGAATTTTGTTGCTACTTATTTACAATTAAATCACATAAGTCACACTGAATTTGTTGCTACTTCTTTACAATTGAATAACATATATCACACGTGATTTTCTTGTTACTTCTTTACAATTAAATCACATAAGTCACACTGAATTTTGTTGCTACTTCTTTAAATTTAAATCACATAAGTCATACTGGATTTTGTTGCTACTTCTTTACAATTAAATCACATAAGTCACACTGTGTTTGGTTGCTACTACTTTACCATTAACTCACATAAGTCACACTGGATTTTGTTGCTACTTCTTTACAATACAATCACATAAGTCACACTGAATTTTGTTGCTACTACTTTACAATTAAATCAAGTCAAGTCACACTTAAGTTTGTTACTACTTCTTTACAATTAAATCCAGTCACGTCACACTTAATTTTGTTGCTACTTCTTTACAATTAAATCACATAAATCCCACTGAATTTTGTTGCTACTTCTTTACAATTACATCACATAAGTAACACTGAATTTTGTTGCTACTTCTTTACAATTAAATCACATAAGTCACACTGAGTTTTCTTGCTACTACTTTACCATTAACTCACATAAGTCACACTGGATTTTGTTGCTACTTCTTTACAATTAAATCACATAAGTCACACTGAATTTTTCGCTACTTCTTTACAATTTAATCAAGTCAAGTCACACTTAATTTTGTTGCGTCTTCTTTACAATTAAATTCAGTCAAGTCACACTTAATTTTGTTGCTACTTCTTTACAATTAAATAACATAAGTCACACTGAATGTTGTTGCTACTTCTTTACAATTAAATCACATAAGTCACACTGGGTTTTGTAGCTACTTCTTTACAATTAACTCACATAAGTCACACTGAATTTTGTTGCTACTTCTTTACAATTAAATCACATAAGTCACACTGAATTTTGTTGCTACTTCTTTACAATTAAATCAAGTCAAGTCACACTTAAGTTTGTTGCTACTTTTTTACAATTAAATCTAGTAACGTCACACTTGATTTTGTTGCTACTTCTTTACAATTAAATCACATAAGTCACACTGGATCTTGTTGCTACTTCTTTACAATTAAATAACATAAGTCACACTGGATTGTGTAGCTACTTCTTTACAATTAACTCACATAAGTCATACTGAATTTTGTTGCTACTTCTTTACAATTAAATCACATAAGTCACACTGAATTTTGTTGCTACTTCTTTACAATTAAATCAAGTCAAGTCACACTTAAGTTTGTTGCTACTTTTTTACAATTAAATCTAGTAACGTCACACTTGATTTTGTTGCTACTTCTTTACAATTAAATCACATAAGTCACACTGAATTTTGTTGCTACTTCTTTACAATTAAATCACATAAGTCACACTGAATTTGATTGCTACTTCTTTACAATTAAATCACATAAGTCACACTAAATTTGTTGCTTCTTCTTTACAATTGAATACCATACGTCACACTGGATTTTGTTGTTACTTCTTTACAATTAAATCATATAAGTCACACTGGATTTTGTTGCTACTTCTTTACAATTACATCACATGAGTCACACTCGATTTTGTTGCTACTTCTTTACAATTAAATCACATAAGTCACACTGAATGTTGTTGCTACTTCTTTACCATTAAATCACATAAGTTACCACTGAATTTTTTTGCTACTTCGTTACAATTAAATCACATAAGTCACACTGAATTTTGTTGCTACTTCTTTACAATTAAATCACATAAGTCACACTGAATTTGTTGCTACTTCTTTACAATTGAATAACAGAAGTCACACGTGATTTTCTTGTAACTTCTTTACAATTAAATCACATAAGTAACACTGGATTTTGTTGCTACTTCTTTACAATTAAATCACATCAGTCACACTAGGATTTGTTACTACTTCTTTACAATTAACTCAGATAAGTCACACTAGATTTTGTTGCTACTTCTTTACAATTAAATCACATAAGTCACACTGAATTTTGTTGCTACTTCTTTACAATTAAATCAAGTCAGGTCACACCGTATTTGGTTGCTACTTCTTTACAATTAACTCACATAAGTCACACTGAATTTTGTAGCTACTTCTTTACAATTAAATCACATAAGTCACACTGAATTTTGTTGCTACTTCTTTACAATTAAATCAAGTCAAGTCACACTTAAGTTTGTTGCTACATCTTTACAATTAACTCTAGTCACGTCACACTTAATTTTGTTGCTACTTCTTTACAATTACATCACACAAATTACACTGAATTTTGTTGCTACTTCTTTACAATTAAATCACATAAGTCTCACTGAATTTTGTGGCTACTTCTTTACAATTAAATCACATAAGTCACACTGGATTTTGTTGCTACCTCTTTACAATTTACTCACATAAGTAACACTGAATTTTTTTGCTACTTCTTTACAATTTAATCACATAAGTCACACTGGATTTTGTAGCTACTTCTTTACAATTAACTCACATACGTCACACTGAATTTTGTTGCTACTTCTTTACAATTAAATCACATAAGTCACACTGAATTTTGTTGCTACTTCTTTACAATTAAATCAAGTCAAGTCACACTTAAGTTTGTTGCTACTTTTTTACAATTAAATCTAGTAACGTCACACTTGATTTTGTTGCTACTTCTTTACAATTTGATCACATAAGTCACACTGGATCTTGTTGCTACTTATTTACAATTAAATCACAGAAGTCACACTGGATTTTGTTGCTACTTCTTTACAATTCAATCACATTAATCACACTGAATGATTTTGCTACTTCGTTTCAATTAAATTCAGTCAAGTCACACTGAATTTCGTTGCAACTTTTTTACTATTAAATCACATAAGTCACACGGAATTTTGTTGCTACTTCTTTACAATTACATCACATAAGTCACACTGAATTTTATTGCTACTTCTTTACAATAAAATCACATAAGTCACACTAAATTTGTTGCTTCTTCTTTACAATTGAATACCATACGTCACACTGGATTTTGTTGTTACTTCTTTACAATTAAATCATATAAGTCACACTGGATTTTGTTGCTACTTCTTTACAATTACATCACATGAGTCACACTGAATTTTGTTGCTACTTCTTTACAATTTAATCACACTAATCACACTGAATTTTGTTGCTACTTCTTTACAATTAAATAACATAAGTCACACTCGATTGTGTTGCTACTTCTTTACAATTAAATCACATAAGTCACACTGAATTTTGTTGCTACTTCTTTACCATTAAATCACATAAGTTACCACTGAATTTTTTTGCTACTTCGTTACAATTAAATCACATAAGTCACACTGAATTTTTTGCTACTTCTTCACAATTAAATCACATAAGTCACACTGAATTTGTTGCTACTTCTTTACAATTGAATAACATAAGTCACACGTGATTTTCTTGTTAGTTCTTTACAATTAAATAACATAAGGCCCAACTGGATTTTGTTGCTGATTCTTTACAATTAAATCACATGAGTCACACTGAATTTTGTTGCTACTTCTTTACAATTAAATCACATAAGTCACACTGGATTTTGTTGCTACTTCTTTACAATTAAATCACATAAGTCACACTGGGATTTGTTACTACTTCTTTACAATTAACTCAGATAAGTCACACTAGATTTTGTTGCTACTTCTTTACAATTAAATTACATAAGTCACACTGAATTTTGTTGCGACTTCTTTACAATTAAATCAAGTCAAGTCACACTTAAGTTTGTTGCTACATCTTTACAATTAACTCTAGTCACGTCACACTTAATTTTGTTGCTACTTCTTTACAATTACATCACACAAATTACACTGAATTTTGTTGCTACTTCTTTACAATTAAATCACATAAATCTCACTGAATTTTGTTGCTACTTCTTTACAATTAAATCACATAAGTCACACTGGATTTTGTTGCTACCTCTTTACAATTTACTCACATAAGTAACACTGAATTTTTTTGCTACTTCTTTACAATTAAATCACATAAGTCACACTGAATTTTGTTGCTACTTCTTTACAATTAAATCACATAAGTCACACTGAATTTGTTGCTTCTTCTTTACAATTGAATACCATAAGTCACACTGGATTTTGTTGTTACTTCTTTACAATTAAATCATATAAGTCACACTGGATTTTGTTGCTACTTCTTTACAATTAAATCACATGAGTCACACTGAATTTTGCTGCTACTTCTTTACAATTTAATCACATGAATCACACTGAATTTTGTTGCTACTTCTTTACAATTAAATATATTAAGTCACACTAGATTTTGTTGCTTCTTCTTTACAATTAAATCATATAAGTAACACGGAATTTGTTGCTACTTCTTTACAATTGAATAACATAAGTCATACGTGATTTTCTTGTTACTTCTTTTCAATTAAATCACATAAGTCACACTGGATTTTGTTACTACTTCTTTACAATTAAATCACATGAGTCACACTGAATTTTGTTGCTACTTCTTTACCATTAAATCACATAAGTTACCACTGAATTTTTTTGCTACTTCGTTACAATTAAATCACATAAGTCACACTGAATTTTGTTGCTACTTATTTACAATTAAATCATATAATTAACACGGAATGTGTTGCTACTTCTTTACAATTGAATAACATAAGTCATACGTGATTTTCTTGTTACTTCTTTTCAATTAAATCACATAAGTCACACTGGATTTTGTTGCTACTTCTTTACAATTAAATCACATGAGTCACACTGAATTTTGTTGCTACTTCTTTACAATTTAATCACATGAGTCACACTGGATTTTGTTGCTACTTCTTTACAATTAAATCACATAAGTCACACTTAAGTTTGTTGCTACATCTTTACAATTAACTCCAGTCACGTCACACTTAAGTTTGTTGCTACTTCTTTACAATTACATCACACAAATTACACTGACTTTTGTTGCTACTTCTTTACAATTAAATCACATAAGTCACACTGGATTTTGTTGCTACTTCTTTACAATTAACTCACATAGGTCACACTGAATTTTTTTGCTACTTCTTTACAATTAAATCACATAAGTCACACTGAATTTTGTTGCTTCTTCTTTACTTTTAAATCCAGTTATGTCACACTTCATTTTGTATTCTACTACTTTACAATTAAATCACATAAGTCACGGTGGATCTTGTTGCTACTTCTTTACAATTAACTCACATAAGTCACACTGACTGTTGTTTCTACTTCTTTACAATTAAATCACATAAGTCACACTGAATTTTGTTGCTACTTCTTTACAATTAAATCACATAAGTTACACTGGATTTTGTTGCTACTTCTTTACAAGTAACTCACATAAGTCACACTGGATTTTGTTCCTACTTCTTTACAATTAAATCACATAAGTCACACTGAATTTTGTTGCTACTTCTTTACAATTAAATCAAGTCAAGTCTCACTGGATTTTGTTGCTCCTTCATTACAATTAACTCACATAAGTCACACTGAATTTTGTTGCTACTTCTTTACAATTAAATCACATAAGTCACACTGGATTTTGTTGCTACTTCTTTACAATTAAATCACATAAGTCACACTGGATTTTGTTGTTACTTCTTTACAATTAAATCACATGAATCACACTGAATTTTGTTGCTACTTTGTTACAATTTAATTCAGTCAAGTCACACTGAATTTTGTTGCTACTTCTTTACAATTAAATCACATAAGTCACACTGGATTTTGTTGCTAGTTCTTTACAATTAAATCTGATAAGCCACACTGAATTTTGTTGCTACTACTTTACAATTAAATCACATAAGTCACACTGGATTTTGTTGCTACTTCTTTACAAGTTAATCAAGTCAAGTCACACTTAATTTTGTTGCTACTTCTTTACAATTACATTCAGTCAAGTCACACTGAATTTTGTTGCTACTTCTTTACAATTAAATCACATAAGTCACACTGGATTTTGTTGCAACTTCTGTACAATTTAATCACATAAGTTACACTGGATTTTGTTGCTACTTCTTTACAATTAAATCACATAAGTCACACGTAACTTTGTTGCTACTTCTTTACAATCAAATCACATGAGTCACACTGGATTTTGTTGCTACTTCTTTACAATTAACTCACATAAGTAACACTGAATTTTGTCGCTACTTCTTTACAATTAAATCACATAAGTCACACTAAATTTTGTTGGTACTTCTTTACAATTAAATCAAGTCAAGTCACACTTAAGTTTGTTACTACTTCTTTACAATTAAATCCAGTCACGTCACACTTTATTTTGTTGCTACTTCTTTACAATTAAATCACATAAATCACACTGAATTTTGTTGCTACTTCTTTAGAATTAAATCACATAAGTCACACTGATCTTTGTTGCTACTTCTTTACAATTAAATCACATAAGTCACACTGGATTTTGTTGCTACTTCTTTACAATTAACTCACATAAGTCACACTGAATTTTGTTGCTACTTCTTTACAATTAAATCCAGTCACGTCACACTTAATTTTGTTGCTACTTCTTTACAATTTAATCCAGTCAAGTGACACTTAATTTTGTTGCTACTTCTTTACAATTAAATTACATAAGTCACACTGAATTTGGTTGCTACTTCTTTACAATTAAATCACATGAGTCACACTGGATTTTGTTGCTCTTTCCTTACACCTAAATCACATAAGTGAAACTGGATTTTGTTGCTACTTCTTTACAATTAAATCACATAAGTCACATTGTATTTAATTGCTACTTCTTTACAATCAAATCACATAAGTCACACTGGATTTTGTAGCTACTTCTTTACACGTAACTCACATAAGTCACACTGGATTTTGTTCCTACTTCTTTACGATTAAATCACATAAGTCACACTGAATTTTGTTGCTACTTCTTTACAATTAAATCAAGTCAAGTCTCACTGGATTTTGTTGCTACTTCATTACAATTAACTCACATAAGTCACACTGAATTTTGTTGCTACTTCTTTACAATTAAATCACATAAGTCACACTGGATTTTGTTGCTACTTCTTTACAATTAACTCACATAAGTCACACTGAATTTTGTTGCTACTTCTTTACAATTAAATCACATAAGTCACACTGAATTTTGTTGCTTCTTCTTTACTATTAAATCCAGTTATGTCACACTTTATTTTGTTTTCTACTACTTTACAATTAAATCAAATAAGTCACGGTGGATCTTGTTGCTACTTCTTTACAATTAACTCACATAAGTCACACTGACTTTTGTTGCTACTTCTTTACAATTAAATCACATAAGTCACACTGAATTTTGTTGCTACTTTTTTACAATCAAATCACATAAGTCACACTGGATTTTGTTGCTACTTCTTTACAAGTAACTCACATAAGTCACACTGGATTTTGTTGCTACTTCTTTACAATTAAATCACATAAGTCACACTGAATTTTGTTGCTACTTTTTTACAATTAAATATCATAAGTCAAACTGGATTTTATTGCTACTTCCTTACAATTTAATCAAGTCAGGTCACACTTAATTTTGTTGCTACTTCTTTACAATTAAATCAAGTCAAGTCACACTTAAGTTTGTTGCTACTTCTTTACAATTAAATCCAGTTACGTCACACTTAATTTTTTTGCTACTTCTTTACAATTAAATCACATAAGTCATACTGGATCTTGTTGCTACTTCTTTACAATTAAATCACATAAGTCACACTGAATTTATTTGCTACTTCTTTACAATTAAATCACATAAATCACACTGAATTTTGTTGCTACTTCGTTACAATTTAATTCAGTCAAGTCACACTGAATTTTGTTGCTACTTCTTTACAATTAAATCACATAAGTAATACTGGGTTTTGTTGCTACTTCATTACAATTAAATCACATAAGTTCCACTGGGTTTTGTTGCTACTTCTTTACAATTAAATCACATAAGTCACACTGAATTTTGTTGCTACTTCTTTACAATTAAATCACATAAGTCACACTGGATTTTGTTGCTACTTCTTTACAATTAAATCACATAAGTCACACTGGATTTTGTTGCAATTTCTGTACAATTTAATCACATAAGTTACACTGGATTTTTTTGCTACTTCTTTACAATTAAATCACATAAGTCACACTTAACTTTGTTGCTACTTCTTTACAATCAAATCACATGAGTCACACTGGATTTTGTTGCTACTTCTTTAAAATTAACTCACATAAGTCACACTGAATTTTGTCGCTACTTCTTTACAATTAAATCACATAAGTCACACTAAATTTTGTTGGTACTTCTTTACAATTAAATAAAGTCAAGTCACACTTAAGTTTGTTACTACTTCTTTACAATTAAATCCAGTCACGTCATACTTTATTTTGTTGCTACTTCTTTACAATTAAATCACATGAATCACACTGAATTTTGTTGCTACTTCTTTAGAATTAAATCACATAAGTCACACTGATCTTTGTTGCTACTTCTTTACAATTAAATCACATAAGTCACACTGGATTTTGTTGCTACTTCTTTACAATTAACTCACATAAGTCACACTGAATTTTGTTGCTACTTCTTTGAAATTAAATCACATAAGTCACACTGAATTTTGTTGCTACTTCTTTACAATTAAATCAAGTAAGGTCACACTTAAGTTTGTTGCTACTTCTTTACAATTTAATCCAGTCAAGTCACACTTAATTTTGTTGCTACTTCTTTACAATTAACTCACATAAGTCACACTGAATTTTGTTGCTACTTCTTAACAATTAAATCACATGAGTCACACTGGATTTTGTTGCTCTTTCCTTAAACCTAAATCACATAAGTGACACTGGATTTTGTTGCTACTTCTTTACAATTAAATCACATAAGTCACACTGTATTTAATTGCTACTTCTTTACAATTAAATCACATAAGTCACACTGGATTTTGTTGCTACTTCTTTACAAGTAACTCACATAAGTCACACTGGATTTTGTTCCTACTTCTTTACGATTAAATCACATAAGTCACACTGAATTTTGTTGCTACTTCTTTACAATTAAATCAAGTCAAGCCTCACTGGATTTTGTTGCTACTTCATTACAATTAACTCACATAAGTCACACTGAATTTTGTTGCTACTTCTTTACAATTAAATCACATAAGTCACACTGGATTTTGTTGCTACTTCTTTACAATTAAATCACATGAGTCACACTGAATTTTGTTGCTACTTCTTTACAATTAAATTAAGTCAAGTCACACTTAAGTTTGTTGCTACATCTTTACAATAACCTCCAGTCACGTCACACTTAATTTTGTGGCTACTTCTTTACAATTACATCACACAAATTACACTGAATTTTGTTGCTACTTCTTTACAATTAAATCACATAAGTCTCACGGAATTTTGTTGCTACTTCTTCACAATTAAATACCATAAGTCACACTGGATTTTGTTGCTACTTCTTTACAATTAACTCACATAAGTCACACTGAATTTTTTTGCTACTTCTTTACAATTAAATCACATAAGTCACACTGAATTTTGTTGCTTCTTCTTTACTATTAAATCCAGTAATGTCACACTTCATTTTGTTTTCTACTACTTTACAATTAAATCAAATAAGTCACGGTGGATCTTGTTGCTTCTTCTTTACAATTAACTCACATAAGTCACACTGACTGTTGTTGCTACTTCTTTACAATTAAATCACATAAGTCACACTGAATTTTGTTGCTACTTCTTTACAATTAAATCACATAAGTCACACTGGATTTTGTTGCTACTTCTTTACAAGTAACTCACATAAGTCACACTGGATTTTGTTCCTACTTCTTTACAATTAAATCACATAAGTCACACTGAATTTTGTTGCTACTTCTTTACAATTAAATCAAGTCAAGTCTCACTGGATTTTGTTGCTACTTCATTACAATTAACTCACATAAGTCACACTGAATTTTGTTGCTACTTCTTTACAATTAAATCACATAAGTCACACTGGATTTTGTTGCTACTTCTTTATAATTAAATTACATAAGTCACACTGGAGTTTGTTGCTACTTCTTTACAATTAAATAAAGTCAGGTCACACTTAATTTTGTTGCTACTTCTTTACAATTAAATCAAGTCAAGTCACACTTAAGTTTGTTGCTACTTCTTTACAATTAAATCAAGTTACGTCACACTTAATTTTTTTGCTACTTCTTTACAATTAAATTACATTAGTCATACTGGATCTTGTTGCTACTTCTTTACAATTAAATCACATAAGTCACACTGAATTTTGTTGCTACTTCTTTACAATTAAATCCCAAGAATCACACTGAATTTTGTTGCTACTTCGTTACAATTTAATTCAGTCAAGTCACACTGAATTTTGTTGCTACTTCTTTACAATTAAATCACATCAGTAGTTCTGGATTTTGTTGCTACTTCATTACAATTAAATCACATAAGTTCCACTGGGTTTTGTTGCTACTTTTTACAATAAAATCTTATAAGTCACACTGATTTTTGTTGCTACTTCTTTACAATTAAATCACATAAGTCACACTGGATTTTGTTGCTAGTTCTTTACAATTAAATCTGATAAGTCACACTGAATTTTGTTGCTAGTACTTTACAATTAAATCACATAAGTCACACTGGATTTTGTTGCTACTTCTTTACAAGTTAATCAAGTCAAGTCACACTTAATTTTGTTGCTACTTCTTTACAATTACATTCAGTCAAGTCACACTGAATTTTGTTGCTACTTCTTTACAATTAAATCACATAAGTCACACTGGATTTTGTTGCAACTTCTGTACAATTTAATCACATAAGTTACACTGGATTTTGTTGCTACTTCTTTACAATTAAATCACATAAGTCACACTTAACTTTGTTGCTACTTCTTTACAATTAACTCACATGAGTCACACTGGATTTTGTTGCTACTTCTTTACAATTAACTCACATAAGTCACACTGAATTTTGTCGCTACTTCTTTACAATTAAATCACATAAGTCACACTAAATTTTGTTGGTACTTCTTTACAATTAAATCAAGTCAAGTCACACTTAAGTTTGTTACTACTTCTTTACAATTAAATCCAGTCACGTCACACTTTATTTTGTTGCTACTTCTTTACAATTAAATCACATAAGTCACACTGAATTTTGTTGCTACTTCTTTAGAATTAAATCACATAAGTCACACTGATCTTTGTTGCTACTTCTTTACAATTAAATCACATAAGTCACACTGGATTTTGTTGCTACTTCTTTACAATTAACTCACATAAGTCACACTGAATTTTGTTGCTACTTCTTTAAAATTAAATCACATAAGTCACACTGAATTTTGTTGCTAGTTCTTTACAATTAACTCACATAAGTCACACTGAATTTTGTTGCTACTTCTTTACAATTAAATCCCATGAGTCACACTGGATTTTGTTGTTCTTTCCTTACACCTAAATCACATAAGTCACACTGTATTTAATTGCTACTTATTTACAATTAAATCACATTAGTCACACTGGATTTTGTTGCTACTTCTTTACAAGTAACTCACATCAGTCACACTGGATTTTGTTCCTACTTCTTTACAATTAAATCACATAAGTCACACTGAATTTTGTTGCTACTTCTTTACAATTAAATCAAGTCAAGTCTCACTGGATTTTGTTGCTACTTTTACAATTAACTCACATAAGTCACACTGAATTTTGTTGCTACTTCTTTACAATTAAATCACATAAGTCACACTGGATTTTGTTGCTACTTCTTTACAATTAAATCACATAAGTCACACTGAATTTTGTTGCTACTTTTTTACAATTAAATATGATAAGTCAAACTGGATTTTGTTGCTACTTCTTTACAATTGAATCAAGTCAGGTCACACTTAATTTTGTTGCTACTTCTTTACAATTACATTCAGTCAAGTCACACTGAATTTTGTTGCTACTTCTTTACAATTAAATCACATAAGTCACACTGAATTTTGTTGCTACCTCTTTACAATTAAATCACATAAGTCACACTGGATTTTGTTGTTACTTCTTTACAATCAACTCACATAAGTCACACTGAATTTTGTTGCTACTTCTTTACAATTAAATCACATAAGTAACAATAAATTTTGTTGCTACTTCTTTACAATTAAATCAAGTCAAGTCACACTTAAGTTTGTTGCTACTTCTTTACAATTAAATCCAGTTACGTCACACTAAATTTTTTTGCTACTTCTTTACAATTAAATCACATAAGTCACACTAAATTTTGTTGCTACTTCTTTACAATTAAATCACATAAGTAATACTGGATTTTGTTACTACTTCATTACAATTAAATCACATAAGTTCCACTGGATCTTGGTGCTACTTCTTTACAATTAAATCACATAAGTCACACTGAATTTTGTTGCTACTTCTTTACAATTAAATCACATAAATCACACTGAATTTTGTTGCTACTTCGTTACAATTTAATTCAGCCAAGTCACACTGAATGTTGTTGCTACTTCTTTACAATTAAATCACATAAGTAATACTGGATTTTGTTGCTACTTCATTACAATTAAATCACATAAGTTCCACTGGGTTTTGTTGCTACTTCTTTACAATTAAATCACATAAGTCACACTGAATTTTGTTGCTACTTCTTTACAATTAAATCACATAAGTCACATTGGATTTTGTTGCTAGTTCTTTACAATTAAATCGCAAAGGTCACACTGAATTTTGTTGCTAGTACTTTATAATTAAATCACATAAGTCACACTGGATTTTGTTGCTACTTCTTTACAAGTTAATCAAGTCAAGTCACACTTAATTTTGTTGCTACTTCTTTACAATTACATTCAGTCAAGTCACACTGAATTTTGTTGCTACTTCTTTACAATTAAATCACATAAGTCACACTGAATTTTATTGCTACCTCTTTACAATTTAATCACATAAGTCACACTGGATTTTGTTGTTACTTCTTTACAATCAACTCACATAAGTCACACTGAATTTTGTTGCTACTTCTTTACAATTAAATCACATAAGTCATACTGGATCTTGTTGCTACTTCTTTACAATTAAATCACATAAGTCACACTGAATTTTGTTGCTACTTCTTTACAATAAAATCACATAAATCACACTGAATTTTGTTGTTACTTCGTTACAATTCAATTCAGTCAAGTCACACTGAATTTTGTTGCTACTTCTTTACAATTAAATCACATAAGTAATACTGGATTTTGTTGCTACTTCATTACAATTAAATCACATAAGTTCCACTGGATCTTATTGCTACCTCTTTACAATTAAATCACATAAGTCACACTGAATTTTGTTGCTACTTCTTTACAATTAAATCACATAAATCACACTGAATTTTGTTGCTACTTCGTTACAATTTAATTCAGTCAAGTCACACTGAATGTTGTTGCTACTTCTTGTCAATTAAATCACATGAGTAATACTGGATTTTGTTGCTACTTCATTACAATTAAATCACATAAGTTCCACTGGGTTTTGTTGCTACTTCTTTACAATTAAATCACATAAGTCACACTGGATTTTGTTGCTAGTTCTTTACAATTTAATCGCAAAGGTCACACTGAATTTTGTTGCTAGTACTTTATAATTAAATCACATAAGTCACACTGGATTTTGTTGCTACTTCTTTACAAGTTAATCAAGTCAAGTCACACTTAATTTTGTTGCTACTTCTTTACAATTACATTCAGTCAAGTCACACTGAATTTTGTTGCTACTTCTTTACAATTAAATCACATAAGTTACACTGGATTTTGTTGCAACTTCCGTAAAATTTAATCACATAAGTCACACTGGATTTTGTTGCTACTTCTTTACAATTAAATCACATAAGTCACACTTAACTTTGTTGCTACTTCTTTACAATTAAATCACGAAAGTCACACTGGATTTTGTTGCTACTTCTTTACAATTAACTCACATAAGTCACACTGAATTTTGTCGCTACTTCTTCACAATTAAATCACATAAGTCACACTGAATTTTGTTGCTACTTCTTTACAATTAAATCAAGTCAAGTCACACTTAAGTTTGTTACTACTTCTTTACAATTAAATCCAGTCACGTCACACTTTATTTTGTTGCTACTTCTTTACAATTAAATCACATAAATTACACTGAATTTTGTTGCTACTTCTTTAGAATTAAATCACATAGGTCACACTGATCTTTGTTGCTACTTCTTTACAATTAAATCACATAAGTCACACTGGATTTTGTTGCTACTTCTTTACAATTAACTCACATAAGTCACACTGAATTTTGTTGCTACTTCTTTAAAATTAAATCACATAAGTCACACTGAATTTTGTTGCTACTTCTTTACAATTGAATCAAGTAAGGTCACATTTAAGTTTGTTGCTACTTCTTTACAATTAAATCCAGTCACGTCACACTTAATTTTGTTGCTACTTCTTTACAATTTAATCCAGTCAAGTCACACTTAATTTTTTTTCTACTTCTTTACAATTTAATCACATAAGTCACATTGAATTTTGTTGCTACTTCTTTACAATTTAATCACATAAGTAACACTGGATTTTGTTGCTATTTCTTTACAATTAAATCACATAAGTCACACTGAATTTTGTTGCTACTTCTTTACAATTAAATATCATAAGTCACACTGGATTTTGTTGCCACTTCTTTACAATTTAATCCAGTCAAGTCACACTTAATTTTGTTGCTACTTCTTTACAATTAAATAACATAAGTCACACTGGATTTTGTTGCTACTTCTTTACAATTAACTCACATAAGTCACACTGAATTTTGTTGCTACTTCTTTACAATTAAATCACATAAGTCACACTGAATTTTCTTGCTACTTCTTTACAATTAAATCAAGTCAAGTCACACTTAAGTTTGTTGCTACTTCTTTACAATTAAATCCAGTTACGTCACACTTAATTTTGTTGCTACTTCTTTACAATTAAATCACATAAGTCACACTAGATCTTGTTGCTACTGCTTTACAATTAAATCACATAAGTCACACTGAATTTTTTTGCTACTTCTTTACAATTAAATCACATAAATCACACTGAATTTTGTTGCTACTTCGTTACAATTGAATTCAGTCAAGTCACACGGAATTTTGTTGCTACTTCTTTACAATTAAATCACATAAGTCACACTGAATTTTGTTGCTATTTCTTTACAATTAAATCACATAAGTCACACTGAATTTGTTGCTGCTTCTTTACAATGGAATCACATAAGTCACACTAGATTTTGTTGTTACCTCATTACAATTAAATCACATAAGTCACACTGGATTTTGTTGCTACTTCTTTACAATTAAATCACATGAGTCACACTAGATTTTGTTGCTTCTTCTTTACAATTAAATCACATATATCACACTGAATTTTGTTACAACTTCTGTACAATATAATCACATAAGTCACACTGGATTTTGTTGTTACTTCTTTACAATTAAATCACATAAGTCACACTGGATTTTGTTGCTACTTCTTTACAATTAAATCAGATAAGTCACACTGAATTTTGTTGCGACTTCTTTACAATTAAATCACATAAGTCACACTATATTTTGTTGCTACTTTCTTACAATTTACTCACATAAGTCACACTGAATTTTGTTGCTACTTCTTTACAATTAAATCATATAAGTCACACTGGATTTTGTAGCTACTTCTTTACCATTTAATCAAGTCAAGTCACACTTAAGTTTGTTGCTACTTCTTTAAAATTAAATCCAGTCACGTCACACTTAATTTTGTTGCTACTTCTTTACAATTTAATCCAGTCAAGTCACACTGAATTTTGTAGCTACTTCTTTACAATTTAATCACATAAGTGACACTGAATTTTGTTGCTACTTCTTTACAATTAAATTTAGTCAAGTCACTGTGAATTTTGTTGCTACTTTTTTACAATTAAATCACATAAGTCACACTTAATTTTGTTGCTACTTCTTTACAATAAAAACACATTAGTCACACTGGATTTTGTTGCTACTTCTTTACAATTACCTCACATAAGTCACACTGAATTTTGTTGCTACTTCTTTACAATTAAATACCATAAGTCACACTGAATTGTGTTGCTACTTCTTTACAATTAAATCAAGTTACGTCACACTTAATTTTGTTGCTACTTCTTTACAATCAAATCACATGAGTCACACTGGATCTTGTTGCAACTTCTTTACAATTAAATCACATAAATCACACTGAATTTTGTTGCTACTTCGTTCCAATTAAATACAGTCAAGTCACACTGAATTTTGTTGCTACTTCTTTACAATTAAATAACATAAGTTACACTGAATTTTATTGCTACTTCTTTACAATTAAATCACATGAGTCACACTGAATTTTATTGCTACTTCTTTACAATTAAATCACATAAGTCACACTGAATTTGTTGCTACTTCTTTACAATTGAATCACATACGTCACACTGGATTTTGTTGTTACTTCTTTACAATTAAATCACATAAGTCACACTGGATTTTGTTGCTACTTCTTTACAATTAAATCACATAAGTTTCACTAGATTTTGTTGTTACTTCTTTACAATTAAATCACATAAGTCACACTGAATTTTGTTGCTACTTCTTTACAATTTGATCACGTAAGTCACACTGGATTTTGTTGCTACTTTCTTACAATTAACTCACATAAGTCACACTGAATTTTGTTGCTACTTCTTTACAATTAAATCACATAAGTTACACTGAATTTTGTTGCTACTTCTTTACAATTAAATCAAGTCAAGTCACACTTAAGTTTGTTGCTACTTCTTTACAATTAAATCCAGTCACGTCACACTTAATTTTGTTGCTACTTCTTTACAATTTAATCCAGTCAAGTAACACTGAATTTTGTAGTTACTTCTTTACAATTTAATCACATAAGTCACACTGAATTTTGTTGCTACTTCTTTACAATTAAATCACATAAGTTACACTGAATTTTGTTGCTACTTCTTTACAATTAATCACATAAGTCACACTGAATTTTGTTGCTACTTCTTTACAATTAAATCACATAAGTCAAATTTAATTTTGTTGCTACTTCTTTAAATTAAATCAAGTCAAGTCTCACTAGATTTTGTTGCTACTACTTTACAATTAAATATCATAAGTCACACTGGATTTGGTTGCTACTTCTTTACAATTTAATCAAGTCAAGTCACACTTAATTTTGTTTCTACTTCTTTACAATTAAATTCATCAAGTCACACTGAATTTTGTTGCTACTTCTTTACAATTAAATCACATGAGTCATACTGGATTTTGTTGCTACTTTTGTACAATACAATCACATATGTCACACTGAATTTTGTTGCTACTTCTTTACAATTAAATCACATAAGTCACATTTAATTTTGTTGCTACTTCTCTTAATCAAATCAAGTCAAGTCACACTTAAGTTTGTTGCTACTTCTTTACAATTAAATCCAGTCACGTCACACTTAATTTTGTTGCTACTTCTTCACAATTTAATCCAGTCAAGTCACACTTAATTTTGTTGCTACTTCTTTACAATTACATCACATAAGTCACACTGAATTTTGTTGCTACTTCTTTACAATTAAATCACATAAGTTACACTGGATTTTGTTGCTACTTCTTTACAATTAAATCACACAAGTCACACTGAATTTTGTTGCTACTTCTTTACAATAAAATCACATAAGTCACACTGGATTTTGTTGTTACTTCTTTACAATTAAATCACATAATTCACACTGAATTTTGTTGCTACTTCTTTACAATTAAATCACATAAGTCACACTGGATTTTGTTGCTACTTCTTTACAATAAAATCACATAAGTCACACTGAATTTTGTTGCTACTTCTTTACAATTAAATATGATAAGTCACACTGGATTTTGTTGCTACTTCTTTACAATTAAATCAAGTCAAGTCACACTAAATTTTGTTGCTACTTCGTTACAATTAAATTCAGTCAAGTCACACTGAATTTTGTTGCTACTTCTTTACAATTTAATCACATAAGTCACACTTAATTTTGTTGCTACTTCTTTACAATTAAATATCATAAGTCACACTGGATTTTGTTGCTGCTTCCTTACAATTAACTCACATAAGTCACACTGAATATTGTTGCTACTTCTTTAAAATTAAATCACATAAGTCACACTGAATTTTGTTGCTACTTCTTTACAATTAAATCAAGTCACGTCACACTGGATTTTGTTGCTTCGTCTTTTTAATTAAAGCCAGTTACGTCACACTTGATTTTGTTGCAACTTCTTTACAATTAAATCACATAAGTCACACTGGATCTTGTTGCTACTTCTTTACAATTAAATTACATAAGTCACACTGAATTTTGTTGCTACTTCTTTACAATTAAATCACATAAATCACACTGAATTTTGTTGCTACTTCGTTACAATTAAATTCAGTCAAGTAACACTGAATTTTGTTGCTACATCTTTACAATTAATCACATAAGTCACACTGAATTTTGTTGCTACTTCTTTACAATTAAATCACATGAGTCACATTTTATTTTGTTGCTACTTCTTTAAATTAAATCAAGTCAAGTCACACTGAATTTTGTTGCTACTTTTTTACAATTAAATATCATAAGTCACACTGGATTTTGTTGCTACTTCTTTAAAATTATATCAAGTCAAGTCACACTTTATTTTGTTTCTACTTCTTTACAATTAAATCACATAAGTCACACTGAATTTCGTTGCTACTTCTTTACAATTAAATCACATGAGTCACACTGAATTTTGTTGCTAGTTTTTACAATACAATCACATAAGTCACACTGAATTTTGTTGCTACTTCTTTACAATTAAATCACATAAGTCACATTTAATTTTGTTGCTACTTCTCTTAATCAAATCAAGTCAAGTCACACTTAAGTTTGTTGCTACTTCTTTACAATTAAATCCAGTCACGTCACACTTAATTTTGTTGCTACTTCTTTACAATTACATCACATAAGTCACACTGAATTTTGTTGCTACTTCTTTACAATTAAATCACATAAGTCACACTGGATTTTGTTGCTACTTCTTTACAATTAAATGACACAAGTCACACTGAATTTTGTTGCTACTTCTTTACAATAAAATCACATAAGTCACACTGGATTTTGTTGCTACTTCTTTACAATTAAATCACATAAGTCACACTGAATTTTGTTGCTACTTCTTTACAAGTAAATCACATAAGTCACACTGGATTTTGTTGCTACTTCCTTACAATAAAATCACATAAGTCACACTGAATTTTGTTGCTACTTCTTTACAATTAAGTATGATAAGTCACACTGGATTTTGTTGCTACTTCTTTACAATTAAATCAAGTCAAGTCACACTAAATTTTGTTGCTACTTCGTTAACATTTAATTCAGTCAAGTCACACTGAATTTTGTTGCTACTTCTTTACAATTAAATTACATAAGTCACACTGGATTTTGTTGCTGCTTCTTTAAAATTAACTCACATAAGTCACACTGAATATTGTTGCTACTTCTTTACAATTAAATCACATAAGTCACACTGAATTTTGTTGCTACTTCTTTACAATTAAATCAAGTCACGTCACACTGGATTTTGTTGCTTCTTCTTTACAATAAAATCACATAAGTCACACTGAATTTTGTTGCAACTTCTTTACAATTCAATATGATAAGTCACACTGGATTTTGTTGCTACTTCTTTACAATTAAATCAAGTCAAGTCACACTAAATTTTGTTGCTACTTCGTTACAATTAAATTCAGTCAAGTCACACTGAATTTTGTTGCTACTTCTTTACAATTAAATCACATAAGTCACACTTAATTTTGTTGCTACTTCTTTACAATTAAATTACATAACTCACACTGGATTTTGTTGCTGCTTCTTTACAATTAACTCACATAAGTCACACTGAATATTGTTGCTACTTCTTTACAATTAAATCACATAAGTCACACTGAAATTTGTTTGCTACTTCTTTACAATTAAATCAAGTCACGTCACACTGGATTTTGTTGCTTCTTCTTTTTAATTAAATCCAGTTACGTCACACTTGATTTTGTTGCAACTTCTTTACAATTAAATCACATAAGTCACACTGGATCTTGTTGCTACTTCTTGACAATTAAATTACATAAGTCACACTGAATTTTGTTGCAACTTCTTTACAATTAAATCACATAAATCACACTGAATTTTGTTGCTACTTCGTTACAATTAAATTCAGTCAAGTCACATTGAATTTTGTTGCTACATATTTACAATTAATCACATAAGTCACACTGAATGTTGTTGCTACTACTTTACAATTAAATCACATGAGTCACATTTTATTTTGTTGCTACTTCTTTAAATTAAATCAAGTCAAGTCACACTGAATTTTGTTGCTACTACTTTACAATTAAATATCATAAGTCACACTGGATTTTGTTGCTACTTCTTGAAAATTATATCAAGTCAAGTCACACTTTATTTTGTTTCTACTTCTTTACAATTAAATCACATAAGTCACACTGAATTTTGTTGCTACTTCTTTACAATTGAATCACATAAGTCACATTTAATTTTGTTGCTACTTCTCTTAATCAAATCAAATCAAGTCACACTTAAGTTTGTTGCTACTTCTTTACAATTAAATCCAGTCACGTCACACTTAATTTTGTTGCTACTTCTTCACAATTTAATCCAGTCAAGTCACACTTAATTTTGTTGCTACTTCTTTACAATTACATCACATAAGTCACACTGAATTTTGTTGCTACTTCTTTACAATTAAATCACATAAGTCACACTGGATTTTGTTGCTACTTCTTTACAATTAAATCACACAAGTCACACTGAATTTTGTTGCTACTTCTTTACAATAAAATAACATAAGTCACACTGGATTTTGTTGCTACTTCTTTACAATTAAATCACATAAGTCACACTGAATTTTGTTGCTACTTCTTTACAATTAAATCACATAAGTCACACTGGATTTTGTTGCTACTTCTTTACAATAAAATCACATAAGTCACACTGGATTTTGTTGCTACTTCTTTACAATTTAATCAAGTCAAGTCACACTAAATTTTGTTGCTACTTCGTTACAATTAAATTCAGTCAAGTCACACTGAATTTTGTTGCTACTTCTTTACAATTAAATCACACAAGTCACACTTAATTTTGTTGCTACTTCTTTACAATTAAATTACATAAGTCACACTGGATTTTGTTGCTGCTTCTTTACAATTGACTCACATAAGTCACACTGAATATTGTTGCTACTTCTTTACAATTAAATCACATAAGTCACACTGAATTTTGTTTCTACTTCTTTACAATAAAATCAAGTCACGTCACACTGGATTTTGTTGCTTCTTCTTTTTAATTAAATCCAGTTACGTAACACTTGATTTTGTTGCAACTTCTTTACAATTAAATCACATAAGTCACACTGGATCTTGTTGCTACTTCTTTACAATTAAATTACATAAGTCACACTGAATTTTGTTGCTACTTCTTTACAATTAAATCACATAAATCACACTGAATTTTGTTGCTACTTCGTTACAATTAAATTCAGTCAAGTCACACTGAATTTTGTTGCTACATCTTTACAATTAATCACATAAGTCACACTGAATTTTGTTGCTACTTCTTTACAATTAAATCACATGAGTCACATTTTATTTTGTTGCTACTTCTTTACCTTAAATCAAGTCAAGTCACACTGAATTTTGTTGCTACTACTTTACAATTAAATATCATAAGTCACACTGGATTTTGTTGCTACTTCTTTAAAATTATATCAAGTCAAGTCACACTTTATTTTGTTTCTACTTCTTTACAATTAAATCACATAAGTCACACTGAATTTCGTTGCTACTTCTTTACAATTAAATCACATGAGTCATACTGGATTTTGTTGCTACTTTTTTACAATACAATCACATAAGTCACACTGAATTTTGTTGCTACTTCTTTACAATTAAATCACATAAGTCACATTTAATTTTGTTGCTACTTCTTTAAATTAAATCAAGTCAAGTCACACTTAAGTTTGTTGCTACTTCTTTACAATTTTATCCAGTTAAGTCACACTTCATTTTGTTGCTACTTCTTTACAATTACATCACATAAGTCACACTGATTTTTGTTGCTACTTCTTTACAATTAAATCACCTAAGTCACACTGGATTTTGTTGCTACTTCTTTACAATTTAATCACACAAGTCACACTGAATTTTGTTGCTACCTCTTTACAATTAAATCACATAAGTCACACTGGATTTTGTTGCTACTTCTTTACAATTAAATCACATAAGTCACACGGAATTTTGTTGCTACTTGTTTATAATTAAATCACATAAGTCACACTGGATTTCGTTGCTACTTCTTTACAATAAAATCAAGTCAAGTCACACTAAATTTTGTTGCTACTTCGTTACAATTTAATTCAGTCAAGTCACAATGAATTTTGTTGCAACTTCTTTACAATTAAATCACATAAGTCACACTGGATTTTGTTGCTGCTTCTTTAGAATTAACTCACATAAGTCACACTGAATATTGTTGCTACTTTACAATTAAATCACATAAGTCACACTGAATTTTGTTGCTACTTCTTTACAATTAAATCAAGTCACGTCACACTGGATTTTGTTGCTTCTTCTTTACAATTAAATCCAGTTACGTTACACTTGATTTTGTTGCAACCTCTTTACAATTAAATCACATAAGTCACACTGGATCTTGTTGCTACTTCTTTACAATTAAATTACATAAGTCAAACTGAATTTTGTTGCTACTTCTTTACAATTAAATCACATAAATCACACTGAATTTTGTTGCTACTTCGTTACAATTAAATTCAGTCAAGTCACACTGAATTTTGTTGCTACTTCTTTACAATTAAATCACATAAGTCACACTGAATTTTGTTGCTACTTCTTTACAATTACATCACATAAGTCACACTGAATTTTATTCTACTTCTTTACAATTAAATCACACAAGTCACACTGAATTTGTTGCTACTTCTTTACAATTGAATAACATAAGTCACACTGGATTTTGTTGTTACTTCTGTACAATTAAATCACATAAGTAACACTGGATTTTGTTGCTACTTCTTTACAAATTAAATTACATGAGTAACACTGTATTTTGTTGCTACTTCTTTACAATTAAATCACATAAGTCCCACTGGATGTTGTTGCTACTTCTTTACAATTAAATCACATAAGTAACACTGGATTTTGTTGCTACTTCTTTACAATTAAATCACATAAGTCACACTGAATTTTGTTGCTACTTCTTTACAATTAAATCACATAAGTCACATAGAATTTTGTTGCTACTTTCTTACAATTAACTCACATAAGTCACACTGAATTTTGTTGCTACTTCTTCACAATTAAATCACATAAGTCACACTGAATTTTGTTGCCACTTCTTTACAATTTAATCCAGTCACGGTTCACTAAATTTTGTTGCTACTTCTTTACAATTTAATCCAGTCAAGTCACACTGAATTTTGTAGCTACTTCTTTACAATTTAATCACATAAGTCACACTCAATTTTGTTGCTACTTCTTTACAATTAAATCACATAAGTCACACTGAATTTTGTTGCTACTTCTTTACAATTAAACTACATAAGTCACACTGAATTTTGTTGCTACTTCTTTACAATTAAATCACATAAGTCACACTGAATTTTGTTGCTACTACTTTACAATTAAATATCATAAGTCACACTGGATTTTGTTGCAACTTCTTTACAATTTAATCAAGTCAAGTCACACTTAATTTTGTTGCTACCTCTTTACAATTCAATTTAGTCAAGTTACACTGAATTTTGTTGCTACTTCTTTACAATTAAATCACATAAGTCACACTGAATTTTGTTGCTACCTCTTTACAATTAAATCACATAAGTCACACTGGTTTTTGTTGCTACTTCTTTACAATTAACTCACATAAGTCACACTGAATTTTGTTGCTACTTTTTTACAATTAAATCACATAAGTCACACTGAATTTAGTTGCTACTTCTTTAAATAAAATCAAGTCAAGTCCCACTTACGTTTATTGCTTCTTCTTTACAATTAAATCCAGTCAAGTCATACTTAATTTTGGTGCTACATCTTTACAGTTCAATCACATAAGTCACACTGAATTTTGTTGCTACTTATTTACTATTAAATCACATAAGTCACACTGGATTTTGTTGCTACTTCTTTACAATTAAATCACATAAGTCACACTGAATTTTGTTGCTACTTCTTTACAATTAAATATCATAAGTCACACTGGATTTTGTTGCTACTTCTTTACAATTTAATCAAGTCAAGTCACACTAAATTTTGTTGCTACTTCGTTACAATTAAATTCAGTCAAGTCACACTGAATTTGGTTGCTACTTCTTTACAATTAAATAACATAAGTCACACTGGATTTTGTTGCTTCTTCTTTACAATTAAATCACATAAGTCACACTAAATATTGTTGCTACTTCTTGACAATTAAATCACATAAGTCACACTGTATTTTGTTGCTACTTCTTTAGAATTGAATCACATAAGTCACACTTAATTTTGTTGCTACTTTTTTACAGTTTAATCAAGTCAAGTCACACTTAGTTTTGTTGGTACTTCTTTACAATTAAATCACATAAGTTTCACTAGATTTTGTTGCTACTTCTTTACAATTAAATAACATAAGTCACACTGGATTTTGTTGCTACTTCTTTACAATTAAATCACATAAGTAACACTGAATTTTGTTGCTACTTCTTACCAATTTAATCCAGTCAAGTCACACTGGATTTTGTTGCTACTTCTTTACAATTTAATCACATAAGTCACACTCGATTTTGTTGCTACTTCTTTACAATTTAATCACATAAGTCACACTGAATTTTGTTGCTACTTCTTTACAATTAAATCACATAAGTCACACTGAATTTTGTTGCTACTTCTTTACAATTAAATCACATAAGTCACACTGGATTTTGTTGCTACTTCTTTACAATTAAATCACATAAGTCACACTGAATTTTGTTGCTACTACTTTACAATTAAATATCATAAGTCACACTGGATTTTGTTGCTACTTCTTTACAATTTAATCAAGTCAAGTTACACTTAATTTTGTTTCAACTTCTTTACAATTAAATTCAGTCAAGTCACACTGAATTTTGTTGCTACTTCTTTACAATTAAATCACATAAGTCACACTGAATTTTGTTGCTACTTCTTTACAATTAAATCACATAAGTCATACTCGATTTTGTTGCTACTTCTTTACAATACAATCACATAAGTCACACTGAATTTTGTTGCTACTTCTTTACAATTAAATCACATAAGTCACACTGAATGTTGTTGCTACTTCTTTAAATAAAATCAAGTCAAGTCACACTTAAGTTTGTTGCTACTTCTTTACAATCACATCTAGTCACGTGACATATAGTTTTGTTGCTACTTCTTCACAATTTAATCCAGTCAAGTCACACTTAATTTTGTTGCTACTTCTTTACAATTAAATCACATAAGTCACACTGAATTTTGTTGCTACTTCTTTACAATTAAATCACATAAGTCACACTGGATTTTATGTCTACTTCTTTACAATTACATCACACAAGTCACACTGTATTTTGTTGCTACTTCTTTTCAATTAAATAACATAAGTCACTTTGGATTGTGTTGCTTCTTCTTTACAATTAAATCACATAAGTCACACTGGATTTTGTTGCAACTTTTTTACAATTAAATCACATAAGTCACACTGGATTTTGTTGCTACTTCTTTACAATTGAATCAAGTCAAGTCACACTAAATTTTGTTGCTACTTCGTTACAATTAAATTCAGTCAAGTCACACTGAATTTTGTTGCTACTTCTTTACTATTAAATCACATCAGTCACACTAAATTTTGTTGCTACTTCTTTACAATTAAATAACATAAGTCACACTGGATTTTGTTGCTACTTCTTTACAATTAAATCACATAAGTCACACTAAATATTGTTGCTACTTCTTTACAATTAAATCACATAAGTCACACTGAATTTTGTTGCTATCTGTTTACAATTAAATCACATAAGTCACACTGAATATTGTTGCTACTTCTTGACAATTAAATCACATAAGTCACACTGTATTTTGTTGCTACTTCTTTACAATTGAATCACATAAGTCACACTTAATTTTGTTGCTACTTTTTTACAGTTAAATCCAGTCAAGTCACACTTAATTTTGTTGCTACTTCTTTACAATTAAATCACATAAGTTTCACAAGATTTTGTAGCTACTTCTTTACAATTAAATAACATAAGTCACACTGGATTTTGTTGCTACTTCTTTACAATTAAATCACATAAGTCACATTGAATTTTGTTGCTACTTTTTTACAATTAAATCACATAAGTCACACTGAATTTAGTTGCTACTTCTTTAAATAAAATCAAGTCAAGTCCCACTTACGTTTGTTGCTACTTCTTTTCAATTTAATCAAGTCACGTCACACATAATTTTGTTGCTACTTCTTTACAATTAAATCCAGTCAAGTCATACTTAATTTTGCTGCTACATCTTTACAGTTCAATCACATAAGTCACACTGAATTTTGTTGCTACTTATTTACTATTAAATCACATAAGTCACACTGGATTTTGTTGCTACTTCTTTACAATTAAATCACATAAGTAACACTGAATTTTGTTGCTACTTCTTTACAATTAAATATCATAAGTCACACTGGATTTTGTTGCTACTTCTTTACAATTTAATCAAGTCAAGTCACACTAAATTTTGTTGCTACTTCGTTACAATTAAATTCAGTCAAGTGACACTGAATTTTGTTGCTACTTCTTTACTATTAAATCACATCAGTCACACTGAATTTGGTTGCTACTTCTTTACAATTAAATAACATAAGTCACACTGGATTTTGTTGCTTCTTCTTTACAATTAAATCACATAAGTCACACTAAATATTGTTGCTACTTCTTGACAATTAAATCACATAAGCCACACTGTATTTTGTTACTACTTCTTTACAATTGAATCACATAAGTCACACTTAATTTTGTTGCTACTTTTTTACAGTTAAATCAAGTCAAGTCACACTTAGTTTTGTTGCAACTTCTTTACAATTAAATCACATAAGTTTCACTAGATTTTGTTGCTACTTCTTTACAATTAAATAACATAAGTCACACTGGATTTTGTTGCTACTTCTTTACAATTAAACTACATAAGTCACACTGAATTTTGTTGCTACTTCTTTACAATTAAATCACATAAGTTTCACTAGATTTTGTAGCTACTTCTTTACAATTAAATCACATAAGTAACACTGAATTTTGTTGCTACTTCTTACCAATTTAATCCAGTCAAGTCACACTGGATTTTGTTGCTACTTCTTTACAATTCAATCACATAAGTCACACTCGATTTTGTTGCTACTTCTTTACAATTTAATCACATAAGTCACACTGAATTTTGTTGCTACTTCTTTACAATTATATAACATAAGTCACACTGAATTTTGTTGCTACTTCTTTACAATTAAATCACATAAGTCACACTGGATTTTGTTGCTACTTCTTTACAATTAAATCACATAAGTCACACTGAGTTTTGTTGCTACTACTTTACAATTAAATATCATAAGTCACACTGGATTTTGTTGCTACTTCTTTACAATTTAATCAAGTCAAGTCACACTTAATTTTGTTTCTACTTCTTTACAATTAAATTCAGTCAAGTCACACTGAATTTTGTTGCTACTTCTTTACAATTAAATCACATAAGTCACACTGAATTTTGTTGTAACTTCTTTACAATTAAATCACATAAGTCATACTGGATTTTGTTGCTACTTCTTTACAATACAATCACATAAGTCACACTGAATTTTGTTGCTACTTCTTTACAATTAAATCACATAAGTCACACTGAAAGTTGTTGCTACTTCTTTAAATAAAATCAAGTCAAGTCACACTTAAGTTTGTTGCTACTTCTTTACAATCACATCTAGTCACGTGACACTTAGTTTTGTTGCTACTTCTTCACAATTTAATCCAGTCAAGTCACACTTAATTTTGTTGCTACTTCTTTACAATTAAATCACATAAGTCACACTGAATTTTGTTGCTACTTCTTTACAATTAAATCACATAAGTCACACTGGATTTTATGTCTACTTCTTTACAATTAAATCACATAAGTCACACTGAATTTTGTTGCTACTTCTTTTCAATTAAATAACATAAGTCACACTGGATTTTGTTGCTTCTTCTTTACAATTAAATCACATAAGTCACACTGGATTTTGTTGCTACTTTTTTACAATTAAATCACATAAGTCACACTGGATTTTGTTGCTACTTCTTTACAATTAAATCAAGTCAAGTCACACTAAATTTTGTTGCTACTTCGTTACAATTAAATTCAGTCAAGTCACACTGAATTTTGTTGCTACTTCTTTACTATTAAATCACATCAGTCACACTGAATTTGGTTGCTACTTCTTTACAATTAAATAACATAAGTCACACTGGATTTTGTTGCTACTTCTTTACAATTAAATCACATAAGTCACACTAAATATTGTTGCTACTTCTTTACAATTAAATCACATAAGTCACACTGAATTTTGTTGCTACTTGTTTACAATTAAATCACATAAGTCACACTGAATATTGTTGCTACTTCTTGACAATTAAATCACATAAGTCACACTGTATTTTGTTGCTACTTCTTTACAATTGAATCACATATGTCACACTTAATTTTGTTGCTACTTTTTTACAGTTAAATCCAGTCAAATCACACTTAATTTTGTTGCTACTTCTTTACAATTAAATCACATAAGTTTCACAATATTTTGTAGCTACTTCTTTACAATTAAATAACATAAGTCACACTGGATTTTGTTGCTACTTCTTTACAATTAAATCACATAAGTCACACTGAATTTTGTTGCTACTTCTTTACAATTAAATCACATAAGTTTCACTAAATTTTGTTGCTACTTCTTTACAATTAAATCACATAAGTAACACTGAATTTTGTTGCTACTTCTTAACAATTTAATCCAGTAAAGTCACACTGGATTTTGTTGCTACTTCTTTACAATTTAATCACATAAGTCACACTCGATTTTGTTGCTACTTCTTTACAATTAAATCACATAAGTCACACTGAATTTTGTTGCTACTTCTTTACAATTAAATCACATAAGTTTCACTAGATTTTGTTGCTACTTCTTTATAATTAAATCACATAAGTCACACTGCATTTTGTTGCTACTTCTTTACAATTTAATCACATAAGTCACACTCGATTTTGTTGCTACTTTCTTACAATTAACTCACATAAGTCACACTGAATTTTGTTGCTACTTGTTTACAATTAAATCACATAAGTCGCACTGAATTTTGTTACTACTTCTTTACAATTAAATCAAGTCAAGTCACACTTAAGTTTGTTGCTACTTCTTTACAATTAAATCCAGTCACGTCACACTTAATTTTTTTGCTACTTCTTTACAATTTAATCCAGTCAAGTCACACTGAATTTTGTTGCTACTTCTTTACAATTTAATCACATAAGTCACACTGAATTTTGTTGCTACTTCTGTACAATTAAATCACATAAGTCACACTGGATTTCATGTCTACTTCTTTACAATTAAATCACAAAAGTCACACTGAATTTTGTTGCTACTTCTTTTCAATTAAATAACATAAGTCACACTGGATTTTGTTGCTACTTCTTTACAATAAAATCACATAAGTCACACTGGATTTTGTTGCTACTTTTTTACAATTAAATCACATAAGTCACACTGGATTTTGTTTCTACTTCTTTACAATTAAATCAAGTCAAGTCACACTAAATTTTGTTGCTACTTCGTCACAGTTAAATTCAGTCAAGTCACACTGAATTTTGTTGCTACTTCTTTACTATTAAATCACATCAGTCACACTGAATTTGGTTGCTACTTCTTTACAATTAAATAACATAAGTCACACTGGATTTTGTTGCTACTTCTTTACAATTAAATCACATAAGTCACACTAAATATTGTTGCTACTTCTTTACAATTAAATCACATAAGTCACACTGAATTTTGTTGCTACTTCTTTACAATTAAATCACATAAGTCACACTGAATATTGTTGCTACTTCTTGACAATTAAATCACATAAGTCACACTGTATTTTGTTGCTACTTCTTTACAATTGAATCACATAAGTCACACTTAATTTTGTTGCTACTTTTTTACAGTTAAATCCAGTCAAGTCACACTTAATTTTGTTGCTACTTCTTTACAATTAAATCACATAAGTTTCACAAGATTTTGTTGCTACTTCTTTACAATTAAATAACATAAGTCAAACTGGATTTTGTTGCTACTTCTTTTCAATTAAATCACATAAGTCACACTGAATTTTGTTGCTACTTCTTTACAATTAAATCACATAAGTTTCACTAGATTTTGTTGCTACTTCTTTACAATTAAATCACATAAGTAACACTGAATTTTGTTGCTACTTCTTAACAATTTAATCCAGTCAAGTCACACTGGATTTTGTTGCTACTTCTTAACAATTTAATCACATAAGTCACACTCGATTTTGTTGCTACTTCTTTACAATTAAATCACATAAGTCACACTGAATTTTGTTGCTACTTCCTTACAATTAAATCACATAAGTTTCACTAGATTTTGTTGCTACTTCTTTTCAATTAAATCACATAAGTCACACTGCATTTTGTTGCTACTTCTTTACAATTTAATCACATAAGTCACACTCGATTTTGTTGCTACTTTCTTACAATTAACTCACATAAGTCACACTGAATTTTGTTGCTACTTGTTTACAATTAAATCACAGAAGTCACACTGAATTTTGTTACTACTTCTTTACAATTAAATCAAGTCAAGTCACACTTAAGTTTGTTGCTACTTCTTTACAATTTAATCCAGTCACGTCACACTTAATTTTTTTGCTACTTCTTTACAATTTAATCCAGTCAAGTCACACTTAATTTTGTTGCTACGTCTTTACAATTTAATCACATAAGTCACACTGAATTTTGTTGCTACTTCTTTACAATTAAATCACATAAGTCACACTGAATTTTGTTGCTACTTCTTTACAATTAAATCACATAAGTCACACTGGATTTTGTTGCTACTTCTTTACAATTAAATCACATAAGTAACACTGAATTTTGTTGCTACTACTTTACAATCAAATATCATAAGTCCCACTGGATTTTGTTGCTACTTCTTTACAATTTAATCAAGTCAAGTCACACTTAATTTTGTTTCTACTTCTTTACAATTAAATTCAGTCAAGTCACACTGAATTTTGTTGCTACTTCTTTACAATTAAATCAAATAAGTCACACTGAATTTTGTTGCTACTTCTTTGCAATTAAATCACATAAGTCATACTGGATTTTGTTGCTACTTCTTTACAATACAATCACATAAGTCACACTGAATTTTGTTGCTACTTCTTTACAATTCAATCACATAAGTCACACTTAATTTTGTTGCTACTTCTTTAAATTAAATCAAGTCAAGTCACACTTAAGTTTGTTGCTACTTCTTTACAATCACATCCAGTCACGTGACACTTAGTTTTGTTGCTACTTCTTCACAATTTAATCCAGTCAAGTCACACTTAATTTTGTTGCTACTTCTTTACAATTAAATCACATAAGTCACACTAAATTTTGTTGCTACTTCTTTACAATTAAATCACATAAGTCACACTGGATTTTATGTCTACTTCTTCACAATTAAATCCCACAAGTCACACTGAATTTTGTTGCTACTTCTTTTCAATTAAATCACATAAGTCACACTGGATTTTGTTGCTACTTCTTTACAATTAAATCACATAAGTCACACTGGATTTTGTTGCTACGTTTTTACAATTAAATCACATAAGTCACACTGGATTTTGTTGCTACTTCTTTAAAATTAAATCACATAAGTCACACTGAATTTTGTTGCTACTTCTTTACAATTAAATATGATAAGTCACACTGGATTTTGTTGCTACTTTTTTACAATTAAATCAAGTCAAGTGACACTAAATTTTGCTGCTACTTCGTTACAATTAAATTCAGTCAAGTCACACTGAATTTCGTTGCTACTTCTTTACAATTAAATCACATAAGTCACACTGAATTTTGTTGCTACTTCTTTACAATTAAATCACATAAATCACACTTAATTTTGTTGCTACTTCTTATAAATTAAATTCAGTCAAGTCACACTGAATTTTGTTGCTACTTCTTTTCTATTAAATCACGTAAGTCACACTGAATTTTGTTGCTACTTCTTTACAATAAAATCACATGAGTCACACTGAATTTTGTTGCTACTTCTTTACAATAAAATCACATAAATCACACTGAATTTTGTTGCTATATCTTTACAATTAAATCATATAAGTCCCACTGGATTTTGTTGCTACTTCTTTACAATTAAATCACATAAGTCACACTGGATTTTGTTGCTACTTCTTTACAATTAAATCACATAAATCACACTGAATTTTGTTGCTACTTCCTTACAATTAAATCACATAAGTCACACTGGATTTTGTTGCTACTTTCTTACAATTAACCCACATAAGTCACACTGAATTTTGTTTCTACTTCTTCACAATAAAACCACACAAGTCACACTGAATTTTGTTGCCACTTCTTTACAATTAAATCCAGTCACGTCACACTAAAATTTGTTGCTACTTCTTTACAATTTAATCCAGTCAGACCACACTGAATTTTGTAGCTACTTCTTTACAATTTAATCAGATAAGTCACACTTAATTTTGTTGCTATTTCATTTACAATTAAATCACATAAGTCACACTGACATTTGTTTCTACTTCTTAACAATTAAATGACATAAGTCACACTGGATTTTGTTGCTACTTATTTACAATTAAATCCAGTCACCTCTCACTTAATTTTGTTGCTACTTCTTTACAATTTCATCACATAAGTCACACTGAATTTTGTTGCTACTTCTTTACAATTTAATCACATAAGTCACACTGGATTTTGTTGCTACTTCTTTACAATCAAATCACATAAGTCACACTCAATTTTGTTGCTACTTCTTTACAATTTAATCACATAAGTGACACTGATTTCTTTGCTACTTCTTTACAATCAAATCACATAAGTCACACTGGATTTTTTTGCTACTTATTTTCAATTTAATCACATAAGTCACACTGGATTTTGTTGCTACTTCTTTACAATTGAATCACATGAGTCACACTGAATTTTGTTGCTGCTTCTTTACAATTAAATCACATAAGTCACACTGGATTTTGTTGCTACTTCTTTACAATTAACTCACATAAGTCACACTGAATGTTGTTGCTACTTCTTTACAATTAAATCACATAAGTCACATTGAATTTTGTTGCTACTTCTTTACAATTACATCACATAAGTCACACTGAATTTTATTCTACTTCTTTACAATTAAATCACATAAGTCACACTGAATTTGTTGCTACTTCTTTACAATTGAATCACATAAGTCACACTGGATTTTGTTGTTACTTCTGTACAATTAAATCACATAAGTAACAATGGATTTTGTTGCTACTTCTTTACAATTAAATTACATGAGTAACACTGTATTTTGTTGCTACTTCTTTACAATTAAATCACATAAGTCCCACTGGATTTTGTTGCTACTTTTTTACAATTAAATCACATAAGTAACACTGGATTTTGTTGCTACTTCTTTACAATTAAATCACATAAGTCACACTGAATTTTGTTGCTACTTCTTTACAATTAAATCACATAAGTCACACTGAATTTTGTTGCTACTTCTTTACAATTAAATCACATAAGTCACATAGAATTTTGTTGCAACTTTCTTACAATTAACTCACATAAGTCACACTGAATTTTGTTGCTACTTCTTCACAATTAAATCACATAAGTCACACTGAATTTTGTTGCCACTTCTTTACAATTTAATCTAGTCACGTCACACTATATTGTGTTGCTACTTCTTTACAATTTAATCCAGTCAAGTCACACTGAATTTTGTAGCTACTTCTTTACAATTTAATCACATAAGTCACACTGAATTTTGTTGCTACTTCTTTACAATTAAATCACATAAGTCACACTGAATTTTGTTGCTACTTCTTTACAATTAAATCACATAAGTCACACTGAATTTTGTTACTACTTCTTTACAATTAAATCACATAAGTCACACTGAATTTTGTTGCTACTACTTTACAATTAAATATCATAAGTCACACTGGATTTTGTTGCAACTTCTTAACAATTTAATCAAGTCAAGTCACACTTAATTTTGTTGCTACCTCTTTACAATTCAATTTAGTCAAGTTACACTGAATTTTGTTGCTACTTCTTTACAACTAAATCACATAAGTCACACTGAATTTTGTTGCTACTTCTTTACAATTAAATCACATAAGTCACACTGGATTTTGTTGCTACTTCTTTACAATTAACTCACATAAGTCACACTGAATTTTGTTGCTACTTTTTTACAATTAAATCACATAAGTCACACTGAATTTAGTTGCTACTTCTTTAAATTAAATCAAGTCAAGTCCCACTTACGTTTGTTGCTACTTCTTTTCAATTTAATCTAGTCACGTCACACATAATTTTGTTGCTACTTCTTTACAATCAAATCCAGTCAAGTCATACTTAATTTTGGTGCTACGTCTTTACAGTTCAATCACATAAGTCACACTGGATTTTGTTGCTACTTCTTTACAATTAAATCACATAAGTCACACTGAATTTTGTTGCTACTTCTTTACAATTAAATATCATAAGTCACACTGGATTTTGTTGCTACTTCTTTACAATTAAATCAAGTCAAGTCACACTAAATTTTGTTGCTCCTTCGTTACAATTAAATTCAGTCAAGTCACACTGAATTTTGTTGCTACTTCTTTACTATTAAATCACATCAGTCACACTAAATTTGGTTGCTACTTCTTTACAATAAAATAACATAAGTCACACTGGATTTTGTTGCTACTTCTTTACAATTAAATCACATAAGTCACACTAAATATTGTTGCTACTTCTTTACAATTAAATCACATAAGTCACACTGAATTTTGTTGCTACTTCTTTACAATTAAATCACATAAGTCACACTGAATATTGTTGCTACTTCTTTACAATTAAATCACATAAGTCACATATAATTTTGCTACTTTTTTACAGTTAAATCCAGTCAAGTCACACTCGATTTTGTTGCTACTTCTTTACAATTAAATCACATAAGTTTAACTAGATTTTGTTGCTACTTCTTTACAATTAAATAACATAAGTCACACTGGATTTTGTTGCTACTTCTTTACAATTAAATCACATAAGTCACACTGAATTTTGTTGCTACTTCTTTACAATTAGATCACATAGGTTTCACTAGATTTTGTTGCTACTTCTTTACAATTAAATCACATAAGTAACACTGAATTTTGTTGCTACTTCTTAACAATTTAATCCAGTCAAGTCACACTGGATTTTGTTGCTACTTCTTTACAATTTAATCACATAAGTCACACTCGATTTTGTTGCTACTTCTTTACAATTAAATCACATAAGTCACACTGAATTTTGTTGCTACTTCTTTACAATTAAATCACATAAGTCACACTGGATTTTATGTCTTCTTCTTTACAATTAAATCACACAAGTCACACTGAATTTTGTTGCTACTTCTTTTCAATTAAATAACATAAGTCACACTGGATTTTGTTGCTACTTCTTTACAATTAAATCACATAAGTCACACTGGATTTTGTTGCTACTTTTTTACAATTAAATCACATAAGTCACACTGGATTTTGTTGCTACTTCTTTACAATTAAATCAAGTCAAGTCACACTAAATTTTGTTGCTACTTCGTTACAATTAAATTCAGTCAAGTCACACTGAATTTTGTTGCTACTTCTTTACTATTAAATCACATCAGTCACACTGAATTTGGTTGCTACTTCTTTACAATTAAATAACATAAGTCACACTGGATTTTGTTGCTACTTCTTTACAATTAAATCACATAAGTCACACTAAATATTGTTGCTACTTCTTTACAATTAAACCACATAAGTCACACTGAATTTTGTTGCTACTTCTTTACAATTAAATCACATAAGTCACACTGAATATTGTTGCTACTTCTTGACAATTAAATCACATAAGTCACACTGTATTTTGTTGCTACTTCTTTACAATTGAATCACATAAGTCACACTTAATTTTGTTGCTACTTTTTTACAGTTAAATCCAGTCAAGTCACACTTAATTTTGTTGCTACTTCTTTACAATTAAATCACATAAGTTTCACTAAGTTTTCTTGTTACTTCTTAACAATTATATAACATAAGTCACACTGGATTTTGTTGCTACTTCTTTACAATTAAATCACATAAGTCACACTGTATTTTGTTGCTACTTCTTTACAATTAAATCACATAAGTTTCACTAGATTTTGTTGCTACTTCTTTACAATTAAATCACATAAGTAACACTGAATTTTGTTGCTACTTCTTAACAATTACATCCAGTCAAGTCACACTGGATTTTGTTGCTACTTCTTTACAATTTAATCACATAAGACACACTCGATTTTGTTGCTACTTCTTTACAATTAAATCACATAAGTAACACTGAATTTTGTTGCTACTTCTTTACAATTAAATCACATAAGTCACACTGCATTTTGTTGCTACTTCTTTAAAATTTAATCACATAAGTCACACTCGATTTTGTTGCTACTTTCTTACAATTAACTCACATAAGTCACACTGAATTTCGTTGCTACTTGTTTACAATTAAATCACATAAGTCACACTGAATTTTGTTACTACTTCTTTACAATTAAATCAAGTCAAGTCACACTTAAGTTTGTTGCTACTTCTTTACAATTAAATCCAGTCACGTCACACTTAATTTTTTTGCTACTTCTTTACAATTTAATCCAGTCAAGTCACACTTAATTTTGTTGCTACTTCTTTACAATTTAATCACATAAGTCACACTGAATTTTGTTGCTACTTCTTTACAATTAAATCACATAAGTCACACTGAATTTTGTTGCTACTTCTTTACAATTAAATCACATAAGTAACACTGGATTTTGTTGCTACTTCTTTACAATTAAATCACATAAGTAACACTGAATTTTGTTGCTACTACTTTACAATCAAATATCATAAGTCACACTGGATTTTGTTGCTACTTCTTTACAATTTAATCAAGTCAAGTCACACTTAATTTTGTTTCTACTTCTTTACAATTAAATTCAGTCAAGTCACACTGAATTTTGTTGCTACTTCTTTACAATTAAATCACATAAGTCACACTGAATTTTGTTGCTACTTCTTTACAATTAAATCACATAAGTCATACTGGATTTTGTTGCTACTTCTTTACAATACAATCACATAAGTCACACTGAATTTTGTTGCTACTTCTTTACAATTAAATCACAAAAGTCACACTTAATTTTGTTGCTACTTCTTTAAATTAAATCAAGTCAAGTCACACTTAAGTTTGTTGCTACTTCTTTACAATCACATCCAGTCACGTGACACTTAGTTTTGTTGCTACTTCTTCACAATTTAATCCAGTCAAGTCACACTTAATTTTGTTGCTACTTCTTTACAATTAAATCACATATGTCACACTGGATTTTATGTCTACTTCTTTACAATTAAATCACACAAGTCACACTGAATTTTGATGCTACTTCTTTTCAATTAAATCACATAAGTCACACTGGATTTTGTTGCTACTTCTTTACAATTAAATCACAAAATCACACTGGATTTTGTTGCTACTTTTTTACAATTAAATCACATAAGTCACACTGGATTTTGTTGCTACTTCTTTAAAATTAAATCACATAAGTCACAATGAATTTTGTTGCTACTTCTTTACAATTAAATATGATAAGTCACACTGGATTTTGTTGCTACTTTTTTACAATTAAATCAAGTCAAGTGACACTAAAATTTGCTGCTACTTCTTTTCTATTAAATCACGTAAGTCACACTGAGATTTGTTGCTCTTTCTTTACAATAAAATCACATGAGTCACACTGAATTTTGTTGCTATATCTTTACAATTAAATCACATAAGTCACACTGAATTTTGTTGCTACTTCTTTACAATTAAATCACATAAATCACACTTAATTTTGTTGCTACTTCTTTACAATAAAATTCATTCAAGTCACACTGAATTTTTTTGCTACTTCTTTTCTATTAAATCACGTAAGTCACACTGAATTTTGTTGCTACTTCTTTACAATAAAATCACATGAGTCACACTGAATTTTGTTGCTACTTCTTTACAATTAAATCACATAAATCACACTGAATTTTGTTGCTATATCTTTACAATTAAATCATATAAGTCCCACTGGATTTTGTTGCTACTTCTTTACAATTAAATCACATAAGTCACACTGGATTTTGTTGCTACTTCTTTGCAATTAAATCATATTAATCACACTGAATTTTGTTGCAACTTCCTTACAATTAAATCACATAAGTCACACTGGATTTTGTTGCTACTTTCTTACAATTAACCCACATAAGTCACACTGAATTTTGTTTCTACTTCTTCAAAATTAAACCACACAAGTCACACTGAATTTTGTTGCCACTTCTTTACAATTAAATCCAGTCACGTCACACTAAATTTTGTTGCTACTTCTTTACAATTTAATCCAGTCAGACCACACTGAATTTTGTAGCTACTTCTTTACAATTTAATCAGATAAGTCACACTGAATTTTGTTGCTATTTCATTTACAATTAAATCACATAAGTCACACTGACATTTGTTTCTACTTCTTTACAAATAAATCACATAAGTCACACTGGATTTTGTTGCTACTTATTTACAATTAAATCCAGTCACCTCTCACTTAATTTTGTTGCTACTTCTTTACAAGTTAATCCAGTCAAGTCACACTTAATTTTGTTGCTACTTCTTTACAATTTCATCACATAAGTCACACTGAATTTTGTTGCTACTTCTTTACAATTTAATCACATAAGTCACACTGGATTTTGTTGCTACTTCTTTACAATCAAATCACATAAGTCACACTCAATTTTGTTGCTACTTCTTTACAATTTAATCACATAAGTCACACTGAATTTCTTTGCTACTTCTTTACAATCAAATCACATAAGTCACACTGAATTTTTTTGCTACTTATTTTCAATTTAATCACATAAGTCACACTGGATTTTGTTGCTACTTCTTCACAATTGAATCACATGAGTCACACTGAATTTTGTTGCTGCTTCTTTACAATTTAATCACATAAGTCACACTGGATTTTGTTGCTACTTCTTTACAATTAACTCACATAAGTCACACTGAATGTTGTTGCTTCTTCTTTACAATTAAATCACATAAGTCACACTGAATTTTATTGCTACTTCTTTACAATTAAATCAAGTCTAGTCACTCTAAAGATTGTTGCTACCTATTAACAATTAAATCCAGTCACGTCACATTGAATTTTGTTACTACTTCTTTACAATTGAATCCAGTCAAGTCACACTTAATTTTGTTGCTACTTCTTTACAATTTAATCACATAAGTCACACTGGATTTTGTTGTTACTTTTTAAAAATTAAATTACATAAGTCACACTGGATTTTCTTGCTACTTTTTTACAATTAAATATCATAAGTTACACTGGATTTTCTTGCTACTTCTTTACAATTTAATCAAGTCAAGTCACACTTAATTTTGTTGCTACTTCTTTACAATTAAATTCAGTCAAGTCACACTGAATTATGTTGCTACTTCTTTACAATTAAATCACATAAGTCACACTTAATTTTGTTGCTACTTCTGTACAATACAATTACATAAGTCACATTGGATTTTGTTGCTACTTTTTTACAATTAACTCACATAAGTCACACTGAATTTTGTTGCTACTTCTTTACAATTAAATCACATAAGTCACACTGAATTTTGTTGCCACTTCTTTACAATTAAATCAAGTCAAGTTACACTTAAGTTTGTTGCTACTTCTTTACAATTAAATCCAGTTACGTCACACTTAATTTTGTCGCTACTTCTTTACAATTTAATCCAGTCAAGTCACACTTAATTTTGTGGCTACTTCTTTACAATTAAATCACATAAGTCACACTGAATTTTGTTGCTACTTCTTTACAATTAAATCACATAAGTAACACTGGATTTTGTTGCTACTTCTTTACAATTAAATCACATAAGTAACACTGAATTTTGTTGCTACTACTTTACAATCAAATATCATAAGACACACTGGATTTTGTTGCTACTTCTTTACAATTTAATCAAGTCAAGTCACACTAAATTTTGTTTCTACTTCTTTACAATTAAATTCAGTCAAGTCACACTGAATTTTGTTGCTACTTCTTTACAATTAAATCACATAAGTCCCACTGAATTTTGTTGCTACTTCTTTACAATTAAATCACATAAGTCATACTGGATTTTGTTGCTACTTCTTGACAATACAATCACATAAGTCACACTGAATTTTGTTGCTACTTCTTTACAATTAAATCACATAAGTCACACTTAATTTTGTTGCTACTTCTTTAAATTAAATCAAGTCAAGTCCCACTAAAGTTTGTTGCTACTTCTTTACAATCACATCCAGTCACGTGTGACTTAGTTTTGTTGCTACTTCTTCACAATTTAATCCAGTCAAGTAACACTTAATTTTGTTGCTACTTCTTTACAATTAAATCACATAAGTCACACTGAATTTTGTTGCTACTTCTTTACAATTAAATCACATATGTCACACTGGATTTTATGTCTACTTCTTTACAATTAAATCACACAAGTCACACTGAATTTTGTTGCTACTTCTTTTTAATTAAATCACATAAGTCACACTGGATTTTGTTGCTACTTCTTTACAATTAAATCACAAAATCACACTGGATTTTGTTGCTACTTTTTTACAATTAAATCACATAAGTCACACTGGATTTTGTTGCTACTTCTTTAAAATTAAATCACATAAGTCACACTGAATTTTGTTGCTACTTCTTTACAATTAAATATGATAAGTCACACTGGATTTTGTTGCTACTTTTTTACAATTAAATCAAGTCAAGTGACACTAAATTTTGCTGCTACTTCGTTACAATTAAATTCAGTCAAGTCACACTGAATTTCGTTGCTACTTCTTTACAATTAAATCACATAAGTCACACTGAATTTTGTTGCTACTTCTTTACAATTAAATCACATAAATCACACTTAATTTTGTTGCTACTTCTTTACAATTAAATGCAGTCAAGTCACACTGAATTTTGTTGCTACTTCTTTTCTATTAAATCACGTAAGTCACACTGAATTTTGTTGCTACTTCTTTACAATAAAATCACATGAGTCACACTGAATTTTGTTGCTACTTCTTTACAATTAAATCACATAAATCACACTGAATTTTGTTGCTATATCTTTACAATTAAATCATATAAGTCCCACTGGATTTTGTTGCTACTTCTTTACAATTAAATCACATAAGTCACACTGGATTTTGTTGCTACTTCTTTACAATTAAATCACATAAATCACACCGAATTTTGTTGCTACTTCCTTACAATTAAATCACATAAGTCACACTGGATTTTGTTGCTACTTTCTTACAATTAACCCACATAAGTCACACTGAATTTTGTTTCTACTTCTTCACAATTAAACCACACAAGCCACACTGAATTTTGTTGCCACTTCTTTACAATTAAATCCAGTCACGTCACACTAAATTTTGTTGCTACTTCTTTACAATTTAATCCAGTCAGACCACACTGAATTTTGTAGCTACTTCTTTACAATTTAATCAGATAAGTCACACTGAATTTTGTTGCTATTTCATTTACAATTAAATCACATAAGTAACACTGACATTTGTTTCTACTTCTTTACAATTAAATCACATAAGTCACACTGGATTTTGTTGCTACTTATTTACAATTAAATCCAGTCACCTCTCACTTAATTTTGTTGCTACTTCTTTACAAGTTAATCCAGTCAAGTCACACTTAATTTTGTTGCTACTTCTTTACAATTAAATCACATAAGTCACACTGAATTTTGTTGCTACTTCTTTACAATTTAATACCCATAAGTCACACTGGATTTTGTTGCTACTTCTTTACAATCAAATCACATAAGTAACACTCAATTTTGTTGCTACTTCTTTACAATTTAATCACATAAGTCACACTGAATTTCTTTGCTACTTCTTTACAATCAAATCACATAAGTCACACTGAATTTTTTTGCTACTTATTTTCAATTTAATCACATAAGTCACACTGGATTTTGTTGCTACTTCTTCACAATTGAATCACATGAGTCACACTGAATTTTGTTGCTGCTTCTTTACAATTAAATCACATAAGTCACACTGGATTTTGTTGCTACTTCTTTACAATTAACTCACATAAGTCACACTGAATGTTGTTGCTATTCTTTACAATTAAATCACATACGTCACACTGAATTTTATTGCCACTCATTTACAATTAAATCAAGTCTAGTCACTCTTAAGATTGTTGCTACCTATTAACAATTAAATCCAGTCACGTCACATTGAATTTTGTTGCTACTTCTTTACAATTGAATCCAGTCAAGTCACACTTAATTTTGTTGCTACTTCTTTACAATTTAATCACATAAGTCCCACGTGAGTTTGTTGTTACTTTTTTAAAATTAAATTACATAAGTCACACTGGATTTTGTTGCTACTTTTTTACAATTAAATATCATAAGTTGCACTGGATTTTCTTGCTACTTCTTTACAATTTAATCAAGTCAAGTCACACTTAATTTTGTTGCTACTTCTTTACAATTAAATTCAGTCAAGTCACACTGAATTATGTTGCTACTTCTTTACAATTAAATCACATAAGTCACACTTAATTTTGTTGCTACTTCTGTACAATACAATTACATAAGTCACATTGGATTTTGTTGCTACTTTTTTAATTAACTCACATAAGTCACACTGAATTTTGTTGCTACTTCTTTACAATTAAATCACATAAGTCACACTGAATTTTGTGGCCACTTCTTTACAATTAAATCAAGTCAAGTTACACTTAAGTTTGTTGCTACTTCTTTACAATAAAATCCAGTTACGTCACACTTAATTTTGTCGCTACTTCTTTACAATTTAATCCAGTCAAGTCACACTTAATTTTGTTGCTACTTCTTTACAATTTTATCACATAAGTCACACTAGATTTTGTTGCTACTTCTTTACAATTACATCACATAAGTCACACTAGATTTTGTTGCTACTTCTTTACAATTAAATCACATAAGTCACACTTAATTTTGTTGCTACTTCTTTACAGTAAAATCACATAAGTCACACTTGATTTTGTTGCTACTTCCTTACAATTAAATCACATAAGTCACACTGAATTTTGTTGCTACTTCTTTACAATTAAATATCATAAGTCACACTGGATTTTGTTGCTACTTCTTCACAATAAAATCAAGTAGAGTCACACTAAATTTTGTTGCTACTTCGTTACAATTATATTTAGTCAAGTCACACTGAATTTTGTTGCTATTTCTTTACAATTAAATTACATAAGTCACACTGAATGTTGTTGCTACTTCTTTACAATTAAATCACATAAGTCACACTGTATTTGGTTGCTACTTCTTGACAATTAAATCACATAAGTCACAGTGAATATTGTTGCTACTTCTTTACAATTAAATAACATAAGTCACACTGGATTTTGTTGCTACTTCTATACAATTAAATCACATAAGTCACACTGAATATTGTTGCTACATCTTTACAATTAAATCACATCAGTCACATATAATTTTGTTGCTACTTCTTTACAATTACATCACAAAGTCACACTTAATTTTGTTGCTACTTCTTTACAGTTCAATCCAGTCAAGTCACACTTAATTTTGTTGCTACTTCTTTACAATTAAATCACATAAGTCACACTGGATTTTGTTGCTACTTATTTACAATAAAATCACATAAGTCACACTGAATTTTGTTCTACTTCTTTACAATTAAATCACATAAGTCACACTGAATTTTGTTGCTACTTCTTTACAATTAAATCACATGAGTCACACTGAATTTGTTGCTACTTCTTTACAATTAAATCACAGAAGACACACTGGATTTTGTTGTTACTACTTTACAATTAAATCACATAAGTCACACTGGATTTTGTTGCTACTTCTTTACAATTCAATCACATAAGTCACACTGAATTTTGTTGCTACTTCTTTCCAATTAAATAACATAAGTCACACTGAATGTTGTTGCTACTTCTTTACAATTAAATCACATAAGTCACACTGGATTTTGTTGCTACTTCTTTACAATTAAATAGCATAAGTCACACTGAATATTGTTGCTACTTCTTTACAATTAAATCAGATAAGTCACACTGGATTTTATTGCTACTTCTTTACAATTAAATCACATAAGTCACACTGAATATTGTTGCTATTCTTTACAATTAAATCACATCAGTCACATATTATTTTGTTGCTACTTCTTTACAATTAAATCGCATAAGTCACACTGAATTTTGTTGCTACGTTTTTACAATTAAATCACATAAGTCACATTGAATTTTGTTGCTACTTTTTTACAATTTAATCACATAAGTAACACTGGATTTTGTTGCTCCTTTTTTACAATTATTCACATAAGTCACACTTGATTGTGTTGCTACTTCTTTACAATTAAATGAAATAAGTCACACTGAATATTGTTGCTACTTCTTTACAATTAAATCACATAAGTCACACTGGATTTTGTTGCTACTACTTTACAATTAAATCACATAAGTCACACTTAATGTTGTTGCTACTTCTTTACAGGGTAATCCAGTAAAGTCACACTGAATTTTGTTGCTACTTCTTTACAATTAAATAACATAAGTCACCCTGAATTTGTTGCTACTTTTTTACAATTAAATCACATATGTCACACTGGATTTGTTGCTACTTCTTTACAATTAAATCACATAAGTCACACTGAATTTTGTTGCTACTATTTACAATTTTATCACATAAGTCACACTGGATTTTGTTCTACTTCTTTACAATCAAATCACATAAGTCACACTGATTTTTGTTGCTACTTCTTTACAATTTAATCACATAAGTCACACTGAATTTTGTTGCTACTTCTTTACAATAAAATCACATAAGTCACACTGGATTTTGTTACTACTTCTTTACAATTAAATCACATAAGTCACACTGGATTTTGTTGCTACTTCTTCACAATTGAATCACATAAGTCACACTGAATTTTGTTGCTACTTTATTACAATTAAATCACATGAGTCACACTGAATTTTGTTGCTGCTTCTTTACAATTAAATCACATAAGTCACACTGGATTTTGTTGCTACTTCTTTACAATTTAATCCAGTCAAGTCACACTTAATTTTGTTGCTACTTCTTTACAATTTAATCACATAAGTCACACTGGATTTTGTTGCTACTTTTTTAAAATTAAATTACATAAGTCACACTGGATTTTGTTGCTACTTCTTTACAATGAAATTCAGTCAAGTCACACTGAATTTTGTTGCTACTTCTTTACAATACAATTACATAAGTCACATTGGATTTTGTTGCTTCTTCTTTACAATTAACTCACATAAGTCACACTGAATTTTGTTGCTACTTCTTTACAATTAAATCAAGTCAAGTAACACTTAAGTTTGTTGCTACTTCTTTACAATTAAATCCAGTTACGTCACACTTAATTTTGTCGCTACTTCTTTACAATTTAATCCGGTCAAGTCACACTTAATTTTGTTGCTACTTCTTTACAATTAAATCACATAAGTCACACTAGATTTTGTTGCTACTTCTTTACAATTAAATCACATAAGTCACACTGAATTTTGTTGCTACTTCTTTACAATTAAATCACATAAGTCACACTGGATTTTGTTGCTACTTCTTTACAATTAAATCACATAAGTCACACTGAATTTTGTTGCTACTTCTTTACAATTAAATATCATAAGTCACACTGGATTTTGTTGCTACTTCTTTACAATCAAATCAAGTCAAGTCACACTAAATTTTGTTGCTACTTCGTTACAATTATATTTAGTCAAGTCACACTGAATTTTTTTGCTACTTCTTTACAATTAAATTACATAAGTCACACTGAATGTTGTTGCTACTTCTTTACAATTAAATCACATAAGTCACACTGTATTTGGTTGCTACTTCTTTACAATTAAATCACATAAGTCACACTGAATATTGTTGCTACTTCTTTACAATTAAATAACATAAGTCACACTGGATTTTGTTGCTACTTTTTTACAATTTAATCACATAAGTCACACTGAATATTGTTGCTACTTCTATACAATTAAATCACATCAGTCACATATAATTTTGTTGCTACTTCTTTACAATTAAATCACACAAGTCACACTTAATTTTGTTGCTACTTCTTTACAGTTAAATCCAGTCAAGTCACACTGAATTTTGTTGCTACTTCTTTACAATAAAATCACATAAGTCACACTAGATTTTGTTACTACTTCTTTACAATTAAATCACATAAGTCACACTGGATTTTGTTGCTACTTCTTCACAATTGAATCACATAAGTCACACTGAATTTTGTTGCTACTTTATTACAATTAAATCACATGAGTCACACTGAATTTTGTTGCTACTTCTTTACAATTAAATCACATAAGTCACACTGAATTTTGTTGCTACTTTTTTACAATTAAATAACATAAGTTGCACTGGATTTTGTTGCTACTTCTTTAACATTAAATAACATAAGTCACACTGAATATTGTTGCTACTTCTTTACAATTACATCACATCAGTCACATTAAATTTTGTTGCAACTTCTTTACAATTAAATCACATAAGTCACCCTGAATTTGTTGCTACGTCTTTACAATTAAATCACATAAGTCACACTGGATTTTGTTGCTACTTCTTTACAATTAAATCACATAAGTCACACTTAATTTTGTTGCTACTTCTTTACAATTAAATCCCATAAGTCACACTGGATTTTGTTGCTACTTCTTTACAATCAAACCACATAAGTCACACTGAATGTGTTGCTACTTCTTTACAATCGAATCACATAAGTAACACTGGATTTTGTGGTTACGTCTTTACAATTTAATCACATAAGTCACACTGGATTTTGTTGCTACTTCTTTACAATTAAATCACATGAGTCACACTGCATTTTCTTGCTACTTCTTTACAATTAAATCACATAAGTCACACTGAATTTTGTTGCTACTTCTTTACAATTAAATAACATAAGTCACACTGAATATTGTTGCTACTTCTTTACAATTAAATCACATAAGTCACACTGGATTTTGTTGCTACTTCTTTACAATTAAATAACATAAGTCATACTGAATATTGTTGCTACTTCTTTACAATTAAATCACATAAGTCACACTAGATTTTGTTGCTACTTCTTTACAATTAAATAACATAAGTCACACTTAATTTTGTTGCTACTTCTTTACACGGTAATCCAGTCAAGTCACACTGAATTTTGTTGCTACTTCTTTACAATTAAATCAAGTCACGCTACACTTAATTTTGTTGCTACTGCTTTACAATTTCATCCAGTCAAGTCACACTTAATTTTGTTGCTACTTCTTAAAAATTTAATCACATAAGTCACACTGGATTTTGTTGCTAGTTCTTTACAATTAAATCACATAAGTCACACTGGATTTTGTTGCTACTTCTTTACAATCAAATCACATAAGTCACACTGAATTTTGTTGCTACTTCTTTACAATTAAATATTATAAGTCACACTGGATTTTGTTGCTACTTCTTTACACTTAAATCATGTCAAGTCACACTAAATTTTCTTGCTACTTCTTTACAATTTAATTCAGTCAAGTCACACTTAATTTTGTTGCTACTTCTTTACAATTAAATCACATAAGTCACACTGAATGTTGTTGCTACTTCTTTACAATTAAATCACACAAGTCACACTGGATTTTGTTGCTACTTCTTTCCAATTAAATAACATAAATCACACTGGATTTTGTAGCTACTTCTTTACAGTTTAATCCTGTCAAGTAACACTTGATTTTGTCTCTACTTATTTACAATTAAATCACATAAGTCACACTGGATTTTGTTGCTACTTTTGTACAATAAAATCACATGAGTCACACTGGATTTTGTTGCTACTTCTTTACAATTAAATCACATAAGTCACACTGAATTTTGTTGCTACTTCTTTACAATTAAATCACATAAGTCACACTGAATTTTATTGTCTACTTCTTTACAATTAAATCAAGTCAAGATAGACTTAATTTTGTTGCTACTTCTTTACAATTAAATCCAGTCAAGTTACACTTAATTTTGTTGCTACTTCTTTACAGGATAATCCAGTCAAGTCACACTGAATTTTGTTGCTACTTCTTTACAATTAAATAACATAAGTCACCCTGAATTTGTTGCTACTTCTTTACAATTAAATCACATAAGTCACACTGGATTTTGTTGCTACCTCATTTACAATTAAATCACATAAGTCACACTGAATTTTGTTGCTACTTCTTTACAATTAAATCACATAAGTCACACTGGCTTTTGTTGCTACTTATTTACAATAAAATCCAGTCACGTCACACTTAGTTTTGTTGCTACTTCTTTTCAATTTAATCCAGTCAAGTCACACTGAATTTTGTTGCTACTTGATTACAATTAAATCACATAAGTCACACTGAATTTTGTTGCTACTTCTTTACAATATAATCACATAAGTCACACTGAATTTGGTGCTACTTCTTTACAATTAAATAACATAAGTCACACTGGATTTTGTTGTTACTTCTTTACAATTAAATATCATAGGTCACACTGGATTTTGTTGCTACTTCTTTACAATTAAATCACATAAGTAACCCTGAATTTTGTTGTAACTTCTTTACAATTAAATCACATGAGTCACACTGGATTTGGTTGCTACTTCTTTACAATTAAATCACATAGGTCACACTGAATTTGTTGCCACTTCTTTCCAACCGAATCACATAAGTCACACTGGACTTTATTGCTACTTCTTTAAAATTAAATCACATAAGTAACACTGAATTTTGTTGCTACTTCTTTACAATTAAATATTATAAAGCACACTTGATTTTGTTGCTACTTCTTTTCAATTAAATCAAGTCACGTCACACTAAATTTTGTTGCTACTTCTTAACAATTAAATTCAGTCAGGTCACACTTAATTTTGTTGCTACTTCTTTACAATTAAATCACATAAGTCACACTGAATTTTGTTGCTACTTTTTTACAATTAAATCACATAAGTCACACTGAATATTGTTGCTACTTCTTTACAATTAAATCACATAAGTCACACTAAATTTTGTTGCTACTTCTGTACAATTAAATCACATAAATCACACTGGATTTTGTTGCTACTTCTTTACAGTTTAATCCAGTCAAGTCACACTTGATTTTGTTGCTACTTCTTTACAATTAAATCACATAAGTCACCCTGAATTTGTTGCTACTTCTTTACAATTAAATCACATAAGTCATACTGGATTTTGTTGCTACTTCTTTACAATTAAATCACATGAGTCACACTGCATTTTCTTGCTACTTCTTTACAATTAAATCACATAAGTCACACTGAATTTTGTTGCTACTTCTTTACAATTAAATAACATAAGTCACACTGAATATTGTTGCTACTTCTTTACAATTAAATCACATAAGTCACACTGGATTTTGTTGCTACTTCTTTACAATTAAATAACATAAGTCATACTGAATATTGTTGCTACTTCTTTACAATTAAATCACATAAGTCACACTAGATTTTGTTGCTACTTCTTTACAATTAAATAACATAAGTCACACTTAATTTTGTTGCTACTTCTTTACACGGTAATCCAGTCAAGTCACACTTAATTTTGTTGCTACTTCTTTACAATTAAATCACATAAATCACCCTGAATTTGTTGCTACTTCTTTACAATTAAATCACATAAGTCACACTGGATTTTGTTGCTATCTCATTTACAATAAAATTACATAAGTCACACTTATTTTTGTTGCTACTTCTTTACAATTAAATCACATAAGTCACACTGAATTTTGTTGCTACTTCTTTACAATTAAATCAAGTCACGCTACACTTAATTTTGTTGCTACTGCTTTACAATTTCATCCAGTCAAGTCACACTTAATTTTGTTGCTACTTCTTAAAAATTTAATCACATAAGTCACACTGGATTTTGTTGCTAGTTCTTTACAATTAAATCACATAAGTCACACTGGATTTTGTTGCTACTTCTTTACAATCAAATCACATAAGTCACACTGAATTTTGTTGCTACTTCTTTACAATTAAATATTATAAGTCACACTGGATTTTGTTGCTACTTCTTTACACTTAAATCATGTCAAGTCACACTAAATTTTCTTGCTACTTCTTTACAATTTAATTCAGTCAAGTCACACTTAATTTTGTTGCTACTTCTTTACAATTAAATCACATAAGTCACACTGAATGTTGTTGCTACTTCTTTACAATTAAATCACACAAGTCACACTGGATTTTGTTGCTACTTCTTTCCAATTAAATAACATAAATCACACTGGATTTTGTAGCTACTTCTTTACAGTTTAATCCTGTCAAGTAACACTTGATTTTGTTGCTACTTATTTACAATGAAATCACATAAGTCACACTGGATTTTGTTGCTACTTTTGTACAATAAAATCACATGAGTCACACTGGATTTTGTTGCTACTTCTTTACAATTAAATCACATAAGTCACACTGAATTTTGTTGCTACTTCTTTACAATTAAATCACATAAGTCACACTGAATTTTATTGTCTACTTCTTTAAAATTAAATCAAGTCAAGATAGACTTAATTTTGTTGCTACTTCTTTACAATTAAATCCAGTCAAGTTACACTTAATTTTGTTGCTACTTCTTTACAGGATAATCCAGTCAAGTCACACTGAATTTTGTTGCTACTTCTTTACAATTAAATAACATAAGTCACCCTGAATTTGTTGCTACTTCTTTACAATTAAATCACATAAGTCACACTGGATTTTGTTGCTACCTCATTTACAATTAAATCACATAAGTCACACTGAATTTTGTTGCTACTTCTTTACAATTAAATCACATAAGTCACACTGGCTTTTGTTGCTACTTATTTACAATAAAATCCAGTCACGTCACACTTAGTTTTGTTGCTACTTCTTTTCAATTTAATCCAGTCAAGTCACACTGAATTTTGTTGCTACTTGATTACAATTAAATCACATAAGTCACACTGAATTTTGTTGCTACTTCTTTACAATATAATCACATAAGTCACACTGAATTTGGTGCTACTTCTTTACAATTAAATAACATAAGTCACACTGGATTTTGTTGTTACTTCTTTACAATTAAATATCATAGGTCACACTGGATTTTGTTGCTACTTCTTTACAATTAAATCACATAAGTAACCCTGAATTTTGTTGTAACTTCTTTACAATTAAATCACATGAGTCACACTGGATTTGGTTGCTACTTCTTTACAATTAAATCACATAGGTCACACTGAATTTGTTGCCACTTCTTTCCAACCGAATCACATAAGTCACACTGGACTTTATTGCTACTTCTTTAAAATTAAATCACATAAGTAACACTGAATTTTGTTGCTACTTCTTTACAATTAAATATTATAAAGCACACTTGATTTTGTTGCTACTTCTTTTCAATTAAATCAAGTCACGTCACACTAAATTTTGTTGCTACTTCTTAACAATTAAATTCAGTCAGGTCACACTTAATTTTGTTGCTACTTCTTTACAATTAAATCACATAAGTCACACTGAATTTTGTTGCTACTTTTTTACAATTAAATCACATAAGTCACACTGAATATTGTTGCTACTTCTTTACAATTAAATCACATAAGTCACACTAAATTTTGTTGCTACTTCTGTACAATTAAATCACATAAATCACACTGGATTTTGTTGCTACTTCTTTACAGTTTAATCCAGTCAAGTCACACTTGATTTTGTTGCTACTTCTTTACAATTAAATCACATAAGTCACCCTGAATTTGTTGCTACTTCTTTACAATTAAATCACATAAGTCATACTGGATTTTGTTGCTACTTCTTTACAATTAAATCACATAAGTCAGACTGGATTTTGTTGCTACTTCTTTACAATTAAATCACATAAGTCACACTGGATTTTGTTGCTACTTCTTTACAATCAAACCACATAAGTCAAACTGAATATTGTTGCTACTTCTTTACAATCGAATAACATAAGTCACATTGGATTTTGTTGTTACGTCTTTACAATTTAATCACATAAGTCACACTGGATTTTGTTGCTACTTTTTTACAATTAAATCACATGAGTCACACTGCATTTTGTTGCTACTTCTTTACAATTAAATCACATAAGTCACACTTCATTTTGTTGCTACTTCTTTACAGTTAAATCCAGTCAAGTCACACTTAATTTTGTTGCTACTTCTTTACAATTAAATAACATAAGCCACCCTGAATTTGTTGCTACTTTTTTACAATTAAATCAAGTCAAGTCACACCGTATTTGGTTGCTACTTATTTACAATTAAATTACATAAGTCACACTGAATTTTGTTGCTACTTCTTTACAATTAAATCACATAAGTCACACTGAATTTTGTTGCTACTTCTTTACAATTAAATAACCTACGTCACACTGAATTTGTTGCTACTTCTTTACAATTAAATCACAGAAGTCACACTGGATTTTGTTGCTACTTCTTTACAATCCAATCACATAAGTCACACTGAATATTGTTGCTACTTCTTTACAATTAAATCACATAAGTCACACTGGATTTTATTGCTACTTCTTTACAATTCAATCACATAAGTCACACTGAATGTTGTTGCTACTTCTTTACAATTTAATCACATCAGTCACATATAATTTTGTTGCTACTTCTTTACAATTAAATCGCATAAGTCACACTGAATTTTGTTGCTACGTCTTTACAATTAAATCACAAAAGTCACATTGAATTTTGTTGCTACTTTTTTACAATTTAATCACATAAGTCACACTGGATTTTGTTGCTCCTTTTTTACAATTATATCACATAAGTCACACTGGATTTTGTTGCTTCTTCTTTTACAATTAAATAACATAAGTCACCCTGAATTTGTTGCTACTTCTTTACAATTAAATCACATATGTCACACTGAATTTTGTTGCTATTTCTTTACAATTAAATCACATAATCACACTGGCTTTTGTTGCTACTTATTAACAATTAATACCAGTCACGTCACACTTAATTTTGTTGCTACTTCTTTACAATTTCATCGAGTCAAGTCACACTTAATTTTGTTGCTACTTCTTTGAAATGTAATCACATAAGTCACACTGGATTTTGTTGCTAGTTCTTTACAAGAAAATCACATAAGTCACACTGGATTTTGTTGCTACTTCTTTACAATACTATCACATAAGTCACACTGAATTTTGTTGCTACTTCTTTACAATTAAATCACATAAGTCACACTGAATGTTGTTGCTACTTCTTTACAATTAAATCACACAAGTCACACTTGATTTTGTTGCTACTTCTTTACAATTAAATAAACTTAAATCACACTGGATTTTGTTGCTACTTCTTTACAGTTAAATCCTGTCAAGTAACACTTGATTTTGTTGCTACTTCTTTACAATTAAATCACATAAGTCACACTGGATTTTGTTGCTACTTGTGTACAATTAAATCACATAAGTCACACTGGATTTTGTTGCTACTTCTTTACAATTTAATCACATAAGTCACACTGAATTTTGTTGCTACTTCTTTACAATTAAATCACATAAGTCACACTGAATTTTATTGCTACTTCTTTACAATTAAATCAAGTCAAGACAGACTTAATTTTGTTGCTACTTCTGTACAATTAAATCCAGTCAAGTTACACTTAATTTTGTTGCTACTTCTTTACAAGGTAATCCAGTCAAGTCACACTGAATTTTGTTGCTACTTCTTTACAATTCAATAACATAAGTCACCCTGAATTTGTTGCTACTTCTTTACAATTAAATCACATAAGTAACACTGGATTCTGTTGCTACCTCATTTACAATTAAATCACATAAGTCACACTGAATTTTGTTGCTACTTCTTTACAATTAAATCATATAAGTCACACTGGCTTTTGTTGCTACTTATTTACAATTAAATCCAGTCACGTAACACTTAGTTTTGTTGCTACTTCTTTTCAATTTAATCCAGTCAAGTCACACTTAATTTTGTTGCTACTTCTTTACAATTAAATTACATAAGTCACACTGAATTTTGTTGCTACTTCTTTACAATATAATCACATAAGTCACACTGAATTTGTTGCTACTTCTTTACAATTAAATCACATAAGTCACACTGGATTTTGTTGTTACTTCTTTACAATTAAATATCATAAGTCACACTGGATTTTGTTTCTACTTCTTTACAATTAAATCACATAAGTAACCCTGAATTTTGTTGTAACTTCTTTACAATTAAATCATATGAGTAACACTGGATTTTGTTGCTTCTTCTTTACAATTAAATCACATAAGTCACACTGAATTTTGTTGCTACTTCTTTACAATTAAATCAAGTCAAGTCACACCGTATTTGGTTGCTACTTCTTTAATATTAAATCCAGTCAAGTTACACTTAATTTTGTTGCTACTTCTTTACAATTAAATCACATAAGTCACACTGAATTTTGTTGCTACTTCTTTACAATTAAATCACATAAGTTACACTGAATATTGTTGCTACGTCTTTACAATCAAATCACATAAGTCACACTAGATTTTGTTGCTACTTCTTTACAATAAAATCACATAAGTCACACTTAATTTTGTTGCTACTTCTTTACACGGTAATCCAGTCAAGTCACACTTAATTTTGTTGCTACTTCTTTAACATTAAATCACATAAGTCACCCTGAAATAGTTGCTACTTTTTTACAATTAAATCACATAAGTCACACTGGATTTTGTTGCTACTTCTTTACAATTAAATCACATAAGTCACACTGAATTTTGTTGCTACTTCTTTACAATTAAATCACATAAGTCACACTAGATTTTGTTGCTACTTCTTTACAATTAAATCACATAAGTCACACTGAATTGTGTTGCTACTTCTTTACAATTAAATCCAGTCAAGTCACACTGAATTTTGTTTGTACTTTTTGACAATTAAATCATGTCAAGTAACACTAAATTTTGTTGCTACTTCTTTACAATTTAATTCAGTCAAGTCACACTTAATTTTGTAGCTACTTCTTTACAATTAAATCACATAAGTCACACTGAATGTTGTTGCTACTTCTTTACAATTAAATCACACAAGTCACACTGGATTTTGTTGCTACTTCTTTCCAATTAAATAACATAAATCACACTGGATTTTGTTGCTACTTCTTTAAAGTTAAATCCTGTCAAGTAACACTTGATTTTGTTGCTACTTCTTTACAATTAAATCACATAACTCACACTGGATTTTGTTGCTACTTTTGTACAATTAAATCACATAAGTCACACTGGATTTTGTTGCTACTTCTTTACAATTAAATCACATAAGTCACACTGAATTTTGTTGCTACTTCTTTACAATTAAATCACATAAGTCACACTGAATATTGTTGCTACTTCTTTACAATTAAATCACATAAGTCACACTGGATTTTGTTGCTACTACTTTACAATTAAATATCATAAGTCACACTTAATGTTGTTGCTACTTCTTTACAGGGTAATCCAGTCAAGTCACACTGAATTTTGTTGCTACTTCTTTACAATTAAATAACATAAGTCACCCTGAATTTGTTGCTACTTCTTTACAATACAATCACATAAGTCACACTGGATTTTGTTGCTACCTCATTTACAATTAAATCACATAAGTCACACTGAATTTTGTTGCTACTTCTTTACAATTAAATCACATAAGTCACACTGGATTTTGTTGCTACTTCTTTACAATTAAATCACATAAGTCACACTTAATTTTGTTGCTACTTCTTTACACGGTAATCCAGTCAATTCACACTTAATTTTGTTGCTACTTCTTTAACATTAAATCACATAAGTCACCCTGAACTTGTTGCTACTTTTTTACAATTAAATCACATAAGTCACACTGGATTTTGTTGCTACCTCATTTACAATTAAATTACATAAGTCACACATAATTTTGTTGCTACTTCCTTACTATTAAATCACATAAGTCACACTGAATTTTGTTGCTACTTATTTACAATTAAATCAAGTCACGTCACACTTAATTTTGTTGCTAATTCTTTACAATTTCATCCAGTCAGGTCACACTGGATTTTGTTGCTACTTCTTTACAATCAAACCACATAAGTTACACTGAAATTGTTGCTTCTTCTTTACAATCGAATCACATAAGTCACACTGAATTTTGTTGTTACGTCTTTACAATTTAATCACATAAGTCACACTGGATTTTGTTGCTACTTCTTTACAATTAAATCACATGAGTCACACTGCATTTTGTTACTACTTCTTTACAATTAAATCACATAAGTCACACTGAATTTTGTTGCTACTTCTTTACAATTAAATCACATAAGTCACACTAGATTTTGTTGCTACTTCTTTACAATTAAATCACATAAGTCACACTGAATTTTGTTGTTACTTCTTTACAATTAAATCCAGTCAAGTCACACTGAATTTTGTTTGTACTTTTTGACAATTAAATCATGTCAAGTAACACTAAATTTTGTTGCTACTTCTTTACAATTTAATTCAGTCAAGTCACACTTAATTTTGTTGCTACTTCTTTACAATTAAATCACATAAGTCACACTGAATGTTGTTGCTACTTCTTTACAATTAAACCACACACGGCACACTGGATTTTGTTGCTACTTCTTTCCAATTAAATAACATAAATCACACTGGATTTTGTTGCTACTTCTTTAAAGTTAAATCCTGTCAAGTAACACTTGATTTTGTTGCTACTTCTTTACAATTAAATCACATAAGTCACACTGGATTTTGTTGCTACTTTTGTACAATTAAATCACATAAGTCACACTGGATTTATTTGCTACTTCTTTACAATTAAATCACATAAGTCACACTGAATTTTGTTGCTACTTCTTTACAATTAAATCACATAAGTCACACTGAATATTGTTGCTACTTCTTTAACATTAAATCACATAAGTCACACTGGATTTTGTTGCTACTACTTTACAATTAAATCACATAAGTCACACTAAATGTTGTTGCTACTTCTTTACAGGGTAATCCAGTCAAGTCACACTGAATTTTGTTGCAACTTCTTTACAATTAAATAACATAAGTCACCCTGAATTTGTTGCTACTTCTTTACAATACAATCACATAAGTCACACTGGATTTTGTTGCTACCTCATTTACAATTAAATCACATAAGTCACACTGAATTTTGTTGCTACTTCTTTACAATTAAATCACATAAGTCACACTGGCTTTTGTTGCTACTTATTTACAATTAAATCCAGTCACGTAACACTTAATTTTGTTGCTACTTCTTTTCAATTTAATCCAGTCAAGTCACACTAAATTTTGTTGCTACTTCTTTACAATTAAATTACATAAGTCACACTGAATTTTGTTGCTACTTCTTTACAATATAATCACATAAGTCACACTGAATTTGTTGCTACTTCTTTACAATTAAATCACATAAGTCACACTGGATTTTGTTGTTACTTGTTTACAATTAAATAGCATAAGTCACACTGGATTTTGTTTCTACTTCTTTACAATAATATCACATAAGTAACCCTGAATTTTGTTGTAACTTCTTTACAATTAAATCACATGAGTCACACTGGATTTTGTTGCTACTTCTTTACAATTAAATAACATAAGTCACACTGAATTTGTTTCTACTTCTTTACAATTAAATCAAGTCACTTCACACTAAATTTTGTTGCTACTACTTAACAATTAAATTCAGTCAGGTCACACTTAATTTTGTTGCTACTTCTTTACAATTAAATCACATAAGTCACACTGAATTTTGTTGCTACTTTTTTACAATTAAATCACATAAGTCACACGTAATATTGTTGCTACTTCTTTACAATTAAATCACATAAGTCACACTAAATTTTGTTGCTACTGCTTTACAATTAAATTACATAAATCACACTGGATTTTGTTGCTACTTCTTTACAGTTTAATCCAGTCAAGTCACACTTGATTATTTTGTTGCTACTTCTTTACAATTAAGTCACATAAGTCACCCTGAATTTGTTGCTACTTCTTTACAATTAAATCACATAAGTCACACTGGATTTTGTTGCTACTTCTTTACAATTAAATCACATAAGTCACACTGAATTTTGTTGCTATTTCTTTACAATTAAATCACATAAGTTACACTGGATTTTGTTGCTACTTCTTTACAATCAAACCACATAAGTCACACTGAATTTGTTGCTACTTCTTTACAATCGAATCACATAAGTCACACTGGATTTTGTTGTTACGTCTTTACAATTTAATCACATAGGTCACACTGGATTTTGTTGCTACTTCTTTACAATTAAATCACATGAGTCACACTGCATTTTGTTGCTACTTCTTTACAATTAAATCACATAAGTCACACTGACTTTTGTTGCTACTTCTTTACAATTAAATCACATAAGTCACACTAGATTTTGTTGCTATTTCTTTACAATTAAATCACATAAGTCACACTGAATTTTGTTGCTACTTCTTTACAATTAAATCAAGTCAAGTCACACTTAATTTTGTTGCTACTTCTTTACAATTAAATCCAGTCAAGTTACACTTACTTTTGTTGCTACTTCTTTACAATTAAATCACATAAGTCACACTGAATTTTGTTGCTACTTCTTTACAATTAAATCACATAAGTCAAACTGGATTTTGTTGCTACTTCTTTACAATCAAATCACATAAGTCACACTAGATTTTGTTGCTACTTCTTTACAATTAAATCACATGAGTCACACTTAATTTTGTTGCTACTTCTTTACACGGTAATCCAGTCAAGTCACACTTAATTTTGTTGCTACTTCTTTACAATTAAATCACATAAGTCACACTGGATTTTGTTGCTACTTTTTTACAATTAAATCACATAAGTCACATTGGATTTTGTTGCTACCTCATTTACAATTAAATCACATAAGTCACACTTAATTTTGTTGCTACTTCTTTACAATTAAATCACATAAGTCACACTGAATTTTGTTGCTACTTATTTACAATTAAATCAAGTCACGTCACACTTAATTTTGTTGCTACTTCTTTACAATTTCATCCAGTCAAGTCACACTGGATTTTGTTGCTACTTCTTTACAATCAAACAACATAAGTCACACTGAATTTGTTGCCACTTCTTTCCAACCGAATCACATAAGTCACACTGGATTTTGTTGTTACGTCTTTACAATTTAATCACATAAGTCAAACTGGATTTTGTTGCTACTTATTTACAATTAAATCACATTAGTCACACTGCATTTTGTTGCTACTTCTTTACAATTAAATCACATAAGTGACACTGAATTTTGTTGCTACTTCTTTACAATTAAATCACATCAGTCACACTAGATTTTGTTGCTACTTCTTTACAATTAAATCACATAAGTCACCCTGAATTTGTTGCTACTTCATTACAATTAAATCACATAAGTCACACTGGATTTTGTTGCTACTTCTTTACAATTAAATCACATAAGTCACACTGAATTTTCTTGCTACTTCTTTACAATTAAATCACATAAGTCACACTGGATTTTGTTGCTACTTCTTTACAATCAAACCACATAAGTCACACTGAATTTGTTGCTACTTCTGTACAATCGAATCACATAAGTCACACTGGATTTTGTTGTTACGTCTTTACAATTTGATCACATAGGTCACACTGGATTTTGTTGCTACTTCTTTACAATTAAATCACATGAGTCACACTGCATTTTGTTGCTACTTCTTTACAATTAAATCACATAAGTCACACTGACTTTTGTTGCTACTTCTTTACAATTAAATCACATAAGTCACACTAGATTTTGTTGCTATTTCTTTACAATTAAATCACATAAGTCACACTGAATTTTGTTGCTACTTCTTTACAATTAAATCAAGTCAAGTCACACTTAATTTTGTTGCTACTTCTTTACAATTAAATCCAGTCAAGTTACACTTACTTTTGTTGCTACTTCTTTACAATTAAATCACATAAGTCACACTGAATTTTGTTGCTACTTCTTTACAATTAAATCACATAAGTCAAACTGGATTTTGTTGCTACTTCTTTACAATCAAATCACATAAGTCACACTGAATATTGTTGCTACTTCTTTACAATTAAATCACATAAGTCACACTAGATTTTGTTGCTACTTCTTTACAATTAAATCACATGAGTCACACTTAATTTTGTTGCTACTTCTTTACACGGTAATCCAGTCAAGTCACACTTAATTTTGTTGCTACTTCTTTACAATTAAATCACATCAGTCATCCTGAATTTGTTGCTACTTTTTTACAATTAAATCACATAAGTCACATTGGATTTTGTTGCTACCTCATTTACAATTAAATTACATAAGTCACACTTAATTTTGTTGCTACTTCTTTACAATTAAATCACATAAGTCACACTGAATTTTGTTGCTACTTATTTACAATTAAATCAAGTCACGTCACACTTAATTTTGTTGCTACTTCTTTACAATTTCATCCAGTCAAGTCACACTGGATTTTGTTGCTACTTCTTTACAATCAAACAACATAAGTCACACTGAATTTGTTGCCACTTCTTTCCAACCGAATCACATAAGTCACACTGGATTTTGTTGTTACGTCTTTACAATTTAATCACATAAAAAAAAGCTAAGTGTTTAAATTATTTTTACTCTGAATTTATTTTTTTAATTAATCCATGTATTAACATGCTATGAAAATCTAGCTTAAATAATCTTTCTTTCCAGAATACTTGGCTGTTCAAAACTTTGTATGTTTTTTCTTTTCTTGCCTACAATCTGCAGGGGTCACTTAAGTTTGAAAAGGGGTGGGTGGGGGTAGTTCACTAGCGAATGTAGGTAGGGGATGAATATCGTCCAAGCTAAGCATGCTAGTCTTGTAAAAGACACATTTCGTATCTGCCTCTGAAGGACTGAGATGTATGGGTGGCATTTAACAGCTAAAAAAAAAAAAAAAGCTAAGTGTTTAAATTATTTTTACTCTGAATTTATTTTTTTTAATTAATCCATGTATTAACATGCTATGAAAATCTAGCTTAAATAATCTTTCTTTCCAGAATACTTGGCTGTTCAAAACTTTGTATGTTTTTTCTTTTCTTGCCTACAATCTGCAGGGGTCACTTGAGTTCAAGTTTGAAAAGGGGTGGGTGGGGGTAGTTCACTAGCGAATGTAGGTAGGGGATGAATATCGTCCAAGCTAAGCATGCTAGTCTTGTAAAAGACACATTTCGTATCTGCCTCTGAAGGACTGAGATGTATGGGTGGCATTTAACAGCTAAAAAAAAAAAAAAGCTAAGTGTTTAAATTATTTTTACTCTGAATTTATTTTTTTAATTAATCCATGTATTAACATGCTATGAAAATCTAGCTTAAATAATCTTTCTTTCCAGAATACTTGGCTGTTCAAAACTTTGTATGTTTTTTCTTTTCTTGCCTACAATCTGCAGGGGTCACTTGAGTTCAAGTTTGAAAAGGGGTGGGTGGGGGTAGTTCACTAGCGAATGTAGGTAGGGGATGAATATCGTCCAAGCTAAGCATGCTAGTCTTGTAAAAGACACATTTCGTATCTGCCTCTGAAGGACTGAGATGTATGGGTGGCATTTAACAGCTAAAAAAAAAAAAAGCTAAGTGTTTAAATTATTTTTACTCTGAATTTATTTTTTTAATTAATCCATGTATTAACATGCTATGAAAATCTAGCTTAAATAATCTTTCTTTCCAGAATACTTGGCTGTTCAAAACTTTGTATGTTTTTTCTTTTCTTGCCTACAATCTGCAGGGGTCACTTGAGTTCAAGTTTGAAAAGGGGTGGGTGGGGGTAGTTCACTAGCGAATGTAGGTAGGGGATGAATATCGTCCAAGCTAAGCATGCTAGTCTTGTAAAAGACACATTTCGTATCTGCCTCTGAAGGACTGAGATGTATGGGTGGCATTTAACAGCTAAAAAAAAAAAAGCTAAGTGTTTAAATTATTTTTACTCTGAATTTATTTTTTTAATTAATCCATGTATTAACATGCTATGAAAATCTAGCTTAAATAATCTTTCTTTCCAGAATACTTGGCTGTTCAAAACTTTGTATGTTTTTTCTTTTCTTGCCTACAATCTGCAGGGGTCACTTGAGTTCAAGTTTGAAAAGGGGTGGGTGGGGGTAGTTCACTAGCGAATGTAGGTAGGGGATGAATATCGTCCAAGCTAAGCATGCTAGTCTTGTAAAAGACACATTTCGTATCTGCCTCTGAAGGACTGAGATGTATGGGTGGCATTTAACAGCTAAAAAAAAAAAAAAAAAGCTAAGTGTTTAAATTATTTTTACTCTGAATTTATTTTTTTAATTAATCCATGTATTAACATGCTATGAAAATCTAGCTTAAATAATCTTTCTTTCCAGAATACTTGGCTGTTCAAAACTTTGTATGTTTTTTCTTTTCTTGCCTACAATCTGCAGGGGTCACTTGAGTTCAAGTTTGAAAAGGGGTGGGTGGGGGTAGTTCACTAGCGAATGTAGGTAGGGGATGAATATCGTCCAAGCTAAGCATGCTAGTCTTGTAAAAGACACATTTCGTATCTGCCTCTGAAGGACTGAGATGTATGGGTGGCATTTAACAGCTAAAAAAAAAAAAAAGCTAAGTGTTTAAATTATTTTTACTCTGAATTTATTTTTTTAATTAATCCATGTATTAACATGCTATGAAAATCTAGCTTAAATAATCTTTCTTTCCAGAATACTTGGCTGTTCAAAACTTTGTATGTTTTTTCTTTTCTTGCCTACAATCTGCAGGGGTCACTTGAGTTTGAAAAGGGGTGGGTGGGGGTAGTTCACTAGCGAATGTAGGTAGGGGATGAATATCGTCCAAGCTAAGCATGCTAGTCTTGTAAAAGACACATTTCGTATCTGCCTCTGAAGGACTGAGATGTATGGGTGGCATTTAACAGCTAAAAAAAAAAAAAAAGCTAAGTGTTTAAATTATTTTTACTCTGAATTTATTTTTTTAATTAATCCATGTATTAACATGCTATGAAAATCTAGCTTAAATAATCTTTCTTTCCAGAATACTTGGCTGTTCAAAACTTTGTATGTTTTTTCTTTTCTTGCCTACAATCTGCAGGGGTCACTTGAGTTCAAGTTTGAAAAGGGGTGGGTGGGGGTAGTTCACTAGCGAATGTAGGTAGGGGACGAATATCGTCCAAGCTAAGCATGCTAGTCTTGTAAAAGACACATTTCGTATCTGCCTCTGAAGGACTGAGATGTATGGGTGGCATTTAACAGCTAAAAAAAAAAAAAAGCTAAGTGTTTAAATTATTTTTACTCTGAATTTATTTTTTTAATTAATCCATGTATTAACATGCTATGAAAATCTAGCTTAAATAATCTTTCTTTCCAGAATACTTGGCTGTTCAAAACTTTGTATGTTTTTTCTTTTCTTGCCTACAATCTGCAGGGGTCACTTGAGTTCAAGTTTGAAAAGGGGTGGGTGGGGGTAGTTCACTAGCGAATGTAGGTAGGGGATGAATATCGTCCAAGCTAAGCATGCTAGTCTTGTAAAAGACACATTTCGTATCTGCCTCTGAAGGACTGAGATGTATGGGTGGCATTTAACAGCTAAAAAAAAAAAAGCTAAGTGTTTAAATTATTTTTACTCTGAATTTATTTTTTTAATTAATCCATGTATTAACATGCTATGAAAATCTAGCTTAAATAATCTTTCTTTCCAGAATACTTGGCTGTTCAAAACTTTGTATGTTTTTTCTTTTCTTGCCTACAATCTGCAGGGGTCACTTAAGTTTGAAAAGGGGTGGGTGGGGGTAGTTCACTAGCGAATGTAGGTAGGGGATGAATATCGTCCAAGCTAAGCATGCTAGTCTTGTAAAAGACACATTTCGTATCTGCCTCTGAAGGACTGAGATGTATGGGTGGCATTTAACAGCTAAAAAAAAAAAAAAGCTAAGTGTTTAAATTATTTTTACTCTGAATTTATTTTTTTAATTAATCCATGTATTAACATGCTATGAAAATCTAGCTTAAATAATCTTTCTTTCCAGAATACTTGGCTGTTCAAAACTTTGTATGTTTTTTCTTTTCTTGCCTACAATCTGCAGGGGTCACTTGAGTTCAAGTTTGAAAAGGGGTGGGTGGGGGTAGTTCACTAGCGAATGTAGGTAGGGGATGAATATCGTCCAAGCTAAGCATGCTAGTCTTGTAAAAGACACATTTCGTATCTGCCTCTGAAGGACTGAGATGTATGGGTGGCATTTAACAGCTAAAAAAAAAAAAAAAAAGCTAAGTGTTTAAATTATTTTTACTCTGAATTTATTTTTTTAATTAATCCATGTATTAACATGCTATGAAAATCTAGCTTAAATAATCTTTCTTTCCAGAATACTTGGCTGTTCAAAACTTTGTATGTTTTTTCTTTTCTTGCCTACAATCTGCAGGGGTCACTTGAGTTCAAGTTTGAAAAGGGGTGGGTGGGGGTAGTTCACTAGCGAATGTAGGTAGGGGATGAATATCGTCCAAGCTAAGCATGCTAGTCTTGTAAAAGACACATTTCGTATCTGCCTCTGAAGGACTGAGATGTATGGGTGGCATTTAACAGCTAAAAAAAAAAAAAAGCTAAGTGTTTAAATTATTTTTACTCTGAATTTATTTTTTTAATTAATCCATGTATTAACATGCTATGAAAATCTAGCTTAAATAATCTTTCTTTCCAGAATACTTGGCTGTTCAAAACTTTGTATGTTTTTTCTTTTCTTGCCTACAATCTGCAGGGGTCACTTGAGTTCAAGTTTGAAAAGGGGTGGGTGGGGGTAGTTCACTAGCGAATGTAGGTAGGGGATGAATATCGTCCAAGCTAAGCATGCTAGTCTTGTAAAAGACACATTTCGTATCTGCCTCTGAAGGACTGAGATGTATGGGTGGCATTTAACAGCTAAAAAAAAAAAAAAAGCTAAGTGTTTAAATTATTTTTACTCTGAATTTATTTTTTTAATTAATCCATGTATTAACATGCTATGAAAATCTAGCTTAAATAATCTTTCTTTCCAGAATACTTGGCTGTTCAAAACTTTGTATGTTTTTTCTTTTCTTGCCTACAATCTGCAGGGGTCACTTGAGTTCAAGTTTGAAAAGGGGTGGGTGGGGGTAGTTCACTAGCGAATGTAGGTAGGGGATGAATATCGTCCAAGCTAAGCATGCTAGTCTTGTAAAAGACACATTTCATATCTGCCTTAGCAGTGAAGAAACCGAAACCTCGTTCGGGGTTGAAAGAGAGGGGAGTGAGGGAAACCTATCTTCAACTTACTGTTCCCTTCTTAGTATGCAATTGAACTTATTCTATCTACATGTGTACATATATATATATATATATATATATATATATGTAATATATATATAATGTATATTATGTGGAATTTTTTTTTTTTTTTTTTTTTTTTTTTTACCCCTCTCGGAGTGTTGGACCCGTAAGACCTCGTAAGGCTATCCATCTAAGAGAAGGAAATCTCTGACAAAAAAACCTTCTTCCAGTTACTCACGCCGTGGCAGAAAACTGTTGGGGGAGGATGGCTTCCTTAGTCCTGATCGACAACCTTCCTAGAGTTGGAATCTCGAACAAAGTATCCGGTTTGCAAACCTACAATTGCTTAAGGAGTAGATAGGTTCTACCTATCGCCGGCCCTTGCACTCCTTCTTTGTTTATTAGTCAGGCGCAGAGGTAACAGCGCTGGGACGCCTCTAAACACTCAGTGCCTAGCCTTGTTTCCTTACTAGGACAATGAACGCCGTTCTCTTTCTCTCTATTTGGGCAACTCGGGGAAAGTTTTTTCGTTAGTAAGTCTTACATGACCAGTCTGGGTCTCTCTTGTTCCGACAGGTTGAGGGTACAGGTTAGACAGCTTGTCTGGCTGCTGTTTCCGACTGACAGGGCAGGAGCCCAAACTCTTGGGTAGCGCCAAGAACGGCTGCTCCATCATCAGTTGCATAATACCGTGGGTAGTTGTATGTGCCATGTCGCGCATGGAAAGGGACCCTGCAATTATCTACGGTGGGCTTTCCCGAGGCCACAACCCCCATGGACCAGGTCGTGACTAATGGACTGGTTGTGTGAGCTTATTGGCACCAAGCAAGTACCCACCTTGGCCAATCCACTCTATAATCAAATCAAACATGCCATTACAAAGAAATAAAATCAAACCTAAACCAGACACCCAAACAACACTTTCGCCTCCGCCCTTGAGGCTCGCATTCTCAAATATCCGGGGACTTAGAACCAACATCAACGACGTAGAAACCTTTCTCCTGACAAACTCCCCGGATATCCTAGCTCTTAGTGAAACTAACCTCCAATCCTCAATCTCTTCTCACCACTTTGACATGACTGACTACCTCCCACTCTACCGTAAAGACTCTGACAAACACATGCACGGGCTAGGAGTTTATGTTCGGAACACCCTCCCGCTGACTAGAGAACATAGGTTAGAATCAGATGACTACGACTACATGTGCTTTAGATTGACTTTTCATCACAACGTTAGTTACTTATATTTCCTATATCGCTCCCCGTCGTCCCAGGACTGTACTCTGCTAAACTCTGTCTCTGAAAGCATAGATAGAGCACTCTTAATAGACTCGAATGCCCAGATACATGTATTTGGGGATTTTAATGCCCACCACCGCGACTGGTTGGGATTCTCCAGCCTTACTGATGCAGCCGGCAACTCTACGTATAATTTCTCCTTAGCTCACTCCCTCTCTCAGACTGTTGATTTTCCGACCCGCATCCCCGATCGTGTGGATCAACAAGCCTCACTTCTAGACCTCTTCTTGACCTCAATACCCGAGGCTTGTGTGACGAAAGCTCATAGCCCACTCGGGAATGCTGATCACATTGTGCTAATGATACATATCACACTAAAAAGTCGTCCAAAAGCTGATGAACCGTTGCTCAAAACAACAAGATACTACGAGCAAGCTGATTTTGAGTCAATCAGAGACCACATCAGTGACGCCCCATGGCGGGAAACCTTCTTACTCCCTGCCAACCAGTGTGCAAACGAATTAACTGAATGGGTCAAAGCAGGCATTGAAGCCTATGTCCCCATGCGAAAATTCTTTAGCAAGCCCCACTCTCCTCAATGGTTCACTTCGGAATGTGCAGCTGCCATTTCTGAGAGGCAACAAGCATTCCGTAAATTCGGCCGCAATAAGTCAGCTACTAATAGGCATAAATTTATAGAGTCAAGAAACAATTGCAAGGCTGTGATAGGCGAAGCGAAGAGAAGGTATAATGAGTTAACAAAAAAACGCATCCAGTCACAGAAACTAGGTACTCGCGATTTCTGGAAAATCTACAATAGTGTAGTGAATAATGGTCAATCTACGATTCCCCCACTTTCAAACCACAATGATGTCGTTTGCACGGCCACTGATAAGGCTGAACTACTCGCACAGCGTTTCGCTTCTAACTCTACTTTAGACTCGGGTAACCACCCTCTCCCTGAATTACCATTGCGGACTGAAGCCACACTTGATAACCTGGTCATCACCCCATCCCAGGTCAGAGACATTATAAAAAGCCTTGACACCTCTAAAGCTTGTGGGCCTGATCTTATACCTGTAATAGCAATAAAGAAATGCTCTGCTGAACTGGCCCCTGTTCTCTCCAAACTCTACAACAAATGCCTAGCTGAATCTTGCTTCCCCGATAGCTGGAAAATTGCCTCTGTGGTACCAGTCTACAAGAATACTGGGAATAGAACCGACCCTCAGAACTACCGCCCAATCAGTCTACTGCCGATCTTTGCCAAAATCTTTGAGTCCTTAATCAATCTAGCGATAGTACGTCACTTAGTTAATGCTAAACTTCTATCCGACCGCCAGTATGGGTTTAGACAAGCACGATCTACTGCAGACATCCTAACGGTCATCTCTGAACGCATGTATCATACTCTCGACAAGGCAGGTGAAGCTAGGGCAGTAGCGCTTGATATATCCAAGGCCTTTGACAAGGTATGGCATAAAGGGCTTCTCCTGAAAATACGCTCATACGGTATTACTGGGCAACTACTTAATATAATTAGATCCTTCCTAAACAAAAGAAAAATCCAGGTTGTCCTCGATGGCCGTTCATCTAAACAACATGACATAAATGCTGGTGTGCCCCAGGGATCTATTCTTGGACCTTTGTTGTTCCTGATCTATATAAACGATCTCCCTGATGACATAGTGTCTGAGATCGGTTTATTTGCTGACGACACCACGCTTTACTCTCGCCATGTTGGCAAAACGGACGCGATCATATCTGAGGCAATGGCTGCATCCTTAGAAAATGACCTCCAGGCTGTAGTGGATTGGGGCCATAAATGGTTGGTGACTTTTAATGCCGCAAAGACAAAGCTCCTTTCCTTCAACAACTACAAGAAGCCTCTCCAACCACCGATTGCCATGGCAAATAACACCCTACCTGAGAGTTCATCATTCAAACTCCTTGGCCTAACCTTCACAGGTAACATGAATTGGAACACATACATTGAAGACATTGCCAAGGCTGCCGCAAAGAAGGTTGGCTCCCTCTACCGTGCTAGTGGACTCCTTACACCTGACATTATCCTGTATCTCTACAAAGCCACCATTCGCCCATGCATGGAGTATTGTTGCCACATCTGGGCTGGTGCATCATCTACTAGTCTCTCCCTCCTTGATAAAGTCCAAAAAAGAGTAGTCAACCTAATAGGTCCCTCACTGTCAGCTAAGCTCCAGCCCCTGTCCCATCGCCGCAATGTAGCATCCTTGTGTTTGTTTTACAAATACTTCAATGGATTATGCTCCGATGAGTGTGCTGCTCTGGTACCCCCTCGACGTAAATTCACTAGACTAACTCGTCATTCTGCTAAATCTCACTCATTCACTGTGGAGGTCCCCAGATGCCGGAGAGCATTCTACTCAAATAGCTTCTTTCCTCGTGCTGCTGGCCTCTGGAACTCCCTCCCTGCCCCCTGTTTCCCCGACAGTACTGACATGCAGAAATTTAAAACTAATGTAAACAGACACCTCGCTGCTCAGATCCCAATTTAAGCTGAACCACCAATCCTTCCCCCCCTTTTCCTTTTTTCTCAGTAGCCCCTTACGTTTACAGTGGCGTCCTGCCTTGTTTGGGGTGAACCATGTAAAAAAAAAAATAAAAAAAAAAATAAGTCAAACTGGATTTTGTTGCTACTTATTTACAATTAAATCACATGAGTCACACTGGATTTTGTTGCTACTTCTTTACAATTAAATAACATAAGTCACACTGAATTTGTTTCTACTTCTTTACAATTAAATCAAGTCACGTCACACTAAATTTTGTTGCTACTACTTAACAATTAAATTCAGTCAGGTCACACTTAATTTTGTTGCTACTTCTTTACAATTAAATCACATAAGTCACACTGAATTTTGTTGCTACTTTTTTACAATTAAATCACATAAGTCACACGTAATATTGTTGCTACTTCTTTACAATTAAATCACATAAGTCACACTAAATTTTGTTGCTACTTCTTTACAATTAAATTACATAAATCACACTGGATTTTGTTGCTACTTCTTTACAGTTTAATCCAGTCAAGTCACACTTGATTTTGTTGCTACTTCTTTACAATTAAATCACATAAGTCACCCTGAATTTGTTGCTACTTCTTTACAATTAAATCACATAAGTCACACTGAATTTTGTTGCTACTTCTTTACAATTAAATCACATAAGTCACACTGGATTTTGTTGCTACTTCTTTACAATCAAACCACATAAGTCACACTGAATTTGTTGCTACTTCTTTACAATCGAATCACATAAGTCACACTGGATTTTGTTGTTACGTCTTTACAATTTAATCACATAGGTCACACTGGATTTTGTTGCTACTTCTTTACAATTAAATCACATGAGTCACACTGCATTTTGTTGCTACTTCTTTACAATTAAATCACAAAAGTCACGCTGACATTTGTTGCTACTTCTTTACAATTAAATCACATAAGTCACACTAGATTTTGTTGCTATTTCTTTACAATTAAATCACATAAGTCACACTGAATTTTGTTGCTACTTCTTTACAATTAAATCAAGTCAAGTCACACTTAATTTTGTTGCTACTTCTTTACAATTAAATCCAGTCAAGTTACACTTACTTTTGTTGCTACTTCTTTACAATTAAATCACATAAGTCACACTGAATTTTGTTGCTACTTCTTTACAATTAAATCACATAAGTCAAACTGGATTTTGTTGCTACTTCTTTACAATCAAATTACATAAGTCACACTGAATATTGTTGCTACTTCTTTACAATTAAATCACATAAGTCACACTAGATTTTGTTGCTACTTCTTTACAATTAAATCACATGAGTCACACTTAATTTTGTTGCTACTTCTTTACACGGTAATCCAGTCAAGTCACACTTAATTTTGTTGCTACTTCTTTACAATTAAATCACATCAGTCATCCTGAATTTGTTGCTACTTTTTTACAATTAAATCACATAAGTCACATTGGATTTTGTTGCTACCTCATTTACAATTAAATTACATAAGTCACACTTAATTTTGTTGCTACTTCTTTACAATTAAATCACATAAGTCACACTGAATTTTGTTGCTACTTATTTACAATTAAATCAAGTCACGTCACACTTAATTTTGTTGCTACTTCTTTACAATTTCATCCAGTCAAGTCACACTGGATTTTGTTGCTACTTCTTTACAATCAAACAACATAAGTCACACTGAATTTGTTGCCACTTCTTTCCAACCGAATCACATAAGTCACACTGGATTTTGTTGTTACGTCTTTACAATTTAATCACATAAGTCAAACTGGATTTTGTTGCTACTTATTTACAATTAAATCACATGAGTCACACTGCATTTTGTTGCTACTTCTTTACAATTAAATCACATAAGTGACACTGAATTTTGTTGCTACTTCTTTACAATTAAATCACATCAGTCACACTAGATTTTGTTGCTACTTCTTTACAATTAAATCACATAAGTCACACTGAATTTTGTTGCTACTTCTTTACAATTAAATCAGGTCAAGTCACACTTAATTTTGTTGCTACTTTTTTACAATTAAATCATGTCAAGTCACACTAAATTTTATTGCTAATTCTTTACAATTTTATTCAGTCAAGTCACACTTAATTTTGTTGCTACTTCTTTACAATTAAATGACATAAGTCACACTGAATGTTGTTGCATCTTCTTTACAATCAAATCACACAAGTCACACTGGATTTTGTTACTACTTCTTTCCAATTAAATAACATAAATCACACTGGACTTTGTTGCTACTTCTTTACAGTTAAATCCTGTCAAGTAACACTTGATTTTGTTGCTACTTCTTTACAATTAAATAACATAAGTCACACTGGATTTTGTTGCTACTTTTGTACAATTTAATCACATAAGTCACACTGGATTGTGTTGCTACTTCTTTACAATTAAATTACATAAGTCACACTGAATTTTGTTGCTACTTCTTTACAATTAAATCACATAAGTCACACTGAATATTGTTGCTACTTCTTTACAATTACATCACATAAGTCACACTGGATTTTGTTTCTACTACTTTACAATTAAATCACATAAGTCACACTTAATGTTGTTGCTACTTCTTTACAGGGTAATCCAGTCAACTCACACTGAATTTTGTTTCAACTTCTTTACAATTAAATAACATAAGTCACCCTGAATTTGTTGCTACTTCTTTACAATTAAATCACATAAGTCACACTGAATTTTGTTGCTACTTCTTTACAATTAAATCACATAAGTCACACTGGCTTTTGTTGCTACTTATTTACACTTAAATCCAGTCACTTCACACTGAATTTTGTTGCTACTTATTTTCAATTTAATCCAGTCAAGTCACACTTAATTTTGTTGCTACTTCTTTACACTCAAATTACATAAGTCACACTGAATTTTGTTGCTACTTCTTTACAATATAATCACATAAGTCACACTGAATTTGTTGCTACTTCTTTACAATTAAATCACATAAGTCACACTGGATTTTGTTGTTACTTCTTTACAATTAAATAACATAAGTCACACTGGATTTTTTTGCTACTTCTTTACAATTAAATCACATAAGTAACCCTGAATTTTGTTGTAACTTCTTTACAATTAAATCACATGAGTCACACTGGATTTTGTTGCTACTTCTTTACAATTAAATCACATAAGTCACACTGAATTTGTTGCTTCATATTTGCAATTTAATCACATAAGTCACAATGGACTTTGTTGCTACTTCTTTACAATTAAATCACATAAGTCACACTTAATTTTGTTGCTACTTCTTTACAATTAAATATTATAAGTCACACTTGATTTTGTTGCTACTTCTTTACAATTAAATCAAGTCACGTCACATTAAATTTTGTTGCTACTTCTTAACAATTAAATTAAGTCAGGTCACACTTAATTTTGTTGCTACTTCTTTACAATTAAATCACATGAGTCACACTGGATTTTGTTGCTACTTTTTTACAATTAAATCACATAAGTCACACTGAATATTGTTGCTACTTCTTTACAATTAAATCACACAAATCACACTGGATTTTGTTGCTACTTCTTTACAGTTTAATCCAGTCAAGTCACACTTTATTTTGTTGCTACTTCTTTACAATTAAATCACATAAGTCACTCTGAATTTGTTGCTACTTCTTTACAATTAAATCACATAAGTAACACTGAATTTTGTTGCTACTTCTTTACAATTAAATCACATAAGTCACACTGAATTTTGTTGCTACTTCTTTACAATTAAATCACATAAGTCACACTGGATTTTGTTGCTACTTCTTTACAATCAAACCACATAAGTCACACTGAATTTGTTGCTACTTCTTTACAATCGAATCACATAAGTCACACTTGATTTTGTTGTTACGTCTTTACAATTTAATCACATAAGTCACACTGGATTTTGTTGCTACTTCTTTACAATTAAATCACATGAGTCACACTGCATTGTGTTGCTACTTCTTTACAATTAAATCACATAAGTCACACTGAATTTTGTTGCTACTTCTTTACAATTAAATCACATAAATCACACTAGATTTTGTTGCTACTTCTTTACAATTAAATCACATAAGTCATACTGAATTTTATGGCTACTTCTTTACAATTAAATCAAGTCAAGTCACACTTAATTTTGTTGCTACTTCTTTACAATTATATCCAGTCAAGTTACACTGAATTTTGTTGCTACTTTTTTACAATTAAATCACATGAGTCACACTGAATTTGTTGCTACTTATGTACAATTAAATCACACAAGTCACACTGGATTTTGTTGCTACCTCATTTACAATTAAATCACATAAGTCACACTGAATTGTGTTGCTACTTTTTTACAATTAAATCACATAAGTCACACTGGATTGTGTTGCTACTTATTTACAATTAAATCCAGTCACGTCACACTTAATTTTGTTGCTACTTCTTTACACGGTAATCCAGTCAAGTCACACTTAATTTTGTTTCAATTCTTTACAATTAAATCACATAAATCACCCTGAATTTGTTGCTACTTTTTTACAATTAAATCACATAAGTCACACTGGATTTTGTTGCTACCTCATTTACAATTAAATTACATAAGTCACACTTAATGTTGTTGCTACTTCTTTACAATTAAATCACATAAGTCACACTGAATTTTGTTGCTAATTATTTACAATTAAATCAAGTCACGTCACACTTAATTTTGTTGCTACTTCTTTACAATTTAATCCAGTCAAGTCACACTTAATTTTGTTGCTACTTCTTTACAATTTAATCACATAAGTCACACTGGATTTTGTTGCTAGTTCTTTACAATTAAATCACATAAGTCACACTGGATTTTGTTGCTACTTCTTTACAATCAAATCCCATAAGTCACACTGAATTTTGTTGCTACTTCTTTACAATTAAATATTATAAGTCACACTGGATTTTGTTGCTACTTCTTTACAATTAAATCATGTAAAGTCACACTAAATTTTGTTGCTACTTCTTTACAATTTAATTCAGTCAAGTCACACTTAATTTTGTTGCTACTTCTTTACAATTAAATCACATAAGTCACACTGAATGTTGTTGCTACTTCTTTACAATTAAATCACACAAGTCACACTGGATTTTGTTGCTACTTCTTTCCAATTAAATAACATAAATCACACTGGATTTTGTTGCTACTTCTTTACAGTTAAATCCTGTCAAGAAACACTTGATTTTGTTGCTACTTCTTTACACTTACATCACATAAGTCACACTGGATTTTGTTGCTACTGTTTTACAATTAAATCACATAGGTCACACTGAATTTTGTTGCTACTTCTTTACAATTAAATCACATAAGTCACATTGAATTTTGTTGCTACTTCTTTACAATTAAATCACATAAGTCACACTGAATTTGTTGCTACTACTTTACAATTGAATCACATAAGTCACACTGTATTTTGTTGCTACTTCTTTACAATTAAATCACATAAGTCACACTGAATTTTGTTGCTACTTATTTACAATTAAATCACATAAGTCGCACTGGATTTTGTTGCTACTTTATTACAATTAAATCCCATAAGTCACACTGGATTTTGTTGCTACTTCTTTACAATTAACTCACATAAGTAACACTAAATTTTGTTCCTACTTCTTTACAATTAAATCACATAAGTCACACTGGATTTTGTTGCTACTTCTTTACAATCAAATCAAGTCAAGTCACACTAAATTTTGTTGCTACTTTTTTACAATTAAATTCAGTCAAGTCACACTTAATTTTGTTGCTACTTCTTTACAATTAAATCACGTAAGTCACACTGAATTTTGTTGCTACTTCTTTACAATTAAATCACATAAGTCACACTGGATTTTGTGGCTACTTCTTTACAATTAAATCACATAAGTCACACTGAATATTGTTGCTACTTCTTTACAATTAAATCACATAGGTCACACTGGATTTTGTTGCTACTTCCTTACAATTAACTCACATCCGTCACACTTAATTTTGTTGCTACTTCTTTACAGGGTAATACAGTCAAGTCACACTTGATTTTGTTGCTACTTCTTTACCATTAAATCACATAAGTCACACTGAATTTTGTTGCTACTTCTTTACAATTAAATCACATAAGTCACATGTAATTTTGTTGCTACTTCTTTACAATTAAATCACATAAGTCACACTGAATTTGTTGCTACTACTTTTACAATTGAATCACATAAGTCACACTGTATTTTGTTGCTACTTCTTTACAATTAAACCACATAAGTCACACTGAATTTTTTGCTACTTCTTTACAATTAAATCACATAAGTCACACTGAATTTTGTTGCTAGTTGTTTACAATTAAATCACATAAACCACACTTGATTTTGTTGCTACTTCTTTACAGTTTAATCCAGTCAAGTCACACTTGATTTTGTTGCTTCTTCTTTACAATTAAATCACATAAGTCACCCTGAATTTGTTGCTACTCTTTACAATTAAATCACATAAGTCACACTGGATTTAGTTGCTACTTCTTTACAATTAAATCACATAAGTCACACTGAATTTTTTTGCTACTTTTTTACAATTAAATCACATAAGTCACACTGGATTTTGTTGCTACTTCTTTACAATTAAATCACATAAGTCACAGTGAATTTGTTGCTACTTCTTTACAATTGAATCACATAAGTCACACTGGATTTTGTTGTTACTGCTTTACAATTTAATCACATAAGTCACACTGGATTTTGTTGCTATTTCTTTACAATAAAATCACATAAGTCACACTGAATTTTGTTGCTACTTGTTTACAATGAAATCACATAAGTCACACTGAATTTTGTTGCTACTTATTTACAATTAAATCACATAAGTCGCACTGGATTTTGTTGCTACTTTATTACAATTAAATCCCATAAGTCACACTGGATTTTGTTGCTACTTCTTTACAATTAACTCACATAAGTAACACTAAATTTTGTTGCTACTTCTTTACAATTAAATCACATAAGTCACACTGGATTTTGTTGCTACTTCTTTACAATTAAATCAAGTCAAGTCACACTAAATTTTGTTGCTACTTCTTTACAATTAAATTCAGTCAAGTCACACTTAATTTTGTTGCTACTTATTTAAAATTAAATCACGTAAGTCACACTGAATTTTGTTGCTACTTATTTACAATTAAATCACATAAGTCACACTGGATTTTGTTGCTACTTCTTTACAATTAAATCACATAAGTCACACTGAATATTGTTGCTACTTCTTTACAATTAAATCACATAGGTCACACTGGATTTTGTTGCTACTTCCTTACAATTAACTCACATCCGTCACACTTAATTTTGTGGCTACTTCTTTACAGGGTAATACAGTCAAGTCACACTTGATTTTGTTGCTACTTCTTTACCATTAAATAACATAAGTCACCCTGAATTTGTTGCTACTTCTTTACAATTAAATCAAATAAGTCACACTGGATTTTGTTGCTACCTCATTTACAATTGAATCACATAAGTCACACTGAATTTTGTTGCTACTTCTTTACAATTAAATCACATAAGTCACACTGGATTTTGTTGCTACTTTTTTACAATTAAATCACATAAGTCACACTGGATTTTGTTGCTACCTCATTTACAATTAAATTACATAAGTCACACTTAATTTTGTTGCTACTTCTTTACAATTAAATCACATAAGTCACACTGAATTTTGTTGCTACTTATTTACAATTAAATCAAGTCACGTCACACTTAATTTTGTTGCTACTTCTTTACAATTTAATCCAGTCAAGTCACACTTAATTTTGTTGCTACTTCTTTACAATTTAATCACATAAGTCACACTGGATTTTGTTGCTAGTTCTTTACAATTAAATCACATAAGTCACACTGGATTTTGTTGCTACTTCTTTACAATTAAATCCCATAAGTCACACTGAATTTTGTTGCTACTTCTTTACAATTAAATATTATAAGTCACACTGGATTTTGTTGCTACTTCTTTACAATTAAATCATGTAAAGTCACACTAAATTTTGTTGCTACTTCTTTACAATTTAATTCAGTCAAGTCACACTTAATTTTGTTGCTACTTCTTTACAATTAAATCACATAAGTCACACTGAATGTTGTTGCTACTTCTTTACAATTAAATCACACAAGTCACACTGGATTTTGTTGCTACTTCTTTCCAATTAAATAACATAAATCACACTGGATTTTGTTGCTACTTCTTTACAGTTAAATCCTGTCAAGAAACACTTGATTTTGTTGCTACTTCTTTACACTTAAATCACATAAGTCACACTGGATTTTGTTGCTACTGTTTTACAATTAAATCACATAAGTCACACTGAATTTTGTTGCTACTTCTTTACAATTAAATCACATAAGTCACATTGAATTTTGTTGCTACTTCTTTACAATTAAATCACATAAGTCACACTGAATTTGTTGCTACTACTTTACAATTGAATCACATAAGTCACACTGTATTTTGTTGCTACTTCTTTACAATTACATCACATAAGTCACACTGAATTTGTGGCTACTTCTTTACAATTAAATCACATAAGTCACACTGAATTTTGTTGCTACTTGTTTACAATTGAATCACATAAATCACACTTGATTTTGTTGCTACTTCTTTACAGTTTAATCCAGTCAAGTCACACTTGATTTTGTTGCTTCTTCTTTACAATTAAATCACATAAGTCACCCTGAATTTGTTGCTATTTCTTTACAATTAAATCACATAAGTCACACTGAATTTTGTTGCTACTTGTTTACAATAAAATCACATAAGTCACACGGAATTTTGTTGCTACTTATTTACAATTAAATCACATAAGTCGCACTGGATTTTGTTGCTACTTTATTACAATTAAATCCCATAAGTCACACTGGATTTTGTTGCTACTTCTTTACAATTAACTCACATAAGTAACACTAAATTTTGTTCCTACTTCTTTACAATTAAATCACATAAGTCACACTGGATTTTGTCGCTACTTCTTTACAATCAAATCAAGTCAAGTCACACTGAATTTTGTTGCTACTTCTTTACAATTAAATATTATAAGTCACACTGGATTTTGTTGCTACTTCTTTACAATTAAATCATGTAAAGTCACACTAAATTTTGTTGCTACTTCTTTACAATTTAATTCAGTCAAGTCACACTTAATTTTGTTGTACTTCTTTACAATTAAATCACATAAGTAACACTGAATGTTGTGGCTACTTCTTTACAATTAAATCACACAAGTCACACTGGATTTTGTTGCTACTTCTTTCCAATTAAATAACATAAATCACACTGGATTTTGTTGCTACTTCTTTACAGTTAAATCCTGTCAAGAAACACTTGATTTTGTTGCTACTTCTTTACACTTAAATCACATAAGTCACACTGGATTTTGTTGCTACTGTTTTACAATTAAATCACATAAGTCACACTGAATTTTGTTGCTACTTCTTTACAATTAAATCACATAAGTCACATTGAATTTTGTTGCTACTTCTTTACAATTAAATCACATAAGTCACACTGAATTTGTTGCTACTACTTTACAATTGAATCACATAAGTCACACTGTATTTTGTTGCTACTTCTTTACAATTAAATCACATAAGTCACACTGAATTTGTGGCTACTTCTTTACAAATACATCACATAAGTCACACTGAATTTTGTTGCTACTTGTTTACAATTAAATCACATAAATCACACTTGATTTTGTTGCTACTTCTTTACAGTTTAATCCAGTCAAGTCACACTTGATTTTGTTGCTTCTTCTTTACAATTAAATCACATAAGTCACCCTGAATTTGTTGCTATTTCTTTACAATTAAATCCCATAAGTCACACTGAATTTTGTTGCTACTTGTTTACAATAAAATCACATAAGTCACACTGAATTTTGTTGCTACTTATTTACAATTAAATCACATAAGTCGCACTGGATTTTTTTGCTACTTTATTACAATTTAAACCACATAAGTCACACTGGATTTTGTTGCTACTTCTTTACAATTAACTCATACAAGTAACACTAAATTTTGTTCCTACTTCTTTACAATTAAATCACATAAGTCACACTGGATTTTGTCGCTACTTCTTTACAATCAAATCAAGTCAAGTCACACTAAATTTTGTTGCTACTTTTTTACAATTAAATTCAGTCAAGTCACACTTAATTTTGTTGCTACTTCTTTACAATTAAATCACGTAAGTCACACTGAATTTTGTTGCTACTTCTTTACAATTAAATCACATAAGTCACACTGGATTTTGTGGCTACTTCTTTACAATTAAATCACATAAGTCACACTGAATATTGTTGCTACTTCTTTACAATTAAATCACATAGGTCACACTGGATTTTGTTGCTACTTCCTTACAATTAACTCACATCCGTCACACTTAATTTTGTTGCTACTTCTTTACAGGGTAATACAGTCAAGTCACACTGTATTTTGTTGCTACTTCTTTACCATTAAATCACATAAGTCACACTGAATTTTGTTGCTACTTCTTTACAATTAAATCACATAAGTCACATTGAATTTTGTTGCTACTTCTTTACAATTAAATCACATAAGTCACACTGAATTTGTTGCTACTACTTTTACAATTGAATCACATAAGTCACACTGTATTTTGTTGCTAGTTGTTTACAATGAAATCACATAAACCACACTTGATTTTGTTGCTACTTCTTTACAGTTAAATCCAGTCAAGTCACACTTGATTTTGTTGCTACTTCTTTACAATTAAATCACGTAAGTCACACTGAATTTTGTTGCTACTTCTTTACAATTAAATCACATAAGTCACACTGGATTTTGTGGCTACTTCTTTACAATTAAATCACATAAGTCACACTGAATATTGTTGCTACTTCTTTACAATTAAATCACATAGGTCACACTGGATTTTGTTGCTACTTCCTTACAATTAACTCACATCCGTCACACTTAATTTTGTTGCTACTTCTTTACAGGGTAATACAGTCAAGTCACACTTGATTTTGTTGCTACTTCTTTACCATTAAATCACATAAGTCACACTGAATTTGTTGCTACTACTTTTACAATTGAATCACATAAGTCACACTGTATTTTGTTGCTACTTCTTTACAATTAAATCACATAAGTCACACTGAATTTGTTGCTACTTCTTTACAATTAAATCACATAAGTCACACATAATTTTGTTGCTAGTTGTTTACAATTAAATCACATAAACCACACTTGATTTTGTTGCTACTTCTTTACAGTTTAATCCAGTCAAGTCACACTTAATTTTGTTGCTACTTCTTTACAATTAAATCACGTAAGTCACACTGAATTTTGTTGCAACTTCTTTACAATTAAATCACATAAGTCACACTGGATTTTGTGGCTACTTCTTTACAATTAAATCACATAAGTCACACTGAATATTGTTGCTACTTCTTTACAATTAAATCACATAGGTCACACTGGATTTTGTTGCTACTTCCTTACAATTAACTCACATCCGTCACACTTAATTTTGTTGCTACTTCTTTACAGGGTAATACAGTCAAGTCACACTTGATTTTGTTGCTACTTCTTTACCATTAAATCACATAAGTCACACTGAATTTTGTTGCTACTTCTTTACAATTAAATCACATAAGTCACATGTAATTTTGTTGCTACTTCTTTACAATTAAATCACATAAGTCACACTGAATTTGTTGCTACTACTTTTACAATTGAATCACATAAGTCACACTGTATTTTGTTGCTACTTCTTTACAATTAAATCACATAAGTCACACTGAATTTGTTGCTACTTCTTTACAATTAAATCACATAAGTCACACTGAATTTTGTTGCTAGTTGTTTACAATTAAATCACATAAACCACACTTGATTTTGTTGCTACTTCTTTACAGTTTAATCCAGTCAAGTCACACTTGATTTTGTTGCTCCTTCTTTACAATTAAATCACATAAGTCACCCTGAATTTGTTGCTACTCTTTACAATTAAATCACATAAGTCACACTGGATTTAGTTGCTACTTCTTTACAATTAAATCACATAAGTCACACTGAATTGTATTGCTACTTCTTTACAATTTAATCACATAAGTCACACTGGATTTTGTTGCTACTTCTTTACAATTAAATCACATAAGTCACAGTGAATTTGTTGCTACTTCTTTACAATTGAATCACATAAGTCACACTGGATTTTGTTGTTACTGCTTTACAATTTAATCACATAAGTCACACTGGATTTTGTTGCTATTTCTTTACAATTAAATCACATAAGTCACACTGAATTTTGTTGCTACTTGTTTACAATTAAATCACATAAGTCACACTGAATTTTGTTGCTACTTATTTACAATTAAATCACATAAGTCGCACTGGATTTTGTTGCTACTTTATTACAATTAAATCCCATAAGTCACACTGGATTTTGTTGCTACTTCTTTACAATTAACTCACATAAGTAACACTAAATTTTGTTGCTACTTCTTTACAATTAAATCACATAAGTCACACTGGATTTTGTTGCTACTTCTTTACAATTAAATCAAGTCAAGTCACACTAAGTTTTGTTGCTACTTCTTTACAATTAAATTCAGTCAAGTCACACTTAATTTTGTTGCTACTTATTTACAATTAAATCACGTAAGTCACACTGAATTTTGTTGCTACTTATTTGCAATTAAATCACACAAGTCACACTGGATTTTGTTGCTACTTCTTTACAATTAAATCACATAAGTCACACTGAATTTTGTTGCTACTTCTTTACAATTAAATCACATAGGTCACACTGGATTTTGTTGCTACTTCCTTACAATTAACTCACATCCGTCACACTTAATTTTCTGGCTACTTCTTTACAGGGTAATACAGTCAAGTCACATATGATTTTGTTGCTACTTCTTTACCATTAAATAACATAAGTCACCCTGAATTTGTTGCTACTACTTTACAATTAAATCACATAAGTCACACTGGATTTTGTTGCTACCTCATTTACAATTGAATCACATAAGTCACACTGAATTTTGTTGCTACTTCTTTACAATTAAATCACATAAGTCACACTGGATTTTGTTGCTACTTTTTTACAATTAAATCACATAAGTCACACTGGATTTTGTTGCTACCTCATTTACAATTAAATTACATAAGTCACACTTAATTTTGTTGCTACTTCTTTACAATTAAATCACATAAGTCACACTGAATTTTGTTGCTACTTATTTACAATTAAATCAAGTCACGTCACACTTAATTTTGTTGCTACTTCTTTACAATTTAATCCAGTCAAGTCACACTTAATTTTGTTGCTACTTCTTTACAATTTAATCACATAAGTCACACTGGATTTTGTTGCTAGTTCTTTACAATTAAATCACATAAGTCACGCTGGATTTTGTTGCTACTTCTTTACAATCAAATCCCATAAGTCACACTGAATTTTGTTGCTACTTCTTTACAATTAAATATTATAAGTCACACTGGATTTTGTTGCTACTTCTTTACAATTAAATCATGTAAAGTCACACTAAATTTTGTTGCTACTTCTTTACAATTTAATTCAGTCAAGTCACACTTAATTTTGTTGCTACTTCTTTACAATTAAATCACATAAGTCACACTGAATGTTGTTGCTACTTCTTTACAATTAAATCACACAAGTCACACTGGATTTTGTTGCTACTTCTTTCCAATTAAATAACATAAATCACACTGGATTTTGTTGCTACTTCTTTACAGTTAAATCCTGTCAAGAAACACTTGATTTTGTTGCTACTTCTTTACAATTAAATCACATAAGTCACCCTGAATTTGTTGCTATTTCTTTACAATTAAATCACATAAGTCACACTGAATTTTGTTGCTACTTGTTTACAATAAAATCACATAAGTCACACGGAATTTTGTTGCTACTTATTTACAATTAAATCACATAAGTCGCACTGGATTTTATTGCTACTTTATTACAATTAAATCCCATAAGTCACACTGGATTTTGTTGCTACTTCTTTACAATTAACTCACATAAGTAACACTAAATTTTGTTCCTACTTCTTTACAATTAAATCACATAAGTTACACTGGATTTTGTCGCTACTTCTTTACAATCAAATCAAGTCAAGTCACACTGAATTTTGTTGCTACTTCTTTACAATTAAATATTATAAGTCACACTGGATTTTTTTGCTACTTCTTTACAATTAAATCATGTAAAGTCACACTAAATTTTGTTGCTACTTCTTTACAATTTAATTCAGTCCAGTCACACTTAATTTTGTTGCTACTTCTTTACAATTAAATCACACAAGTCACACTGGATTTTGTTGCTACTTCTTTCCAATTAAATAACATAAATCACACTGGATTTTGTTGCTACTTCTTTACAGTTAAATCCTGTCAAGAAACACTTGATTTTGTTGCTACTTCTTTACACTTAAATCACATAAGTCACACTGGATTTTGTTGCTACTGTTTTACAATTAAATCACATAAGTCACACTGAATTTTGTTGCTACTTCTTTACAATTAAATCACATAAGTCACATTGAATTTTGTTGCTACTTCTTTACAATTAAATCACATAAGTAACACTGAATTTGTTGCTACTACTTTACAATTGAATCACATAAGTCACACTGTATTTTGTTGCTACTTCTTTACAATTAAATCACATAAGTCACACTGAATTTGTGGCTACTTCTTTAGAATTAAATCACATAAGTCACACTGAATTTTGTTGCTACTTGTTTACAATTAAATCACATAAATCACACTTGATTTTGTTGCAACTTCTTTACAGTTTAATCCAGTCAAGTCACACTTGATTTTGTTGCTTCTTCTTTACAATTAAATCACATAAGTCACCCTGAATTTGTTGCTATTTCTTTACAATTAAATCACATAAGTCACACTGAATTTTGTTGCTACTTGTTTACAATAAAATCACATAAGTCACACTGAATTTTTTTGCAACTTATTTACAATTAAATCACATAAGTCGCACTGGATTTTGTTGCTACTTTATTACAATTAAATCCCATAAGTCACACTGGATTTTGTTGCTACTTCTTTACAATTAACTCACATAAGTAACACTAAATTTTGTTCCTACTTCTTTACAATTAAATCACATAAGTCACACTGGATTTTGTCGCTACTTCTTTACAATCAAATCAAGTCAAGTCACACTAAATTTTGTTGCTACTTTTTTACAATTAAATTCAGTCAAGTCACACTTAATTTTGTTGCTACTTCTTTACAATTAAATCACGTAAGTCACACTGAATTTTGTTGCTACTTCTTTACAATTAAATCACATAAGTCACACTGGATTTTGTGGCTACTTCTTTACAATTAAATCACATAAGTCACACTGAATATTGTTGCTACTTCTTTACAATTAAATCACATAGGTCACACTGGATTTTGTTGCTACTTCCTTACAATTAACTCACATCCGTCACACTTAATTTTGTTGCTACTTCTTTACAGGGTAATACAGTCAAGTCACACTGTATTTTGTTGCTACTTCTTTACCATTAAATCACATAAGTCACACTGAATTTTGTTGCTACTTCTTTACAATTAAATCACATAAGTCACATTGAATTTTGTTGCTACTTCTTTACAATTAAATCACATAAGTCACACTGAATTTGTTGCTACTACTTTTACAATTGAATAACATAAGTCACACTGTATTTTGTTGCTACTTCTTTACAATTAAATCACATAAGTCACACTGAATTTGTTGCTACTTCATTACAATTAAATCACATAAGTCACACATAATTTTGTTGCTAGTTGTTTACAATTAAATCACATAAACCACACTTGATTTTGTTGCTACTTCTTTACAGTTTAATCCAGTCAAGTCACACTTGAGTTTGTTCCTTCTTCTTTACAATTAACTCACATAAGTAACACTAAATTTTGTTCCTACTTCTTTACAATTAAATCACATAAGTTACACTGGATTTTGTCGCTACTTCTTTACAATCAAATCAAGTCAAGTCACACTGAATTTTGTTGCTACTTCTTTACAATTAAATATTATAAGTCACACTGGATTTTTTTGCTACTTCTTTACAATTAAATCATGTAAAGTCACACTAAATTTTGTTGCTACTTCTTTACAATTTAATTCAGTCCAGTCACACTTAATTTTGTTGCTACTTCTTTACAATTAAATCACACAAGTCACACTGGATTTTGTTGCTACTTCTTTCCAATTAAATAACATAAATCACACTGGATTTTGTTGCTACTTCTTTACAGTTAAATCCTGTCAAGAAACACTTGATTTTGTTGCTACTTCTTTACACTTAAATCACATAAGTCACACTGGATTTTGTTGCTACTGTTTTACAATTAAATCACATAAGTCACACTGAATTTTGTTGCTACTTCTTTACAATTAAATCACATAAGTCACATTGAATTTTGTTGCTACTTCTTTACAATTAAATCACATAAGTAACACTGAATTTGTTGCTACTACTTTACAATTGAATCACATAAGTCACACTGTATTTTGTTGCTACTTCTTTACAATTAAATCACATAAGTCACACTGAATTTGTGGCTACTTCTTTAGAATTAAATCACATAAGTCACACTGAATTTTGTTGCTACTTGTTTACAATTAAATCACATAAATCACACTTGATTTTGTTGCAACTTCTTTACAGTTTAATCCAGTCAAGTCACACTTGATTTTGTTGCTTCTTCTTTACAATTAAATCACATAAGTCACCCTGAATTTGTTGCTATTTCTTTACAATTAAATCACATAAGTCACACTGAATTTTGTTGCTACTTGTTTACAATAAAATCACATAAGTCACACTGAATTTTTTTGCAACTTATTTACAATTAAATCACATAAGTCGCACTGGATTTTGTTGCTACTTTATTACAATTAAATCCCATAAGTCACACTGGATTTTGTTGCTACTTCTTTACAATTAACTCACATAAGTAACACTAAATTTTGTTCCTACTTCTTTACAATTAAATCACATAAGTCACACTGGATTTTGTCGCTACTTCTTTACAATCAAATCAAGTCAAGTCACACTAAATTTTGTTGCTACTTTTTTACAATTAAATTCAGTCAAGTCACACTTAATTTTGTTGCTACTTCTTTACAATTAAATCACGTAAGTCACACTGGATTTTGTTGCTACTTCTTTACAATTAAATCACATAAGTCACACTGGATTTTGTGGCTACTTCTTTACAATTAAATCACATAAGTCACACTGAATATTGTTGCTACTTCTTTACAATTAAATCACATAGGTCACACTGGATTTTGTTGCTACTTCCTTACAATTAACTCACATCCGTCACACTTAATTTTGTTGCTACTTCTTTACAGGGTAATACAGTCAAGTCACACTGTATTTTGTTGCTACTTCTTTACCATTAAATCACATAAGTCACACTGAATTTTGTTGCTACTTCTTTACAATTAAATCACATAAGTCACATTGAATTTTGTTGCTACTTCTTTACAATTAAATCACATAAGTCACACTGAATTTGTTGCTACTACTTTTACAATTGAATAACATAAGTCACACTGTATTTTGTTGCTACTTCTTTACAATTAAATCACATAAGTCACACTGAATTTGTTGCTACTTCTTTACAATTAAATCACATAAGTCACACATAATTTTGTTGCTAGTTGTTTACAATTAAATCACATAAACCACACTTGATTTTGTTGCTACTTCTTTACAGTTTAATCCAGTCAAGTCACACTTGAGTTTGTTCCTTCTTCTTTACAATTAACTCACATAAGTTACCCTGAATTTGTTGCTACTCTTTACAATTAAATCACATAAGTCACACTGGATTTAGTTGCCTCTTCTTTACAATTAAATCACATAAGTCACACTGAATTTTATTGCTAGTTCTTTACAATTTAATCACATAAGTCACACTGGATTTTGTTGCTACTTCTTTACAATTAAATCACATAAGTCACACTGAATTTGTTGCTACTTCTTTACAATTGAATCACATATGTCACACTGGATTTTGTTGTTACTGCTTTACAATTTAATCACATAAGTCACACTGGATTTTGTTGCTATTTCTTTACAATTAAATCACATAAGTCACACTGAATTTTGTTGCTACTTGTTTACAATTAAATCACATAAGTCACACTGAATTTTGTTGCTACTTATTTACAATCAAATCACATAAGTCGCACTTGATTTTGTTGCTACTTTATTACAATTAAATCCTATAAGTCACACTGGATTTTGTTGCTACTTCTTTACAATTAACTCACATAAGTCACACTGAATATTGTTGCTACTTCTTTACAATTAAATCACATAAGTCACACTGGATTTTGTTGCTACTTCTTTACAATTAAATCAAGTCAAGTCACACTAAATTTTGTTGCTACTTCTTTACAATTAAATTCAGTCAAGTCACACTTAATTTTGTTGCTACTTATTTACAATTAAATCACGTAAGTCACACTGAATTTTGTTGCTACTTCTTTACAATTAAATCACATAAGTCACACTGGATTTTGTTGCTACTTCTTTACAATTAAGTCACATTGAATATTGTTGCTACTTCTTTACAATTAAATCACATAGGTCACACTGGATTTTGTTGCTACTTCCTTACAATTAACTCACATCCGTCACACTTAATTTTGTGGCTACTTCTTTACAGGGTAATACAGTCAAGTCACACTTGATTTTGTTGCTACTTCTTTACCATTAAATAACATAAGTCACCCTGAATTTGTTGCTACTTCTTTACAATTAAATCACATAAGTCACACTGGATTTTGTTGCTACCTAATTTACAATTGAATCACATAAGTCACACTGAATTTTGTTGATACTTCTTTACAATTAAATCACATAAGTCACACTGGATTTTGTTGCTACTTTTTTACAATTACATCCAGTCACGTCACACTTAATTTTGTTGCTACTTCCTTAACATTAAATCCAGTCCAGTCACACTTAATTTTGTTGCTCTTTCTTTACAATTTAATCACATAAGTCACACTGGATTTTGTTGCTACTTCTTTACAATTAAATCACATAAGTCACACTGGATTTGTTGCTACTACTTTACAATTGAATCACATAAGTCACACTGGATTTTGTTGCTACTTCTTTACAATTAAATCACATAAGTCACACTGAATTTGTTGCTCCTTCTTTACAATTAAATCACATAAGTCACACTGAATTTTGTTGCTACTTGTTTACAATTAAATCACATAAATCACACTTCATTTTGTTGCTACTTCTTTACAGTTTAATCCAGTCAAGTCACACTTGAATTTTTTGCTTCTTCTTTACAATTAAATCACATAAGTCACCCTAAATTTGTTGCTACTCTTTACAATTAAATCACATAAGTCACACTGGATTTTGTTGCTACTTCTTTACAATTAAATCACATAAGTCACACTGAATTTTGTTGCTACTTCTTTACAATTAAATCACATAAGTCACACTGGATTTTTGCTACTTCTTTACAATTAAATCACATAAGTCACACTGAATTTGTTGCTACTTCTTTACAATTGAATCACATAAGTCACACTGGATTTTGTTGTTACTGCTTTACAATTTAATCACATAAGTCACACTGGATTTTGTTGCTACTTGTTTACAATTAAATCACATAAGAAACACTGAATTTTGTTGCTAATTATTTACAATCAAATCACATAAGTCGCACTGGATTTTGTTGCTACTTTATTACAATTAAATCCCATAAGTCACACTGGATTTTGTTGCTACTTCTTTACAATTAACTCACATAAGTAACACTAAATTTTGTTGCTACTTCTTTACAATTAAATAACATAAGTCACACTGGATTTTGTTGCTACTTCTTTACAATTAAATCAAGTCAAGTCACACTAAATTTTGTTGCTACTTCTTTACAATTAAATTCAGTCAAGTCACACTTAATTTTGTTGCTACTTCTTTACAATTAAATCACGTAAGTCACACTGTATTTTGTTGCTACTTTTTTACAATTAAATCACATAAGTCACACTGGATTTTGTTGCTACTGCTTTACAATTAAATCACATAAGTCACACTGAATATTGTTGCTACTTCTTTACAATTAAATCACATAGGTCACACTGGATTTTGTTGCTACTTCCTTGCAATTAACTCACATAAGTCACACTTAATTCTGTTGCTACTTCTTTACAGGGTAATACAGTCAAGTCACACTTGATTTTGTTGCTACTTCTTTACCATTAAATAACATAAGTCACCCTGAATTTGTTGCTACTTCTTTACAATTAAATCACATAAGTCACACTGAATTTTGTTGCTACCTGATTTACAATTAAATCACATAAGTCACACTGAATTTTGTTGCTACTTCTTTACAATTAAATCACATAAGTCACACTTGATTTTGTTGCTACTTTTTTACAATTAAATCCAGTCACGTCACACTTAATTTTGTTGCTTCTTCTTTACAATTAAATCCAGTCCAGTCACACTTAATTTTGTTGCTCCTTCTTTACAATTTAATCACATAAGTCACACTGAATTTTGTTGCTACTTCTTTACAATTAAATCACATAAGTCACACTGGATTTTGTTGCTACTTCTTTACGATCAAATCACATAAGTCACACTGAATTTTGTTGCTACTTCTTTACAATTAAATCACATAAGTCACACTGGATTTATTTGCTACTTCTTTACAATTAAATATTATAAGTCACACTGGATTTTGTTGCTACTTCTTTACAATTAAATCATGTCAAGTAGCACTAAATTTTGTTGCTACTTCTTTACAATTAAATTCCGTCAAGTCACACTGGATTTTGTTGCTACTTCTTTACAATTAAATAACATAAGTCACACTGAATTTTGTTTCTACTTCTTTACAATTAAATCACATAAGTCACACTGGATTTTGTTACTACTTCTTTCCCCTTAAATCACAGAAATCACACTGGATTTTGTTGCTACTTCTTTACAGTAAAATCCAGTCAAGTAACACTTGATTTTGTTGCTACTTCTTTACAATATAATCCCATAAGTCACCCTTAATTTGTTGCTACTTCTTTACAATTAAATCACATAAGTCACACTGGATTTTGTTGCTACTTCTTTACAATTAAATCACATAAGTCACACTGAACTTTGTTGCTACTTGTTTACAATTAGATCACATAAATCACACTGGATTTTGTTGCTACTTATTTACAGTTTAATCCAGTCAAGTCACACTTGATTTTGTTGCTAATTCTTTACAATTAAATCACATGAGTCACCCTGAATTTGTTGCTACTTCTTTACAATTAAATCACATAAGTCACACTGGATTTTGTTGCTTCTTCTTTACAATTAAATCACATAAGTCACACTGGATTTTGTTGCTACTTTTTTACAATTACATCCAGTCACGTCACACTTAATTTTGTTGCTACTTCCTTAAAATTAAATCCAGTCCAGTCACACTTAATTTTGTTGCTCTTTCTTTACAATTTAATCACATAAGTCACACTGAATTTTGTTGCTACTTCTTTACAATTAAATCACATAAGTCACACTGGATTTGTTGCTAATTCTTTACAATTAAATCACATAAGTCACCCTGAATTTGTTGCTACTTCTTTACAATTAAATCACATAAGTCACACTTGATTTTTTTGCTACCTGATTTACAATTAAATCACATAAGTCACACTGAATTTTGTTGCTACTTCTTTACAATTAAATCACATAAGTCACACTTGATTTTGTTGCTACTTTTTTACAATTAAATCCAGTCACGTCACACTTAATTTTGTTGCTTCTTCTTTACAATTAAATCCAGTCCAGTCACACTTAATTTTGTTGCTCCTTCTTTACAATTTAATCACATAAGTCACACTGAATTTTGTTGCTACTTCTTTACAATTAAATCACATAAGTCACACTGGATTTTGTTGCTACTTCTTTACGATCAAATCACATAAGTCACACTGAATTTTGTTGCTACTTCTTTACAATTAAATCACATAAGTCACACTGGATTTATTTGCTACTTCTTTACAATTAAATATTATAAGTCACACTGGATTTTGTTGCTACTTCTTTACAATTAAATCATGTCAAGTAGCACTAAATTTTGTTGCTACTTCTTTACAATTGAATTCAGTCAAGTCACACTGGATTTTGTTGCTACTTCTTTACAATTAAATAACATAAGTCACACTGAATTTTGTTTCTACTTCTTTACAATTAAATCACATAAGTCACACTGGATTTTGTTACTACTTCTTTCCCCTTAAATCACAGAAATCACACTGGATTTTGTTGCTACTTCTTTACAGTAAAATCCAGTCAAGTAACACTTGATTTTGTTGCTACTTCTTTACAATATAATCCCATAAGTCACCCTTAATTTGTTGCTACTTCTTTACAATTAAATCACATAAGTCACACTGAATTTTGTTGCTACTTCTTTACAATTAAATCACATAAGTCACATTGAATTTTGTTGCTACTTCTTTACAATTAAATCACATAAGTCACACTGAACTTTGTTGCTACTTGTTTACAATTAGATCACATAAATCACACTGGATTTTGTTGCTACTTATTTACAGTTTAATCCAGTCAAGTCACACTTGATTTTGTTGCTAATTCTTTACAATTAAATCACATGAGTCACCCTGAATTTGTTGCTACTTCTTTACAATTAAATCACATAAGTCACACTGGATTTTGTTGCTTCTTCTTTACAATTAAATCACATAAGTCACACTGGATTTTGTTGCTACTTTTTTACAATTACATCCAGTCACGTCACACTTAATTTTGTTGCTACTTCCTTAAAATTAAATCCAGTCCAGTCACACTTAATTTTGTTGCTCTTTCTTTACAATTTAATCACATAAGTCACACTGAATTTTGTTGCTACTTCTTTACAATTAAATCACATAAGTCACACTGGATTTGTTGCTAATTCTTTACAATTAAATCACATAAGTCACCCTGAATTTGTTGCTACTTCTTTACAATTAAATCACATAAGTCACACTTGATTTTTTTGCTACTTCTTTACAATTAAATCACATAAGTCACACTGAATTTTGTTGCTACTTCTTTACAATTAAATCACATAAGTCACACTGGATTTTGTTGCTTCTTCTTCATAATTAAATCACATAAGTCACACTGGATTTTGTTGTTACTGCTTTACAATTTAATCACATAAGTCACACTGGATTTTGTTGCTATTTCTTTACAATTAAATCAAGTCAAGTGACACTAAATTTTGTTGCTACTTCTTTACAATTAAATTCAGTCAAGTCACACTGGATTTTGTTGCTACTTCTTTACAATTAAATAACATAAGTCACACTGAATTTTGTTTCTACTTCTTTACAATTAAATCACATAAGTCACACTGGATTTTGTTACTACTTCTTTCCCCTTAAATCACAGAAATCACACTGGATTTTGTTGCTACTTCTTTACAGTAAAATCCAGTCAAGTAACACTTGATTTTGTTGCTACTTCTTTACAATATAATCCCATAAGTCACCCTTAATTTGTTGCTACTTCTTTACAATTAAATCACATAAGTCACACTGGATTTTGTTGCTACTTCTTTACAATTAAATCACATAAGTCACACTGAATTTTGTTGCTACTTCTTTACAATTAAATCACATAAGTCACATTGAATTTTGTTGCTACTTCTTTACAATTAAATCACATAAGTCACACTGAACTTTGTTGCTACTTGTTTACAATTAGATCACATAAATCACACTGGATTTTGTTGCTACTTATTTACAGTTTAATCCAGTCAAGTCACACTTGATTTTGTTGCTAATTCTTTACAATTAAATCACATGAGTCACCCTGAATTTGTTGCTACTTCTTTACAATTAAATCACATAAGTCACACTGGATTTTGTTGCTTCTTCTTTACAATTAAATCACATAAGTCACACTGGATATTGTTGCTACTTTTTTACAATTACATCCAGTCACGTCACACTTAATTTTGTTGCTACTTCCTTAAAATTAAATCCAGTCCAGTCACACTTAATTTTGTTGCTCTTTCTTTACAATTTAATCACATAAGTCACACTGAATTTTGTTGCTACTTCTTTACAATTAAATCACATAAGTCACACTGGATTTGTTGCTAATTCTTTACAATTAAATCACATAAGTCACCCTGAATTTGTTGCTACTTCTTTACAATTAAATCACATAAGTCACACTTGATTTTTTTGCTACTTCTTTACAATTAAATCACATAAGTCACACTGGATTTTGTTGCTTCTTCTTCATAATTAAATCACATAAGTCACACTGGATTTTGTTGTTACTGCTTTACAATTTAATCACATAAGTCACACTGGATTTTGTTGCTATTTCTTTACAATTAAATCAAGTCAAGTGACACTAAATTTTGTTGCTACTTCTTTACAATTAAATTCAGTCAAGTCACACTTAATTTTGTTGCTACTTCTTTACAATTAAATCACATAAGTTACACTGAATTTTGTTGCTACTTCTTTACAATTAAATCACATAAGTCACACTGGATTTTGTTGCTACTTCTTTACAATTAAATCACATAAGTCACACTGAATTTTGTTGCTACTTCTTTACAATTAAATCAAGTCTTGTCACACTTAAGATTGTTACTACCTATTAACAATTAAATCCAGTCACGTCACATTGAATTTTGTTGCTACTTCTTTACAATTTAATCCAGTCAAGTCACACTTAATTTTGTTGCTACTTCTTTACAATTTAATCACATAAGTCACACTGGATTTTGTTGCTACTTTTTATAAATTAAATTACATAAGTCACACTGGATTTTGTTGCTACTTCTTTACAATTAAATATCATAAGTTACACTGGATTTTCTTGCTACTTCTTTACAATTTAATCAGGTCAAGTCACACTTAATTTTGTTGCTACTTCTTTACAATTAAATTCAGTCAAGTCACACTGAATTTTGTTGCTACTTCTTTACAATACAATTACATAATTCACATTGGATTTTGTTGGTACTTCTTTACAATTAACTCACATAAGTCACACTGAATTTTGTTGCTACTTCTTTACAATTAAATCACATAAGTCACACTGAATTTAGTTGCTACTTCTTTACAATTAAATCTAGTTACGTCACACTTAAGTTTGTTGCTACTTCTTTACAATTTAATCCAGTCAAGTCACACTTAATTTTGTTGCTACTTCTTTACAATTTTATCACATAAGTCACACTGAATTTTGTTGCTACTTCTTTACAATTACATCACATAAGTCACACTAGATTTTGTTGCTACTTCTTTACAATTAAATCACATAAGTCACACTGAATTTTGTCGCTACTTCTGTACAATTAAATTACATAAGTCACACTGGATTTTGTTGCTACTTCTTTACAATTAAATATCATAAGTCACACTGGATTTTGTTGCTTCTTCTTCATAATTAAATCACATAAGTCACACTGGATTTTGTTGTTACTGCTTTACAATTTAATCACATAAGTCACACTGGATTTTGTTGCTATTTCTTTACAATTAAATCAAGTCAAATGACACTAAATTTTGTTGCTACTTCTTTACAATTAAATTCAGTCAAGTCACACTTAATTTTGTTGCTACTTCTTTACAATTAAATCACATAAGTCACACTGGATTTTGTTGCTACTTCTTTACAATTAAATCACATAAGTCACACTGGATTTTGTTGCTACTTCTTTACAATTAACTCACATAAGTCACACTGAATTTTGTTGCTACTTCTTTACAATTAAATCACATACGTTACACTGAATTTTGTTGCTACTTCTTTACAATTAAATCAAGTCTTGTCACACTTAAGATTGTTGCTACCTATTAACAATTTAATCCAGTCACGTCACATTGAATTTTGTTGCTACTTCTTTACAATTTAATCCAGTCAAGTCACACTTTATTTGGTTGCTACTTCTTTACAATTTAATCACATAAGTCACACTGGATTTTGTTGCTACTTTTTATAAATTAAATTACATAAGTCACACTGGATTTTGTTGCTACTTCTTTACAATTAAATATCATAAGTTACACTGGATTTTGTTGCTACTTGTTTACAATTTAATTAGGTCAAGTCACACTTAATTTTGTTGCTACTTCTTTACAATTAAATTCAGTCAAGTCACACTGAATTTTGTTGCTACTTCTTTACAATACAATTACATAATTCACATTGGATTTTGTTGCTACTTCTTTACAATTAACTCACATAAGTCACACTGAATTTTGTTGCTACTTCTTTACAATTAAATCACATAAGTCACACTGAATTTAGTTGCGACTTCTTTACAATTAAATCTAGTTACGTCACACTTAAGTTTGTTGCTACTTCTTAACAATTTAATCCAGTCAAATCACACTTAATTTTGTTGCTACTTCTTTACAATTTTATCACATAAGTCACACTGAATTTTGTTGCTACTTCTTTACAATTACATCACATAAGTCACACTAGATTTTGTTGCTACTTCTTTACAATTAAATCACATAAGTCACACTGAATTTTGTCGCTACTTCTGTACAATTAAATTACATAAGTCACACTGGATTTTGTTGCTACTTCTTTACAATTAAATATCATAAGTCACACTGGATTTTGTTGCTACTTCTTTACAATTAAATCAAGTCAAGTCACACTAAATTCTGTTGCTACTTCGTTACAATTATATTTAGTGAAGTCACACTGAATTTTGTTGCTACTTCTTTACAATTAAATTACATAAGTTACACTGAATGTTGTTGCTACTTCTTTACAATTAAATCACATAAGTCACACTGTATTTGGTTGCTACTTCTTTACAATTAAATCACATAAGTCACACTGAATATTGTTGCTACTTCTTTACAATTAAATAACATAAGTCACCCTGAATTTGTTGCTACTTCTTTACAATTAAATCACATAAGTCACACTGGATTTTGTTGCTACCTCATTTACAATTAAATCACATAAGTCACACTGAATTTTATTGCTACTTCTTTACAATTAAATCACATAAGTAACACGTGCTTTTGTTGCTATTTACAATTAAATCCAGTCACGTCACAATTAATTTTGTTTCTACTTCTTTTCAATTTAATCCAGTCAAGTCACACTTAATTTTGTTGCTACTTCTGTACAATTAAATTACATAAGTCACACTGAATTTTGTTGTAACTTCTTTACAATTAAATCACACAAGTCACACTTGATTTTGTTGTTACTTCTTTACTATTAAATCACATAAGTCACACTGGATTTTGTTGCTACTTCTTTACAATTAAATCACATAAGTAACACTGGACTTTGTTGCTACTTCTTTACAATTAAATATTATGAGTCACACTGGATTTTGTTGCTACTTCTTTACAATTAAATCAAGTCACGTCACACTAGATTTTGTTGCTACTTCTTAACAATTAAATCACATAAGTCACACTGAATTTTGTTGCTACTTTTTTACAATTAAATCACATAAGTCACACTGAATATTGTTGCTACTTCTTTACAATTCAATCACATAAGTCACACTGAATTTTGTTGCAACTTTTTCACAATTAAATCACATAAATCACACTGGATTTTGTTGCTATTTCTTTACAGTTTAATCCAGTCAAGTCACACTTGATTTTGTTGCTACCTCTTTACAATTAAATCCAGTCAAGTCACACTTAATTGTGTTGCTACTTCGTTACAATTATATTTAGTCAAGTCACACTGAATTTTGTTGCTACTTCTTTACAGTTAAATCCTGTAAAGTAACACTTGATTGTGTTGCTACTTCTTTACAATTGAATCACATAAGTCCCACTGGATTTTGTTGCTACTTGTTTACAATTAAATCACATAAGTCACACTGAATATTGTTGCTACTTCTTTACAATTAAATAACATAAGTCACACTGGATTTTGTTACTACTTCTTTACAATTAAATCACATAAGTCACACTGAATATTGTTGCTACTTCTTTACAATTAAATCACATCAGTCACATATAATTTTGTTGCTACTTCTTTACAATTAAATCACACAAGTCACACTTAATTTTGTTGCTACTTCTTTACAGTTAAATCGAGTTACGTCACACTTAATTTTGTCGCTACTTCTTTACAATTTTATCCAGTCAAGTCACACTTAATTTTGTTGCTACTTCTTTACAATTTTATCACATAAGTCACACTGAATGTTGTTGCTACTTCTTTACAATTACATCACATAAGTCACACTAGATTTTGTTGCTACTTCTTTACAATTAAATCACATAAGTCACACTGAATTTTGTCGCTACTTCTGTACAATTAAATCACATAAGTCACACTGGATTTTGTTGCTACTTCTTTACAATTAAATCACATAAGTCACACTGAATTTTGTTGCTACTTCTTTACAATTAAATATCATAAGTCACACTGGATTTTGTTGCTACTTCTTTACAATTAAATCAAGTCAAGTCACACTAAATTTTGTTGCTACTTCGTTACAATTATATTTAGTCAAGTCACACTGAATTTTGTTGCTACTTTTTTACAATTAAATTACATAAGTCACACTGAATGTTGTTGCTACTTCTTTACAATTAAATCACATAAGTCACACTGTATTTGGTTGCTACTTCTTTACAATTAAATCACATAAGTCACACTGAATATTGTTGCTACTTCTTTACAATAAATTAACATAAGTCACACTGGATTTTGTTGCTACTTCTTTACAATTAAATCACATAACTCACACTGAATATTGTTGCTACTTCTTTACAATTAAATCACATCAGTCACATATAATTTTGTTGCTACTTCTTTAAAATTAAATCACACAAGTCACACTTTATTTAATTGCTACTTCTTTACAGTTAAATCCAGTCAAGTCACACTTAATTTTGTTGCTACTTATTTACAATTAAATAACATAAGTCACCCTGAATTTGTTGCTACTTCTTTACAATTAAATCACATAAGTCACACTGGATTTTGTTGCTACTTCTTTACAATTAAATGATATAAGTCACACTGAATATTGTTGCTACTTCTTTACAATTAAATAACATAAGGGACACTGGATTTTGTTGCTACTACTTTACAATTACATCACATAAGTCACACTTAATGTTGTTGCTACTTTTTTACAAGGTAATCCAGTCAAGTCACACTGAATTTTGTTGCTACTTCTTTACAATTAAATAACATAAGTCACCCTAAATTTGTTGCTACTTCTTTACAATTAAATCACATAAGTCACACTGGATTTTGTTGCTACCTCATTTATAATTAGATCACATAAGTCACACTGAATTTTGTTGCTACTTCTTTACAATTTCATCTAGTCAAGTCACACTTAATTTTGTTGCTACTTCTTTAAAATTTAATCACATAAGTCACACTGGATTTTGTTGCTAGTTCTTTACAATTAAATCACATAAGTCACACTTGATTTTGTTGCTAGTTCTTTACAATCAAATCACATAAGTCACACTGAATTTTGTTGCTACTTCTTTACAATTTAATATTATAAGTCACACTGGATTTTGTTGCTACTTCTTTACAATTAAATCATGTCAAGTCACACTAAATTTTGTTGTTACTTTTATTAACATTTAATTCAGTCAAGTCACACTTAATTTTGTTGCTACTTCTTTACAATTAAATCACATAAGTCACACTGAATGTTGTTGCTACTTCTTTCCAATTAAATAACATAAATCACCCTGAATTTGTTGCTACTTCTTTACAATAACATCACACAAGTCACACTTGATTTTGTTGCTACTTCTTTCCAATTAAATAACATAAATCACACTTGATTTTGTTGCTACTTCTTTACAGTTAAATCCTGTAAAGTAACACTTGATTGTGTTGCTACTTCTTTACAATTGAATCACATAAGTCCCACTGGATTTTGTTGCTACTTTTGTACAATTAAATCACATAGGTCACACTGGATTTTGTTGCTACTTCTTTACAATTAAATCACATAAGTCACACTGAATTTTGTTGCTACTTCGTTACAATTAAATCACATAAGTCACACTGAATATTGTTGCTACTTCTTTACAATTAAATCACATCAGTCACACTGGATTTTGTTGCTACTACTTTACAATTAAATCACATAAGTCACTCTTAATGTTGTTGCTACTTCTCTACAGGGTAATCCAGTCAAGTCACACTGAATTTTGTTGCTACTTCTTTACAATCCAATAACATAAGTCACCCTGAATTTGTTGCTACTTCTTTACAATTAAATCACACAAGTCACACTGGATTTTGTTGCTACCTCATTTACAATTAAATCACATAAGTCACACTGAATTTTGTTGCTACTTCTTTACAATTAAATCACATAAGTAACACTGGCTTTTGTTGCTACTTATTTACAATTAAATCCAGTCACGTCACAATTAATTTTGTTTCTACTTCTTTTCAATTTAATCCAGTCAAGTCACACTTGCATTTGTTGCTACTTCTTTACAATTAAATTACATAAGTCACACTGAATTTTGTTGCTACTTCTTTACAATATAATCACATAAGTCACACTGAATTTGTTGCTACTTCTTTACAATTAAATCACATAAGTCACACTGGATTTTGTTGCTACTTCTTTACTATTAAATCACATAAGTCACACTGGATTTTGTTGTTACTTCTTTACTATTAAATCACATAAGTCACACTGGATTTTGTTGCTACTTCTTTACAATTAAATCACATAAGTAACCCCGAACTTTGTTGTAACTTCTTTACAATTAAATCACATAAGTCACACTGGATTTTGTTGTTACTTCTTTACTATTAAATCACATAAGTCACACTTAATTTTGTTGCTACTTCTTTACAATTAAATCACATAAGTCACACTGGACTTTGTTGTTACATCTTTACTATTAAATCACATAAGTCACACTGGATTTTGTTGCTACTTCTTTACAATTAAATCACATTAGTCACACTGGACTTTGTTGCTACTTCTTTACAATTAAATATTATAAGTCACACTGGATTTTGTTGCTACTTCTTTACAATTAAATCAAGTCACGTCACACTAAATTTTGTTGCTACTTCTTAACAATTAAATTCTATCAAGTCACACTTAATTTTGTTGCTACTTCTTTACAATTAAATCACATAAGTCACACTGAATTTTGTTGCTACTTTTTTCAATTAAATCACATAAGTCACACTGAATATTGTTGCTACTTCTTTACAATTAAATCACATAAGGGACACTGGATTTTGTTGCTACTACTTTACAATTAAATCACATAAGTCACACTTAATGTTGTTGCTACTTTTTTACAAGGTAATCCAGTCAAGGTACACGTAATTTTGTTGCTACTTCTTTACAATTAAATAACATAAGTCACCCTGAATTTGTTGCTACTTCTTTACAATTAAATCACATAAGTCACGCTGGATTTTGTTGCTACCTCATTTACAATTAAATCACATAAGTCACACTGAATTTTGTTGCTACTTCTTTACAATTTCATCCAGTCAAGTCACACTTAATTTTGTTGCTACTTCTTTAAAATTTAATCACATAAGTCACACTGGATTTTGTTGCTAGTTCTTTACAATTAAATCACATAAGTCACACTGGATTTTGTTGCTACTTCTTTACAATCAAATCACATAAGTCACACTGAATTTTGTTGCTACTTCTTTACAATGTAATATTATAAGTCACACTGGATTTTGTTGCTACTTCTTTACAATTAAATCATTTCAAGTAACACTAAATTTTGTTGTTACTTTTATTACAATTTAATTCAGTCAAGTCACACTTAATTTTGTTGCTACTTCTTTACAATTAAATCACATAAGTCACACTGAATGTTGTTGCTACTTCTTTACAATTAAATCACACAAGTCACACTGGATTTTGTTGCTACTTCTTTCCAATGAAATAACATAAATCACACTTGATTTTGTTGCTACTTCTTTACAGTTAAATCCTGTAAAGTAACACTTGATTTTGTTGCTACTTCTTTACAATTGAATCACATAAGTCCCACTGGATTTTGTTGCTACTTTTGTACAATTAAATCACAGAGGTCACCCTGAATTTTGTTGCTACTTCTTTACAATTAAATCACATAAGTCACACTGAATTTTGTTGCTACTTCGTTACAATTAAATCACATAAGTCACACTGAATATTGTTGCTACTTCTTTACAATTAAATCACATCAGTCACACTGGATTTTGTTGCTACTACTTTACAATTTAATCACATTAGTCACTCTTAATGTTGTTGCTACTTCTCTACAGGGTAATCCAGTCTAGTCACACTGAATTTTGTTGCTACTTCTTTACAAATAAATAACATAAGTCACCCTGAATTTGTTGCTACTTCTTTACAATTAAATCACATAAGTCACACTGGATTTTGTTGCTACCTCATTTACAATTTAATCACATAAGTCACACTGAATTTTGTTGCTACTTCTTTACAATTAAATCACATAAGTAACACTGGCTTTTGTTGCTACTTATTTACAATTAAATCCAGTCACGTCACAATTAATTTTGTTTCTACTTCTTTTCAATTTAATCCAGTCAAGTCAAACTTGCTTTTGTTGCTACTTCTTTACAATTAAATTACATAAGTCACACTGAATTTTGTTGCTACTTCTTTACAATATAATCACATAAGTCACACTGAATTTGTTGCTACTTCTTTACAATTAAATCACATAAGTCACACTGAATTTTGTTGCTACTTCTTTACTATTAAATCACATAAGTCACACTGGATTTTGTTGTTACTTCTTTACTATTTAATCACATAAGTCACACTGGATTTTGTTGCTACTTCTTTAAAATTAAATCACATAAGTAACCCCGAACTTTGTTGTAACTTCTTTACAATTAAATAACATAAGTCACACTGGATTTTGTTGTTACTTCTTTACTATTAAATCACATAAGTCACACTGGATTTTGTTGCTACTTCTTTACAATTAAATCAAGTCAAGTCACACTAAATTTTGTTGCTACTTCGTTACAATTATATTTAGTCAAGTCACACTGAATTTTGTTGCTACTTCTTTACAATTAAATTACATAAGTCACACTGAATGTTGTTGCTACTTCTTTACAATTAAATCACATAAGTCACACTGTATTTGGTTGCTACTTCTTTACAATTAAATCGCATAAGTCACACTGAATATTGTTGCTACTTCTTTACAATTAAATAACATAAGTCACACTGGATTTTGTTGCTACTTCTTTACAATTAAATCACATAAGTCACACTGGATTTTGTTGCTACTTCTTTACAATTAAATATTATAAGTCACACTGGATTTTGTTGCTACTTCTTTACAATTAAATCAAGTCACATCACACTAAATTTTGTTGCTACTTCTTAACAATTAGATTCTATCAAGTCACACTTAATGTTGTTGCTACTTTTTTACAAGGTAATCCAGTCAAGTCACACTGAATTTTGTTGCTACTTCTTTACAATTAAATAACATAAGTCACCCTGAATTTGTTGCTACTTCTTTACAATTAAATCACATAAGTCACACTGGATTTTGTTGCTACCTCATTTACAATTAAATCACATAAGTCACACTGAATTTTGTTGCTACTTCTTTACAATTTCATCAAGTCAAGTCACACTTAATTTTGTTGCTACTTCTTTAAAATTTAATCACATAAGTCACACTGGATTTTGTTGCTAGTTCTTTACAATTAAATCACATAAGTCACACTGGATTTTGTTGCTACTTCTTTACAATCAAATCACATAAGTCACACTGAATTTTGTTGCTACTTCTTTACAATTTAATATTATAAGTCACACTGGATTTTGTTGCTACTTCTTTACAATTAAATCATGTCAAGTCACACTAAATTTTGTTGTTACTTTTATGACAATTTAATTCAGTCAAGTCACACTTAATTTTGTTGCTACTTCTTTACAATTAAATCACATAAGTCACACTGAATGTTGTCGCTACTTCTTTACAATTAAATCACACAAGTCACACTGGATTTTGTTGCTACTTCTTTCCAATTAAATAACATAAATCCCACTTGATTTTGTTGCTACTTCTTTACAGTTAAATCCTGTAAAGTAACACTTGATTTTGTTGCTACTTCTTTACAATTGAATCACATAAGTCCCACTGGATTTTGTTGCTACTTTTGTACAATTAAATCACATAGGTCACACTGGATTTTGTTCTACTTCTTTACAATTAAATCACATAAGTCACACTGAATTTTGTTGCTACTTCGTTACAATTAAATCACATAAGTCACACTGAATATTGTTGCTACTTCTTTACAATTAAATCACATCAGTCACACTGGATTTTATTGCTACTACTTTACAATTAAATCACATAAGTCACTCTTAATGTTGTTGCTACTTCTCTACAGGGTAATCCAGTCAAGTCACACTGAATGTTGTTGCTACTTCTTTACAATTAAATAACATAAGTCACCCTGAATTTGTTGCTACTTCTTTACAATTAAATCACATAAGTCACACTGGATTTTGTTTGTACTTTTTTACAATTAAATCACATAAGTCGCACTGGATATTGTTGCTACTTCTTTACAATTAAATCACATAAGTAACACTGGCTTTTGTTGCTACTTATTTACAATTAAATCCAGTCACGTCACAATTAATTTTGTTTCTACTTCTTTTCAATTAAATCCAGTCAAGTCACACTTGCTTTTGTTGCTACTTCTTTACAACTAAATTACATAAGTCACACTGAATTTTGTTGCTACTTCTTTACAATATAATCACATAAGTCACACTGAATTTGTTTCTACTTCTTTACAAGTAAATCACATAAGTCACACTGGATTTTGTTGCTACTTCTTTACTATTAAATCACATAAGTCACACTGGATTTTGTTGTTACTTCTTTACTATTAAATCACATAAGTCACACTGGATTTTGTTGCTACTTCTTTACAATTTAATCACATAAGTAACCCCGAACTTTGTTGTAACTTCTTTACAATTAAATCACATAAGTCACACTGGATTTTGTTGTTACTTCTTTACTATTAAATCACATAAGTCACACTGGATTTTGTTGCTACTTCTTTACAATTAAATCACATAAGTCACACTGGACTTTGTTGTTACTTCTTTACTATTAAATCACATAAGTCACACTGGATTTTGTTGCTACTTCTTAACAATTAAATCACATAAGTCACACTGGACTTTGTTGCTACTTCTTTACAATTAAATATTATAAGTCACACTGGATTTGGTTGCTACTTCTTTACAATTAAATCAAGTCACGTCACACTAAATTTTGTTGCTACTTCTTAACAATTAAATTCTATCAAGTCACACTTAATTTTGTTGCTACTTCTTTACAATTAAATCACATAAGTCACACTGAATTTTGTTGCTACTTTTTTACAATTAAATCACATAAGTCACACTGAATATTGTTGCTACTTCTTTACAATTAAATCACATAAGTCACACTAAATTTTGTTGCTACTTTTTTACAATTAAATCACATAAATCACACTGGATTTTGTTGCTATTTCTTTACAGGTTAATCTAGTCAAGTCACACTAAATTTTGTTGCTACTTCTTTACAATTAAATCACATAAGTCACCCTGAATTTGTTGCTACTTCTTTACAATTAAATCACATAAGTCACACTGGATTTTGTTCCTACTTCTTTACAATTAAATCACATTAGTCACACTGAATTTTGTTGCTACTTCTTTACAATTAAATCACATAAGTCACACTGGATTTTGTTGCTACTTCTTTACAATCAAACCACATAAGTCACACTGAATTTGTTGCTACTTCCTTACAATCGAATCACATAAGTCACACTGGATTTTGTTGTTACGTCTTTACAATTTAATCACATAAGTCACACTGGATTTTGTTTCTACTTCTTTACAATTAAATCACATGAGTCACACTGCATTTTGTTGCTACTTCTTCACAATTAAATCACATATTTCATACTGAATTTTGTTGCTACTTCTTTACAATTAAATCACATAAGTCACACTAGATTTTGTTGCTACTTCTTTACAATTAAATCACATAAGTCACACTGAATTTTGTTGCTACTTCTTTACAATTAAATCAAGTCAAGTCACACTTAATTTTGTTACTACTTCTTTACAATTAAATCCAGTCAAGTTACACTTAATTTTGTTGCTACTTCTTTACAATTAAATCACATAAGTCACACTGAATTTGTTGCTACTTCTTTATAATTGAATCACATAAGTCACACTGGATTTTGTTGTTACTGCTTTACAATTTAATCACATAAGTCACACTGGATTTTGTTGCTATTTCTTTACAATTAAATCACATAAGTCACACTAGATTTTGTTGCTACTTCTTTACAATTAAATCTCATAAGTCACACTTAATTGTGTTGCTACTTCTTTACAATTAAATCACATAAGTTACCCTGAATTTGTTGCTACTTTTTTACAATTAAATCACACAAGTCACACTGGATTTTGTTGCTACCTCATTTACAATTAAATTACATAAGTCACACTTAACTTTGTTGCTACTTCTTTACAATTAAATCACATAAGTCACACTGAATTTTGTTGCTACTTATTTACAATTAAACCAAGTCACGTCACACTTAATTTTGTTGCTACTTCTTTACAATTTCATCCAGTCAAGTCACACTTAATTTTGTTGCTACTTTTTTAAAATTTAATCACATAAGTCACACTAGATTTTGTTGCTAGTTCTTTACAATTAAATCACATAAGCTACACTGGATTTTGTTGCTACTTCTTTACAATAAAATCCCATAAGTCACATTGGATTTTGTTGCTACTTCTTTACAATTAAATATTATAAGTCACACTGGATTTTGTTGCTACTTCTTTACAATTAAATCATGTCAAGTCACACTAAATTTTGTTGCCACTTCTTTACAATTTAATTCTGTCAAGTCACACTTAATTTTGTTGCTACTTCTTTACAATTAAATCACATAAGTCACACTGAATGTTGTTGCTACTTCTTTACAATTAAATCACACAAGTCACACTGGATTTTGTTGCTACTTCTTTCCAATTAAATAACATAAATCACACTGGATTTTGTTGCTACTTCTTTACAGTTTAATCCAGTCTAGTCACACTTGCTTTTGTTGCTACTTCTTTACAATTAAATCACATAAGTCACCCTGAATTTGTTGCTACTCTTTACAATTAAATCACATAAGTCACACTGGATTTTGTTGCTACTTCTTTACAATTAAATCACATAAGTCACACTGAATATTGTTGCTACTTCTTTACAATTAAATCACATCAGTCACACTGGATTTTGTTGCTACTACTTTACAATTAAATCACATAAGTCACTTGTAATGTTGTTGCTACTTCTCTACAGGGTAATCCAGTCAAGTCACACTGAATTTTGTTGCTACTTCTTTACAATTAAATAACATAAGTCACCCTGAATTTGTTGCTACTTCTTTACAATTAAATCACATAAGTCACACTGGATTTTGTTGCTACCTCATTTACAATTTAATCACATAAGTCACACTGAATTTTGTTGCTACTTCTTTAGAATTAAATCACATAAGTAACACTTGCTTTTGTTGCTACTTATTTACAATTAAATCCAGTCACGTCACAATTAATTTTGTTTCTACTTCTTTTCAATTTAATCCAGTCAAGTAACACTTGCTTTTGTTGCTACTTCTTTACAATTAAATTACATAAGTCACACTGAATTTTGTTGCTACTTCTTTACAATATAATCACATAAGTCACACTGAATTTGTTGCTACTTCTTTACAATTAAATACATAAGTCACAGTGGATTTTGTTGCTACTTCTTTACTATTAAATCACATAAGTCACACTGGATTTTGTTGTTACTTCTTTACTATTAAATCACATAAGTCACACTTGATTTTGTTGCTACTTCTTTACAATTAAATCACATAAGTAACCCCGAACTTTGTTGTAATTTCTTTACAATTAAATCACATAAGTCACACTGGATTTTGTTGTTACTTCTTTACTATTAAATCACATAAGTCACACTGGATTTTGTTGCTACTTCTTTACAATTAAATCACATAAGTCACACTGGACTTTGTTGCTACTTCTTTACAATTAAATATTATAAGTCACACTGGATTTTGTTGCTACTTCTTTACAATTAAATCAAGTCACCTCACACTAAATTTTGTTGCTACTTCTTAACAATTAAATCCAGTACAGTCACACTGAACTTTGTTGCTCCTTCTTTACAATTACATCACATAAGTTACACTGAACTTTGTTGCTCCTTCTTTACAATTAAATCACACAAATCACACTGGATTTTGTTGCTATTTCTTTACAGTTTAATCCAGTCAAGTCACACTTGATTTTGTTGCTACTTCTTTACAATTAAATCACATAAGTCACCCTGAATTTGTTGCTACTTCTTTACAATTAAATCACATAAGTCACACTGGATTTTGTTGCTACTTCTTTACAATTAAATCACATAAGTCACACTGAATTTTGTTGCTACGTCTTTACAATTAAATCACATAAGTCACACTGGATTTTGTTGCTACTTCTTTACAATCAAACCACATAAGTCACACTGAATTTGTTGCTACTTCCTTACAATCGAATCACATAAGTTACACTGGATTTTGTTGTTACGTCTTTACAATTTAATCACATAAGTCACACTGGATTTTGTTTCTACTTCTTCACAATTAAATCACATGAGTCACACTGCATTTTGTTGCTACTTCTTCACAATTAAATCACATATTTCACACTGAATTTTGTTGCTACTTCTTAACAATTAAATCACATGAGTCACACTAGATTTTGTTGCTACTTCTTTACAATTAAATCACATAAGTCACACTGAATTTTGTTGCTACTTCTTTACAATTAAATCAAGTCAAGTCACACTTAATTTTGTTACTACTTCTTTACAATTAAATCCAGTCAAGTTACACTTAATTTTGTTGCTACTTCTTTACAATTAAATCACATAAGTCACACTGAATTTGTTGCTACTTCTTTATAATTGAATCACATAAGTCACACTGGATTTTGTTGTTACTGCTTTACAATTTAATCACATAAGTCACACTGGATTTTGTTGCTATTTCTTTACAATTAAATCACATAAGTCACACTAGATTTTGTTGCTACTTCTTTACAATTAAATCACATGAGTCACACTTAATTGTGTTGCTACTTCTTTACAATTAAATCACATAAGTTACCCTGAATTTGTTGCTACTTTTTTACAATTAAATCACATAAGTCACACTGGATTTTGTTGCTACCTCATTTACAATTAAACCAAGTCACGTCACACTTAATTTTGTTGCTACTTCTTTACAATTTCATCCAGTCAAGTCACACTTAATTTTGTTGCTACTTCTTTTAAATTTAATCACATAAGTCACACCAGATTTTGTTGCTAGTTCTTTACAATTAAATCACATAAGTCACACTGGATTTTGTTGCTACTTCTTTACAATAAAATCCCATAAGTCACATTAGAATTTTGTTGCTACTTCTTTACAATTAAATATTATAAGTCGCACTGGATTTTGTTGCCACTTCTTTACAATTTAATTCTGTCAAGTCACACTTAATTTTGTTGCTACTTCTTTACAATTAAATCACATAAGTCACACTGAATGTTGTTGCTACTTCTTTACAATTAAATCACACAAGTCACACTGGATTTTGTTGCTACTTCTTTCCAATTAAATAACATAAATCACACTGGATTTTGTTGCTACTTTTTTACAATTAAATCACATAAGTCACACTGGATTTTGTTGCTACTTCTTTACAATTAAATCACATAAGTCACACTGAATTTTGTTGCTACTTCTTTGTAATTAAATCACATAAGTCACACTGAATTTTGTTGCTACTTCTTTACAATTAAATCACATAAGTCACACTGAATTTTGTTGCTACTTCTTTACAATTAAATCACATAAGTCACACTGGATTTTGTTGCTACTTCTTTACAATTAAATCACATAAGTCACACTGAATTTGTTGCTACTTCTTTACAATTGAATCACATAAGTCACACTGGATTTTGTTGTTACTGCTTTACAATTTAATCACATAAGTCACACTGGATTTTGTTGCTATTTTTTTACAATTAAATCACATAAGTCACACTGAATTTTGTTGCTACTTGTTTACAATTAAATCACATAAGTCACACTGAATTTTGTTGCTACTTATTTACAATTAAATCACATAAGTCGCACTGGATTTTGTTGCTACTTTATTACAATTAAATCACATAAGTCACACTGGATTTTGTTGCTACTTCTTTACAATAAACTCACATAAGTAACACTAAATTTTGTTGCTACTTCTTTACAATTAAATCACATAAGTAACACTGGATTTTGTTGCTAATTTTTTACAATTAAATAAAGTCAAGTCACACTAAATTTTGTTGCTACTTCTTTACAATTAAATTCAGTCAAGTCACACTTAATTTTGTTGCTACTTCTTTACAATTAAATCACGTAAGTCACACTGAATTTTGTTGCTACTTCTTTACAATTAAATCACATAAGTCACACTGAATTTGTTGCTACTTCTTTACAATTAAATACATAAGTCACAGTGGATTTTGTTGCTACTTCTTTAATATTAAATCACATAAGTCACACTGGATTTTGTTGTTACTTCTTTACTATTAAATCACATAAGTCACACTGGATTTTGTTGCTACTTCTTTACAATTAAATCACATAAGTAACCCCGAACTTTGTTGTAACTTCTTTACAATTAAATCACATAAGTCACACTGGATTTTGTTGTTACTTCTTTACTATTAAATCACATAAGTCACACTGGATTTTGTTGCTACTTCTTTACAATTAAATCATATAAGTCACACTGGACTTTGTTGCTACTTCTTTACAATTAAATATTATAAGTCACACTGGATTTTGTTGCTACTTCTTTACAATTAAATCAAGTCACCTACCACTAAATTTTGTTGCTACTTCTTAACAATTAAATTCTATCAAGTCACACTTAATTTTGTTGCTACTTCTTTACAATTAAATCACATAAGTCACACTGAATTTTGTTGCTACTTTTTTACAATTAAATCACATAAGTCACACTGAATATTGTTGCTACTTCTTTACAATTCAATCACATAAGTCACACTAAATTTTGTTGCTACTTTTTTACAATTAAATCACACAAATCACACTAGATTTTGTAGCTACTTCCTTACAATTAACTCACATAAGTCACACTTAATTTTGTTGCTACTTCTTTACAGGGTAATACAGTCAAGTCACACTTGATTTTGTTGCTACTTCTTTACCATTAAATAACATAAGTTACCCTGAATTTGTGGCTACTTCTTTACAATTAAATCACATAAGTCACACTGGATTTTGTTGCTACCTCATTTACAATTAAATCACATAAGTCACACTGAATTTTGTTGCTACTTCTTTACAATTAAATCACATAAGTCACACTGGATTTTGTTGCAACTTTTTTACAATTAAATCCAGTCACGTCACGCTTAATTTTGTTGCTACTTCTTTACAATTAAATCCAGTCCAGTCACACTTAATTTTGTTGCTCCTTCTTTACACTTTAATCACATAAGTCACACTGAATTTTGTTGCTACTTCTTTACAATTAAATCACATAAGTCACACTGGATTTTGTTGCTACTTCTTTACAATTAAATCACATAAGTCACACTGAATTTTGTTGCTACTTCTTTACAATTAAATATTATAAGTCACACTGAATTTTGTTGCTAGTTCTTTACAATTAAATCATGTCAAGTCACACTAAATTTTGTTGCTACTTCTTTACAATTAAATTCAGTCAAGTCACACTTAATTTTGTTGCTAGTTCTTTACAATTAAATAACATAAGTCACACTGAATTTTGTTGCTACTTCTTTACAATTAAATCACATAAGTCACACTAAATTTTGTTACTACTTCTTTCCCCTTAAATCACATAAATCACACTGGATTGTGTTGCTACTTCTTTACAGTAAAATCCAGTCAAGTAACACTTGATTTTGTTGCTACTTCTTTACAATATAATCCCATAAGTTACCATTAATTTGTTGCTACTTCTTTACAATTAAATCACATACGTCACACTGGATTTTGTTGCTACTTCTTTACAATTAAATCACATAAGTCACACTGAATTTTGTTGCTACTTCTTTACAATTAAATCACATAAGTCACATTGAATTGTGTTGGTACTTCTTTACAATCTAATAACATAAGTCACACTAGATTTTGTTGTTACTTCTTTACAATTTAGTCACATAAGTGACACTTGATTTTGTTGCTACTTCTTTACAATTAAATCACATAAGTCACACTGAATTGTGTTGCTATTCATTTACAATTAAATCACATAAGTCACACTGAATTTTGTTGCTACTTGTTTACAATTAAATCACATAAATCACCCTGGATTTTGTTGCTACTTATTTACAGTTAAGTCCAGTCAAGTCACACTTGATTTTGTTGCTAATTTTTTACAATTTAATCACATAAGTCACCCTGAATTTGTTGCTACTTTTTTACAATTAAATCATATAAGTCACACTGGATTTTGTTGCTACTGGTTTACAATTAAATCACATAAGTCACACTGAATTTTGTTGCTACTTCTTTACAATTAAATCACATAAGTCACATTGGATTTTGTTGCCACTTCTTTACAATTAAATCACATAAGTCACACTGAATTTGTTGCTACTTCTTTATAATTGAATCACATAAGTCACACTGGATTTTGTTGTTACTGCTTTACAATTTAATCACATAAGTCACACTGGATTTTGTTGCTATTACTTTACAATTAAATCACATAAGTCACACTGAATTTTGTTGCTTCTTCTTTACAATTAAATCACATAAGTCACACTGAATTTTGTTGCTACTTCTTTACAATTAAATCACATAAGTCGCACTGGATTTTGTTGCTACTTTATTATAATTAAATCACATAAGTCACACTGGATTTTGTTGCTACTTCTTTACAATTAACTCACATCAGTAACACTGAATTTTGTTGCTACTTCTTTACAATTAAATCACATAAGTCACACTGGATTTTGTTGCTACTTCTTTACAATTAAATCAAGTCAAGTGACACTAAATTTTGTTGCTACTTCTTTACAATTAAATTCAGTCAAGTCACACTTAATTTTGTTGCTACTTCTTTACAATTAAATCACATAAGTCACACTGAATTTTGTTGCTACTTCTTTACAATTAAATCACATAAGTCACACTGGATTTTGTTGCTACTTCTTTACAATTAAATCACATAAGTCACACTGAATATTGTTGCTACTTCTTTACAATTAAATCACATACGTCACACTGGATTTTGTTGCTACTTCTTTACAATTAACTCACATAAATCACACTTAATTTTGTTGCTACTTCTTTACAGGGTAATACTGTCAAGTCACACTTGATTTTGTTGCTACTTCTTTTCAATTAAATAACATAAGTCACACTGAATATGTTGCTACTTCTTTACAATTAAATCACATAAGTCACACTGGATTTTGTTGCTACCTCATTTACAATTAAATCACATGGGTCACACTGAATTTTGTTGCTACTTCTTTACAATTAAATCACATAAGTCACACTGGATTTTGTTGCAACTTTTTTACAATTAAATCCAGTCACGTCACGCTTAATTTTGTTGCTACTTCTTTACAATTAAATCCAGTCCAGTCACACTTAATTTTGTTGCTCCTTCTTTACACTTTAATCACATAAGTCACACTGAATTTTGTTGCTACTTCTTTACAATTAAATCACATAAGTCACACTGGATTTTGTTGCTACTTCTTTACAATTAAATCACATAAGTCACACTGAATTTTGTTGCTACTTCTTTACAATTAAATATTATAAGTCACACTGAATTTTGTTGCTAGTTCTTTACAATTAAATCATGTCAAGTCACACTAAATTTTGTTGCTACTTCTTTACAATTAAATTCAGTCAAGTCACACTTAATTTTGTTGCTACTTCTTTACAATTAAATAACATAAGTCACACTGAATTTTGTTGCTACTTCTTTACAATTAAATCACATAAGTCACACTAAATTTTGTTACTACTTCTTTCCCCTTAAATCACATAAATCACACTGGATTGTGTTGCTACTTCTTTACAGTAAAATCCAGTCAAGTAACACTTGATTTTGTTGCTACTTCTTTACAATATAATCCCATAAGTTACCATTAATTTGTTGCTACTTCTTTACAATTAAATCACATACGTCACACTGGATTTTGTTGCTACTTCTTTACAATTAAATCACATAAGTCACACTGAATTTTGTTGCTACTTCTTTACAATTAAATCACATAAGTCACATTGAATTGTGTTGGTACTTCTTTACAATCTAATAACATAAGTCACACTAGATTTTGTTGTTACTTCTTTACAATTTAGTCACATAAGTGACACTTGATTTTGTTGCTACTTCTTTACAATTAAATCACATAAGTCACACTGAATTGTGTTGCTATTCATTTACAATTAAATCACATAAGTCACACTGAATTTTGTTGCTACTTGTTTACAATTAAATCACATAAATCACCCTGGATTTTGTTGCTACTTATTTACAGTTAAGTCCAGTCAAGTCACACTTGATTTTGTTGCTAATTCTTTACAATTTAATCACATAAGTCACCCTGAATTTGTTGCTACTTTTTTACAATTAAATCATATAAGTCACACTGGATTTTGTTGCTACTTCTTTACAATTAAATCACATAAGTCACACTGAATTTTGTTGCTACTTCTTTACAATTAAATCACATAAGTCACACTGGATTTTGTTGCCACTTCTTTACAATTAAATCACATAAGTCACACTGAATTTGTTGCTACTTCTTTATAATTGAATCACATAAGTCACACTGGATTTTGTTGTTACTGCTTTACAATTTAATCACATAAGTCACACTGGATTTTGTAACTATTTCTTTACAATTAAATCACATAAGTCACACTGAATTTTGTTGCTTCTTCTTTACAATTAAATCACATAAGTCACACTGAATTTTGTTGCTACTTCTTTACAATTAAATCACATAAGTCGCACTGGATTTTGTTGCTACTTTATTATAATTAAATCACATAAGTCACACTGGATTTTGTTGCTACTTCTTTACAATTAACTCACATCAGTAACACTGAATTTTGTTGCTACTTCTTTACAATTAAATCACATAAGTCACACTGGATTTTGTTGCTACTTCTTTACAATTAAATCAAGTCAAGTGACACTAAATTTTGTTGCTACTTCTTTACAATTAAATTCAGTCAAGTCACACTTAATTTTGTTGCTACTTCTTTACAATTAAATCACATAAGTCACACTGAATTTTGTTGCTACTTCTTTACAATTAAATCACATAAGTCACACTGGATTTTGTTGCTACTTCTTTACAATTAAATCACATAAGTCACACTGAATATTGTTGCTACTTCTTTACAATTAAATCACATACGTCACACTGGATTTTGTTGCTACTTCTTTACAATTAACTCACATAAATCACACTTAATTTTGTTGCTACTTCTTTACAGGGTAATACTGTCAAGTCACACTTGATTTTGTTGCTACTTCTTTTCAATTAAATAACATAAGTCACACTGAATATGTTGCTACTTCTTTACAATTAAATCACATAAGTCACACTGGATTTTGTTGCTACCTCATTTACAATTAAATCACATGGGTCACACTGAATTTTGTTGCTACTTCTTTACAATTAAATCACATTAGTCACACTGGATTTTGTTGCTACTTCTTTACAATTAAATCCAGTCACGTCACACTTAATTTTGTTGCTACTTCTTTACAATTAAATCCAGTACAGTCACACTGAACTTTGTTGCTCCTTCTTTACAATTACATCACATAAGTTACACGTAATTTGTTGCTACTTTTTTAGAATTGAATCACATAAGTCCCACTGAATATTGTTGCTACTTCTTTACAATTAAATCACATAAGTCACAGTGAATTTTGTTGCTACTTCTTTACAATTAAATCACATAAGTCACACTGAATTTTGTTGCTACTTCTTTACAATTAACTCACATAAGTCACACTGAATTTTGTTGCTACTTTATTACAATTAAATCACATAAGTCACACTGGATTTTGTTGCTACTTCTTTACAATTAACTCACATAAGTCACACTGAAATTTGTTGCTATTTGTTTACAATTAAATTACATAAGTCACACTGGATTTTGTTGCTACCTCATTTACAATTAAATCACATAAGTCACACTGAATTGTGTTGCTACTTTTTTACAATTAAATAACATATGTCACACTGGATTTTGTTGCTACTTATTTACAATTAAATCCAGTCACGTCACACTTAATTTTGTTGCTATTTCTTTACAATTAAATCCAGTCAAGTCAAACTTAATTTTGTTGCTACTTCTTTACAATTTAATCACATAAATCACACTGAATTTGGTGCTACTTCTTCACAATTAAATCACATAAGTCACACTGGATTTTGTTGCTACTTCTTTACAATCAAATCACATAAGTCACACTGAATTTTGTTGCTACTTCTTTACAATTAAATCACATAAGTCACACTGGATTTTGTTGCTACTTATTTACAATTAAATTCAGTAAAGTCACACTGGATTTTGTTGCTACTTCTTTACAATTAAATCACATAAGTCACACTGAATTTGTTGCGACTTCTTTACAATTAAATCACATAAGTCACACTGGATTTTGTTGTTACTTCTGTACAATTAAATCACATAAGTCACACTGGATTTTGTTGCTACTTCTTTACAATTAAATCACATGAGTCACCCTGAATTTTGTTGTAACTTCTTTACAATTAAATCACATAAGTCACACTGGATTTTGTTGCTACTTCTTTACAATTAAATCACATAAGTCACACTGAATTTGTTGCTACTTCTTTATAATTTAATTCAGTCAAGTCACACTTAATTTTGTTGCTACTTCTTTACAATTAAATCACATAAGTCACACTGAATTTTGTTGCTACTTCTTTACAATTAAATCACATAAGTCACACTGGATTTTGTTGCTACTTCTTTACAATTAAATCACATAAGTCACACTGAATTTGTTGCTACTTCTTTACAATTGAATCACATAAGTCACACTGGATTTTGTTGTTACTGCTTTACAATTTAATCACATAAGTCACACTGGATTTTGTTGCTATTTTTTTACAATTAAATCACATAAGTCACACTGAATTTTGTTGCTACTTGTTTACAATTAAATCACATAAGGCACACTGAATTTTGTTGCTACTTATTTACAATTAAATCACATAAGTCGCACTGGATTTTGTTGCTACTTTATTACAATTAAATCACATAAGTCACACTGGATTTTGTTGCTACTTCTTTACAATAAACTCACATAAGTAACACTAAATTTTGTTGCTACTTCTTTACAATTAAATCACATAAGTAACACTGGATTTTGTTGCTAATTTTTTACAATTTAATAAAGTCAAGTCACACTAAATTTTGTTGCTACTTCTTTACAATTAAATTAAGTCAAGTCACACTTAATTTTGTTGCTACTTCTTTACAATTAAATCACGTAAGTCACACTGAATTTTGTTGCTACTTCTTTACAATTAAATCACATAAGTCACACTGAATTTGTTGCTACTTCTTTACAATTAAATAACATAAGTCACCCTGAATTTGTTGCTACTTCTTTACAATTAAATCACATAAGTCACACTGGATTTTGTTGCTACCTCATTTACAATTTAATCACATAAGTCACACTGAATTTTGTTGCTACTTATTTACAATTAAATCACATAAGTAACACTTGCTTTTGTTGCTACTTATTTACAATTAAATCCAGTCACGTCACAATTAATTTTGTTTCTACTTCTTTTCAATTTAATCCAGTCAAGTAACACTTGCTTTTGTTGCTACTTCTTTACAATTAAATTACATAAGTCACACTGAATTTTGTTGCTACTTCTTTACAATATAATCACATAAGTCACACTGAATTTGTTGCTACTTCTTTACAATTAAATACATAAGTCACAGTGGATTTTGTTGCTACTTCTTTACTATTAAATCACATAAGTCACACTGGATTTTGTTGTTACTTCTTTACTATTAAATCACATAAGTCACACTGGATTTTGTTGCTACTTCTTTACAATTAAATCACATAAGTAACCCCGAACTTTGTTGTAACTTTTTTACGATTAAATCACATAAGTCACACTGGATTTTGTTGTTACTTCTTTACTATTAAATCACATAAGTCACACTGGATTTTGTTGCTACTTCTTTACAATTAAATCACATAAGTCACACTGGACTTTGTTGCTACTTCTTTACAATTAAATATTATAAGTCACACTGGATTTTGTTGCTACTTCTTTACAATTAAATCAAGTCACCTCACACTAAATTTTGTTGCTACTTCTTAACAATTAAATTCTATCAAGTCACACTTAATTTTGTTGCTACTTCTTTAAAATTAAATCACATAAGTCACACTGAATTTTGTTGCTACTTTTTTACAATTAAATCACATAAGTCACACTGAATATTGTTGCTACTTCTTTACAATTCAATCACATAAGTCACACTAAATTTTGTTGCTACTTTTTTACAATTAAATCACACAAATCACACTGGATTTTGTTGCTATTTCTTTACAGTTTAATCCAGTCAAGTCACATGTATTTTGTTGCTACTTCTTTACAATTAAATCACATAAGTCACCCTGAATTTGTTGCTACTTCTTTACAATTAAATCACATAAGTCACACTGGATTTTGTTGCTACTTCTTTACAATTAAATCACATAAGTCACACTGAATTTTGTTGCTACGTCTTTACAATTAAATCACATAAGTCACACTGGATTTTGTTGCTACTTCTTTACAATCAAACCACATAAGTCACACTGAATTTGTTGCTACTTCCTTACAATCGAATCACATAAGTCACACTGGATTTTGTTGTTACGTCTTTACAATTTAATCACATAAGTCACACTGGATTTTGTTTCTACTTCTTCACAATTAAATCACATGAGTCACACTGCATTTTGTTGCTACTTCTTCACAATTAAATCACATATTTCACACTGAATTTTGTTGCTACTTCTTAACAATTAAATCACATGAGTCACACTAGATTTTGTTGCTACTTCTTTACAATTCAATCACATAAGTCACACTAAATTTTGTTGCTACTTTTTTACAATTAAATCACACAAATCACACTGGATTTTGTTGCTATTTCTTTACAGTTTAATCCAGTCAAGTCACATGTATTTTGTTGCTACTTCTTTACAATTAAATCACATAAGTCACCCTGAATTTGTTGCTACTTCTTTACAATTAAATCACATAAGTCACACTGGATTTTGTTGCTACTTCTTTACAATTAAATCACATAAGTCACACTGAATTTTGTTGCTACGTCTTTACAATTAAATCACATAAGTCACACTTGATTTTGTTGCTACTTCTTTACAATCAAACCACATAAGTCACACTGAATTTGTTGCTACTTCCTTACAATCGAATCACATAAGTCACACTGGATTTTGTTGTTACGTCTTTACAATTTAATCACATAAGTCACACTGGATTTTGTTTCTACTTCTTCACAATTAAATCACATGAGTCACACTGCATTTTGTTGCTACTTCTTCACAATTAAATCACATATTTCACACTGAATTTTGTTGCTACTTCTTAACAATTAAATCACATGAGTCACACTAGATTTTGTTGCTACTTCTTTACAATTAAATCACATAAGTCACACTGAATTTTGTTGCTACTTCTTTACAATTAAATCAAGTCAAGTCACACTTAATTTTGTTACTACTTCTTTACAATTAAATCCAGTCAAGTTACACTTAATTTTGTTGCTACTTCTTTACAATTAAATCACATAAGTCACACTGAATTTGTTGCTACTTCTTTATAATTGAATCACATAAGTCACACTGGATTTTGTTGTTACTGCTTTACAATTTAATCACATAAGTCACACTGGATTTTCTTGCTATTTGTTTACAATTAAATCACATAAGTCACACTAGATTTTGTTGCTACTTCTTTACAATTAAATCACATGAGTCACACTTAATTGTGTTGCTACTTCTTTACAATTAAATTACATAAGTTACTTTGAATTTGTTGCTACTTTTTTACAATTAAATCACATAAGTCACACTGGATTTTGTTGCTACCTCATTTACAATTAAACCAAGTCACGTCACACTTAATTTTGTTGCTACTTCTTTACAATTTCATCCAGTCAAGTCACACTTAATTTTGTTGCTACTTCTTTTAAATTTAATCACATAAGTCACACTAGATTTTGTTGCTAGTTCTTTACAATTAAATCACATAAGTCACACTGGATTTTGTTGCTACTTCTTTACAATAAAATCCCATAAGTCACATTAGAATTTTGTTGCTACTTCTTAACAATTAAATATTATAAGTCGCACTGGATTTTGTTGCCACTTCTTTACAATTTAATTTTGTCAAGTCACACTTAATTTTGTTGCTACTTCTTTACAATTAAATCACATAAGTCACACTGAATGTTGTTGCTACTTCTTTACAATTAAATCACACAAGTCACACTGGATTTTGTTGCTACTTCTTTCCAATTAAATAACATAAATCACACTGGATTTTGTTGCTACTTTTGTACAATTAAATCACATACGTCACACTGGATTTTGTTGCTACTTCTTTACAATTAAATCACATAAGTCACACTGAATTTTGTTGCTACTTCTTTGTAATTAAATCACATAAGTCACACTGAATTTTGTTGCTACTTCTTTACAATTAAATCACATAAGTCACACTGAATTTTGTTGCTACTTCTTTACAATTAAATCACATAAGTCACACTGGATTTTGTTGCTACTTCTTTACAATTAAATCACATAAGTCACACTGAATTTGTTGCTACTTCTTTACAATTGAATCACATAAGTCACACTGGATTTTGTTGTTACTGCTTTACAATTTAATCCCATAAGTCACACTGGATTTTGTTGCTATTTTTTTACAATTAAATCACATAAGTCACACTGAATTTTGTTGCTACTTGTTTACAATTGAATCACATAAGGCACACTGAATTTTGTTGCTACTTATTTACAATTAAATCACATAAGTCGCACTGGATTTTGTTGCTACTTTATTACAATCAAATCACATAAGTCACACTGGATTTTGTTGCTACTTCTTTACAATAAACTCACATAAGTAACACTAAATTTTGTTGCTACTTCTTTACAATTAAATCACATAAGTAACACTGGATTTTGTTGCTAATTTTTTACAATTATATAAAGTCAAGTCACACTAAATTTTGTTGCTACTTCTTTACAATTAAATTCAGTCAAGTCACACTTAATTTTGTTGCTACTTCTTTACAATTAAATCACGTAAGTCACACTGAATTTTGTTGCTACTTCTTTACAATTAAATCACATAAGTCACACTGAATTTGTTGCTACTTCTTTACAATTAAATACATAAGTCACAGTGGATTTTGTTGCTACTTCTTTACTATTAAATCACATAAGTCACACTGGATTTTGTTGTTACTTCTTTACTATTAAATCACATAAGTCACACTGGATTTTGTTGCTACTTCTTTACAATTAAATCACATAAGTAACCCCGAACTTTGTTGTAACTTCTTTACAATTAAATCACATAAGTCACACTGGATTTTGTTGTTACTTCTTTACTATTAAATCACATAAGTCACACTGGATTTTGTTGCTACTTCTTTACAATTAAATCACATAAGTCACACTGGACTTTGTTGCTACTTCTTTACAATTAAATATTATAAGTCACACTGGATTTTGTTGCTACTTCTTTACAATTAAATCAAGTCACCTCACACTAAATTTTGTTGCTACTTCTTAACAATTAAATTCTATCAAGTCACACTTAATTTTGTTGCTACTTCTTTACAATTAAATCACATAAGTCACACTGAATTTTGTTGCTACTTTTTTACAATTAAATCACATAAGTCACACTGAATATTGTTGCTACTTCTTTACAATTCAATCACATAAGTCACACTAAATTTTGTTGCTACTTTTTTACAATTAAATCACACAAATCACACTGGATTTTGTTGCTATTTCCTTACAGTTTAATACAGTCAAGTCACACTTGATTTTGTTGCTACTTCTTTACAATTAAATCACATAAGTCACCCTGAATTTGTTGCTACTTCTTTACAATTAAATCACATAAGTCACACTGAGTTTTGTTGCTACTTCTTTACAATTAAATCACATAAGTCACACTGAATTTTGTTGCTACGTCTTTACAATTAAATCACATAAGTCACACTGGATTTTGTTGCTACTTCTTTACAATCAAACCACATAAGTCACACTGAATTTGTTGCTACTTCCTTACAATCGAATCACATAAGTCACACTGGATTTTGTTGTTACGTCTTTACAATTTAATCACATAAGTCACACTGGATTTTGTTTCTACTTCTTTACAATTAAATCACATGAGTCACACTGCATTTTGTTGCTACTTCTTCACAATTAAATCACATATTTCACACTGAATTTTGTTGCTACTTCTTAACAATTAAATCACATAAGTCACACTAGATTTTGTTGCTACTTCTTTACAATTAAATCACATAAGTCACACTGAATTTCGTTGCTACTTCTTTACAATTAAATCAAGTCAAGTCACACTTAATTTTGTAACTACTTCTTTACAATTAAATCCAGTCAAGTTACACTTAATTTTGTTGCTACTTCTTTACAATTAAATCACATAAGTCACACTGAATTTGTTGCTACTTCTTTATAATTGAATCACATAAGTCACACTGGATTTTGTTGTTACTGCTTTACAATTTAATCACATAAGTCACACTGGATTTTGTTGCTATTTCTTTACAATTAAATCACATAAGTCACACTAGATTTTGTTGCTACTTCTTTACAATTAAATCACATGAGTCACAATTAATTGTGTTGCTACTTCTTTACAATTAAATCACATAAGTTACCCTGAATTGGTTGCTACTTTTTTACAATTAAATCACATAAGTCACACTGGATTTTGTTGCTACCTCATTTACAATTAAACTAAGTCACGTCACACTTAATTTGGTTGCTACTTCTTTACAATTTCATCCAGTGAAGTCACACTTAATTTTGTTGCTACTTCTTTTAAATTTAATCACATAAGTCACACTAGATTTTGTTGCTAGTTCTTTACAATTAAATCACATAAGTCACACTGGATTTTGTTGCTACTTCTTTACAATAAAATCCCATAAGTCACATTAGAATTTTGTTGCTACTTCTTTACAATTAAATATTATAAGTCGCACTGGATTTTGTTGCCACTTCTTTACAATTTAATTCTGTCAAGTCACACTTAATTTTGTTGCTACTTCTTTACAATTAAATCACATAAGTCACACTGAATGTTGTTGCTACTTCTTTACAATTAAATCACACAAGTCACACTGGATTTTGTTGCTACTTCTTTCTAATTAAATAACATAAGTCACACTGAATTTGTTGCTACTTCTTTACAATTGAATCACATAAGTCACACTGGATTTTGTTGTTACTGCTTTACAATTTAATCACATAAGTCACACTGGATTTTGTTGCTATTTTTTTACAATTAAATCACATAAGTCACACTGAATTTTGTTGCTACTTGTTTACAATTAAATCACATAAGGCACACTGAATTTTGTTGCTACTTATTTACAATTAAATCACATAAGTCGCACTGGATTTTGTTGCTACTTTATTACAATTAAATCACATAAGTCACACTGGATTTTGTTGCTACTTCTTTACAATAAACTCACATAAGTAACACTAAATTTTGTTGCTACTTCTTTACAATTAAATCACATAAGTAACACTGGATTTTGTTGCTAATTTTTTACAATTAAATAAAGTCAAGTCACACTAAATTTTGTTGCTACTTCTTTACAATTAAATTCAGTCAAGTCACACTTAATTTTGTTGCTACTTCTTTACAATTAAATCACGTAAGTCACACTGAATTTTGTTGCTACTTCTTTACAATTAAATCACATAAATCACACTGGATTTTTTTGCTACTTCTTTACAATTAAATCACATAAGTCACACTGAATATTGTTGCTACTTCTTTACAATTAAATCACATAGGTCACACTGGATTTTGTTGCTACTTCCTTACAATTAACTCACATAAGTCACACTTAATTTGTTGCGACTTCTTTACAATTAAAGCACATAAGTCACACTGGATTTTGTTGTTACTTCTGTACAATTAAATCACATAAGTCACACTGGATTTTGTTGCTACTTCTTTACAATTAAATCACATGAGTCACCCTGAATTTTGTTGTAACTTCTTTACAATTAAATCACATAAGTCACACTGGATTTTGTTGCTACTTCTTTACAATTAAATCACATAAGTCACACTGAATTTGTTGCTACTTCTTTATAATTTAATTCAGTCAAGTCACACTTAATTTTGTTGCTACTTCTTTACAATTAAATCACATAAGTCACACTGAATTTTGTTGCTACTTCTTTACAATTAAATCACATAAGTCACACTGGATTTTGTTGCAACTTCTTTACAATTAAATCACATAAGTCACACTGAATTTGTTGCTACTTCTTTACAATTGAATCACATAAGTCACACTGGATTTTGTTGTTACTGCTTTACAATTTAATCACATAAGTCACACTGGATTTTGTTGCTATTTTTTTACAATTAAATCACATAAGTCACACTGAATTTTGTTGCTACTTGTTTACAATTAAATCACATAAGGCACACTGAATTTTGTTGCTACTTCTTTACAATTAAATCACATAAGTCACCCTGAATTTGTTGCTACTTCTTTACAATTAAATCACATAAGTCACACTGGATTTTGTTGCTACTTCTTTACAATAAACTCACATAAGTAACACTAAATTTTGTTGCTACTTCTTTACAATTAAATCACATAAGTAACACTGGATTTTGTTGCTAATTTTTTACAATTAAATAAAGTCAAGTCACACTAAATTTTGTTGCTACTTCTTTACAATTAAATTCAGTCAAGTCACACTTAATTTTGTTGCTACTTCTTTACAATTAAATCACGTAAGTCACACTGAATTTTGTTGCTACTTCTTTACAATTAAATCACATAAGTCACACTGAATTTGTTGCTACTTCTTTACAATTAAATACATAAGTCACAGTGGATTTTGTTGTTACTTCTTTACTATTAAATCACATAAGTCACACTGGATTTTGTTGCTACTTCTTTACAATTAAATCACATAAGTAACCCCGAACTTTGTTGTAACTTCTTTACAATTAAATCACATAAGTCACACTGGATTTTGTTGTTACTTCTTTACTATTAAATCACATAAGTCACACTGGATTTCGTTGCTACTTCTTTACAATAAAATCACATAAGTCACACTGGACTTTGTTGCTACTTCTTTACAATTAAATATTATAAGTCACACTGGATTTTGTTGCTACTTCTTTACAATTAAATCAAGTCACCTCACACTAAATTTTGTTGCTACTTCTTAACAATTAAATTCTATCAAGTCACACTTAATTTTGTTGTACTTCTTTACAATTAAATCACATAAGTCACACTGAATTTTGTTGCTACTTTTTTACAATTAAATCACATAAGTCACACTGAATATTGTTGCTACTTCTTTACAATTCAATCACATAAGTCACACTAAATTTTGTTGCTACTTTTTTACAATTAAATCACACAAATCACACTGGATTTTGTTGCTATTTCTTTACAGTTTAATCCAGTCAAGTCACTCTTGATTTTGTTGCTACTTCTTTACAATTAAATCACATAAGTCACCCTGAATTTGTTGCTACTTCTTTACAATTAAATCACATAAGTCACACTGAATTTTGTTGCTACTTGTTTACAATTAAATCACATAAGGCACACTGAATTTTGTTGCTACTTATTTACAATTAAATCACATAAGTCGCACTGGATTTTGTTGCTACTTTATTACAATTAAATCACATAAGTCACACTGGATTTTGTTGCTACTTCTTTACAATAAACTCACATAAGTAACACTAAATTTTGTTGCTACTTCTTTACAAGTAAATCACATAAGTAACACTGGATTTTGTTGCTAATTTTTTACAATTAAATAAAGTCAAGTCACACTAAATTTTGTTGCTACTTCTTTACAATTAAATTCAGTCAAGTCACATTTAATTTTGTTGCTACTTCTTTACAATTAAATCACGTAAGTCACACTGAATTTTGTTGCTACTTCTTTACAATTAAATCACATAAGTCACACTGAATTTGTTGCTACTTCTTTACAATTAAATACATAAGTCACAGTGGATTTTGTTGCTACTTCTTTACTATTAAATCACATAAGTCACACTGGATTTTGTTGTTACTTCTTTACTATTAAATCACATAAGTCACACTGGATTTTGTTGCTACTTCTTTACAATTAAATCACATAAGTAACCCCGAACTTTGTTGTAACTTCTTTACAATTAAATCACATAAGTCACACTGGATTTTGTTGTTACTTCTTTACTATTAAATCACATAAGTCACACTGGATTTTGTTGCTACTTCTTTACAATAAAATCACATAAGTCACACTGGACTTTGTTGCTACTTCTTTACAATTAAATATTATAAGTCACACTGGATTTTGTTGCTACTTCTTTACAATTAAATCACATAGGTCACACTGGATTTTGTTGCTACTTCCTTACAATTAACTCACATAAGTCACACTTAATTTGTTGCGACTTCTTTACAATTAAAGCACATAAGTCACACTGGATTTTGTTGTTACTTCTGTACAATTAAATCACATAAGTCACACTGGATTTTGTTGCTACTTCTTTACAATTAAATCACATGAGTCACCCTGAATTTTGTTGTAACTTCTTTACAATTAAATCACATAAGTCACACTGGATTTTGTTGCTACTTCTTTACAATTAAATCACATAAGTCACACTGAATTTGTTGCTACTTCTTTATAATTTAATTCAGTCAAGTCACACTTAATTTTGTTGCTACTTCTTTACAATTAAATCACATAAGTCACACTGAATTTTGTTGCTACTTCTTTACAATTAAATCACATAATTCACACTGGATTTTGTTGCAACTTCTTTACAATTAAATCACATAAGTCACACTGAATTTGTTGCTACTTCTTTACAATTGAATCACATAAGTCACACTGGATTTTGTTGTTACTGCTTTACAATTTAATCACATAAGTCACACTGGATTTTGTTGCTATTTTTTTACAATTAAATCACATAAGTCACACTGAATTTTGTTGCTACTTGTTTACAATTAAATCACATAAGGCACACTGAATTTTGTTGCTACTTCTTTACAATTAAATCACATAAGTCACCCTGAATTTGTTGCTACTTCTTTACAATTAAATCACATAAGTCACACTGGATTTTGTTGCTACTTCTTTACAATAAACTCACATAAGTAACACTAAATTTTGTTGCTACTTCTTTACAATTAAATCACATAAGTAACACTGGATTTTGTTGCTAATTTTTTACAATTAAATAAAGTCAAGTCACACTAAATTTTGTTGCTACTTCTTTACAATTAAATTCAGTCAAGTCACACTTAATTTTGTTGCTACTTCTTTACAATTAAATCACGTAAGTCACACTGAATCTTGTTGCTACTTCTTTACAATTAAATCACATAAGTCACACTGAATTTGTTGCTACTTCTTTACAATTAAATACATAAGTCACAGTGGATTTTGTTGTTACTTCTTTACTATTAAATCACATAAGTCACACTGGATTTTGTTGCTACTTCTTTACAATTAAATCACATAAGTAACCCCGAACTTTGTTGTAACTTCTTTACAATTAAATCACATAAGTCACACTGGATTTTGTTGTTACTTCTTTACTATTAAATCACATAAGTCACACTGGATTTTGTTGCTACTTCTTTACAATAAAATCACATAAGTCACACTGGACTTTGTTGCTACTTCTTTACAATTAAATATTATAAGTCACACTGGATTTTGTTGCTACTTCTTTACAATTTAATCAAGTCACCTCACACTAAATTTTGTTGCTACTTCTTAACAATTAAATTCTATCAAGTCACACTTAATTTTGTTGTACTTCTTTACAATTAAATCACATAAGTCACACTGAATTTTGTTGCTACTTTTTTACAATTAAATCACATAAGTCACACTGAATATTGTTGCTACTTCTTTACAATTCAATCACATAAGTCACACTAAATTTTGTTGCTACTTTTTTACAATTAAATCACACAAATCACACTGGATTTTGTTGCTATTTCTTTACAGTTTAATCACATAAGTAACCCCGAACTTTGTTGTAACTTCTTTACAATTAAATCACATAAGTCACCCTGAATTTGTTGCTACTTTTTTACAATTAAATCACATAAGTCACACTGGATTTTGTTGCTACTTCTTTACAATTAAATCACATAAGTAACCCCGAACTTTGTTGTAACTTCTTTACAATTAAATCACATAAGTCACCCTGAATTTGTTGCTACTTTTTTACAATTAAATCACATAAGTCACACTGGATTTTGTTGCTACCTCATTTACAATTAAATCACATAAGTCACACTGAATTTTGTTGCTACTTCTTTACAATTAAATAACATAAGTCACACTGGATTTTGTTGCTACTTTTTTACAATTAAATCCAGTCACGTCACACTTAATTTTGTTGCTACTTCTTTACAATTAAATTCAGTCAAGTCACACTTAATTTTGTTGCTCCTTCTTTGCAATTTAATCACATAAGTCACACTGAATTTTGTTGCTACTTCTTTACAATTAAATATTATAAGTCACACTGGATTTTGTTGCTAGTTCTTTGAAATTAAATCATGTCAAGTCACACTAACTTTTGTTGCTACTTCTTTACAATTAAATTCAGTCAAGTCACACTTAATTTTGTTGCTACTTCTTTACAATTAAATAACATTAGTCACACTGAATTTTGTTGCTACTTCTTTACAATTAACTCACATAAGTCACACTGGATTTTGTTACTACTTCTTTCCCCTTAATCACATAAATCACACTGGATTTTTTTGCTTCTTCTTTACAGTAAAATCCAGTCAAGTAACACTTGATTTTGTTGCTACTTCTTTACAATATAATCCCATAAGTCACCCTTAATTTGTTGCAACTTCTTTACAATTAAATCACATAAGTCACACTGGATTTTGTAGCTACTTCTTTACAATTAAATAACATAAGTCACACTAAATTTTGTTGCTACTTCTTTACAATTAAATCACATAAGTCACATTGAATTTTGTTGGTACTTCTTTACAATTAAATCACATAAGTCACACTGGATTTTGTTGTTTCTTCTTTACAATTTAGTCACATAAGTGACACTGGATTTTGTTGCTACTTCTTTACAATTAAATCACATAAGTCACACTGAATTTTGTTGCTACTTCTTTACAATTAAATCACATAAGTCACACTGAATTTTGTTGCTACTTGTTTACAATTAAATCACATAAATCACACTGGATTTTGTTGCTACTTATTTACAGTTTAATCCAGTCAAGTCACACTTGATTTTGTTGCTACTTCTTTACAATTAAATCACATAAGTCACACTGAATTTGTTGCTACTTCTTTATAATTTAATTCAGTCAAGTCACACTTAATTTTGTTGCTACTTCTTTTTAATTAAATCACATAAATCACACTGGATTTTGATGCTACTTCTTTACAGTCAAATCCAGTCAAGTAACACTTGATTTTGTTGCTACTTCTTTACAATTAAATCACATAAGTCACCCTTAATTTGTTGCTACTTCTTTACAATTAAATCACATCAGTCACACTGGATTTTGTTGCTACTTCTTTACAATTAAATCACATAAGTCACACTGAATTTTGTTGCTACTTCTTTACAATTAAATCACATAAGTCAAATTGAATTTTGTTGCTACTTCTGTACAATTAAATCACATAAGTCACACTGAATTTGTTGCTACTTCTTTAAAAATGTAATCAGATAAGTCACACTGGATTTTGTTGTTACTTCTTTACAATTTAATCACATAAGTAACACTGGATTTTGTTGCTACTTCTTTACAATTAAATCCAGTCAAGTCACACTTAATTTTGTTGCTACTTCTTTACAATTTAATCACATAAGTCACACTGAATTTTGTTGCTACTTCTTTACACATAAATCACATAAGTCGCACTGGATTTTGTTGCTACTTTATTATAATTAAATCACATAAGTCACACTGGATTTTGTTGCTACTTCTTTGCAATTAACTCACATTAGTAACACTGAATTTTGTTGCTACTTCTTTACAATTAAATCACATAAGTCACACTGGATTTTGTTGCTACTTCTTTACAATTAAATCAAGTCAAGTGACACTAAATTTTGTTGCTACTTCTTTACAATTAAATTCAGTCAAGTCACACTTAATTTTGTTGCTACTTCTTTACAATTAAATCACATAAGTCACACTGAATTTTATTGCTACTTCTTTACAATTAAATCACATAAGTCACACTGGATTTTGTTGCTACTTCTTTACAATTAAATCACATAAGTCACACTGAATATTGTTGCTACTTCTTTACAATTAAATCACATACGTCACACTGGATTTTGTTGCTACTTCTTTACAATTAACTCACATAAGTCACACTTAATTTTGTTGCTACTTCTTTACAGGGTAATACAGTCAAGTCACACTTAATTTTGTTGCTACTTCTTTTCCATTAAATAACATAAGTCACCCTGAATTTGTTGCTACTTCTTTACAATTAAATCACATAAGTCACACTGGATTTTGTTGCTACTTCTTTACAATTAAATCCAGTCACGTCACACTTAATTTTGTTGCTACTTCTTTACAATTAAATCCAGTACAGTCACACTGAATTTTGTTGCTACTTCTTTACAATTAAATCACATAAGTCACACTGAATATTGTTGCTACTTCTTTACAATTTAATCACATAGGTCACACTGGATTTTGTTGCTACTTCCTTACAATAAACTCACATAAGTCACACTTAATTTTGTTGCTACTTCTTTACAGGGTAATACAGTCAAGTCACACTTGATTTTGTTGCTACTTCTATACCATTAAATAACATAAGTCACCCTGAATGTGTTGCTACTTCTTTACAATTAAATCACATAAGTCACACTGGATTTTGTTGCTACCTCATTTACAATTAAATCACATAAGTCACACTGAATTTTGTTGCTACTTCTTTACAATTAAATCACATAAGTCACACTGGATTTTGTTGCTACTTTTTTACAATTAAATCCAGTCACGTCACACCTCATTTTGTTGCTACTTCTTTACAATTAAATCCAGTCCAGTCACACTTAATTTTGTTGCTACCTCTTTTACAATTAAATCACATAAGTCACACTGAATTTTGTTGCTACTTCTTTACAATTAAATATTATAAGTCACACTTAATTTTGTTGCTAGTTCTTTACAATTAAATCATGTCAAGTCACACTAACTTCTGTTGCTACTTCTTTACAATTAAATTCAGTCAAGTCACACTTAATTTTGTTGCTACTTCTTTACAATTAAATAACATAAGTCACACTGAATTTTGTTGCAACTTCTTTACAATTAAATCACATAAGTCACACTGGATTTTGTTACTACTTCTTTCCCCTTAAATCACAAATACTACACTGGATTTTGTTGCTACTTCTTTACAGTTAAATCCAGTCAAGTAACACTTGATTTTGTTTCTACTTCTTTACAATATAATCCCATAAGTCACCCTTAATTTGTTGCTACTTCTTTTCAATTAAATCCCATAAGTCACACTGGATTTTGTAGCTACTTCTTTACAATTAAATCACATAAGTCACACTGAATTTTGTTGCTACTTCTTTACAATTAAATCACATAAGTCACATTGAATTTTGTTGGTACTTCTTTACAATTAAATCACATTAGTCACACTGAATTTTGTTGTTACTTCTTTAAAATTTAGTCACAAAAGTGACACTGGATTTTGTTGCTTCTTCTTTACAATTAAATCACATAAGTCACACTGAATTTGTTGCTACTTCTTTATAATTGAATCACATAAGTCACACTGGATTTTGTTGTTACTGCTTTACAATTTAATCACATAAGTCACACTGGATTTGATTGCTATTTCTTTACAATTAAATCACATAAGTCACACTGAATTTTGTTGCTACTTCTTTACAATTAAACTACATAAGTCACACTGAATTTTGCTGCTACTTCTTTACAATTAAATCACATAAGTCGCACTGGATTTTGTTGCTACTTTATTATAATTAAATCACATAAGTCACACTGGATTTTGTTGCTACTTCTTTACAATTAACTCACATCAGTAACACTGAATTTTGTTGCTACTTCTTTACAATTAAATCACATAAGTCACACTGGATTTTGTTGCTACTTTTTTACAATTAAATCCAGTCACGTCACACTTAATTTTGTTGCTACTTCTTTACAATTAAATTCAGTCAAGTCACACTTAATTTTGTTGCTCCTTCTTTACAATTTAATCACATAAGTCACACTGAATTTTGTTGCTACTTCTTTACAATTAAATATTATAAGTCACACTGGATTTTGTTGCTAGTTCTTTGAAATTAAATCATGTCAAGTCACACTAACTTTTGTTGCTACTTCTTTACAATTAAATTCAGTCAAGTCACACTTAATTTTGTTGCTACTTCTTTACAATGAAATAACATAAGTCACACTGAATTTTGTTGCTACTTCTTTACAATTAAATCACATAAGTCACACTGGATTTTGTTACTACTTCTTTCCCCTTAATCACATAAATCACACTGGATTTTTTTGCTTCTTCTTTACAGTAAAATCCAGTCAAGTAACACTTGATTTTGTTGCTACTTCTTTACAATATAATCCCATAAGTCACCCTTAATTTGTTGCTACTTCTTTACAATTAAATCACATAAGTCACACTGGATTTTGTAGCTACTTCTTTACAATTAAATAACATAAGTCACACTTGATTTTGTTGCTACTTCTTTACAATTAAATCACATAAGTCACCCTGAATTTGTTGCTACTTCTTTACAATTAAATAACATAAGTCACACTGAATTTTGTTGCTACTTGTTTACAATTAAATCACATAAGGCACACTGAATTTTGTTGCTACTTATTTACAATTAAATCACATAAGTCGCACTGGATTTTGTTGCTACTTTATTACAATTAAATCACATAAGTCACACTGGATTTTGTTGCTACTTGTTTACAATTAAATCACATAAATCACACTGGATTTTGTTGCTACTTATGTACAGTTTAATCCAGTCAAGTCACACTTGATTTTGTTGCTAATTCTTTACAATTAAATCACATAAGTCACCCTGAATTTGTTGCTACTTCTTTACAATTAAATCACATAAGTCACACTGGATTTTGTTGCTACTTCTTTACAATTAAATCACATAAGTCACACTGAATTTTGTTGCTACTTCTTTACAATTAAATCACATAAGTCACACTGAATTTTGTTGCTACTTCTTTACAATTAAATCACATAAGTCACACTGAATTTGTTGCTACTTCTTTATAATTGAATAACATAAGTCACACTGGATTTTGTTGTTACTGCTTTACAATTTAATCACATAAGTCACACTGGATTTTGTTGCTATTTCTTTACAATTAAACTACATAAGTCACACTGAATTTTGTTGCTACTTCTTTACAATTAAATCACATAAGTCACACTGAATTTTGTTGCTACTTCTTTACAATTAAATCACATAAGTCGCACTGGATTTTGTTGCTACTTTATTATAATTAAATCACATAAGTCACACTGGATTTTGTTGCTACTTCTTTACAATTAACTCACATTAGTAACACTGAATTTTGTTGCTACTTCTTTACAATTAAATCACATAAGTCACACTGGATTTTGTTGCTACTTCTTTACAATTAAATCAAGTCAAGTGACACTAAATTTTGTTGCTACTTCTTTACAATTAAATTCAGTCAAGTCACACTTAATTTTGTTGCTACTTCTTTACAATTAAATCACATAAGTCACACTGAATTTTATTGCTACTTCTTTACAATTAAATCACATAAGTCACACTGGATTTTGTTGCTACTTCTTTACAATTAAATCACATAAGTCACACTGAATATTGTTGCTACTTCTTTACAATTAAATCACATACGTCACACTGGATTTTGTTGCTACTTCTTTACAATTAACTCACATAAGTCACACTTAATTTTGTTGCTACTTCTTTACAGGGTAATACAGTCAAGTCACACTTAATTTTGTTGCTACTTCTTTTCCATTAAATAACATAAGTCACCCTGAATTTGTTGCTACTTCTTTACAATTAAATCACATAAGTCACACTGGATTTTGTTGCTACCTCATTTACAATTAAATCACATGAGTCACACTGAATTTTGTTGCTACTTCTTTACAATTAAATCACATAAGTCACACTGGATTTTGTTGCTACTTCTTTACAATTAACTCCAGTCACGTCACACTTAATTTTGTTGCTACTTCTTTACAATTAAATCCAGTACAGTCACACTGAATTTTGTTGCTACTTCTTTACAATTAAATCACATAAGTCACACTGAATATTGTTGCTACTTCTTTACAATTTAATCACATAGGTCACACTGGATTTTGTTGCTACTTCCTTACAATAAACTCACATAAGTCACACTTAATTTTGTTGCTACTTCTTTACAGGGTAATACAGTCAAGTCACACTTGATTTTGTTGCTACTTCTATACCATTAAATAACATAAGTCACCCTGAATGTGTTGCTACTTCTTTACAATTAAATCACATAAGTCACACTGGATTTTGTTGCTACCTCATTTACAATTAAATCACATAAGTCACACTGAATTGTGTTGCTACTTCATTACAATTAAATCACATAAGTCACACTGGATTTTGTTGCTACTTTTTTACAATTTAATCCAGTCACGTCACACCTCGATTTGTTGCTACTTCTTTACAATTAAATCCAGTCCAGTCACACTTAATTTTGTTGCTACCTCTTTTACAATTAAATCACATAAGTCACACTGAATTTTGTTGCTACTTCTTTACAATTAAATATTATAAGTCACACTTAATTTTGTTGCTAGTTCTTTACAATTAAATCATGTCAAGTCACACTAACTTCTGTTGCTACTTCTTTACAATTAAATTCAGTCAAGTCACACTTAATTTTGTTGCTACTTCTTTACAATTAAATAACATAAGTCACACTGAATTTTGTTGCAACTTCTTTACAATTAAATCACATAAGTCACACTGGATTTTGTTACTACTTCTTTCCCCTTAAATCACAAATACTACACTGGATTTTGTTGCTACTTCTTTACAGTTAAATCCAGTCAAGTAACACTTGATTTTGTTTCTACTTCTTTACAATATAATCCCATAAGTCTCCCTTAATTTGTTGCTACTTCTTTACAATTAAATTCCATAAGTCACACTGGATTTTGTAGCTACTTCTTTAACATTAAATCACATAAGTCACACTGAATTTTGTTGCTACTTCTTTACAATCAAATCACATAAGTCACATTGAATTTTGTTGGTACTTCTTTACAATTAAATCACATTAGTCACACTGAATTTTGTTGTTACTTCTTTAAAATTTAGTCACAAAAGTGACACTGGATTTTGTTGCTTCTTCTTTACAATTAAATCACATAAGTCACACTGAATTTGTTGCTACTTCTTTATAATTGAATCACATAAGTCACACTGGATTTTGTTGTTACTGCTTTACAATTAGATCACATAAGTCACACTGGATTTGATTGCTATTTCTTTACAATTAAATCACATAAGTCACACTGAATTTTGTTGCTACTTCTTTACAATTAAACTACATAAGTCACACTGAATTTTGCTGCTACTTCTTTACAATTAAATCACATAAGTCGCACTGGATTTTGTTGCTACTTAATTATAATTAAATCACATAAGTCACACTGGATTTTGTTGCTACTTCTTTACAATTAACTCACATCAGTAATACTGAATTTTGTTGCTACTTCTTTACAATTAAATCACATAAGTCACACTGGATTTTGTTGCTACTTCTTTACAATTAAATCAAGTCAAGTGACACTAAATTTTGTTGCTACTTCTTTACAATTAAATTCAGTCAAGTCACACTTAATTTTGTTGCTACTTCTTTACAATTAAATCACATAAGTCACACTGAATTTTATTGCTACATCTTTACAATTAAATAACATGAGTCACACTGTATTTTGTTGCTACTTCTTTACAATTAAATCACATAAGTCACACTGAATATTGTTGCTACTTCTTTACAATTAAATCACATGCGTCACACTGGATTTTGTTGCTACTTCTTTACAATTAACTCACATAAGTCACACTGAATATTGTTGCTACTTCTTTACAGGGTAATACAGTCAAGTCACACTTAATTTTGTTGCTACTTCTTTTCCATTAAATAACATAAGTCACCCTTAATTTGTTGCTACTTCTTTACAATTAAATCACATAAGTCACACTGGATTTTGTTGCTACCTAATTTACAATTAAATCACATGAGTCACACTGAATTTTGTTGCTACTTCTTTACAATTAAATCACATAAGTCACACTGGATTTTCTTGCTACTTCTTTACAATTAAATCCAGTCACGTCACACTTAATTTTGTTGCTACTTCTTTACAATTAAATCCAGTACAGTCACACTGAATGTTGTTGCTCCTACTTTACAATTTAATCACACAAGTCACACTGAATTTTGTTGCTACTTCTTTACAATTAAATAACATAAGTCCCACTGGATTTTGTTGCTACTTCTTTACAATCAAATCACCGAAGTCACACTGGATTTTATAGCTACTTCTTTACAATTAAATCACACAAGTCACACTGGATTTTGTATCTACTTCTTCACAATTAAATCACATAAGTAACACTGAATTTTGTTGCTACTTCTTTACAATTAAATATTATAAGTAACACTGGATTTTGTTGCTACTTCTTTACAATTAAATCATTTCAAGTCACACTAAATTTTGTTGCTACTTCTTTACAATTAAATTCAGTCAAGTCACACTTAATTTTGTTGCTACTTCTTTACAATTAAATAACACAAGTCACACTTAATTTTGTTGCTAGTTCTTTACAATTAAATCACATAAGTCACACTGGATTTTGTTGCTACTTCTTTCCAATTAAATCCCATAAATAACACTGGATTTTGTTGCTACTTCTTTACAGTTAAATCCAGTCAAGTAACACTTGATTTTGTTGCTACTTCTTTACAATTAAATCCCATAAGTCACCCTTTATTTGTAGCTACTTCTTTACAATTAAATCACATAAGTCACACTGAATTTTGTTGCTTCTTATTCACAATTAAATCCAGTCACGTCACACTGGATTTTCTTGCTACTAATTTACAATTACATTCAGTCACGTCACACTTAATTTTGTTGCTACTTCTTTACAATTTAATCACATAAGTCACACTGAATTTTGTTACTACTTCTTTACAATTAAATCACATAAGTCCCACTGAATTTTGTTGCTGCTTCTTTACAATTAAATCACATAAGTCACACTGGATTTGGTTGCTACACTTTTACAATTACATCACATAAGTCACACTGAATTTGTTGCTACTTCTTTACAATTGATTCACATGAGTCACACTGGATTTTGTTGTTACGTCTTTACAATTTAATCACATAAGTCACACTGGATTTTGTTGCTACTTCTGTACAATTAAATCACATAAGTCACACTGAATTTTGTTGCTACTTCTTTACAATTAAATCACATAAGTCACACGGAATTTTGTTGCTACTTCTTTACAATTAAATCACCTAAGTCACACTAAATTTTGTTGCTACTTTATTACAATTAAATCACATAAGTCACACTGGATTTTGTTGCTACTTATTTACAATTAACTCACATAAGTCACACTGGATTTTGTTGCTACCTCATTTACAATTAAATCACATGAGTCACACTGAATTTTGTTGCTACTTCTTTACAATTAAATCACATAAGTCACACTGGATTTTGTTGCTACTTCTTTACAATTAAATCCAGTCACGTCACACTTAATTTTGTTGCTACTTCTTTACAATTAAATCCAGTACAGTCACACTGAATTTTGTTGCTACTTCTTTACAATTAAATCACATAAGTCACACTGATTATTGTTGCTACTTCTTTACAATTCAATCACATAGGTCACACTGGATTTTGTTGCTACTTCCTTACAATTAAATCACATAAGTCACACTGAATTTTGTTGCTACTTCTTTACAATTAAATCCAGTCCAGTCACACTTAATTTTGTTGCTCCTTCTTTACAATTTAATCACATATGTCACACTGAATTTTGTTGCTACTTCTTTACAATTAAATCACATAAGTCACACTGGATTTTGTTGCTACTTCTTTACAATTAAATCACATAAGTCACACTGAATTTTGTTGCTACTTCTTTACAATTAAATATTATAAGTCACACTTAATTTTGTTGCTAGTTCTTTACAATTAAATCATGTCAAGTCACACTAACTTTTGTTGCTACTTCTTTACAATTAAATTCAGTCAAGTCACACTTAATTTTGTTGCTACTTCTTTACAATTAAATAACATAAGTCACACTGAATTTTGTTGCTACTTCTTTACAATTAAATCACATAAGTCACACTTGATTTTGTTACTACTTTTTCCCCTTAAATCACATGAATCACACTGGATTTTGTTGCTACTTCTTTACAGTAAAATCCAGTCAAGTAACACTTTATTTTGTGGCTACTTCTTTACAATATAATCCCATAAGTCACCCTTAATTTGTTGCTCCTTCTTTACAATTAAATCCCATAAGTCACACTGAATTTTGTTGCTACTTCTTTACAATTAAATCACATAAGTCACACTGAATTTTGTTGCTACTTCTTTACAATTAAATCACATAAGTCACATTGAATTTTGTTGGTACTTCTTTACAATTAAATCACATAAGTCAAACTGGATTTTGTTGTTACTTCTTTACAATTTAGTCACATAAGTGACACTGGATTTTGTTGCTACTTCTTTACAATTAAATCACACAAGTCACACTGAATTTTGTTGCTACTTCTTTACAATTAAATCACATAAGTCACACTGAATTTTGTTGCTACTTGTTTACAATTAAATCACATAAATCACACTGGATTTTGTTGCTACTTATTTACAGTTTTATCCAGTCAAGTCACACTTGATTTTGTTTCTAATTCTTTACAATTAAATCACATAAGTCCCCCTGAATTTGTTGCTACTTCTTTACAATTAAATCACATAAGTCACACTGGATTTTGTTGCTACTTCTTTACAATTAAATCACATAAGTCACACTGAATTTTGTTGCTACTTCTTTACAATTAAATCACATAAGTCACACTGGATTTTGTTGCTACTTCTTTAAAATTAAATCACATAAGTCACACTGAATTTGTTGCTACTTCTTTATAATTGAATCAGATAAGTCACACTGGATTTTGTTGTTACTGCTTTACAATTTAATCACATAAGTCACACTGGATTTTGTTGCTATTTCTTTACAATTAAATCACATAAGTCACACTGAATTTTGTTGCTACTTCTTTACAATTAAATCACATAAGTCACACTGAATTTTGTTGCTACTTCTTTACAATTAAATCACATAAGTCGCACTGGATTTTGTTGCTACGTTATTATAATTAAATCACATAAGTCACACTGGATTTTGTTGCTACTTCTTAACAATTAACTCACATCAGTAACACTGAATTTTGTTGCTACTTCTTTACAATTAAATCACATAAGTCACACTGGATTTTGTTGCTACTTCTTTACAATTAAATCAAGTCAAGTTACACTAAATTTTGTTGCTACTTCTTTACAATTAAATTCAGTCAAGTCACACTGAATTTTGTTGCTACTTCTTTACAATTAAATCACATAAGTCACACTGAATTTTATTGCTACTTCTTTACAATTAAATCACATAAGTCACACTGGATTTTGTTGCTACTTCTTTACAATTAAATCACATAAGTCACACTGAATATTGTTGCTACTTCTTTACAATTAAATCACATACGTCACACTGGATTTTGTTGCTACTTCTTTACAATTAACTCACATGTGTCACACTTAATTTTGTTGCTACTTCTTTACAGGGTAATACAGTCAAGTCACACTTAATTTTGTTGCTACTTCTTTTCCATTAAATAACATAAGTCACCTTGAATTTGTTGCTACTTCTTTACAATTAAATCACATAAGTCACACTGGATTTTGTTGCTACCTCATTTACAATTAAATCACATGAGTCACACTGAATTTTGTTGCTACTTCTTTACAATTAAATCACATAAGTCACCCTGGATTTTGTTGCAACTTCTTTACAATTAAATCCAGTCACGTCACACTTAATTTAGTTGCTACTTCTTTACAATTAAATCCAGTACAGTCACACTGAATTTTGTTGCTCCTTCTTTACAATTTAATCACATAAGTCACACTGAATTTAGTTGCTACTTCTTTACAATTAAATCACATAAGTCCCACTGGATTTTGTTGCTACTTCTTTACAATCAAATCACATAAGTCACACTGGATTGTATTGCTACTTCTTTACAATTAAATCACACAAGTCACACTGGATTTTGTATCTACTTCTTCACAATTAAATCACACAAGTCACACTGAATTTTGTTGTAACTTCTTTACAATTAAATATTATAAGTCACACTGGATTTTGTTGCTACTTCTTTACAATTAAATCATGTCAAGTCACACTAAATTTTGTTGCTACTTCTTTACAATTAAATTCAGTCAAGTCACACTTAATTTTGTTGCTACTTCTTTACAATTAACTAACATAAGTCACACTGAATTTTGTTGCCAGTTCTTTACAATTAAATCACATAAGTCACACTTGATTTTGTTGCTACTTCTTTCCAATTAAATCACATAAATCACACTGGATTTTGTTGCTACTTCTTTACAGTTAAATCCAGTCAAGTAACACTTGATTTTGTTGCTACTTCTTTACAATTAAATCCCATAAGTCACCCTTAATTTGTTGCTACTTCTTTACAATTAAATCACATAAGTCACACTGAATTTTGTTGCTTCTTATTTACAATTAAATCCAGTGACGTCACACTGGATTTTCTTGCTACTAATTTACAATTACATTCGATCACGTCACACTTAATTTTGTTGCTACTTCTTTACAATTAAATCCAGTCAAGTCACACTTAATTTTGTTGCTACTTCTTTACAATTTAATCACATAAGTCACACTGAATTTTGTTACTACTTCTTTACAATTAAATCACATAAGTCTCACTGAATTTTGTTGCTGCTTATTTACAATAAAATCACATAAGTCACACTGGATTTTGTTGCTACTTTTTTACAATTACATCACATAAGTCACACTGAATTTGTTGCTACTTCTTTGCAATTGAATCACATGAGTCACACTGGATTTTGTTGTTACGTCTTTACAATTTAATCACATAAGTCACACTGGATTTTGTTGCTACTTCTGTACAATTAAATCACATAAGTCACACTGAATTTTGTTGCTACTTCTTTACAATTAAATCACATAAGTCACACCGAAATTTTGTTGCAACTTCTTTACAATTAAATCCCCTAAGTCACACTAGATTTTGTTGCTACTGTATTACAATTAAATCACATAAGTCACACTGGATTTTGTTGCTACTTATTTACAATTAACTCACATAAGTCACACTGAATTTTGTTGCTACTTCTTTACAATTAAATCACATAAGTCACACTGAATTTTGTTGCTACTTCTTTACAATTACATCAAGTCAAGTCACACTAAATTTTGTTGCTACTTCTTTACAATTTAATTCAGTCAAGTCACACTTACTTTGTTGCTACTTCTTTACAATTAAATCACATAAGTCACACTGGATTTTGTTTCTACTTCTTTACAATTAAATCACATAAGTCACACTGAATTTTGTTGCTACGTCTTTACAATTAAATCACATAAGTCACACTGGATTTTGTTGCTACTTCTTTACAATTAAATCACACAAGTGACACTCAATTTTATTGCTACTTCTTTACAATTAAATATTATAAGTCACACTGATTTTGTTGCTACTTCTTTACAATTAAATTCAGTCAAGTCACACTTAATTTTGTTGATACTTCTTTACAATTAAATAACATAAGTCACACTGAATTTTGTTGCTACTTCTTTACAATTAAATCACATAAGTCACACTGGATTTTGTTGCTACTTCTTTCCAATTAAATCACATAAACCACACTGGATTTCGTTGCTACTTATTTACAGTTAAATCTAATCTAGAAACACTTGATTTTGTTGCTACTTCTTTACAAGTAAATCCCATAAGTTACCCTTAATTTGTTGCTACTTCTTTACAATTAAATAACATAAGTCACACTGGATTTTGTTGCTACTTCTTTACAATTAAATCACATAAGTTACACTGAATTTTACTGCAACTTCCTGGCAATTCAATCCCATAATTCACACTGAATTTTGTTGCTTCTTATTTACAATTAAATCCAGTAACGTCACACTGGATTTTGTTGCTACTTATTTACAATTACATTCAGTCACGTCACACTTTATTTTGTTGCTACTTCTTTAAAATTAAATCCAGTCAAGTCACACTTATTTTTGTTGTTATTTCTTTACAATTAAATCACATAAGTCACACTGGATTTTGTTGCTACTTCTTTACAATTACATCACATAAGTCGTACTGAATTTGTTGCTACTTCTTTACAATTGAATCACATCAGTCACACTGGGTTTTGTTGTTACGTCTTTACAATTTAATCACATAAGTCAAACTGGATTTTGTTGCCACTTCTTTACAATTAAATCACATAAGTCACACTGAATTTTGTTGCTACTTCTTTACAATTAAATCACATAAGTCACACGGAATTTTGTTGCTACTTCTTTACAATTAAATCACATAAGTCACACTGAATTTTGTGGCTACTTTATTACAATTAAATCACATAAGTCACACTGGATTTTGTTGCTACTTCTTTACAATTCAATCACAAAAGTCACACTGAATTTTGTTGCGACTTCTTTATTATTACATAAAGTCAAGTCACACTAAATTTTGTTGCTACTTCTTTACAATTTAATTCAGTCAAGTCACACTTACTTTGTTGCTACTTCTTTACAATTAAATCACATAAGTCACACTAGATTGTGTTGCTACTTCTTTACAATTAAATCACATAAGTAACACTGAATATTGTTGCTACGTCTTTACAATCAAATCACATAAGTCACACTGGATTTTGTTGCTACTTCTTTACAATTAAATCACATAAGTCACACTGAATTTTTTGCTACTTCTTTACAATTGAATCACATAAGTCACACTGGATTTTGTTGTTACTTCTTTACAATTTAATCACATAAGTCACACTGGATTTTGTTGCTATTTCTTTACAATTAAATCACATCAGTCACACTGAATTTTGTTGCAACTTCTTTACAATTAAATCACATAAGTCACACTGAATTTTGTTGCTACTTCTTTACAATTAAATCACATAAGTCACACTGAATTTTGTTGCTACTTTATTACAATTAAATCACATAAGTCACACGGGATTTTGTTGCTACTTCTTTACCATTACCTCACATAAGTAACACTGAATTTTGTTGCTACTTCTTTACAATTAAATCACATAAGTCACACTGGATGTTGTTGCTACTTCTTTACAATTAAATCAAGTCAAGTCACACTAAATTTTGTTGCTACTTCTTTACAATTAAATTCAGTCAAGTCACATTTTATTTTGTTGCTACTTCTTTACAATTAAATCACATAAGTCACACAGAATTTTACTGCTACTTCTTTACATTTAAATCACATAAGTCACACTGGATTTTGTTGCTACTTCTTTACAATTAAATCACATAAGTCACACTGAATATTGTTGCTACTTCTTTACAATTAAATCACATAAGTCACACTGGATTTTGTTGCTGCTTCTTTACAATTAACTCACATAAGTCACACTTAATTTTGTTGCTACTTCTTTACAGGGTAATCCAGTCAAGTCACACTTAATTTTGTTGCTACTTCTTTACAATTTAATCACATAAGTCACACTGAATTTGTTGCTACTTCTTTACAACTAAATCACATAAGTCACACTGGATTTTGTTGTTACTTCTTTACAATTAAATCACATAAGTCACACTGGATTTTTTTGCTACTAGTTTACAATTAAATCACATAAGCCACCCTGAATTTTGTTGTAACTTCTTTACAATTAAATCACATAGGTCACACTTCATTTTGTTGCTCCTTCTTTACAATTTAATAACATAAGTCACACTGAATTTTGTTGCTACTTCTTTACAATTTAATCACATAAGTTACACTGAATTTTGTTGCTACTTCTTTACAAGTAAATCACATAAGTCACACTGGATTTTGTTGCTATTTCCTTACATTAAATCACATAGGTAACACTGGATTTTGTTTCTACTTCTTTACAATCTAATCACATAAGTCACACTGAATTTTGTTGCTACTTCTTTACAATTAAATCACATAAGTCACACTGGATTTTGTTGCTACTTATTTACAATCAAATCACATGAGTCACACTGAATTTGTTGCGACTTCTTTCAATTAAATCACATAAGTCACACTGGATTTTGTTGTTACTTCTGTACAATTAAATCACATAAGGCACACTGGATTTTGTTGCTACTTCTTTACAATTAAATCACATGAGTCACCCTGAATTTTGTTGTAACTTCTTTACAATTAAATCACATGAGTCACACTGGATTTTGTTGCTAATTCTTTTTAATTAAATCACATAAATCACACTGGATTTTGTTGCTAGTTCTTTACAGTTAAATCCAGTAAAGTAACACTTGATTTTGTTGCTACTTCTTTACAATTAAATCACATAAGTCACCCTTAATTTGTTGCTACTTCTTTACAATTAAATCACATAAGTCACACTGGATTTGATTGCTACTTCTTTACAATTAAATCACATAAGTCACACTGTATTTTGTTGCTACTTCTTTACAATAAAATCACATAAGTCACATTGAATTTGATTGCTACTTCTTTACAATTTAATCACATAAGTCACACTGAATTTGTTGCTTCTTCTTTACAATTGAATCAGATAAGTCACATTGGATTTTGTTGTTACTTTTTTAAAATTAAATCACATAAGTCACACTGAATTTTGTTGCGACTTCTTTACAATTAAATCCCATAAGTCACACTGAATTTTGTTGCAACTTATTTACAATTAAATCCAGTCACATCACACTGGATTTTGTTGCTACTTATTTACAATTAAATTCAGTCACGTCACACTTAATTTTGTTGCTACTTTTTTACAATTTAATCCAGTCAAGTCACACTTAATTTTGTTGCTACTTCTTTACAATTTAATCACATAAGTCACACTGGATTTTGTTGCTACTTCTTTACAATCAAATCACATAAGTCACACTGAATTTTGTTGCTACTTCTTTACAATAAAATCACATAAGTCACACTGGATTTTGTTGCTACTTCTTTACAATTAAATATTGTAAGTCACACTGGATTTTGTTGTTACTTCTTTACAATTAAATCATGTCAAGTCAAATAAATTTTGTTGCTACTTCTTTACAATTAAATTCAGTCAAGTCACACTGGATTTTGTTGCTACTTCTTTACAATTAAATCACATAAGTCACACTGAATTTGTTGCGACTTCTTTACAATTAAATCACATAAGTCACACTGGATTTTGTTGTTACTTCTGTACAATTAAATCACATAAGTCACACTGGATTTTGTTGCTACTTCTTTACAATTAAATCACATAAGTCACACTCAATTTTGTTGCTACTTCCTTACAATTAAATCACATAAGGCACACTGAATTTTAATGCTACTTCTTTACAATTAAATCACATAGGTCACACTGAATATTGTTGCTACTTCTTTACAATTAAATCACACAAGTCACACTGGATGTTGTTGCTACTTCTTTACAATTAAATCACATGAATCCCACGGGATTTTGTTAGCACTTCTTTACAGTTTAATTCAGTCAAGTAACATTTGATTTTGTTGCTACTTCTTTACAATTAAATAACACAAGTCACACTGGATTTCGTTGCTACTTTTTTACAATTAAATCATATAAGTCACACTGAATTTTGTTGCTACTTCTTTACAATTAAATCACATAAGTCACACTGGATTTTGTTGCTACTTCTTTACAATTAAATCACATGAGTCACACTGAATTTGTTGCGACTTCTTTACAATTAAATCACATAAGTCACACTGGATTTTGTTGTTACTTCTGTACAATTAAATCACATAAGTCACACTGGATTTTGTTGCTACTTCTTTACAATTAAATCACATGAGTCACCCTGAATTATTTTGTAACTTCATTACAATTAAATCACATAAATCACACTGGATTTTGTTGCTACTTCTTTTTAATTAAATCACATAAATCACACTGGATTTTGTTGCTACTTCTTTACAGTTAAATCCAGTAAAGTAACACCTGATTTTGTTGCTACTTCTTTACAATTAAATCACATAAGTCACACTGAATTTTTTGCTACTTCCTTACAATTGCATCAGATAAGTCACACTGGATTTTGTTGTTACTTCTTTAAAATTAAATCACATAAGTCACACTGAATTTTGTTGCGACTTCTTTACAATTAAATCCCATAAGTCACTCTGAATTTTGTTGCAACTTATTTACAATTAAATCCAGTCACGTCACACTGGATTTTGTTGCTACTTATTTACAATTAAATTCAGTCACGTCACACTTAATTTTGTTGCTACTTTTTTACAATCTAATCTAGTCAAGTCACACTTAATTTTGTTGCTACTTCTTTACAATTTAATCACATAAGTCACACTGAATGTTGTTGCTACTTCTTGACAATTAAATCACATAAGTCACACTGGATTTTGTTGCTACTTCTTTACAATCAAATCACATAAGTCACACTTAATTTTGTTGCTACTTCTTTACAATTAAATCACATAAGTCACACTGGATTTTGTTGCTACTTCTTTACAATTAAATCATGTCAAGTCAAATAAATTTTGTTGCTACTTCTTTACAATTAAATTCAGTCAAGTCACACTGGATTTTGTTGCTACTTCTTTACAATTAAATCACATAAGTCACACTGAATTTGTTGCGACTTCTTTACAATTAAATCACATAAGTCACACTGGATTTTGTTGTTACTTCTGTACAATTAAATCACATAAGTCACACTGGATTTTGTTGCTACTTCTTTACAATTAAATCACATAAGTCACACGGAATTTTGTTGTAACTTCTTTACAATTAAATCACATAAGTCACATTGAATTTTGTTGCCACTTCTTTACAATTATATCACATAAATCACACTGAATATTGTTGCTACTTCTTTACAATTAAATAACACAAGTCACACTGGATGTTGTTGCTTCTTCTTTACAATTAAATCACATGAATCACACGGGATTTTGTTGGCACTTCTTTACAGTTTGATCGAGTCAAGTTACACTGGATTTTGTTGCTACTTCTTTACAATTAAATAACATAAGTCACACTGGATTTTGTTGCTACTTCTTTACAATTAAATCACATAAGTCACACTGAATTTTGTTGCTACTTTTTACAATTAAATCACATAAGTCACACTGGATTTTGTTGCTACTTCTTGACAATTAAATCACACAAGTCACACTGAATTTGTTGCTACTTCTTTACAATTGAATCACATAAGTCACACTGGATTTTGTTGTTACTTCTTTACAATTTAATCACATAAGTCACACTGGATTTAGTTTGCTACTTCTTTACAATGAAATCACATAAGTCACACTGGATTTTGTTGCTACTTCTTTACAATCAAATCACATAAGTCACACTGGATTTTGTTGTTACTTCTTTACAATTAAATCACATAAGTCACACTGGATTTTGTTGCTACTTTTTTACAATTAAATCACATAAGTTACACTTAATTTTGTTGCACCTTCTTTACAATTTAATATTATAAGTCACACTGGATTTTGTTGCTACTTCTTTACAATTAAATTAAGTCAAGTCACACTTAATTTTGTTGCAACTTCTTTACAATTAAATCACATAAGTCAAACTGAATTTTGTTGCTACTTCTTTACCATTAAATCACATAAGTCACACTGGATTTTGTTGCTACTTCTTTACAATGAAATCACATCAGTCACACTGGATTTTGTTGCTAATTCTTCACAGTTGAATCCAGTCAAGTAACACTTGATTTTGTTGCTACTTTTATACAATTAAATCACATAAGTCACCCTGAATTTGTTGCTACTTCTTTACAATTAAATCACACAAGTCACACTGGATTTTATTGCTACTTCTTTACAATTAAATCACATGTCATTCTGAATTTTGTTGTAACTTCTTTACAATTAAATCACATAAGTCACACTGAATTTGTTGCTACTTCTTTACAATTAAATCACATAAGTCACACTGAATTTGTTGCTACTTCTATTACAATTAAATCACATAAGTCACATTGAATTTTGTTGCTACTTTTTTACAATTTAATCACATAAGTCACACTGGATTTTGTTGCTACTTCTTTACAATTATATCACATATGTCACACTGAAATTTGTTGCTACTTCTTTACAATTAAATATTATAAGTCACACTGGATTTTGTTGCTACTGCTTTACAATTTAATCAAGTCACGTCACACTTGATTTTGTTGCTACTTCTTTACAATTAAATTCAGTCAAGTCACACTTTATTTTGTTGCTACTTATTTACAATTAAATCACATAAGTCACACTGAATTTTAATCCTACTTTACAATTAAATCACATAAGTCACACTGAATTTTGTTGCTACGTCTTTACAATTAAATCACATAAGTCACACTGAATATTGTTGCTACTTCTTTACAATTAAATCACACAAGTCACACTGGATTTTGTTGCTACTTCTTTACAATTTAATCACATAAATAACACTGGATTTTGTTGCCACTTTTTTACAGTTTAATCCAGTCAAGTCACATTTGATTTTGTTGCTACTTCTTTACAATTAAATCACATAAGTCACCCTGAATTTGTTGCTACTTCTTTACAATTAAATCACATCAGTCACACTGGATTTGGTTGCTACTTCTTTACAATTAAATCACATAAGTCACACTGGATTTTGTTGCCACTTCTTTACAATTAAATCACACAAGTCACACTGAATTTTTTGCTACTTCTTTAAAATTGAATCACATAAGTCACACTGGATTTTGTTGTTACTTCTTTACAATTTAATCACATAAGTCACACTGGATTTTGTTGCTACTTCTTTACAATTAAATCACATAAGTCACACTGGATTTTGTTCCTACTTCTTTACAATTAAATCACATAAGTCACACTGGATTTTGTTGCTACTTCTTTACAATTAAATCATGTCAAGTCACACTAAATTTTGTTGCTACTTCTTTACAATTAAATTCAGTCAAGTCACACTTAATTTTGTTGCTAATTCTTTACAATTAAATCACATAAGTCACACTGAATTTTAATTCTACTTCTTTACAATTAAATCACATAAATCACACTGAATTTTGTTGCTACTTCTTTACAATTAAATCACATAAGTCACACTGAATATTGTTGCTACTTCTTTACAATTAAATCACACAAGTCACACTGGATTTTGTTGCTACTTCTTTACAATTAAATCACATAAATCACACGGGATTTTGTTGGCACTTCTTTACAGTTAAATCCAGTCAAGTCACATTTGATTTTGTTGCTACTTCTTTACAATTAAATCACATAAGTCACCATGAATTTGTTGCTACTTCTTTACAATTAAATCACATAAGTCACACTGAATTTTGTTGCTACTTCTTTACAATTAAATCACATAAGTCACACTGGATTTTGTTGCTACTTCTTTACAATTAAATCACACAAGTCACACTGAATTTGTTTCTACTTCTTTACAATTGACTACCATAAGTCACACTGGATTTTGTTGTTACTTCTTTACAATTTAATCACATAAGTCACACTGGATTTTGTTGCTTCTTCTTTACAATTAAATCACATAAGTCACACTGGATTTTGTTGCTACTTCTTTACAATCAAGTCACATAAGTAACACTGAATTTTGTTCTTTACAATTAAATCACATAAGTCACACTGGATTTTGTGGCTACTTCTTTACAATTAAATCACATAAGTCACACTGTATTTTGTTGCTACTTCTTTACAATTAAATATTATAAGTCACACTGGATTTTGTTGCTACTTCTTTACAATTAAATCACATAAGTCACACTGAATTTTGTTGCTACTTCTTTACAATTAAGTTCAGTCAAGTCACACTTAATTTTGTTGCTACTTCTTTACAATTAAATCACATAAGTCAAACTGAATTTTGTTTCTACTTCTTTACCATTAAATCACATAAGTCACACTGGATTTTGTTGCTACTTCTTTACAATGAAATCACATAAGTCACACTGAATTTGTTTCTACTTCTTTACAACTAAATAACATAAGTCACACTGGATTTTGTTGTTACTTCTTTACAATTCCATCACATAAGTCACACTGGATTTTGTTGTTACTTCTTTACAATTAAATCACATAAGTCACACTGAATATGCTTGCTACTTCTTTGCAATTAAATCACATCAGTCATATTGAATTTTGTTGTTACTTCTTTACAATTTAATCCAGTCAAGTCACACTTTAGTTTGTTGCGACTTCTTTACAATTAAATCCAGTCAGGTCACACTGAATTTTGTTGCTACTTCTTTACAATTAAATCACATAAGTCACACTGGATTTTGTTGCTACTTCTTTACCATTAAATCACATAAGTCAAACTGAATTTTGTTGCTACTTCTTTACCATTAAATCACATAAGTCACACTGGATTTAGTTGCTAATTATTTACAATTTAATATGATCAGTCACACTGGATTTTGTTGCTACTTCTTTACAATTAAATCACATAAGTCACACTGAATTTTGTTACTACTTCTTTACAATTAAATATGATAAGTCACACTGGATTTTGTTGCTACTTCTTTACACTTAAATTAATTCAAGTCACACTAAATTTTGTTGCTACTTCGTTACAATTAAATTCAGTCAAGTCACACTTAATTTGGTTTCAACTTCTTTACAATTAAATCACATAAGTCACACTGAATTTGTTGCTACTTCTTTAAAATTAAATTACATAAGTCCCACTGAATTTTGTTGCTACTTCTTTACAATTAAATCACATAAGTCACACTGGATTTTGTTGCTACTTCTTTACAATTAAATCACATAAGTAACACTTGATTTTGTTGCTACTTCTTTTCAATTAAATCACATAAGTCACTCTGAATTTTGTTGCTACTTCTTTACAATTTAATCACATAAGTCACACGTAATTTTGTTGCTACTTCTTTAAATTAAATCCAGTCAAGTCACACTTAATTTTTTTGCTTCTTTTTTACAATTAAATCCAGTCAAGTAACACTTAATTTTGTAGCTACTTCTTTACAATTAAATCCAGTCAAGTAACACTTAATTTTGTTGCTACTTCTTTACAATTTAAGCACATAAGTCACCTAGAATTTGTTGCTACTTCTTTACAATTTAATCACATAGGTCACACTGGATTTTGTTGCTACTTCTTTACAATTAAATCACATAAGTCACACTGAATTTTGTTGCTACTTCTTTACAATTAAATCACATAAGTCACACTGAATTTGTTGCTACTTCTTTACAATTAAATCACATAAGTCAACCTGGAATTTTTTGTTACTTTTTTACAATTAAATCACATAAGTCACACTGCATTTTGTTGCTACTTCTTTACAATTAAATCACATAAGTCACCCTGAATTTTGTTACTACTTCTTTACAATTAAATCACATAAGTCACACTGAATTTTGTTGCTACTTCCTTACAATTAAATCACATAAGTCACACTGGATTTTGTTGCTACTTCTTTACAATTAAATCATATAAGTCACACTTGATTTTGTTGCTACTTCTTTACAATTAAATCACATAAGTCACACTGAGGTTTTTTGCTACTATTTTACAATTAAATCACATAAGTTATACTGGATTTTGTTGCTACTTCAGTACAATTAAATCACATAAGTCTCACTGTTGTTTTGTTGCTACTTACTTACAATTAAATCACATAAGTCACACTGAATTTTGCTGCTACTTCTTTCCAATTAAATCACATAAGTCACACTGGATTTTGTTGCTACTTCTTTACAAGTAAATCACACAAATCACACTGGATTTTGTTGCTATTTCTTTACGGTTTAATCCAGTCAAGTCACACATGATTTTGTTGCTACTTCTTTACAATTAAATCACATAAGTCACCCTGAATTTGTTGCTACTTCTTTACAATTAAATCACATAAGTCACAGTGGATTTTGTTGCTACTTCTTTACAATTAAATCACATAAGTCACACTGAATTTTGTTGCTACTTCTTTACAATTAAATCACATAAGTCACACTGGATTTTGTTGTTACTTCTTAAATTAAATAACATAGGTCCAACTGGATTTTGTTGCTACTTTTTTACAATTAAATCACATAAGTCACACTGGATTTTGTTGCTACTTCTTCACAATTGAATCACATAAGTCACACTGAATTTTGTTGCTACTTCTTTACAATTAAATCACATAAGTCACACTGAATTTTGTCGCTACTTTTTTACAATTAAGTCACACAAGTCACACTGGATTTTGTTGCTACTTCTTTACAATTAACTCACATAAGTCACACTGAATTTTGTTGCTACTTCTTTACAATTAAATCACATAAGTCACACTGAATTTTGTTGCTACTTCTTTACAATTAAATCAAGGCCAGTCACACTAGATTTTGTAGCTACTTCTTTACAATTAAATTCAGTCAAGTCACACTTAATTTTGTTGCTACTTCTTTACAATTAAATCCCATAAGTCACACTAGATTTTGTTGCTACTTCTTTACAATTAAATCACATAAGTCACACTGAATTTTGTTGCTAATTCATTACAATTGAATCACATAAGTCACACTGAATATTGTAGCTACTTCTTTACAATTAAATCACATGAGTCACACTGGATTTTGTTGCTACTTCTTTACAATTAAATCAAGTCAAGTCACACTTAATTTTGTTGCTACTTCTTTAAATTAAATCCAGTCAAGTCACACTTAATTTTTTTGCTTCTTTTTTACAATTAAATCCAGTCAAGTAACACTTAATTTTGTAGCTACTTCTTTACAATTAAATCCAGTCAAGTAACACTTAATTTTGTTGCTACTTCTTTACAATTTAAGCACATAAGTCACCTAGAATTTGTTGCTACTTCTTTACAATTTAATCACATAGGTCACACTGGATTTTGTTGCTACTTCTTTACAATTAAATCACATAAGTCACACTGAATTTTATTGCTACTTCTTTACAATTAAATCACATAAGTCACACTGAATTTGTTGCTACTTCTTTACAATTAAATCACATAAGTCAACCTGGAATTTTTTGTTACTTTTTTACAATTAAATCACATAAGTCACACTGCATTTTGTTGCTACTTCTTTACAATTAAATCACATAAGTCACCCTGAATTTTGTTACTACTTCTTTACAATTAAATCACATAAGTCACACTGAATTTTGTTGCTACTTCTTTACAATTAAATCACATAAGTCACACTGGATTTTGTTGCTACTTCTTTACAATTAAATCATATAAGTCACACTTGATTTTGTTGCTACTTCTTTACAATTAAATCACATAAGTCACACTGAGGTTTTTTGCTACTATTTTACAATTAAATCACATAAGTTATACTGGATTTTGTTGCTACTTCAGTACAATTAAATCACATAAGTCTCACTGTTGTTTTGTTGCTACTTACTTACAATTAAATCACATAAGTCACACTGAATTTTGCTGCTACTTCTTTCCAATTAAATCACATAAGTCACACTAGATTTTGTTGCTACTTCTTTACAAGTAAATCACACAAATCACACTGGATTTTGTTGCTATTTCTTTACGGTTTAATCCAGTCAAGTCACACATGATTTTGTTGCTACTTCTTTACAATTAAATCACATAAGTCACCCTGAATTTGTTGCTACTTCTTTACAATTAAATCACATAAGTCACAGTGGATTTTGTTGCTACTTCTTTACAATTAAATCACATAAGTCACACTGAATTTTGTTGCTACTTCTTTACAATTAAATCACATAAGTCACACTGGATTTTGTTGTTACTTCTTAAATTAAATAACATAGGTCCAACTGGATTTTGTTGCTACTTTTTTACAATTAAATCACATAAGTCACACTGGATTTTGTTGCTACTTCTTCACAATTGAATCACATAAGTCACACTGAATTTTGTTGCTACTTCTTTACAATTAAATCACATAAGTCACACTGAATTTTGTTGCTACTTTTTTACAATTAAGTCACACAAGTCACACTGGATTTTGTTGCTACTTCTTTACAATTAACTCACATAAGTCACACTGAATTTTGTTGCTACTTCTTTACAATTAAATCACATAAGTCACACTGAATTTTGTTGCTACTTCTTTACAATTAAATCAAGGCGAGTCACACTAGATTTTGTAGCTACTTCTTTACAATTAAATTCAGTCAAGTCACACTTAATTTTGTTGCTACTTCTTTACAATTAAATCCCATAAGTCACACTAGATTTTGTTGCTACTTCTTTACAATTAAATCACATAAGTCACACTGAATTTTGTTGCTAATTCTTTACAATTGAATCACATAAGTCACACTGAATATTGTAGCTACTTCTTTACAATTAAATCACATGAGTCACACTGGATTTTGTTGCTACTTCTTTACAAATAAGTTACATAAGTCACACTAGATTTTTCTTGCTACTTTTTTACAATTAAATCACATAAGTCACACTGGATTTTGTTGCTACTTCTTTACAATTAAATCAAGTCAAGTCACACTGGATTTTGTTGCTACTTCTTTACGATTTAATAACATTAGTCACACTGAATATTGTTGCTACTTCTTTACAATTAAATCACATAAGTCACACTGGATTTTGTTGCTACTTTTTTACAATTAAATCACATATAAGTCACACTGAATATTGTTGCTACTTCTTTATAATTAAATCACATAAGTCACACTGAATTTTGTGGCTACTTATTTACAATTAAATCACATAAATCACACTGGATTTGGTTGCTACTTCTTTACAGTTAAATCCAGTCAAGTCACACTTGATTTTGTTGCTACTTCTTTACAATTAAATCACATAAGTCACACTGGATTTTCTTGCTACTTCTTTACAATTAAATCACATAAGTCACACTGGATTTTGTTGCTACTTCTTTACAATTAAATCACATAAGTCACACTGAATTTTGTTGCTACTTCTTTACAATTAAATAACGTAAGTAAAATTGAATTTTGTTGCTACTTCTTTACAATGAAATCACATAAGTCACACTGAATTTGTTGCTACTTCTTTACAATTGAATCACATAAGTCACACTGGATTTTGTTGTTACTTCTTTACAATTAAATCACATAAGTCACACTGGATTTTGTTGCTACTTCTTTACAATTAAATCACATAAGTCACACTGGAATTTGTTGCTACTTCTTTCAAATTAAATCAAGTCAAGTAACACTTTATTTTGTTTCTACTTTTTTACAATTAAATCACATAAGTCACACTGGATTTGGTTGCTACTTCTTTACAATTAAATCACATAAGTCACACTGAATATTGTTGCTATTTCTTTACAATTAAATCACATAAGTCACACTGGATTTTGTTGCTACTTGTTTACAATTAAATCACATAAGTCACACTGAATTTTGTTACTACTTCTTTACAATTAAATATCATAAGTCACACTGGATTTTGTTGCTACTTCTGTACACTTAAATTAAGTCAAGTCACACTAAATTTTGTTGCTACTTCGTTACAATAAAATTCAGTCAAGTCACACTTAATTTGGTTTCAACTTCTTTACAATTAAATCACATAAGTCACACTGAATTTGTTGCTACTTCTTTACAATTAAATCACATAAGTCACACTGAATTTTGTTGCGACTTGTTTACAATAAAATCACATAAGTCACACTGGATTTTGTTGCTACTTCTTTACAATTAAATCACATAAGTCACACTTGATTTTGTTGCTACTTCTTTACAATTAAATCACATAAGTCACTCTGAATTTTGTTGCTACTTCTTTACAATTTAATCACATAAGTCACATTGAATTTTGTTGCTACTTCTTTACAATTAAATCACATAAATCACACTGAATTTTGTTGCTACTTCTTTAAATTAAATCCAGTCAAGTCACACTTAATTTTGTTGCTTCTTTTTTACAATTAAATCCAGTCAAGTAACACTTAATTTTGTAGCTACTTCTTTACAATTAAATCCAGTCAAGTCACACTTAATTTTGTTGCTACTTCTTTACAATTAAATCCAGTCCAGTCACACTTAATTTTGTTGCTACTTCTTTACAATTTAATCACATAAGTCACACTGAGGTTTGTTGCTACTATTTTACAATTAAATCACATACGTCATACTGGATTTTGTTGCTACTTCATTACAATGAAATCACATAAGTCCCACTGTGGTTTTGTTGCTACTTCATTACAATTAAATCACATAAGTCACACTGAATTTTGTTGCTATTTCTTTACAATTAAATCACATAAGTCACACTGGATTTTGTTGCTACTTCTTTACAATTGAATCACATAAGTCACACTGAATATTGTTGCTACTTTTTTACAATTAAATCACATAAGTCACACTTGATTTTGTTGCTACTTCTTTACAATTAAATCACATAAATCACACTGGATTTTGTTGCTATTTCTTTACGGTTTAATCCAGTTAAGTCACACTTGATTTTGTTGCTACTTCTTTACAATTAAATCACATAAGTCACCCTGAATCTGTTGCTACTTCTTTACAATTAAATCACATAAGTCACACTGGATTTTGTTGCTACTCCTTTACCATTAAATCACATAAGTCACACTGAATTTTGTTGCTACTTCTTTACAATTAAATAACGTAAGTCACACTTAATTTTGTTGCTACTTCTTTACAATGAAATCACATAGTTCACACTGAATTTTGTTGCTACTTCTTTACAATTAAATCAAGGCAAGTCACACTGGACTTTGTTGCTACTTCTTTACAATTAAATTCAGTCAAGTCACACACATAATTTTGTTGCTACTTCTTTACAATTAAATCCCATAAGTCACACTAGATTTTGTTGCTACTTCTTTACAATTAAATCACAAAAGTCACACTTAATTTTGTTGCTAATTCTTTACAATTAAATCACATAAGTCACACTGAATATTGTAGCTACTTCTTTACAATTAAATCACATAAGTCACACTGGATTTTGTTGCTACTTCTTTACAAATAAGTTACATAAGTCACACTGAATTTTCATGCTACTTTTTTACAATTAAATCACATAAGTCACACTGGATTTTGTTGCTACTTCTTTACAATTAAATCAAGTCAAGTCACACTAGATTTTGTTGCTACTTCTTTACAATTAAATAACATAAGTCACACTGAATATTGTTGCTACTTCTTTACAATAAAATCACATAAGTCACTCTGGATTTTGTTGTTACTTCTTTACAATTACATCACATAAGTCACACTGAATTTTCTGGCTACTTCTTTACAATTAAATCACATAAATCACACTTGATGTAGTTGCTACTTATTTACAGTTAAATCCAGTCAAGTCACACTTGATTTTGTTGCTACTTCTTTACAATTAAATCACATAAGTCACACTGAATTTTGTTGCTACTTCTTTAAATTAAATCCAGTCAAGTCACACTTAATTTTGTTGCTTCTTTTTTACAATTAAATCTAGTCAAGTAACACTTAATTTTGTAGCTACTTCTTTACAATGAAATCCAGTCAAGTCACACTTAATTTTGTTGCTACTTCTTTACAATTAAATCCAGTCCAGTCACACTTAATTTTGCGGCTACTTCTTTACAATTTAATCACATAAGTCACCTAGAATTTGTTGCTACTTCTTTACAATTTAATCACATAAGTTATACTGGATTCTGTTGCTACTTCATTACAATTAAATCACATGAGTCCCACTGTGGTTTTATTGCTACTTCATTACAATTGAATCACATAAGTCACGCTGAATTTTGTTGCTACTTCTTTACAATTAAATCACATAAGTCACACTGGATTTTGTTGCTACTTCTTTACAATTGAATCACATAAGTCACACTGACTTTGTTGCTACTTTTTTACAATTAAATCACATAAGTCACACTGAATTTTGTTGCTACTTTTTTACAATAAAATCACATAAATCACATTGGATTGTGGTGCTATTTCTTTACGGTTTAATCCAGTCAAGTCACACTTGATTTTGTTGCTACGTCTTTACAATTAAATCACATAAGTCACCCTGAATTTGTTGCTGCTTCTTTACAATTAAATCACATAAGTCACTCTGAATTTTGCTGCTACTTCTTTACAATTAAATCACATCAGTCACACTGAATTTTGTTGCTACTTCTTTACAATGAACTGACATAAGTCACACTGAATTTTGTTGCTACTTCTTTACAATTAAATCACATTAGTCACACTGAATTTGTTGCTACTTCTTTACAATTAAATCACATAAGTCACACTGGATTTTGTTGTTATTTCTTTACAATTACATCACATAAGTAACACTTGATTTTGTTGCTACTCCTTTACAATTAAATGACATAAGTAACACTGAATATTGTTGCTACTTCTTTACAATTAAATCACATGAGTCACATTGACTTTTGTTGCTACTTCTTTACAATTTAATCCAGTCAAGTCACACTGAATTTTGTTGCTACTTCTTTACGATTAAATCACATAAGTCACACTGAATTTGTTGCTACTTCTTTACAATTGAATCACATTAGTCACACTGGATTTTGTTGTTACTTCTTTACAATTAAATCACATAAGTCACACTGGATTTTGTTGCTACTTCTTTACAATTAAATCACATAAGTCACACTGGAATTTGTTGCTACTTCTTTCAAATTTAATCAAGTCAAGTAACACTAGATTTTGTTTCTACTTTTTTACAATTAAATCACATAAGTCGCCCTGAATTTGTTGCTACTTCTTTACAATTAAATCACACAAGTCACACTGGATTTGGTTGCTACTACGTCACAATTAAATCACATAAGTCACACTGAATATTGTTGCTATTGCTTTACAATTAAATCACATAAGTCACACTGCATTTTGTTGCTAATTGTTTACAATTAAATCACATAAGTCACATTGAATTTGTTGCTAATTCTTTACAATTTAATAACATAAGTCACACTGGATTTTTTGATACTTCTTTACACTTCAATCACATAAGGCACACTGGATTTTGTTGCTACTTCTTTACAATTAAATCACATAAGTCACACTGAATATTGTTGCTACTTCTTTACAATTAAATCACATGAGTCACATTGAATTTTGTTGCTACTTCTTTACAATTGGATCCAGTCAGGTCACACTTGAGTTTGTTGCTAATTTTATACAATTAAATCCAGTCACGTCACACTTAATTTTGTTGCTACTTTTTTACAATTTAATCCAGTCATGCCACACTTAATTTTGTTGCACCTTCTTTACAATTAAATCACATAAGTCACATGCGATTTTGTTGCTACTTCCTTACAATTAAATCTCATAAGTCACACTGAATTTTGTTGCTACTTCTTTACAATTAAATCACATAAGTCACACTGGATTTTGTTGCTACTTCTTTACAATTAAATCACATAAGTCACCCTGAATTTGTTGCTACTTCTTTACAATTAAATTACGTAAGTAAAATTGAATTTTGTTGCTATCTTTGCAATGAAATCACATAAGTCACACTGAATTTGTTGCTACTTCTTTACAATTGAATCACATTAGTCACACTGGATTTTGTTGTTACTTCTTTACAATTAAATCACATAAGTCACACTGGATTTTGTTGTTATTTCTTTACAATTAAATTCCATAAGTCACACTGGAATTTGTTGCTACTTCTTTCAAATTAAATCAAGTCAAGTAACACTGAATTTTGTTTCTACTTTTTTACAATTAAATCACATAAGTCACCTAGAATTTGTTGCTACTTCTTTACAATTAAATCACATAAGTCACACTGGATTTGGTTGCTACTTCTTTACAATTAAATCACATAAGTCACACTGAATATTATTGCTATTTCTTTAAAATTAAATCACATAAGTAACACTGGATTTTGTTGCTAATTGTTTACAATTAAATCACATAAGTCACACTGAATTTGTTGCTACTTCTTTACAATTAAATAACATAAGTCACACTGGATTTTGTTGTTACTTCTTTACACTTCAATCACATAAGTCACACTGGATTTTGTTGCTACTTCTTTACAATTAAATCACATAAGTCACACTGAATATTGTTGCTACTTCTTTACAATTAAATCACATGAGTCACATTGAATTTTGTTGCTACTTCTTTACAATTGGATCCAGTCAGGTCACACTTAAGTTTGTTGCTAATTTTATACAATTTAATCTATTCATGCCACACTTAATTTTGTTGCACCTTCTTTAAAATTAAATCACATAAGTCACACTGGATTTTGTTGCTACTTCTTTACAATTAAATCACATAAGTCACACTGAATTTTGTTGCTACTTCTTTACAATTTAATCACATAAGTCACACTGGATTTTGTTGCTACTTCTTTACAATTAAATCCCATAAGTCACACTGAATTTTTTGCTACTTCTTTACAATTAAATATCATAAGTCACACTGGATTTTGTTGCTACTTCTTTACAATAAAATTTAGTCAAGTCACACTAAATTTTGTTGCTACTTCGTTACAATTTAATCCAGTCAAGTCACACTGAATTTTGTTGCTACTTCTTTACAATTAAATCACATAAGTCACCCTGAATTTGTTGCTACTTCTTTACAATTAAATCACATAAGTCACACTGGATTTTGTTGCTACTTCTTTACAATTAAATCACATAAGTCACACTGAATTTTGTTGCTACTTCTTTACAATCAAATAACGTGAGTAAAATTGAATTTTGTTGCTACTTCTTTACAATGAAATCACATAAGTCACACTGAATTTTTTGCAACTTCTTTACAATTGAATCACATTAGTCACACTGGATTTTGTTGTTACTTCTTTACAATTAAATCACATAAGTCACACTGGATTTTGTTGCTACTTATTTACAATTAAATCACATAAGTCACACTGGAATTTGTTGCTACTTCTTTCAAATTTAATCAAGTCAAGTAACACTGAATTTTGTTTCTACTTTTTTACAATTTAATCCAGTCATGCAACATAAAATTTTGTTGCACCTTCTTTACAATTAAATCACATAAGTCACATTGGATTTTGTTGCTACTTCTTTACAATTAAATCACATAAGTCACACTGAATTTTGTTGCTACTTCTTTACAATTAAATCACATAAGTCACACTGGATTTTGTTGCTACTTCTTTACAATTAAATCACATAAGTCACCCTGAATTGGTTGCTACTTCTTTACAATTAAATAACGTAAGTAAAATTGAATTTTGTTGCTACTTCTTTACAATGAAATCACATAAGTCACACTGAATTTGTTGCTACTTCTTTACAATTGAATCACATCAGTCACACTGGATTTTGTTGTTACTTCTTTACAATTAAATCACATAAGTCACACTGGATTTTGTTGTTATTTCTTTACAATTAAATCACATAAGTCACACTGAAATTTGTTGCTACTTCTTTCAAATTAAATCAAGTCAAGTAACACTGAATTTTGTTTCTACTTTTTTACAATTAAATCACATAAGTCACCCTGAATTTGTTGCTACTTCTTTACAATTAAATCACATAAGTAACACTAGATTTGGTGGCTACTTCTTGACAATTAAATCACATAAGTCACACTGGATTTTGTTGCTATTTCTTTACAATTAAATCACATACGTCACACTGGATTTTGTTGCTAATTGTTTACAATTAAATCACATAAGTCACACTGAATTTGTTGCTACTTCTTTACAATTAAATAACATAAGTCACACTGGATTTTGTTGTTACTTCTTTACACTTCAATCACATAAGTCACACTGCATTTTGTTGCTACGTCTTTACAATTAAATCACATAAGTCACACTGAATATTGTTGCTACTTCTTTACAATTAAATCACATGCGTTTCATTGAATTTTGTTGCTACTTCTTTACAATTGGATCCAGTCAGGTCACACTTAAGTTTGTTGCTAATTTTATACAATTTAATCCATTCATGCCACACTTAATTTTGTTGCACATTCTTTACAATTAAATCACATAAGTCACATTGGATTTTGTTGCTACTTCTTTACAATTAAATCACATAAGTCACACTGAATTTTGTTGCTACTTCTTTACAATAAAATCACGTAAGTCACACTGGATTTTGTTGCAACTTCTTTACAATTAAATCCCATAAGTCACACTGAATTTTGTTGCTACTTCTTTACAATTAAATATCATAAGTCACACTGGATTTTGTTGCTACTTCTTTACAATTAAATTTAGTCAAGTCACACTAAATTTTGTTGCTACTTGGTTACAATTAAATTCAGTCAAGTCACACTTAATTTTGTTTCTACTTCTTTACAATTAAATCACATAAGTCACACTGAATTTGTTGCTACTTCTTTAAAATTAAATCACATAAGTCACACTGAATTTTGCTGCTACTTCTTTACAATTAAATCACATCAGTCACACTGAATTTTGTTGCTACTTCTTTACAATGAAATTACATAAGTAACACTTAATTTTGTTGCTACTTCTTTACAATTAAATCACATAAGTCACACTGAATTTTGTTGCTACTTCTTTACAATGAAATGACATAAGTCACACTGAATTTTGTTGCTACTTCTTTACAATTAAATCACATTAGTCACACTGAATTTGTTGCTCCTTCTTTACAATTAAATCACATAAGTCACACTGGATTTTGTTGTTATTTCTTTACAATTACATCACATAAGTCACACTGGATTTTGTTGCTACTTCTTTACAATTAAATCACATAAGTAACACTGAATATTGTTGCTACTTCTTTACAATTAAATCACATGAGTTACATTGACTTTTGTTGCTACTTCTTTACAATTTAATCCAGTCAAGTCACACTGAATTTTGTTGCTACTTCTTTACAATTAAATCACATAAGTCACACTGAATTTTGTTGCTACTTCTTTACAATTGAATCACATAAGTCACAATGGATTTTGTTGCTACTTCTTTACAATTAAATCCTATAAGTCACACTGAATTTTGTCGCTACTTCTTTACAATTAAATATCATAAGTCACACTGGCTTTTGTTGCTACTTCTTTACAATTAAATTTAGTCAAGTCACACTAAATTTTGTTGCTACTTCGTTACAATTTTATCCAGTCAAGTCACACTGAATTTTGTTGCTACTTCTTTACAATTAAATCACATAAGTCACCATTAATTTGTTGCTACTTTTTTACAATTAAATCACATATGTCACACTGGATTTTGTTGCTACTTGTTTAAAATTAAATCACATAAGTCACACTGAATTTTGTTGCTACTTCTTTACAATCAAATAACGTGAGTAAAATTGAATTTTGTTGCTACTTCTTTACAATGAAATCACATAAGTCACACTGAATTTGTTGCTACTTCTTTACAATTGAATCACATTAGTCACACTGGATTTTGTTGTTACTTCTTTACAATTAAATCACATAAGTCACACTGGATTTTGTTGCTACTTCTTTACAATTAAATCACATAAGTCACACTGGAATTTGTTGCAACTTCTTTCAAATTTAATCAAGTCAAGTAACACTGAATTTTGTTTCTACTTTTTTACAATTAAATCACATAAGTCACCCTGAATTTGTTGCTACTTCTTTACAATGAAATCACATAAGTCACACTGGATTTAGTTGCTACTTCTTCACAATTAAATCACATAAGTCACACTGAATATTGTTGCTATTTCTTTACAATTAAATCACATAAGTCACACTGGATTTTGTTGCTAATTGTTTACAATTAAATCACATAAGTCACACTGAATTTGTTGCTACTTCTTTACAATTAAATAACATAAGTCACACTGGATTTTGTTGTTACTTCTTTACACTTCAATCACATAAGTCACACTGGATTTTGTTGCTACTTCTTTACAATTAAATCACATAAGTCACACTGAATATTGTTGCTACTTCTTTACAATTAAATCACATGAGTCACATTGAATTTTGTTGCTACTTCTTTACAATTGGATCCAGTCAGGTAATACTTAAGTTTGTTGCTAATTTCATACAATTAAATCCAGTCACGTCACACTTAATTTTGTTACTACTTTTTTACAATTTAATCCAGTCATGCCACATATAATTTTGTTGCACCTTCTTTACAAGTTAATCACATAAGTCACATTGGATTTTGTTGCTACTTCTTTACAATTAAATCACATAAGTCACACTGAATTTTGTTGCTACTTCTTTACAATTAAATCACATAAGTCACACTGGATTTTGTTGCTACTTCTTTACAATTAAATCACATAAGTCACACTGAAATTTGTTGCTACTTCTTTCAAATTAAATCAAGTCAAGTAACACTGAATTTTGTTTCTACTTTTTTACAATTAAATCACATAAGTAACCCTGAATTTGTTGCTACTTCTTTACAATTAAACTACATAAGTAACACTGGATTTGGTTGCTACTTCTTCACAATTAAATCACATAAGTCACACTGAATATTGTTGCTATTTCTTTACAATTAAATCACATAAGTCACACTGGATTTTGTTGCTAATTGTTTACAATTAAATCACATAAGTCACACTGAATTTGTTGCTACTTCTTTACAATTAAATAACATAAGTCACACTGGATTTTGTTGTTACGTCTTTACACTTCAATCACATAAGTCACACTGGATTTTGTTGCTACTTCTTTACAATTAAATCATATAAGTCACACTGAATATTGCTGCTACTTCTTTACAATTAAATCACATGAGTCTCATTGAATTTTGTTGCTACTTCTTTACAATTGGATCCAGTCAGGTCACACTTAAGTTTGTTGCTAATTTTATACAATTTAATCTATTCATGCCACACTTAATTTTGTTGCACCTTCTTTACAATTAAATCACATAAGTCACATTGGATTTTGTTGCTACTTCTTTACTATTAAATCACATAAGTCACACTGAATTTTGTTGCTACTTCTTTACAATTAAATCACATAAGTCACACTGGATTTTGTTGCTACTTCTTTACAATTAAATCCCATAAGTCACACTGAATTTTGTTGCTACTTCTTTACAATTAAATATCATAAGTCACACTGGATTTTGTTGCTACTTCTTTACAATTAAATTTAGTCAAGTCACACTGAATTTGTTGCTACTTCTTTACAATTGAATCACATTAGTCACACTGGATTTTGTTGTTACTTCTTTACTATTAAATCACATAAGTCACACTGGATTTTGTTGTTATTTCTTTACAATTAAATCACATAAGTCACACTGAAATTTGTTGCTACTTCTTTCAAATTAAATCAAGTCAAGTAACACTGAATTTTGTTTCTACTTTTTTACAATTAAATCACATAAGTCACCCTGAATTTGTTGCTACTTCTTTACAATTAAATCACATAAGTAACACTGGATTTGGTTGCTACTTCTTCACAATTAAATCACATAAGTCACACTGAATATTGTTGCTATTTCTTTACAATTAAATCACATAAGTCACACTGGATTTTGTTGCTAATTGTTTACAATTAAATCACATAAGTCACACTGAATTTGTTGCTACTTCTTTACAATTAAATAACATAAGTCACACTGGATTTTGTTGTTACTTCTTTACACTTCAATCACATAAGTCACACTGGATTTTGTTGCTACTTCTTTACAATTAAATCATATAAGTCACACTGAATATTGCTGCTACTTCTTTACAATTCCATCACATGAGTCTCATTAGATTTTGTTGCTACTTCTTTACAATTGGATCCAGTCAGGTTACACTTAAGTTTGTTGCTAATTTTATACAATTTAATCCATTCATGCTACACTTAATTTTGTTGCACCTTCTTTACAATTAAATCACATAAGTCACATTGGATTTTGTTGCTACTTCTGTACAATTAAATCACATAAGTCACACTGAATTTTGTTGCTACTTCTTTACAATTAAATCACATAAGTCACACTGGATTTTGTTGCTACTTCTTTACAATTAAATCTCATAAGTCACACTGAATTTTGTTGCTACTTCTTTACAATTAAATATCATAAGTCACACTGGATTTTGTTGCTACTTCTTTACAATTAAATTTAGTCAAGTAACACTGAATTTTGTTTCTACTTTTTTACAATTAAATCACATAAGTCACCCTGAATTTGTTGCTACTTCTTTACAATTAAATCACACAAGTAACACTGGATTTGGTTGCTACTTCTTCACAATTAAATCACATAAGTCACACTGAATATTGTTGCTATTTCTTTACAATTAAATCACATAAGTCACACTGAATATTGTTTGTACTTCTTTACAATTAAATCACATGAGTCACATTGACTTTTGTTGCTACTTCTTTACAATTTAATCCAGTCAAGTCACACTGACTTTTGTTGCTTCTTCTTTACAATTAAATCACATAAGTCACACTGGATTTTGTTGCTACTTCTTTACAAAGAAATCACATAAGTCACACTGAATTTGTTGCTACTTCTTTACAATTGAATCACATTAGTCACACTGGATTTTGTTGTTACTTCTTTACAATTAAATCACATAAGTCACACTGGATTTTGTTGCTACTTCTTTACAATTAAATCACATAAGTCACACTGGAAATTTTTGCTACTTCTTTCAAATTTAATCAAGTCAAGTAACACTGAATTTTGTTTCTACTGTTTTACAATCAAATCACATAAGTCGCCCTGAATTTGTTGCTACTTCTTTACAATTAAATCACATAAGTCACACTGGATTTGGTTTCTACTTCTTCACAATTAAATCACATAAGTCACACTGAATATTGTTGCTACTGCTTTACAATTAAATCACATAAGTCACACTGGATTTTGTTGCTAATTGTTTACAATTAAATCACATAAGTCACACTGAATTTGTTGCTACTTCTTTACAATTAAATAACATAAGTCCCACTGGATTTTGTTGTTACTTCTTTACACTTCAATCACATAAGTCACACTGGATTTTGTTGCTACTTCTTTACAATTAAATCACATAAGTCACCCTGAATTTGTTGCTACTTCTTTACAATTAAATCACATAAGTAACACTGGATTTGGTTGCTACTTCTTCACAATTAAATCACATAAGTCACACTGAATATTGTTGCTATTTCTTTACAATTAAATCACATAAGTCACACTGGATTTTGTTCTAATTGTTTACAATTAAATCACATAAGTCACACTGAATTTGTTGCTACTTCGTTACAATTAAATAACATAAGTCACACTGGATTTTGTTGTTACTTCTTTACACTTCAATCACATAAGTCACACTGGATTTTGTTGCTACTTCTTTACAATTAAATCATATAAGTCACACTGAATATTGCTGCTACTTCTTTACAATTAAATCACATGAGTTTCATTGAATTTTGTTGCTACTTCTTTACAATTGGATCCAGTCAGGTCACACTTAAGTTTGTTGCTAATTTTATACAATTTAATCCATTCATGCCACACTTAATTTTGTTGCACCTTCTTTACAATTAAATCACATAAGTCACATTGGATTTTGTTGCTACTTCTTTACAATTAAATCACATAAGTCACACTGAATTTTGTTGCTACTTCTTTACAATTAAATTACATAAGTCACACTGGATTTTGTTGCTACTTCTTTACAATTAAATCCCATAAGTCACACTGAATTTTGTTGCTACTTCTTTACAATCTAATATCATAAGTCACACTGGATTTTGTTGCTACTTCTTTACAATTAAATTTAGTCAAGTAACACTGAATTTTGTTTCTACTTTTTTACAATTAAATCACATAAGTCACCCTGAATTTGTTGCTACTTCTTTACAATTAAATCACATAAGTAACACTGGATTTGGTTGCTACTTCTTCACAATTAAATCACATAAGTCACACTGAATATTGTTGCTATTTCTTTACAATTAAATCACATAAGTCACACTGGATTTTGTTGCTAATTCTTTACAATTAAATCACATAAGTCACACTGAATTTGTTGCTACTCCTTTACAATTAAATCACATAAGTGACACTGAATATTGTTTGTACTTCTTTACAATTAAATCACATGAGTCACATTGACTTTTGTTGCTACTTCTTTACAATTTAATCCAGTCAAGTCACACTGAATTTTGTTGCCACTTCTTTACAATTTAATCCAGTCAAGTCACACTGAATTTTGTTGCTACTTCTTTACAATTAAATCACATAAGTCACACTGGATTTTGTTGCTACTTCTTTACAATTGAATCACATTAGTCACACTGGATTTTGTTGCTACTTCTTTACAATTAAATCACATAAGTCACACTGGATTTTGTTGCTACTTCTTTACAATTAAATCACATAAGTCACACTGGAATTTGTTGCTACTTCTTTCAAATTTAATCAAGTCAAGTAACACTGAATTTTGTTTCTACTTTTTTACAATTAAATCACATAAGTCGCCCTGAATTTGTTGCTACTTCTTTACAATTAAATCACATAAGTCACACTGGATTTGGTTTCTACTTCTTCACAATTAAATCACATAAGTCACACTGAATATTGTTGCTACTGCTTTACAATTAAATCACATAAGTCACACTGGATTTTGTTGCTAATTGTTTACAATTAAATCACATAAGTCACACTGAATTTGTTGCTACTTCTTTACAATTAAATAACATAAGTCACACTGGATTTTGTTGTTACTTCTTTACACTTCAATCACATAAGTCACACTGGATTTTGTTGCTACTTCTTTACAATTAAATCACATAAGTCACACTGAATATTGTTGCTACTTCTTTACAATTAAATCACATGAGTCACATTGAATTTTGTTGCTAATTCTTTACAATTGGATCCAGTCAGGTCACACTTAAGTTTGTTGCTAGTTTTATACAATTAAATCCAGTCACGTCACAGTTAATTTGTTGCTACTTTTTTACAATTTAATCCAGTCATGCCACACTTAATTTTGTTGCACCTTCTTTACAATTAAATCACATAAGTCACATGCGATTTTGTTGCTACTTCCTTACAATTAAATCACATAAGTCACACTGAATTTTGTTGCTACTTCTTTACAATTAAATCACATAAGTCACACTGGATTTTGTTGCTACTTCTTTACAATTAAATCACATAAGTCACCCTGAATTTGTTGCAACCTCTTTACAATTAAATAACGTAAGTAAAATTGAATTTTTTTGCTACTTCTTTACAATAAAATCACATAAGTCACACTGAATTTGTTGCTACTTCTTTACAATTGAATCACATTAGTCACACTGGATTTTGTTGTTACTTCTTTACAATTAAATCACATAAGTGACACTGGATTTTGTTGTTATTTCTTTACAATTAAATCACATAAGTCACACTGGAATTTGTTGCTACTTCTTTCAAATTAAATCAAGTCAAGTAACACTGAATTTTGTTTCTACTTTTTTACAATTAAATCACATAAGTCACCCTGAATTTGTTGCTACTTCTTTACAATTAAATCACATAAGTCACACTGGATTTTGTTGTTATTTCTTTACAATTAAATCACATAAGTCACACTGAAATTTGTTGCTACTTCTTTCAAATTAAATCAAGTCAAGTAACACTGAATTTTGTTTCTACTTTTTTACAATTAAATCACATAAGTCACCCTGAATTTGTTGCTACTTCTTTACAATTAAATCACATAAGTAACACTGGATTTGGTTGCTACTTCTTCACAATTAAATCACATAAGTCACACTGAATATTGTTGCTATTTCTTTACAATTAAATCACATAAGTCACACTGGATTTTGTTGCTAATTGTTTACAATTAAATCACATAAGTCACACTGAATTTGTGTCTACTTCATTACAATTAAATAACATAAGTCACACTGGATTTTGTTGTTACTTCTTTACACTTCAATCACATAAGTCACACTGGATTTTGTTGCTACTTCTTTACAATTAAATCACATAAGTCACACTGAATATTGTTGCTACTTCTTTACAATTGGATCCAGTCAGGTCACACTTAAGTTTGTTGCTGATTTTATACAATTTAATCCATTCATGCCACACTTAATTTTGTTGCACCTTCTTTACAATTAAATCACATAAGTCACATTGGATTTTGTTGCTACTTCTTTACAATTAAATCACATAAGTCACACTGAATTTTGTTGCTACTTCTTTACAATTAAATCACATAAGTCACACTTGATTTTGTTGCTACTTCTTTACAATTAAATCCCATAAGTCACACTGAATTTTGTTGCTACTTCTTTACAATTAAATATCATAAGTCACACTGGATTTTGTTGCTACTTCTTTACAATTAAATTTAGTCAAGTCACACTAAATTTTGTTGCTACTTCGTTACAATTAAATTCAGTCAAATCACACTTAATTTTGTTTCTACTTCTTTACAATTAAATCACATAAGTCACACTGAAGTGGTTGCTACTTCTTTAAAATTAAATTACATAAGTCACACTGAATTTTGCTGCTACTTCTTTACAATTAAATCACATCAGTCACACTGAATTTTGTTGCTACTTCTTTACAATGAAATTACATAAGTCACACTGAATTTTGTTGCTACTTCTTTACAATTAAATCACATAAGTCACACTGAATTTTGTTGCTACTTCTTTACAATGAAATGACATAAGTCACACTGAATTTTGTTGCTACTTCTTTACAATTAAATCACATTAGTAACACTGAATGTGTTGCTACTTCTTTACAATTAAATCACATAAGTCACACTGGATTTTGTTGTTATTTCTTTACAATTACATCACATGAGTCACACTGGATTTTGTTGCTACTCCTTTACAATTAAATCACATAAGTAACACTGAATATTGTGGCTACTTCTTTACAATTAAATCACATGAGTCACATTGACTTTTGTTGCTACTTCTTTACAATTTAATCCAGTCAAGTCACACTGAATTTTGTTGCTACTTCTTTACAATTAAATCACATAAGTCACACTGGATTTTGTTGCTACTTCTTTACAATTAAATCACATAAGTCACACTGAATTTGTTGCTACTTCTTTACAATTGAATCACATTAGTCACACTGGATTTTGTTGTTACTTCTTTACAATTAAATCACATAAGTCACACTGGATTTTGTTGCTACTTCTTTACAATTAAATCAGATAAGTCACACTGGAATTTGTTGCTACTTCTTTCAAATTTAATCAAGTCAAGTAACACTTAATTTTGTTTCTACTTTTTTACAATTAAATCACATAAGTCGCCCTGAATTTGTTGCTACTTCTTTAGAATTAAATCACATAAGTCACACTGGATTTGGTTGCTACTACTTTACAATTAAATCACATAAGTCACACTGGATTTTGTTGCTAATTGTTTACAATTAAATCACATAAGTCACACTGAATTTGTTGCTACTTCTTTACAATTAAATAACATAAGTCACACTGGATTTTGTTGTTACTTCTTTACACTTCAATCACATAAGTCACACTGGATTTTGTTGCTACTTCTTTACAATTAAATCACATAAGTCACACTGAATATTGTTGCTACTTCTTTACAATTAAATCACATAAGTCACATTGAATTTTGTTGCTACTTCTTTACAATTGGATCCAGTCAGGTCACACTTAAGTTTGTTGCTAATTTTATACAATTAAATCCAGTCACGTCACACTTAATTTTGTTGCTACTTTTTTACAATTTAATCCAGTCATGCCACACTTAATTTTGTTGCACCTTCTTTACAATTAAATCACATAAGTCACATGCGATTTTGTTGCTACTTCCTTACAATTAAATCACATAAGTCACACTGAATTTTGTTGCTACTTCTTTACAATTAAATCACATAAGTTACACTGGATTTTGTTGCTACTTCTTTACAATTAAATCACATAAGTCACCCTGAATTTGTTGCTACTTCTTTACATTTAAATAACGTAAGTAAAATTGAATTTTGTTGCTACTTCTTTACAATAAAATCACATAAGTCACACTGAATTTGTTGCTAATTCTTTACAATTGAATCACATTAGTCACACTGGATTTTGTTGTTACTTCTTTACAATTAAATCACATAAGTCACACTGGATTTTGTTGTTATTTCTTTACAATTAAATCACATAAGTCACACTGGAATTTGTTGCTACTTCTTTCAAATTAAATCAAGTCAAGTAACACTGAATTTTGTTTCTACTTTTTTATAATTAAATCACATAAGATACCCTGAATTTGTTGCTACTTCTTTACAATTAAATCACATAAGTCACACTGGATTTGGTTGCTACTTCTTCACAATTAAATCACATAAGTCACACTGAATATTGTTGCTATTTCTTTACAATTAAATCACATAAGTAACACTTGATTTTGTTGCTAATTGTTTACAATTAAATCACATAAGTCACACTGAATTTGTTGCTACTTCTTTACAATTAAATAACATAAGTCACACTGGATTTTGTTGTTAATTCTTTACACTTCAATCACATAAGTAACACTGGATTTTGTTGCAACTTCTTTACAATTAAATCACATAAGTTACACTGAATATTGTTGCTACTTCTTTACAATCAAATCACATGAGTCACATTGAATTTTGTTGCTACTTCTTTACAATTGGATCCAGTCAGGTCACACTTAAGTTTGTGGCTAATTTTATACAATTTAATCCAGTCATGCCACACTTAATTTTGTTGCACCTTCTTTACAATTAAATCACATAAGTCACATTGGATTTTGTTGCTACTTCTTTACAATTAAATCACATAAGTCACACTTAATTTTGTTGCTACTTCTTTAAAATTAAATCACATAAGTCACAATGGATTTTGTTGCTACTTCTTTACAATTAAATCCCATAAGTCACACTGAATTTTGTTGCTACTTCTTTACAATTAAATATCATAAGATACACTGGATTTTGTTGCAACTTCTTTACAATTAAATTTAGTCAAGTCACACAAAATTTTGTTGCTACTTCGTTACAATTTAATCCAGTCAATCACACTGCATTTTGTTGCTACTTCTTTACAATTAAATCACATAAGTCACCCTGAATTTGTTGCTACTACTTTACAATTAAATCACATAAGTCACACTGGATTTTGTTGCTACTTCTTTACAATTAAATCACATAAGTCACACTGAATTTTGTTGCTACTTCTTTACAATCAAATAACGTGAGTAAAATTGAATTTTGTTGCTACTTCTTTACAATGAAATCACATAAGTCACACTGAATTTGTTGCTACTTCTTTACAATTGAATCACATTAGTCACACTGGATTTTGTTGTTACTTCTTTACAATTAAATCACATAAGTCACACTGGATTTTGTTGCTACTTTTTTACAATTAAATAACATAAGTCACACTGGAATTTGTTGCTACTTCTTTCAAATTTAATCAAGTCAAGTAACACTGAATTTTGTTTCTACTTTTTTACAATTAAATCACATAAGTCACCCTGAATTGGTTGCTACTTCTTTGCAATTAAATCACATAAGTCACACTGGATTTTGTTGTTACTTCTTTACACTTCAATCACATAAGTCACACTGGATTTTGTTGCTACTTCTTTACAATTAAATCACATAAGTCATACTGAATATTGTTGCTACTTCTTTACAATTAAATCACATGAGTCACATTGAATTTTGTTGCTACTTCTTTACAATTGGATCCAGTCAGGTCACACTTAAGTTTGTTGCTAATTTTATACAATTAAATCCAGTCACGTCACACTTAATTTTGTTGCTACTTTTTTACAATTTAATCCAGTCATGCCACACTTAATTTTGTTGCACCTTCTTTACAATTAAATCACATAAGTCACATGCGATTTTGTTGCTACTTCCTTACAATTAAATCACATAAGTCACACTGAATTTTGTTGCTACTTCTTTACAATTCAATCACATAAGTCACACTGGATTTTGTTGCTACTTCTTTACAATAAAATCACATAAGTCACACTGAATTTGTTGCTACTTCTTTACAATTGAATCACATTAGTCACACTATATTTTGTTGTTACTTCTTCACAATTAAATCACATAAGTCACACTGGATTTTGTTGTTATTTCTTTACAATTAAATCACATAAGTCACACTGGAATTTGTTGCTACTTCTTTACAATTGAATCACATTAGTCACACTATATTTTGTTGTTACTTCTTCACAATTAAATCACATAAGTCACACTGGATTTTGTTGTTATTTCTTTACAATTAAATCACATAAGTCACACTGGAATTTGTTGCTACTTCTTTACAATTAAATCACATAAGTCACACTGGATTTGGTTGCTACTTCTTCAGAATTAAATCACATAAGTCACACTGAATATTGTTGCTATTTCTTTACAATTAAATCACATAAGTCACACTGGATTTTATTGCTAATTGTTTACAATTAAATCACATAAGTCACACTGAATTTGTTGCTACTTCTTTACAATTAAATAACATATGTCACACTGGATTTTGTTGTTACTTCTTTACACTTCAATCACATAAGTCACACTGGATTTTGTTGCTACTTCTTTAGAATTAAATCACATAAGTCACACTGAATATTGTTGCTACTTCTTTACAATTAAATCACATGAGTCACATTGAATTTTGTTGCTACTTCTTTACAATTGGATCCAGTCAGGTCACACTTAAGTTTGTTGCTAATTTTATACAATTAAATCCAGTCACGTCACACTTAATTTTGTTACTACTTTTTTACAATTTAATCCAGTCATGCCACATATAATTTTGTTGCACCTTCTTTACAATTAAATCACATAAGTCACATTGGATTTTGTTGCTACTTCTTTACAATTAAATCACATAAGTCACACTGGATTTTGTTGCTACTTCTTTACAATTAAATCACATAAGTCACCCTAAATTGGTTGCTACTTCTTTACAATTAAATAACGTAAGTAAAATTGAATTTTGTTGCTACTTCTTTACAATGAAATCACATAAGTCACACTGAATTTGTTGCTACTTCTTTACAATTGAATCACATTAGTCACACTGGATTTTGTTGTTACTTCTTTACAATTAAATCACATAAGTCACACTGGATTTTGTTGCTACTTCTTTACAATTAAATCAGATAAGTCACACTGAAATTTGTTGCTACTTCTTTCAAATTAAATCAAGTCAAGTAACACTGAATTTTGTTTCTACTTTTTTACAATTAAATCACATAAGTCACCCTGAATTTGTTGCTACTTCTTTACAATTAAATCACATAAGTTACACTGGATTTGGTTGCTACTTCTTCACAATTAAATCACATAAGTCACACTGAATATTGTTGCTATTTCTTTACAATTAAATCACATAAGTCACACTGGATTTTGTTGCTAATTGTTTACAATTAAATCACATAAGTCACACTGAATTTGTTGCTACTTCTTTACAATTAAATAACATATGTCACACTGGATTTTGTTGTTACTTCTTTACACTTCAATCACATAAGTCACACTGGATTTTGTTGCTACTTCTTTAGAATTAAATCACATAAGTCACACTGAATATTGTTGCTACTTCTTTACAATTAAATCACATGAGTCACATTGAATTTTGTTGCTACTTCTTTACAATTGGATCCAGTCAGGTCACACTTAAGTTTGTTGCTAATTTTATACAATTTAATCCATTCATGCCACACTTAATTTTGTTGCACCTTCTTTACAATTAAATATCATAAGTCACACTGGATTTTGTTGCTACTTCTTTACAATTAAATTTAGTCAAGTCACACTAAATTTTGTTGCTACTTCGTTACAATTAAATTCAGTCAAATCACACTTAATTTTGTTTCTACTTCTTTACAATCAAACCACATAAGTCACACTGAATTTGTTGCTACTTCTTTAAAATTAAATCACATAAGTCACACTGAATTTTGCTGCTACTTCTTTACAATTAAATCACATCAGTCACACTGAATTTTGTTGCTACTTCTTTACAATGAAATTACATAAGTCACACTGAATTTTGTTGCTACTTCATTACAATTAAATCACATAAGTCACACTGAATTTTGTTGCTACTTCTTTACAATGAAATGACATAAGTCACACTGAATTTTGTTGCTACTTCTTTAAATTAAATCACATTAGTCACACTGAATTTGTTGCTACTTCTTTACAATTAAATCACATAAGTCACACTGGATTTTGTTGCTACTCCTTTACAATTAAATCACATAAGTAACACTGAATATTGTTGCTACTTCTTTACAATTAAATCACATGAGTCACATTGACTTTTGTTGCCACTTCTTTACAATTTAATCCAGTCAAGTCACACTGAATTTTATTGCTACTTCTTTACAATTAAATCACATAAGTCACACTGGATTTTGTTGCTACTTCTTTACAATGAAATCACATAAGTCACACTGAATTTGTTGCTACTTCTTTACAATTGAATCACATTAGTCACACTGGATTTTGTTGTTACTTCTTTACAATTAAATCACATAAGTCACACTGAATTTTGTTGCTACTTCTTTACAATTAAATCACATAAGTCACACTGGAATTTGTTGCTACTTCTTTCAAATTTAATAAAGTCAAGTAACACTGAATTTTGTTTCTACTTTTTTACAATAAAATCACATAAGTCGCCCTGAATTTGTTGCTACTTCTTTACAATTAAATCACATAAGTCACACTGGATTTGGTTGCTACTACTTCACAATTAAATCACATAAGTCACACTGAATATTGTTGCTACTGCTTTACAATTAAATCAAATAAGTCACACTAGATTTTGTTGCTAATTGTTTACAATTAAATCACATAAGTCACACTGAATTTGTTGCTACTTCTTTACAATTAAATAACATAAGTCACACTGGATTTTGTTGTTACTTCTTTACACTTCAATCACATAAGTCACACTGGATTTTGTTGCTACTTCTTTACAATTAAATCACATAAGTCACACTGAATATTATTGCTACTTCTTTACAATTAAATCACATAAGTCACATTGAATTTTGTTGCTACTTCTTTACAATTGGATCCAGTCAGGTCACACTTAAGTTTGTTGCTAATTTTATACAATTAAATCCAGTCACGTCACACTTAATTTTGTTGCTACTTTTTTACAATTTAATCCAGTCATGCCACACTTAATTTTGTTGCACCTTCTTTACAATTAAATCACATAAGTCACATGCGATTTTGTTGCTACTTCCTTACAATTAAATCACATAAGTCACACTGAATTTTGTTGCTACTTCTTTACAATTAAATCACATAAGTCACACTGGATTTTGTTGCTACTTCTATACAATGAAATTACATAAGTCACACTGGATTTTGTTGCTACTTCTTTACAATTAAATCACATAAGTCACACTGAATATTGTTGCTACTGCTTTACAATTAAATCAAATAAGTCACACTGGATTTTGTTGCTAATTGTTTACAATTAAATCACATAAGTCACACTGAATTTGTTGCTACTTTTTTTACAATTAAATAACATAAGTCACACTGGATTTTGTTGTTACTTCTTTACACTTCAATCACATAAGTCACACTGGATTGTGTTGCTACTTCTTTACAATTAAATCACATAAGTCACACTGAATATTGTTGCTACTTCTTTACAATTAAATCACATAAGTCACATTGAATTTGGTTGCTACTTCTTTACAATTGGATCCAGTCAGGTCACACTTAAGTTTGTTGCTAATTTTATACAATTAAATCCAGTCACGTCACACTTAATTTTGTTGCTACTTTTTTACAATTTAATCCAGTCATGCCACACTTAATTTTGTTGCACCTTCTTTACAATTAAATCACATAAGTCACATGCGATTTTGTTGCTACTTCTTTACAATTAAATAACATAAGTCACACTGGATTTTGTTGTTACTTCTTTACACTTCAATCACATTAGTCACACTGGATTTTGTTGCTACTTCTTTACAATTAAATCACATAAGTCACACTGAATTTTGTTGCTACTTCTTTACAATTAAATCACATAAGTCACACTGGATTTTTTTGCTACTTCTTTACAATTAAATCACATAAGTAACCCTGAATTTGTTGCTACTTCTTTACAATTAAATAACGTAAGTTAAATTGAATTTTGTTGCTACTTCTTTACAATAAAATCACATAAGTCACACTGAATTTGTTGCTACTTCTTTACAATTGAATCACATTAGTCACACTGGATTTTGTTGTTACTTCTTTACAATTAAATCACATAAGTCACATTGGATTTTGTTGTTATTTCTTTACAATTAAATAACATAAGTCACACTGGAATTTGTTGCTACTTCTTTACAATTAAATCAAGTCAAGTAACACTGAATTTTGTTTCTACTTTTTTACAATTAAATCACATAAGTCACCCTGAATTTGTTGCTACTTCTTTACAATTAAATCACATAAGTCACCCTGAATTTGTTGCTACTTCTTTACAATTAAATCACATAAGTAACACTGGATTTGGTTGCTACTTCTTCACAATTAAATCACATAAGTCACACTGAATATTGTTGCTATTTCTTTACAATTAAATCACATAAGTCACACTGGATTTTGTTGCTAATTGTTTACAATTAAATCACATAAGTCACACTGAATTTGTTGCTACTTCTTTACAATTAAATAACATAAGTCACACTGGATTTTGTTGTTACTTCTTTACACTTCAATCACATAAGTCACACTGGATTTTGTTGCTACTTCTTTACAATGAAATCACATAAGTCACACTGAATATTGTAGCTACTTCTTTACAATTAAATCACATGAGTCACATTGAATTTTGTTGCTACTTCTTTACAATTAGATCCAGTCAGGTAACACTTAAGTTTGTTGCTAATTTTATACAATTTAATCCATTGATGCCACACTTAATTTTGTTGCACCTTCTTTACAATTAAATATCATAAGTCACACTGGATTTTGTTGCTACTTCTTTACAATTAAATTTAGTCAAGTCACACTAAATTTTGTTGCTACTTCGTTACAATTAAATTCAGTCAAATCACACTTAATTTTGTTTCTACTTCTTTACAATCAAACCACATAAGTCACACTGAATTTGTTGCTACTTCTTTAAAATTAAATCACATAAGTCACACTGAATTTTGCTGCTACTTCTTTACAATTAAATCACATCAGTCACACTGAATTTTGTTGCTACTTCTTTACAATGAAATTACATAAGTCACACTGAATTTTGTTGCTACTTCTTTACAATTAAATCACATAAGTCACACTGAATTTTGTTGCTACTTCTTTACAATGAAATGACATAAGTCACACTGAATTTTGTTGCTACTTCTTTAGAATTAAATCACATTAGTCACACTGAATTTGTTGCTACTTCTTTACAATTAAATCACATAAGTCACACTGGATTTTGTTGTTATTTCTTTACAATTACATCACATAAGTCACACTGGATTTTGTTGCTACTCCTTTACAATTAAATCACATAAGTAACACTGAATATTGTTGTTTCTACTTCTTTACAATTAAATCACATGAGTCACATTGACTTTTGTTGCCACTTCTTTACAATTTAATCCAGTCAAGTCACACTGAATTTTGTTGCTACTTCTTTACAATTAAATCACATAAGTCACACTGGATTTTGTTGCTACTTCTTTACAATGAAATCACATAAGTCACACTGAATTTGTTGCTACTTCTTTACAATTGAATCACATTAGTCACACTGGATTTTGTTGTTACTTCTTTACAATTAAATCACATAAGTCACACTGAATTTTGTTGCTACTTCTTTACAATTAAATCACATAAGTCACACTGGAATTTGTTGCTACTTCTTTCAAATTTAATCAAGTCCAGTAACACTGAATTTTGTTTCTACTTTTTTACAATAAAATCACATAAGTCGCCCTGAATTTGTTGCTACTTCTTTACAATGAAATCACATAAGTCACACTGGATTTGGTTGCTACTACTTCACAATTAAATCACATAAGTCACACTGAATATTGTTGCTACTGCTTTACAATTAAATCAAATAAGTCACACTAGATTTTGTTGCTAATTGTTTACAATTAAATCACATAAGTCACACTGAATTTGTTGCTACTTCTTTACAATTAAATAACATAAGTCACACTGGATTTTGTTGTTACTTCTTTACACTTCAATCACATAAGTCACACTGGATTTTGTTGCTACTTCTTTACAATTAAATCACATAAGTCACACTGAATATTATTGCTACTTCTTTACAATTAAATCACATAAGTCACATTGAATTTTGTTGCTACTTCTTTACAATTGGATACAGTCAGGTCACACTTAAGTTTGTTGCTAATTTTATACAATTAAATCCAGTCACGTCACACTTAATTTTGTTGCTACTTTTTTACAATTTAATCCAGTCATGCCACACTTAATTTTGTTGCACCTTCTTTACAATTAAATCACATAAGTCACATGCGATTTTGTTGCTACTTCCTTACAATTAAATCACATAAGTCACACTGAATTTTGTTGCTACTTCTTTACAATTAAATCACATAAGTCACACTGGATTTTGTTGCTACTTCTATACAATGAAATTACATAAGTCACACTGAATTTTGTTGCTACTTCTTTACAATTAAATCACATAAGTCACACTGAATTTTGTTGCTACTTCTTTACAATGAAATGACATAAGTCACACTGGATTTTGTTGCTACTTCTTTACAATTAAATCACATTAGTCACACTGAATTTGTTGCTACTTCTTTACAATTAAATCACATAAGTCACACTGGATTTTGTTGTTATTTCTTTACAATTACATCACATAAGTCACACTGGATTTTGTTGCTACTCCTTTACAATTAAATCACATAAGTTCCACTGAATATTGTTGCTACTTCTTTACAATTAAATCACATGAGTCACATTGACTTTTGTTGCTACTTCTTTACAATTTAATCCAGTCAAGTCACACTGAATTTTGTTGCTACTTCTTTACAATTAAATCACATAAGTCACACTGGATTTTGTTGCTACTTCTTTACAATGAAATCACATAAGTCACACTGAATTTGTTGCTACTTCTTTACAATTGAATCACATTAGTCACACTGGATTTTGTTGTTACTTCTTTACAATTAAATCACATAAGTCACACTGGATTTTGTTGCTACTTCTTTACAATTAAATCACATAAGTCACACTGAATATTGTTGCTACTTCTTTCAAATTTAATCAAGTCAAGTAACACTGAATTTTGTTTCTACTTTTTTACAATTAAATCACATAAGTCGCTCTGAATTTGTTGCTACTTCTTTACAATTAAATCACATAAGTCACACTGGATTTGGTTGCTACTACTTCACAATTAAATCACACAAGTCACACTGAATATTGTTGCTACTGCTTTACAATTAAATCAAATAAGTCACACTGGATTTTGTTGCTAATTGTTTACAATTAAATCACATAAGTCACACTGAATTTGTTGCTACTTCTTTACAATTAAATAACATAAGTCACACTGGATTTTGTTGTTACTTCTTTACACTTCAATCACATAAGTCACACTGGATTTTGTTGCTACTTCTTTACAATTAAATCACATAAGTCACACTGAATATTGTTGCTACTTCTTTACAATTAAATCACATAAGTCACATTGAATTTGGTTGCTACTTCTTTACAATTGGATCCAGTCAGGTCACACTTAAGTTTGTTGCTAATTTTTACAATTAAATCCAGTCACGTCACACTTAATTTTGTTGCTACTTTTTTACAATTTAATCCAGTCATGCCACACTTAATTTTGTTGCACCTTCTTTACAATTAAATCACATAAGTCACATGCGATTTTGTTGCTACTTCTTTACAATTAAATAACATAAGTCACACTGGATTTTGTTGTTACTTCTTTACACTTCAATCACATAAGTCACACTGGATTTTGTTGCTACTTCTTTACAATTAAATCACATAAGTCACACTGAATTTTGTTGCTACTTCTTTACAATTAAATCACATAAGTCACACTGGATTTTGTTGCTACTTCTTTACAATTAAATCACATAAGTAACCCTGAATTTGTTGCTACTTCTTTACAATTAAATAACGTAAGTTAAATTGAATTTTGTGGCTACTTCTTTACAATAAAATCACACAAGTCACACTGAATTTGTTGCTACTTCTTTACAATTGAATCACATTAGTCACACTGGATTTTGTTGTTACTTCTTTACAATTAAATCACATAAGTCACATTGGATTTTGTTGTTATTTCTTTACAATTAAATCACATAAGTCACACTGGAATTTGTTGCTACTTCTTTACAATTAAATCAAGTCAAGTAACACTGAATTTTGTTTCTACTTTTTTACAATTAAATCACATAAGTAACACTGGATTTTGTTGCTAATTGTTTACAATTAAATCACATAAGTCACACTGAATTTGTTGCTACTTCTTTACAATTAAATAACATAAGTCACACTGGATTTTGTTGTTACTTCTTTACACTTCAATCACATAAGTAACACTGGATTTTGTTGCTACTTCTTTACAATTAAATCACATAAGTTACACTGAATATTGTTGCTACTTCTTTACAATTAAATCACATGAGTCACATTGAATTTTGTTGCTACTTCTTTACAATTGGATCCAGTCAGGTCACACTTAAGTTTGTTGCTAATTTTAGACAATTATATCCAGTCATGCCACACTTAATTTTGTAGCGCCTTCTTTACAATTAAATCACATAAGTCACATTGGATTTTGTTGCTACTTCTTTACAATTAAATCACATAAGTCACACTGAATTTTGTTGCTTCTTCTTTACAATTAAATCACATAAGTCACAATGGATTTTGTTGCTACTTCTTTACAATTAAATTTAGTCAAGTCACACAAAATTTTGTTGCTACTTCGTTACAATTTAATCCAGTCAATCACACTGAATTTTGTTGCTATTTCTTTACAATTAAATCACATAAGTCACCCTGAATTTGTTGCTACTTCTTTACAATTAAATCACATAAGTCACACTGGATTTTGTTGCTACTTCTTTACAATTAAATCACATAAGTCACACTGAATTTTGTTGCTACTTCTTTACAATCAAATAACGTGAATAAAATTGAATTTTGTTGCTACTTCTTTACAATGAAATCACATAAGTCACACTGAATTTGTTGCTACTTCTTTACAATTGAATCACATTAGTCACACTGGATTTTGTTGTTACTTCTTTACGATTAAATCACATAAGTCACACTGGATTTTGTTGCTACTTCTTTACAATTAAATAACATAAGTCACACTGGAATTTGTTGCTACTTCTTTCAAATTTAATCAAGTCAAGTAACACTGAATTTTGTTTCTACTTTTTGACAATTAAATCACATAAGTCACCCTGAATTTGTTGCTACTTCTTTACAATTAAATCACATAAGTAACACTGGATTTGGTTGCTACTTCTTCACAATTAAATCACATAAGTCACACTGAATATTGTTGCTATTTCTTTACAATTAAATCACATAAGTCACACTGGATTTTGTTGCTAATTGTTTACAATTAAATCACATAAGTCACACTGAATTTGTTGCTACTTCTTTACAATTAAATAACATATGTCACACTGGATTTTGTTGTTACTTCTTTACACTTCAATCACATAAGTCACACTGGATTTCGTTGCTACTTCTTTACAATTAAATCACATAAGTCACACTGAATATTGTTGCTACTTCTTTACAATTAAATCACATGAGTCACATTAGAATTTTGTTGCTACTTCTTTACAATTGGATCCAGTCAGGTCACACTTAAGTTTGTTGCTAATTTTATACAATTAAATCCAGTCACGTCACACTTAATTTTGTTACTACTTTTTTACAATTTAATCCAGTCATGCCACATATAATTTTGTTGCACCTTCTTTACAATTAAATCACATAAGTCACATTGGATTTTGTTGCTACTTCTTTACAATTAAATCACATAAGTCACACTGAATTTTGTTGCTACTTTTTTACAATTAAATCACATAAGTCACACTGGATTTTGTTGCTACTTTTTTACAATTAAATCACATAAGTCACCCTGAATTGGTTGCTACTTCTTTACAATTAAATAACGTAAGTAAAATTGAATTTTGTTGCTACTTCTTTACAATGAAATCACATAAGTCACACTGAATTTGTTGCTACTTCTTTACAATTGAATCACATTAGTCACACTGGATTTAGTTGCTACTTCTTCACAATTAAATCACAACAGTCACACTGAATATTGTTGCTATTTCTTTACAATTAAATCACATAAGTCACACTGGATTTTGTTGCTAATTGTTTACAATTAAATCACATAAGTCACACTGAATTTGTTGCTACTTCTTTACAATTAAATAACATAAGTCACACTGGATTTTGTTGTTACTTCTTTACACTTCAATCACATAAGTCACACTGGATTTTGTTGCTACTTCTTTACAATTAAATCACATAAGTCACACTGAATATTGTTGCTACTTCTTTACAATTAAATCACATGAGTCACATTGAATTTTGTTGCTACTTCTTTACAATTGGATCCAGTCAGGTCACACTTAAGTTGGTTGCTAATTTTATACAATTTAATCCATTCATGCCACACTTAATTTTGTTGCACCTTCTTTACAATTAAATCACATAAGTCACATTGCATTTTGTTGCTACTTTTTTAAAATTAAATCACATAAGTCACACTGAATTTTGTTGCTACTTCTTTACAATTAAATCACATAAGTCACACTGGATTTTGTTGCTACTTCTTTACAATTAAATCACATAAGTCACACTGAATTTTGTTGCTACTTCTTTACAATTAAATATCATAAGTCACACTGGATTTTGTTGCTACTTCTTTACAATTAAATTTAGTCAAGTCACACTAAATTTTGTTGCTACTTCGTTACAATTAAATTCAGTCAAGTCACACTGGATTTTGTTTCTACTTCTTTACAATTAAATCACATAAGTCACACTGAATTTGTTGCTACTTCTTTCAAATTAAATCACATAAGTCACACTGAATTTGGTTGCTACTTCTTTACAATTAAATCACATAAGTCACACTGGATTTTGTTGCTACTTCTTTACAATTAAATCACATAAGTCACACTTGATTTTGTTGCTACTTCTTTACAATTACATCACATAAGTCACACTGGATTTTGTTGCTACTTCTTTACAATTAAATCACATGAGTCACACTGAATTTTGTTGCTACTTCTTTACAATTAAATCACATAAGTCACACTGAATTTTGTTGCTACTTCTTTACAATTAAATCACATAAGTCACACTGAATTTTGTTGCTACTTCTTTACAATTAAATAACATGAGTCACACTGGATTTTTTTGTTACTTTTTTGCAATTAAATCATATAAGTCACACTAGATTTTGTTGCTACTTCTTTACAATTAAATCACATAAGTCCCCCTGAATTTTGTTGCTACTTCTTTACAATTAAATCACATAAGTCACACTGATTTTTTTTGACACTTCTTTACAATTAAATCACATAAGTCACATTGGATTTTGTTGCTACTTATTTACAATTAAATCACATAAGTCACTCTGAATTTTGTTGCAACTTCTTTACAATTAAATCACATAAGTCACACTGAATTTTGTTGCTAATTCTTTACAATTAAATCACATAAGTCAGACTGAATTTTGTTGCTACTTCTTACAATTAAATCACATAAGTCGCACTTAATGTTGTTACTTCTTTTTTACAATTAAATCCAGTCAAGTCACACTTAATTTTGTAGCTACTTCTTTACAATTAAATCCAGTCAAGTCACACTTCATTTTGTTGCTACTTCTTTACAATTAAATTTAGTCAAGTAACACTTAATTTTGTTGCTACTTCTTTACAATTAAATCACATAAGTCACACTTGATTTTGTTGCTACTTCTTTACAATGAAATCACGTAAGTCACACTGAATTTTGTTGCTACTTCTTTACAATTATATATCATAAGTCACACTGGATTTTGTTGCTACTTCTTTACAATTAAATCAAGTCAAGTCAAACTAAATTTTGTTGGCTACATCGTTACAATTAAATTAAGTCAAGTCACACTGAATTTTGTTGCTACTTCTTTACAATTAAATCACATAAGTCACACTGAATTTCGTTGCTACTTCTTTACAATTAAATCACATAAGTCACACTGAATTTTGTTGCTACTTCTTTACAATTAAATCACATAAGTCACACTGAATTTTGTTGCTACTTCTTTACAATTAAATCACATAAGTCACACTGGATTTTGTTGCTACTTCTTTACAATTAAATCACATAAGTCACACTTGATTTTGTTGCTACTTCTTTACAATTAAATCACATAAGTCACTCTGAATTTTGTTGCTACTTCTTTACAATGAAATGACACAAGTCACACTGAATTTTGTTGCTACTTCTTTACAATTAAATCACATAAGTCACACTGAATTGTGTTGCTACTTCTTTACAATTAAATCACATTAGTCACACTGAATTTGTTGCTACTTCTTTACAATTAAATCACATAAGTCACACTGGATTTTTTTGTTATTTCTTTACAATTCAATCACATAAGTCACACTGGATTTTGTTGCTACTTCTTTACAATAAAATCACACAGGTAACACTGAATATTGTTGCTACTTCTTTACAATTAAATCACATGAGTCACATTGAATTTTTTTGCTACTTCTTTACAATTTAATCCAGTCAGATCACACTTAGGTTGGTTGCTACTTATTTACAATTAAATCCAGTCACGTCACACTTACTTTTGTTGCTACTTCTAAACAATTAAATCAAGTCAAGTCACACTTAATTTTGGTGCTACTTCTTTACAATTAAATCACATAAGTCACACTAAATTTTGTTGCTACTTCTTTACAATTAAATCACATAAGTCACACTGGGTTTTGTTGCTACTTCTTTACAATTAAATCACATAAGTCACACTGGATTTTGTTGTTACTTCCTGACAATTAAATCACATAAGTCACACTGGATTTTGTTGTTATTTCTTTACAATTAAATAACATAAGTCACACTGGAATTTGTTGCTACTTCTTTACAATTAAATAACGTAAGTAAAATTGAATTCTGTTGCTACTTCTTTACAATAAAATCACATAAGTCACACTGAATTTGTTGCTACTTCTTTACAATTGAATCACATTAGTCACACTGGATTTTGTTGTTACTTCCTGACAATTAAATCACATAAGTCACACTGGATTTTGTTGTTATTTCTTTACAATTAAATCACATAAGTCACACTGGAATTTGTTGCTACTTCTTTCAAATTAAATCAAGTCAAGTAACACTTAATTTTGTTTCTACTTTTTTACAATTAAATCACATAAGATACCCTGAATTTGTTGCTACTTCTTTACAATTAAATCACATAAGTCACACTGGATTTGGTTGCTACTTCTTCACAATTAAATCACATAAGTCACACTGAATAGTGTTGCTATTTCTTTACAATTAAATCACATAAGTCACACTGGATTTTGTTGCTAATTGTTTACAATTAAATCACATAAGTCACACTGAATATTGTTGCTACTTCTTTACAATTAAATCACATGAGTCACATTAGAATTTTGTTGCTACTTCTTTACAATTGGATCCAGTCAGGTCACACTTAAGTTTGTTGCTAATTTTATACAATTAAATCCAGTCACGTCACACTTAATTTTGTTACTACTTTTTTACAATTTAATCCAGTCATGCCACATATAATTTTGTTGCACCTTCTTTACAATTAAATCACATAAGTCACATTGGATTTTGTTGCTACTTCTTTACAATTAAATCACATAAGTCACACTGAATTTTGTTGCTACTTCTTTACAATTAAATCACATAAGTCACACTGGATTTTGTTGCTACTTCTTTACAATTAAATCACATAAGTCACCCTGAATTGGTTGCTACTTCTTTACAATTAAATAACGTAAGTAAAATTGAATTTTGTTGCTATTTCTTTACAATGAAATCACATAAGTCACACTGAATTTGTTGCTACTTCTTTACAATTGAATCACATTAGTCACACTGGATTTTGTTGTTACTTCTTTACAATTAAATCACATAAGTCACACTGGATTTTGTTGTTATTTCTTTACAATTAAATCACATAAGTCACACTGAAATTTTTTGCTACTTCTTTCAAATTAAATCAAGTCAAGTAACACTGAATTTTGTTTCTACTTTTTTACAATTAAATCACATAAGTCACCATGAATTTGTTGCTACTTCTTTACAATTAAATCACATAAGTAACACTGGATTTAGTTGCTACTTCTTCACAATTAAATCACAACAGTCACACTGAATATTGTTGCTATTTCTTTACAATTAAATCACATAAGTCACACTGGATTTTGTTGCTAATTGTTTACAATTAAATCACATAAGTCACACTGAATTTGTTGCTACTTCTTTACAATTAAATAACATAAGTCACACTGGATTTTGTTGTTACTTCTTTACACTTCAATCACATAAGTCACACTGGATTTTGTTGCTACATCTTTACAATTAAATCACATAAGTCACACTGAATATTGTTGCTACTTCTTTACAATTAAATCACATGAGTCACATTGAATTTTGTTGCTACTTCTTTACAATTGGATCCAGTCAGGTCACACTTAAGTTGGTTGCTAATTTTATACAATTTAATCCATTCATGCCACACTTAATTTTGTTGCTACTTCTTTACAATTAAATCACATAAGTCACATTGCATTTTGTTGCTACTTCTTTAAAATTAAATCACATAAGTCACACTGAATTTTGTTGCTACTTCTTTACAATTAAATCACATAAGTCACACTGGATTTTGTTGCTACTTCTTTACAATTAAATCACATAAGTCACACTGAATTTTGTTGCTACTTCTTTACAATTAAATATCATAAGTCACACTGGATTTTGTTGCTACTTCTTTACAATTAAATTTAGTCAAGTCACACTAAATTTTGTTGCTACTTCGTTACAATTAAATTCAGTCAAGTCACACTGGATTTTGTTTCTACTTCTTTACAATTAAATCACATAAGTCACACTGAATTTGTTGCTACTTCTTTCAAATTAAATCACATGAGTCACACTGAATTTGGTTGCTACTTCTTTACAATTAAATCACATAAGTCACACTGGATTTTGTTGCTACTTCTTTACAATTAAATCACATAAGTCACACTTGATTTTGTTGCTACTTCTTTACAATTACATCACATAAGTCACACTGGATTTTGTTGCTACTTCTTTACAATTAAATCACATGAGTCACACTGAATTTTGTTGCTACTTCTTTACAATTAAATCACATAAGTCACACTGAATTTTGTTGCTACTTCTTTACAATTAAATCACATAAGTCACACTGAATTTTGTTGCTACTTCTTTACAATTAAATAACATGAGTCACACTGGATTTTTTTGTTACTTTTTTGCAATTAAATCATATAAGTCACACTAGATTTTGTTGCTACTTCTTTACAATTAAATCACATAAGTCCCCCTGAATTTTGTTGCTACTTCTTTACAATTAAATCACATAAGTCACACTGATTTTTTTTGACACTTCTTTACAATTAAATCACATAAGTCACATTGGATTTTGTTGCTACTTATTTACAATTAAATCACATAAGTCACTCTGAATTTTGTTGCAACTTCTTTACAATTAAATCACATAAGTCACACTGAATTTTGTTGCTAATTCTTTACAATTAAATCACATAAGTCAGACTGAATTTTGTTGCTACTTCTTACAATTAAATCACATAAGTCGCACTTAATGTTGTTACTTCTTTTTTACAATTAAATCCAGTCAAGTCACACTTAATTTTGTAGCTACTTCTTTACAATTAAATCCAGTCAAGTCACACTTCATTTTGTTGCTACTTCTTTACAATTAAATTTAGTCAAGTAACACTTTATTTTGTTGCTACTTCTTTACAATTAAATCACATAAGTCACACTTGATTTTGTTGCTACTTCTTTACAATGAAATCACGTAAGTCACACTGAATTTTGTTGCTACTTCTTTACAATTATATATCATAAGTCACACTGGATTTTGTTGCTACTTCTTTACAATTAAATCAAGTCAAGTCAAACTAAATTTTGTTGGCTACATCGTTACAATTAAATTAAGTCAAGTCACACTGAATTTTGTTGCTACTTCTTTACAATTAAATCACATAAGTCACACTGAATTTCGTTGCTACTTCTTTACAATTAAATCACATAAGTCACACTGAATTTTGTTGCTACTTCTTTACAATTAAATCACATAAGTCACACTGAATTTTGTTGCTACTTCTTTACAATTAAATCACATAAGTCACACTGGATTTTGTTGCTACTTCTTTACAATTAAATCACATAAGTCACACTTGATTTTGTTGCTACTTCTTTAAAATTAAATCACATAAGTCACTCTGAATTTTGTTGCTACTTCTTTACAATGAAATGACACAAGTCACACTGAATTTTGTTGCTACTTCTTTACAATTAAATCATATAAGTCACACTGAATTGTGTTGCTACTTCTTTACAATTAAATCACATTAGTCACACTGAATTTGTTGCTACTTCTTTACAATTAAATCACATAAGTCACACTGGATTTTTTTGTTATTTCTTTACAATTCAATCACATAAGTCACACTGGATTTTGTTGCTACTTCTTTACAATAAAATCACACAGGTAACACTGAATATTGTTGCTACTTCTTTACAATTAAATCACATGAGTCACATTGAATTTTTTTGCTACTTCTTTACAATTTAATCCAGTCAGATCACACTTAGGTTTGTTGCTACTTATTTTAAATTAAATCCAGTAACGTCACACTTACTTTTGTTGCTACTTCTAAACAATTAAATCAAGTCAAGTCACACTTAATTTTGGTGCTACTTCTTTACAATTAAATCACATAAGTCACACTAAATTTTGTTGCTACTTCTTTACAATTAAATCACATAAGTCACACTGGATTTTGTTGCTACTTCTTTACAATTAAATCACATAAGTCACCCTAAATTTGTTGCTACTTCTTTACAATTAAATAACGTAAGTAAAATTGAATTCTGTTGCTACTTCTTTACAATAAAATCACATAAGTCACACTGAATTTGTTGCTACTTCTTTACAATTGAATCACATTAGTCACACTGGATTTATTTGTTACTTCCTGACAATTAAATCACATAAGTCACACTGGATTTTGTTGTTATTTCTTTACAATGAAATCACATAAGTCACACTGGAATTTGTTGCTACTTCTTTCAAATTAAATCAAGTCAAGTAACACTTAATTTTGTTTCTACTTTTTTACAATTAAATCACATAAGATACCCTGAATTTGTTGCTACTTCTTTACAATTAAATCACATAAGTCACACTGGATTTGGTTGCTACTTCTTCACAATTAAATCACATAAGTCACACTGAATAGTGTTGCTATTTCTTTACAATTAAATCACATAAGTCACACTGGATTTTGTTGCTAATTGTTTACAATTAAATCACATAAGTCACACTAAATTTGTTGCTACTCCTTTACAATTAAATAACATAAGTCACACTGGATTTTGTTGTTACTTCTTTACACTTCAATAACATAAGTTACACTGGATTTTGTTGCTACTTCTTCACAATTAAATCACATAAGTCACACTGAATATTGTTGCTACTTCTTTACAATTAAATCACATGAGTCACATTGAATTTTGTTGCTACTTCTTTACAATTGGATCCAGTCAGGTCACACTTAAGTTTGTTACTAATTTTATACAATTTAATCCAGTCATGCCACACTTAATTTTGTTGCACCTTCTTTACAATTAAATCACATAAGTCACACTTAATTTTGTAGCTACGTCTTTACAATTAAATTCAGTCAAGTCACACTTAATTTTGTTGCTACTTCTTTACAATTAAATCCAGTCAAGTCACACTTAATTTTGTTGCTACTTCTTTACAATTAAATCACATAAGTCACACTGAATTTTGTTGCTACTTCTTTACAATTTAATCACATAAGTCACACTGAATTTGTTGCTACTTCTTTACAATAAAATAACATAAGTCACACTGGATTTTTTTGTTATTTCTTTAAAATTAAATCACATAAGTCACACTGGATTTTGTTGCTACTTCTTTACAATTACATCACATAAGTCACCCTGAATTTTGTTGCAACTTCTTTACACTTAAATCACATAAGTCACACTTAATTTTGTTGCGACTTCTTTACAATTAAATCACATAAGTCACACTGGATTTTGTTGCTACTTCTTTACAATTAAATCACATAAGTCACACTGAATTTTGTTGCTACTTCTTTACAATTAAATCACATAAGTCACACTGAATTTTGTTGCTACCTCTTTACAATTAAATCAAGTCAAGTTACACTTAATTTTGTTACTTCTTTTTTACAATTAAATCCAGTCAAGTCACACTTAATTTTGTTACAACTTCTGTACAATTAAATCCAGTCAAGTCACACTTAATTTTGTTGCTACTTCTTTACAATTAAATCTAGTCTAGTCACACTTCATTTTGTTGCTACTTCTTTACAATTTAATCACATAAGTCACCTAGAATTTCTTGCTACTTCTTTACAATTAAATCACATAAGTCACACTGAATTTTGTTGCTACTTTTTTACAATTTAATCACATAAGTCACACTGAATTTTGTTGCTACTTCTTTACAATTAAATCCCTAAGTCACCCTGAATTTGTTGCTACTTCTTTACAATTAAATCACATAAGTCACACTGAATTTGTTGTTATTTCTTTACAATTCAATCACATAGGTCACACTGGATTTTGTTGGTACTTCTTTACAATTAAATCACATAAGTCACACTTAATTTTGTTGCTACTTCTTTACAATTAACTCACACAAGTCACCCTGAATTTTGTTACTACTTCTTTACAATTAAATCACATAAGTCACACTGAATTTATTTGCTACTTCTTTACAATTAAATCACATAAGTCACACTGAATTTTGTTGCTACTTCTTTACAATTTAATCATATAAGTCACACTGGATTTTGTCGCTACTTCTTTACAATTAAATCACATAAGTCACACTAAAGTTGGTTGCTACTATTTTACAATCAAATCACATGAGTCATACTGGATTTCGTTGCTACTTCATTACAATTAAATCACATAAGTCCCACTGGGTTTTGTTGCTACTTCTTTACAATTAAATCACATAAGTCACAGAGAATTTTGTTGCTACTTCTTTACAATTAAATCACATAAGTCACACTAGATTTTGTTGCTAGTTCTTTACAATTAAATCACATAAGTCACACTGAATTTTGTTGCTACTTTTTATAATAAAATCACATAAGTCACACTGGATTTTGTTGCTACTTCTTAACAATTAAATCACATAAGTCACACTGGAATTTCGTGCTACTTCTTTACAATTAATTCAAGTCAGGTAACACTGAATTTTGTTTCTACTTTTTTACAATTAAATAACATAAGTCACCCTCAATTTGTTGCTACTTCTTTACAATTAAATCACATAAGTCACACTGGATTTTGTTGCTACTTCTTTACAATTAAATCACATAAGTCACACTGAATTTTGTTGCTACTTCTTTACAATTAAATCACATAAGTCACACTGAATTTTGTTGCTACTTCTTTACAATTAAACTACATAAGTCACACTGAATTTTGTTGCTACTTCTTTACAATTAAATAACATGAGTCACACTGGATTTTTTTGTTACTTTTTTACAATTAAATCACATACGTCACACTGGATTTTGTTGCTACTTCTTTACAATTAAATCACATAAGTCCCCCTGAATTTTGTTGCTACTTCTTTACAATTAAATCACATAAGTCACACTGAATTTTGTTGAGACTTCTTTACAATTAAATCACACAAGTCACACTGGATTTTGTTGCTAAATATTTACAATTAAATCACATAAGTCACTCTGAATTTTGTGGCTACTTCTTTACAATTAAATCACATAAGTCACACTGAATTTTGTTGCTAATTCTTTACAATTAAATCACATAAGTCAGACTGAATTTTGTTGCTACTTCTTACAATTAAATCACATAAGTCGCACTGAATTTTTTTGCTACTTCTTTACAATTAAATCAAGTCAAGTCACACTTAATGTTGTTACTTCTTTTTTACAATTAAATCCAGTCAAGTCACACTTAATTTTGTAGCTACTTCTTTACAATTAAATCCAGTCAAGTCACACTTCATTTTGTTGCTACTTCTTTACAATTAAATTTTTTCAAGTAACACTTAATTTTGTTGCTACTTCTTTACAATTAAATCACATAAGTCACACTTGATTTTGTTGCTACTTCTTTACAATTAAATCACATAAGTCACACTGAATTTTGTTGCTACTTCTTTACAATCATATATCATAATCACACTGGATTTTGTTGCTACTTTTTTACAATTAAATCAAGTCAAGTCAAACTAAATTTTGTTGGCTACATCGTTACAATTAAATTAAGTCAAGTCACACTTAATTTTGTTGCTACTTCTTTACAATTCCCTCACATAAGTCACACTGAATTTCGTTGCTACTTCTTTACAATTAAATCACATAAGTCACACTGAATTTTGTTGCTACTTCTTTACAATTAAATCACATAAGTCACACTGAATTTTGTTGCTACTTCTTTACAATTAAATCACATAAGTCACACTGGATTTTGTTGCTACTTCTTTACAATTAAATCACATAAGTCACTCTGGATTTTGCTGCTACTTCTTTACAATTAAATCACATAAGTCACACTGAATTTTGTTGCTACTTCTTTACAATGAAATGACATAAGTCACACTGAATTTTGTTGCTACTTCTTTACAATTAAATCACATAAGTCACACTGAATTTTGTAGCTACTTCTTTACAATTAAATCACATTAGTCACACTGAATTTGTTGCTACTTCTTTACAATTAAATCACATAAGTCACACTGGATTTTGTTGTTATTTCTTTACAATTCAATCACATAAGTCACACCGGATTTTGTTGCTACTTCTTTACAATTAAATCACATAAGTAAAACTGAATATTGTTGCTACTTCTTTACAATTACATCACATGAGTCACACTGAATATTGTTGCTACTTCTTTACAATTAAATCACATGAGTCACATTGAATTTTGTTGCTACTTCTTTACAATTTTATCCAGTCAAGTCACACTTAGGTTTGTTGCTACTTATTTACAATTAAATCCAGTCACGTCACACGTAATTTTGTTGCTACTTCTTTACAATTTAATCACATAAGTCCCACTTAATTTTGTTGCTACTTCTTTACAATTAAATCACATAAGTCACACTGGATTTTGTTGCTACTTCTTTACAATTAAATCACATAAGTCAAACTGAATTTTGTTGCTACTTCTTTACAATTAAATCACATAAGTCACACTTGATTTTGTTGCTACTTCTTTACAATTAAATCACATAAATCACACTGAATTTTGTTGCTAAATCTTTACAATTAAATCACATAAGTCACACTGAATTTTGTTGCTACTTCTTTACAATGAAAGGACATAAGTCACACTGAATTTTGTTGCTACTTCTTTACAATTAAATCACATAAGTCACACTGAATTTTGTTGCTACTTCTTTACAATGAAATGACATAAGTTACACTGAATTTCGTTGCTACTTCTTTACAATAAAATCACATTAGTAACACTGAATTTGTTGCAACTTCTTTACAATTAAATCACATAAGCCACACTGGATTTTGTTGTTATTTCTTTTACAATTACATCACATAAGTCACACTGGATTTTGTTGCTACTTCTTTACAATTAAATCACATAAGTAACACTGAATATTGTTGCTACTTTTTTACAATTAAATCACATTAGTCACATTGAATTTTGTTGCTACTTCTTTACAATTTAATCCCGTCAAGTCACACTAAAGTTTGTTGCTACTTCTTTACAATTAAATCACATAAGTCACCCGTGATTTTGTTTCTACTTCTTTACAATTAAATCACATAAGTCACACTGAATTTTGTTGCTACTTCTTTACAATTATATATCATAAGTCGCACTGGATTTTGTAGCTACTTCTTTACAATTAAATCACATAGGTCACACTTGATTTTGTTGCTACTTCTTTACAATTAAATCACATAAGTCACTCTGGATTTTGCTGCTACTTCTTTACAATTAAATCACATAAGTCACACTGAATTTTGTTGCTACTTCTTTACAATGAAATGACATAAGTCACACTGAATTTTGTTGCTACTTCTTTACAATTAAATCACATAAGTCACACTGAATTTTGTAGCTACTTCTTTACAATTAAATCACATTAGTCACACTGAATTTGTTGCTACTTCTTTACAATTAAATCACATAAGTCACACTGGATGTTGTTGTTATTTCTTTACAATTCAATCACATAAGTCACACCGGATTTTGTTGCTACTTCTTTACAATTAAATCACATAAGTAACACTGAATATTGTTGCTACTTCTTTACAATTAAATCACATGAGTCACATTGAATTTTGTTGCTACTTCTTTACAATTTAATCCAGTCAAGTCACACTAAAGTTTGTTGCTACTATTTTACAATTAAATCCAGTAACGTCACACTTAATTTTGTTGCTACTTCTTTACAATTAAATCAAGTCATGTCACACTTAATTTTGTTGCTACTTCTTTACAATTTAATCACATAAGTCACACTGAATTTTGTTGCTACTTCTTTACAATTAAATCACATAAGTCACGCTGCATTTTGTTGCTACTTCTTTACAATTAAATCACATAAGTCACCCTTGATTTTGTTTCTACTTCTTTACAATTAAATCACATAAGTCACTCTGAATATTGCTGCTACTTCTTTACAATTAAATCACATAAATCACACTGAATTTTGTTGCTACTTCTTTACAATTAAATCACATAAGTCACACTTAATTTTGTTACTACTTCTTTACAATTAAATCCAGTCAAGTCACACTTAATTTTGTTGCTAATTATTTACAATTAAATCCAGTCACGTCACACTTAATTTTGTTGCTACTTCTTTACAATTAAATCAAGTCAAGTCACACTGAATTTTGTTGCTACTTCTTTACAATTTAATCACATAAGTCACACTGAATTTTGTTGCTACTTCTTTACAATTAAATCACATAAGTAACACTGGATTTTGTTGCTACTTCTTTACAATTAAATCACATAAGTCAAACTGAATTTTGTTGCTACTTCTTTACAATTAAATCACATAAGTCACACTGGATTTTGTTGCTACTTCTTTACAATTAAATATCATAAGTCACACTGGATTTTGTTGCTACTTCTTTACAATTAAATCAAGTCAAGTCTAACTAAATTTTATTGCTACTTCTTTACAATTAAATTCAGTCAAGTCACACTTGATTTTGTTGCTACTTCTTTACAATTAAATCACATAAGTCACACTGAATTTTGTTGCTACTTCTTTACAATTAAATCACTTAAGTCACACTGGATTTTGTTGCTACTTCTTTACAATTAAATCACATAAGTCACCCTTGATTTTTTTTCTCCTTCTTTACAATTAAATCACATAAGTCACTTTGAATATTGCTGCTACTTCTTTACAATTAAATCACATAAGTCACACTGAATTTTGTTGCTACTTTTTTACAATTAAATCCAGTCAAGTCACACTTAATTTTGTTACTACTTCTTTACAATTAAATCCAGTCAAGTAACACTTAATTTTGTTGCTACTTCTTTACAATTAAATCCAGTCCAGTCACACTTAATTTTGTTGCTACTTCTTTACAATTAAATCCCGTCAAGTCACACTTAATTTCGTTGCTACTTCTTTACAATTAAATCCAGTCAAGTCACACTTAATTTTGTTGCTACTTCTTTACAATTAAATCCAGTCAAGTCACACTTAATTTTGTTGCTACTTCTTTACAATTTAATCACATAAGTCACCTAGAATTTGTTGCTACTGTTTTACAATTAAATCACATAAGTCACACTGAATTGTGTTGCTACTTCTTTACAATTTAATCACATAAGTCACACTGAATTTTGTTGCTACTTCTTTACAATTAAATCACTAAGTCACACTGAATTTGTTGCTACTTCTTTACCATTAAATCACATAAGTCACACTGGATTTTGTTGTTACTTCTTTACAATTAAATCACATAAGTCACACTTTATTTTGTTGCTACTTCTTTACAATTAAATCACACAAGTCACCCTGAATTTTGTTACTACTTCTTTACAATTAAATCACATAAGTCACACTGATTTTTTTTGCTACTTCTTTACAATTAAATCACATAAGTCACACTGAATTTTGTTGCTACTTCTTTACAATTGAATCATATAAGTCACACTGGATTTTGTCGCTACTTCTTTACAATTAAATCACATAAGTCACACTAAAGTTGGTTGCTACTATTTTACAATCAAATCACATAAGTCATACTGGATTTTGTTGCTACTTCATTACAATTAAATCACATAAGTCCCACTGGGTTTTGTTGCTATTTCTTTACAATTAAATCACATAAATCACACTGAAGTTTGTTGCTACTTCTTTACAATTAAATCACATAAGTCACACTGGATTTTGTTGCTAGTTCTTTACAATTAAATCACATAAGTCACACTGGATTTTTTTGTTACTTTTTTACAATTAAATCACATAAGTCACACTGGATTTTGTTGCTACTTCTTTACAATTAAATCACATAATTCCCCCTGAATTTTGTTGCTACTTCTTTACAATTAAATCACATAAGTCACACTGAATTTTGTTGACACTTCTTTACAATTAAATCACATATGTCACACTGGATTTTGTTGCTACTTATTTACAATTAAATCACATAAGTCACTCTGAATTTTGTTGCAACTTCTTTACAATTAAATCACATAAGTCACACTGAATTTTGTTGCTACTTCTTTACAATTAAATCAAGTCAAGTCACACTTAATTTTGTTACTTCTTTTTTACAATTAAATCCAGTCAAGTCACACTTAATTTTGTAGCTACTTCTTTACAATTAAATCCAGTCAAGTCACACTTCATTTTGTTGCTACTTCTTGACAATCAAATTTAGTCAAGTAACACTTAATTTTGTTGCTACTTCTTTACAATTAAATCACATAAGTCACACTTGATTTTGTTGCTACTTCTTTACAATGAAATCACATAAGTCACACTGAATTTTGTTTCTACTTCTTTACAATTAAATATCATAAGTCACACTGGATTTTGTTGCTACTTTTTTACAATTAAATCAAGTCAAGTCAAACTAAATTTTGTTGGCTACATCGTGTCAATTAAATTAAGTCAAGTCACACTTAATTTTGTTGCTACTTCTTTACAATTAAATCACATAAGTCACACTGAATTTTGTTGCTACTTCTTTACAATTAAATCACATAAGTCACACTGAATTTTGTTGCTACTTCTTTACAATTAAATCACATAAGTCACACTGAATTTTGTTGCTACTTCTTTACAATTAAATAACATAAGTCACACTGGATTTTGTTGCTACTTCTTTACAATTAAATCACATAAGTCACAGTTGATTTTGTTTGCTACTTCTTTACAATTCAATCACATAGGTCACACTGGATTTTGTTGCTACTTCTTTACAATTAAATCACATAAGTAACACTGAATATTGTTGCTACTTCTTTACAATTAAATCACATGAGTCACATTGAATTTTGTTGCTACTTCTTTACAATTTAATCCAGTCAAGTCACACTAAAGTTTGTTGCTACTTATTTACAATTAGATCCAGTCACGTCACACTTATTTTAGTTGCTACTTCTTTACAATTAAATCAAGTCAAGTCACACTTAATTTTGTTGCTACTTCTTTACAATTTAATCACATAAGTCACACTGAATTTTGTTGCTACTTCTTTACAATTAAATGACATAAGTCACACTGGATTTTGTTGCTACTTCTTTACAATTAAATCACATAAGTCAAACTGAATTTTGTTGCTACTTCTTTACAATTAAATCACATAAGTCACACTGAATATTGTTGCTACTTCTTTACAATTAAATCACATAAGTCACACTTGATTTTGTTGCTACTTCTTTACAATTAAAGCACACAAATCACACTGAATTTTGTTGCTACTTCTTTACAATTAAATCACATAAGTCACTCTGAATTTTACTGCTACTTCTTTACAATTAAATCACTTAAGTCACACTGAATTTTGTTGCTACTTCTTTACAATGAAATGACATAAGTCACACTTAATTTTGTTGCTACTTCTTTACAATTAAATCACATAAGTCACACTGAATTTTGTTGCTACTTCTTTACAATAAAATGACATAAGTCACACTGAATTTTGTTGCTACTTCTTTACAATTAAATTTCATTAGTCACACTGAATCTGTTGCTACTTCTATACAATTAAATAACATAAGTCACACTGGATTTTGTTGTTATTTCTTTACAATTCAATCACATAAGTCACACTGGATTTTGTTGCTACTTCTTTACAATTAAATCACATAAGTAACACTGAATATGTTTGCTACTTCTTTACAATTAAATCACATGAGTCACATTGAATTTTGTTGCTACTTCTTTACAATTTAATCCAGTCAAGTCACACTTAAGTTTGTTGCTACTTATTTCCAATTAAATCCAGTCACGTCACACTTAATTTTGTTGCTACTTCTTTACAATTAAATCTAGTCAAGTCACACTTAATTGTGTTGCTACTTCTTTACAATTTTATCACATAAGTCACACTGAATTTTGTTGCTATTCTTTACAATTAAATCATATAAGTCACACTGGATTTTATTGCTACTTCTTTACAATTAAATCACATAAGTCAAACTAAATTTTGTTGCTACTTCTTTACAATTAAATCACATAAGTCTCACTGGATTTTGTTGTTACTTCTTTACAATTAAATATCATAAGTCACACTGGATTTTGTTGCTACTTCTTTACAATTAAATCAAGTCAAGTCAAACTAAATTTTGTTGCTACTTCGTTACAATTAAATTCAGTCAAGTCACACTTGATTTTGTTGCTACTTCTTTACAATTAAATCACATAAGTCACACTTAATTTTGTTGCTACTTCTTTACAATTAAATCACATATGTCACACTGGATTTTGTTGCTACTTCTTTACAATTACATCACATAAGTCACCCTTGATTTTGTTTCTACTTCTTTACAATTAAATCACATAAGTCACTCTGAATTTTGCTCCTATTTCTTTACAATTAAATCACATAAGTCACACGTAATTTTGTTGCTACTTTTTTACCATTAAATCACATAAGTCACACTGGATTTTTTTGCAGTTCTTTACAATTAAATCACATAAGTCACACTGAATTTTGTTGCTACTTCTTTACAATTAAATCAAGTCAAGTCAAACTAAATTTTGTTGGCTACATCGTTACAATTAAATTCAGTCAAGTCACACTTAATTTTGTTACTTCTTTTTTACAATTAAATCCAGTCAAGTCACACTTAATTTTGTAGCTACTTCTTTACAATTAAATCCAGTCAAGTCACACTTCATTTTGTTGCTACTTCTTGACAATCAAATTTAGTCAAGTAACACTTAATTTTGTTGCTACTTCTTTACAATTAAATCACATAAGTCACACTTGATTTTGTTGCTACTTCTTTACAATGAAATCACATAAGTCACACTGAATTTTGTTTCTACTTCTTTACAATTAAATATCATAAGTCACACTGGATTTTGTTGCTACTTTTTTACAATTAAATCAAGTCAAGTCAAACTAAATTTTGTTGGCTACATCGTGTCAATTAAATTAAGTCAAGTCACACTTAATTTTGTTGCTACTTCTTTACAATTAAATCACATAAGTCACACTGAATTTTGTTGCTACTTCTTTACAATTAAATCACATAAGTCACACTGAATTTTGTTGCTACTTCTTTACAATTAAATCACATAAGTCACACTGAATTTTGTTGCTACTTCTTTACAATTAAATAACATAAGTCACACTGGATTTTGTTGCTACTTCTTTACAATTAAATCACATAAGTCACAGTTGATTTTGTTTGCTACTTCTTTACAATTAAATCACATAAGTCACTCTGAATTTTGCTGCTACTTCTTTACAATTAAATCACATAAGTCACACTGAATTTTGTTGCTACTTCTTTACAATGAAATGACACAAGTCACACTGAATTTTGTTGCTACTTCTTTACAATTAAATCACATAAGTCACACTGAATTTTGTTGCTACTTCTTTACAATTAAATCACATTAGTCACACTGAATTTGTTGCTACTTCTTTACAATTAAATCACATAAGTCACACTGGAATTTGTTGTTATTTCTTTACAATTCAATCACATAGGTCACACTGGATTTTGTTGCTACTTCTTTACAATTAAATCACATAAGTAACACTGAATATTGTTGCTACTTCTTTACAATTAAATCACATGAGTCACATTGAATTTTGTTGCTACTTTTTTAAAATTTAATCCAGTCAAGTCACACTAAAGTTTGTTGCTACTTATTTACAATTAGATCCAGTCACGTCACACTTATTTTTGTTGCTACTTCTTTACAATTAAATCAAGTCAAGTCACACTTAATTTTGTTGCTACTTCTTTACAATTTAATCACATAAGTCACACTGAATTTTGTTGCTACTTCTTTACAATTAAATCACATAAGTCACACTGGATTTTGTTGCTACTTCTTTACAATTAAATCACATAAGTCAAACTGAATTTTGTTGCTACTTCTTTACAATTAAATCACATAAGTCACACTTGATTTTGTTGCTACTTCTTTACAATTAAATCACATAAGTCACACTTGATTTTGTTGCTACTTCTTTACAATTAAAGCACACAAATCACACTGAATTTTGTTGCTACTTCTTTACAATTAAATCACATAAGTCACTCTGAATTTTACTGCTACTTCTTTACAATTAAATCACTTAAGTCACACTGAATTTTGTTGCTACTTCTTTACAATGAAATGACATAAGTCACACTTAATTTTGTTGCTACTTCTTTACAATTAAATCACATAAGTCACACTGAATTTTGTTGCTACTTCTTTACAATGAAATGACATAAGTCACACTGAATTTTGTTGCTACTTCTTTACAATTAAATTTCATTAGTCACACTGAATTTGTTGCTACTTCTATACAATTAAATAACATAAGTCACACTGGATTTTGTTGTTATTTCTTTACAATTCAATCACATAAGTCACACTGGATTTTGTTGCTACTTCTTTACAATTAAATCACATAAGTAACACTGAATATGTTTGCTACTTCTTTACAATTAAATCACATGAGTCACATTGAATTTTGTTGCTACTTCTTTACAATTTAATCCAGTCAAGTCACACTTAAGTTTGTTGCTACTTATTTCCAATTAAATCCAGTCACGTCACACTAAATTTTGTTGCTACTTCTTTACAATTAAATCTAGTCAAGTCACACTTAATTGTGTTGCTACTTCTTTACAATTTTATCACCTAAGTCACACTGAATTTTGTTGCTATTCTTTACAATTAAATCATATAAGTCACACTGGATTTTGTTGCTACTTCTTTACAATTAAATCACATAAGTCAAACTAAATTTTGTTGCTACTTCTTTACAATTAAATCACATAAGTCTCACTGGATTTTGTTGTTACTTCTTTACAATTAAATATCATAAGTCACACTGGATTTTGTTGCTACTTCTTTACAATTAAATCAAGTCAAGTCAAACTAAATTTTGTTGCTACTTCGTTACAATTAAATTCAGTCAAGTCACACTTGATTTTGTTGCTACTTCTTTACAATTAAATCACATAAGTCACACTTAATTTTGTTGCTACTTCTTTACAATTAAATCACATATGTCACACTGGATTTTGTGGCTACTTCTTTACAATTACATCACATAAGTCACCCTTGATTTTGTTTCTACTTCTTTACAATTAAATCACATAAGTCACTCTGAATTTTGCTGCTACTTCTTTACAATTAAATCACATAAGTCACACTGAATTTTGTTGCTACTTTTTTACCATTAAATCACATAAGTCACACTGGATTTTTTTGCAGTTCTTTACAATTAAATCACATAAGTCACACTGAATTTTGTTGCTACTTCTTTACAATTAAATCAAGTCAAGTCAAACTAAATTTTGTTGGCTATATCGTTACAATTAAATTCAGTCAAGTCACACTTAATTTTGTTGCTACTTCTTTATCATTAAATCACATAAGTCACACTTGATTTTGTTGCTACTTCTTTACAATTAAATCACATAAGTCACTCTGAATTTTGCTGCTACTTCTTTACAATTAAATCACATAAGTCACACTGAATATTGTTGCTACTGCTTCACAATTAAATCACATTAGTCACACTGAATTTGTTGCTACTTCTTTACAAATAAATCACATAAGTAACACTGGATTTATTTGTTATTTCTTTACAATTCAATCACATAAGTCACACTGGATTTTGTTGCTACTTCTTTACAATTAAATCACATAACTAACACTGAATATTGTTGCTACTTCTTTACAATTAAATCACATGAGTCACATTGAATTATGTTGCTACTTCTTTACAATTTAATCCAGTCAAGTCACACTTAAGTTTGTTGCTACTTATTTACAATTAAATCCAGTTACGTAACACTTAATTTTGTTGCTACTTCTTTACAATTGAATCAAGTCAAGTCACACTTAATTTTGTTGCTACTTCTTTACAATTTAATCACATAAGTCACACTGAATTTTGTTGCTACTTCTTTACAATTAAATCACATAAGTCAAACTGAATTTTGTTGCTACTTCTTTACAATTAAATCACATAAGTCACACTTGATTTTGTTGCTACTTCTTTACAATTAAAGCACACAAATCACACTGAATTTTGTTGCTACTTCTTTACAATTGAATCACATAAGTCACTCTAAATTTTACTGCTACTTCTTTACAATTAAATCACATAAGTCACACTGGATTTTGTTGCTACTTCTTTACAATGAAATGACATAAGTCACACTTAATTTTGTTGCTACTTCTTTACAATTAAATCACATAAGTCACACTGAATTTTGTTGCTACTTCTTTACAATGAAATGACATAAGTCACACTGAATTTTGTTGCTACTTCTTTACAATTAAATTACATTAGTCACACTGAATTGTTGCTACTTCTATACAATTAAATCACATAAGTCACACTGGATTTTGTTGTTATTTCCTTACAATTCAATCACATAAGTCACACTGGATTTTGTTGCTACTTCTTTACAATTAAATCACATAAGTAACACTGAATATGTTTGCTACTTCTTTACAATTAAATCACATGAGTCACATTGAATTTTGTTGCTACTTTTTTACAATTTAATCCAGTCAAGTCACACTTAAGTTTGTTGCTACTTATTTACAATTAAATCCAGTCACGTGACACTTAATTTTGTTGCTAATTCTTTACAATTAAATCTAGTCAAGTTACACTTAATTGTGTTGCTACTTCTTTACAATTTTATCACATAAGTCACACTGAATTTTGTTGCTATTCTTTACAATTAAATCATATAAGTCACACTGGATTTTGTTGCTACTTCTTTACAATTAAATCACATAAGTCAAACTAAATTTTGTTGCTACTTCTTTACAATTAAATCACATAAGTCACACTGAATTTTGTTGCTACTTCTTTACAATTAAATATCATAAGTCACACTGGATTTTGTTGCTACTTCTTTACAATTAAATCAAGTCAAGTCAAACTAAATTTTGTTGCTACTTCGTTACAATTAAATTCAGTCAAGTCACACTTGATTTTGTTGCTACTTCTTTACAATTAAATCACATAAGTCACACTTAATTTTGTTGCTACTTCTTTACAATTAAATCACATAAGTCACACTGGATTTTGTTGCTACTTCTTTACAATTACATCACATAAGTCACCCTTGATTTTGTTTCTACTTCTTTACAATTAAATCACATAAGTCACTCTGAATTTTGCTGCTACTTCTTTACAATTAAATCACATAAGTCACACTGAATTTTGTTGCTACTTTTTTACCATTAAATCACATAAGTCACACTGGATTTTTTTGCAGTTCTTTACAATTAAATCACATAAGTCACACTGAATTTTGTTGCTACTTCTTTACAATTAAATCAAGTCAAGTCAAACTAAATTTTGTTGCAATTTTTTTATCATTAAATCACATAAGTCACACTTGATTTTGTTGCTACTTCTTTACAATTAAATCACATAAGTAACACTGGATTTATTGGTTATTTCTTTACAATTCAATCACATAAGTCACACTGGATTTTGTTGCTACTTCTTTACGATTAAATCACATAACTAACACTGAATATTGTTGCTACTTCTTTACAATTAAATCACATGAGTCACATTGAATTTTGTTGCTACTTCTTTACAATCTAATCCAGTCAAGTCACACTTAAGGTTGTTGCTACTTATTTACAATTAAATCCAGTCACGTAACACTTAATTTTGTTGCTACTTCTTTACAATTGAATCAAGTCAAGTCACACTTAATTTTGTTGCTACTTCTTTACAATTTAATCACATAAGTCACACTGAATTTTGTTGCTACTTCTTTACAATTAAATCACATAAGTCAAACTGAATTTTGTTGCTACTTCTTTACAATTAAATCACATAAGTCACACTTGATTTTGTTCCTACTTCTTTACAATTAAATCACATAAGTCACACTGAATTTTGTTGCCACTTTTTTACAATTAAATATCATAAGTCACACTTAATTTTGTAGCTACTTCTTTACAATTAAATCAAATCAAGTCAAACTAAATTTTGTTGCTACTTCGTTACAATTAAATTCAGTCAAGTCACACTTAATTTTGTTGCAACTTCTTTACAATTAACTCACATAAGTCATACTGGATTTTGTTGCTACTTCTTTACAATTTAATCACATAAGTCCCCCTGGATTTTGTTGCTACTACTTTACAATTAAATCACATAAGTCACTCTTGATTTTGTAGCTACTTCTTTACAATTAAATCAAATAAGTCACTCTGAATTTTGCTGCTACTTCTTTACAATTAAATCACATAAGTCACACTGAATTTTGTTGCTACTTCCTTACAATTAAATCACATAAGTCACACTGAATTTTGTTGCTACTTCTTTACAATTAAATCACATAAGTCACACTGAATTTTGTTGCTACTTCTTTACAATTAAATCAAGTCAAGTCACACTTAATTTTGTGGCTTCTTTTTTAGAATTAAATCCAGTCAAGACACACTAAATCTTGTAGCTACTTCTTTACAATTAAATCCAGTCAAGTCACACTTAATTTTGTTGCTACTTCTTTACAATTAAATCCAGTCCAGTCACACTTAATGTTGTTGCTACTTCTTCACAATTTAATCACATAAGTCACCTAGAATTTGTTGCTACTTCTTTACAATTAAATCAAGTCAAGTCACACTTAAGTTTGTTGCTACTTATTTACAATTAAATCCAGTCACGTCACACTTAATTTTGTTGCTACTTCTTTACAATTAAATCAAGTCAAGTCACACTTAATTTTGTTGCTACTTCTTTACAATTTAATCACATAAGTCACACTGAATTTTGTTGCTACTTCTTTACAATTAAATCACATCAGTCACACTGGATTTTGTTGCTACTTCTTTACAATTAAATCACATAAGTCAAACTGAATTTTGTTGCTACTTCTTTACAATTAAATCACATAAGTCACACTGAATTTTGTTGCTACTTCTTAACAATTAAATCACATTAGTCACACTTCATTTTGTTGCTACTTCTTTACAATTAAATCAAGTCAAGTCACAATTAATTTTGTTGCTTCTTTTTTTTCAATAAAATCCAGTCAAGTCACACTTAATTTTGTAGAAACTTCTTTACAATTAAATCCAGTCAAGTCACACTGGATTTTGTTGCTACTTCTTTACAATTAAATCCAGTCAAGTCACACTTAATATTGTTGCTACTTCTTTACTATTAAATCACATAAGTCACTCTGAATTTTGCTGCTACTTCTTTACAATTAAATCACATAAGTCACACTGAATTTTGTTGCTACTTTTTTAGAATTAAATCACATAAGTCACACTGGATTTTGTTGCAGTTCTTTACAATCAAATCACATAAGTCACACTGAATTTTGTTGCTAGTTCTTTAAAATTAAATCACATAAGTCACACTGAATTTTGGTGCGACGTCTTTACAATTAAATCACATAAGTCCCACTGAATTTGTTGCTACTTCTTTTCAATTAAATCACATAAGTTACACTGGATTTTGTTGCTACTTCTTTACAATTAAATCACATAAGTAACACTGGATTTTGTTGCTACTTCTTTACAATTAAATCACATAAGTCACCCTGAATTTTTTTACTACTTCTTTACAATAAAATCACATAAATCGCACTGAATTTTTTGGCTACTTCTTTACAATTAAATCACATAAGTAACACTGAATTTTGTTGCTACTTCTTTACAATTAAAATATATAAGTCTCACTGGATTGTGTTGCTACTTCTTTACAATTAAATCACATAAGTCACACTGAAGTTTGTTGCTACTTCTTTACAACTAAATCACATAAGTCATACTGGATTTTGTTGCTACTTTATTACAATTAAATCACATAAGTCACACCGGAAGTTGTTGCTACTTTTTCACAATTGAATCACATAAGTCACACTGAATTTTGTTGCTACTTCTTTACAATTAAATCACATTAGTCACACTTAATTTTGTTGCTACTTCCTTAAAATTCAATAACACAAGTCACACTGGATTTTGTTGCTACTGCTTTACAATTAAATCACATAAGTCACACTGAATTTTGTTGCTACTTCTTTTACAATTAAATCACATAAGTCACACTGGATGTTGTTGCTACTTCTTTACAATTAAATCACATAAGTTACACTGAGTTTTGTTGCTACTTCTTTACAATTAAATCACATAAGTCACACTTAATTTTGTTGCTACTTCTTAACAATTAAATCACATAAGTCACACGAGATTTTGTTGCTACATCTTTACAATTAAATCACATAAGTCCCACTGAATATTGTTGCTACTTCTTTGCAATTACATCACATGAGTCACACTTAATTTTGTTTCTTCTTCTTTTCAGTTAAATCCAGTCAAGTCACACTTAATTTTGTTTCTACCTCTTTACAATTAAATCACATAAGTCACACTGGATTTCGTTGCTACTTCTTTACAATTAAATCACATCAGTCACACTGAATTTTGTTGCTACTTCTTTACAATTAAATCACATATGTCACACTGAATTTTGTTGCTACTTCTTTACAATTGAATCACATAAGTCACACTGAATTTGTTGCTACTTCTTTACAATTAAATCACATAAGTCACATTGGATTTTGTCGCTACTTCTTTACAATTAAATCACATAAGTAACACTGGATTTTGTTGCTACTTCTTTACAATTAAATCACATAAGTCACACTGGATTTTGTTGCTACTTCTTTACAATTACATCACATAAGTCACACTGAATATTGTTGCTACTTCTTTACAATTAAATCACAGGAGTCATCTTAAATTTTGTTGCTACTTCTTTACAATTTAATCCAGTCAAGTCACACTTAAGTTTGTTGCTACTTCTTTACAATTAAATCCAGTCACGTCACACTTAATTTTGTTGCTACTTCTTTACAATTTAATCCAGTCAAGTCACACTAAATTTTGTTTGCTACTTCTTTACAATTAAATCACATAAGTCACACTGAATTTTTTTACCTACTTCTTTACAATTAAATCACATAAGTCACACTGGATTTTGTTGCTACTTCTTTACAATTAAATCACATAAGTCACACTGAATTTTTTTGCTACTTCTGTACAATTAAATCACATAAGTCACACTGGATTTTGTTGCTACTTCTTTACAATTAACTCACATAAGTCACACTTAATTTTGTTGCTACTTGTTTACAATTAAATATCATAAGTCACACTTAATTTTTTAGCTACTTCTTTACAATTAAATAACCCAAGTCACACTGAATTTTTTTGCAACTTCTTTACAATTAAATCACATGAGTCACACTCAATTTTTTTGCTACTTCTTTACAATTAAATCAAGTCAAGTCACACTTAATTTTGTTGTTTCTTTTTTACAATTAAATCCAGTCAAGTCACACTTAATTTTGTAGCTACTTCTTTACAATTAAATCCAGTCAAGTCACACTTAACTTTGTTGCTACTTGTTTACAATTAAATCCAGTCCAGTCACACTTAATTTTGTGGCTACTTCTTTACAATTTGATCACATAAGTCACACTGAATTTTGTTGCTACTTCTTTAACATAAAATCACATAAGTCACACTGGATTTTGTTGCTACTTCTTTACAATTAAATCACATAAGTAACACTGAATTTTGTTGCTACTTCTTTACAATCAAATCACATAAGTCACACTGAATTTGTTGCTATTTCTTTACAATTAAATCACATAAGTCAAACTGGATTTTGTTGCTACTTCTTTACAATTAAATCACATAAGTCACACTGGATTTTGTTGCTACTTCTTTACAGTTAAATCACATAAGTCACACTTAATTTTGTTGCTACTTCTTTACAATTAAATATCATCAGTCACACTGATTTTTTTAGCTACTTCTTTACAATTAAATCACATAAGTTACACTGAATTTTTTTTCTACTTATTTACAATTAAAACACATGAGTCACACTTAATTTTTTTGCTACTTCTTTACAATTAAATCAAGTCAAGTCACACTTAATTTTGTTGCTTTTTTTTTACAATTAAATCCAGTCAAGTCACACTTAATTTTGTAGCTACTTCTTTACAATTAAATCCAGTCAAGTCACACTTAATTTTGTTGCTACTTGTTTACAATTACATCCAGTCCAGTCACACTTAATGTTGTGGCTGCTTCTTTACAATTTAATCACATAAGTCACCTATAATTGGTTGCTACTTCTTTACAATTAAATCACATAAGTCACACTGGATTTTGTTGCTACTTCTTTACAATTAAATCACATAAGTCACACTGGATTTCTTTGCTACTTCTTTACAATTAAATCACATAAGTCACACTGAATTTTGTTGCTAGTTCTTTTAAATTTAATCACATAAGTAACACTGAATTTTTGTGCCCCGTCTTTACAATTAAATCACATAAGTCCCACTGAATTTGTTGCTACTTCTTTACAATTAAATCACATAAGTCACACTGGATTTTGTTGTTACTTCTTTACAATGAAATCACATAAGTCACACTGGATTTTGTTGCTACTTCTTTACAATTAAATCACATAAGTCACCCTGAATTTTTTTACTACTTCTTTACAATAAAATCACATAAGTCACACTGAATTTTTTTGCTACTTCTTTACAATTAAATCACATAAGTAACACTGAATTTTGTTGCTACTTCTTTACAATTAAATCATATAAGTCTCACTGGATTGTGTTGCTACTTCTTTACAATTAAATCACATAAGTCACACTGAAGTTTGTTGCTACTTCTTTACAACTAAATCACATAAGTCATACTGGATTTTGTTTATACTTTATTACAATTAAATCACATAAGTCACACCGGATTTTGTTGCTACTTTTTAACAATTTAATCACATAAGTCACACTGAATTTTGTTGCTACTTCTTTACAATTAAATCACATTAGTCACACTTAATTTTGTTACTACTTCTTTACAATTGAATAACACAAGTCACACCGGATTTTGTTGCTACTTCTTTACAATTAAATCACATAAGTCACACTGAATTTTGTTGCTACTTCTTTTACAATTAAATCACATAAGTCACACTGGATTTTGTTGCTACTTCTTTACAATTAAATCACATAAGTCACACTGAATATTGTTGCTACTTCTTTACAATTAAATCACATGAGTCATCCTGAACTTTGTTGCTACTTCTTTACAATTTAATCCAGTCAAGTCACACTATAGTTTGTTGCTTCTTCTTTACAATTAAATCCAGTCACGTCACACTTAAGTTTGTTGCTACTTCTTTACAATTTAATCCAGTCAAGTCACACTTAATTTTGTTGCTACTCCTTGACAATTAAATCACATAAGTCACACTGGATTCTGTTGCTACTTCTTTACAATTAAATCACATAAGTCACACTGGATTTTGTTGCTACTTCTTTACAATTAAATCACATAAGTGACACTGAATTTTGTTGCAACTTCTTTACAATTAAATCACATAAGTCCCACTGAATTTTGTTGCTACTTTTTTACAATTAAATCACATAAGTCACACTGAATTTTGTTGCTACTTCTTTACAATTAAATATCATAAGTCACACTGAATTTTTTAGCTACTTCTTTACAATTAAATCACATAAGTCACACTGGATTTTGTTGCTACTTCTTTACAATTAAATCACATGAGTCACACTTAATTTTTTTCTAATTTTTTACAATTAAATCAAGTCAAGTCACGCTTAATTTTGTTGCTTCTATTTTTACAATTGAATCCAGTCAAGTCACACTTAATTTTGTAGCTACTTCTTTAGAATTAAATCCAGTCAAGTCACACATAATTCTGTTGCTACTTGTTTACAATTAAATCCAGTCCAGTATCACTTAATTTTGTTGATATATCTTTAGAATTATATCACATAAGTCACACTGGATTTTGTTGCTACTTCTTTACAATTAAATCACATAAGTCACACTGAATTTTGTTGCTACTTCTTTACAATCAAATCACACAAGTCACACTGAATTTTATTTGCAACTTCTTCACAATAAAATCACATAAGTCACACTGAATTTGTTGCTATTTCTTTACAATTAAATCACATAAGTCACACTGGATTTTGTTGCTACTTCTTTACAATTAAATCACATAAGTCACACTGGATTTTGTTGCTACTTTTTTACAATTAAATCACATAAGTCACCCTGAATTTTGTTACTACTTCTTTACAATTAAATCACATAAGTCACACTGAATTTATTTGCTAATTCTTTACAATTAAATCACATACGTAACACTGGATTTTGTTGCTACTTCTTTACAATTAAATCACATAAGTCACACTGAATTATGTTGCTATATCTTTACAATTAAATCACATAAGTCACACTTAATTTTGTTGCTACTTCTTTACAATTAAATCACACAAGTCATACGAGATTTTGTTTCTTCTTTTTTACAATAAAATCCATTCAAGTCACACTTTATTTTGTAGCTACTTCTTTACAATTAACACCAGTCAAGTCACACTTAATTTTGTTGCTACTTCTTTACAATTTAATCACATAAGTCACCTATAATTTGTTGCTACTTCTTTACAATTGAATCACATGAGTAACATTGAATTTTTATTGCTACTTCTTTACAATTTAATCCAGTCAAGTCACACTTAAGTTTGTTGCATCTTCTTTGCAATTAAATCCAGTCACGACACACTTAATTTTGTTGCTACTTCTTTACAATTAAATCAAGGCAAGTCACACTTAATTTTGTTGCTACTTCTTTACAATTTAATCACATAAGTCACACTGAATTTTGTTGCTACTTCTTTACAATTAAATCACATAAGTCACACTGGATTTTGTTGCTACTTCTTTACAATTAAATCACATAAGTCACACTGAATTTTGTTGCGACTTCTTTACAATTAAATCACGTAAGTAACACTGGATTTTGTTGCTACTTCTTTACAATTAAATCACAGAAGTCACACTAAATTTTGTAGCTACTTCTTTACAATTAAATATCATAAGTTACACTAAATTTTGTTGCTACTTCTTTACAATTAAATCAAGTCAAGTCACACTAAATTTTTTGGCTACTTTGTTTCAATTAAATTAAGTCAAGTCACACTTAATTTTGTTGCTACTTCTTTACAATTAAATCAAATAAGTCACACTGATTTTGTTGCTACTTCTTTACAATTAAAACACATAAGTCAAACTGAATTTTACTGCTACTTCTTTACAATTAAATCACATTAGTCACACTGGATTTCGTTGCTACTTCTTTACAATTTAATCAGATTAGTCACACTTGATTTTGCTGCTACTTCTTTACAATTAAATCACATAAGTCACACGGAATTTTGTTGCTACTTCTTTTCAATTAAATCACATAAGTCACACTGAATTTTGTAGCTACTTTTTTACAATTAAATCACATAAGTCACACTTAATTTTGTAGCTACTTCTTTACAATTAAATCAAGTCAAGTCACACTTAATTTTGTTGCTTCTTTTTTACAATTAAGTCCAGTCAAGTCACACTTAATTTTGTAGCTACTTCTTTACAATTAAATCCAATCAAGTCACACTTAATTTTGTTGCTACTTCTTTACAATTAAATCACATAAGTCACCCTGAATTTGTTGCTACTTCTTTACCATTTAATCACATAAGTCACATTGGATTTTGTCTCTACTTCTTTACAATTAAATCACATAAGTAACACTGAATTTTGTTGCTACCTCTTTACAATTAAATCACATAAGTCACACTGAATTTTGTTGCTACTTCTTTACAATTAAATCGCATAAGTCAGACTGAATTTTGTTGCAACTTCTTACAATTAAATCACATAAGTCGCACTGAATTTTGTTGCTACTTCTTTACAATTAAATCAAGTCAAGTCACACTTAATGTTGTTACTTCTTTTTTACAATTAAATCCAGTCAAGTCACACTTAATTTTGTAGCTACTTCTTTACAATTAAATCATATAAGTCATACTGGAATTTGTTGCTACTTCTTTACAATTAAATCAAGTCAAGTAACACTGAATTTTGTTTCTACTTTTTTACAATTAAATCACATAAGTCACCCTGTATTTGTTGCTACTTCTTTACAATTAGATCACCTAAGTGACACTGGATTTTGTTGCTACTTCTTTACAATTAAATCACATAAGTCACACTGAATTTTCTTGCTACTTCTTTACAATTAACTTACATAAGTCACACTGAATTTTGTGGCTACATCTTTACAATTATATCAGATAAGTCACACTGAATTTGTTGCTACTTCTTTACAATTAAATAACATAAGTCACACTGAATTTTGTTGCTACTTCTTTACAATTAAATCACATAAGTCACACTGAATTTGTTGCTACTTCTTTACAATTAAATCAAGTCAAGTCACACTTAATTTTGTTACTTCTTTTTTACAATTAAATCCAGTCAAGTCACACTTAATTTTGTAGCTACTTCTTTACAATTAAATCCAGTCAAGTCACACTTAATTTTGTTGCTACTTCTTTACACTTAAATCCAGTCCAGTCCCACTGGGTTTTGTTGCTACTTTTTTACAATCAAATCACATAAGTCACACTGAATTTTGTTGCTACTTCTTTACAATTAAATCACATAAGTCACACTGGATTTTGTTGCTAGTTCTTTACAATTAAATCACATAAGTCACACTGAATTTTGTTGCTACTTTTTTACAATAAAATCACATAAGTCACACTGGATTTTGTTGCTACTTCTTTACAATTAAATCACATAAGTCACATTGAATTTGTTTGCTACTTCTTTACAATCCAATCAAGTCAAGTCACACTTAATTTTGTAGCTACTTCTTTACAATTATATCCAGTCAAGTCACACTTAATTTTGTTGCTACTTCTTTACAATTAAATCCAGTTCAGTCACACTTAATTTTGTTGCTACTTCTTTATAATTTAATCAAATAAGTCACCTATAATTTGTTGCTACTTCTTTACAATTAAATCACATGAGTCACATTGAATTTTGTTGCTACTTCTTTACAATTTAATCCAGTCAAGTCACACTTAATTTTGTTGCTTCTGCTTTACAATTAAATCCAGTCACGACACACTTGATTTTGTTGCTACTTCTTTACAATTAAATCAAGTCAAGTCACACTTAATTTTGTTGCTACTTCTTTACAATTAAATCCAGTCCAGTCCCACTGGGTTTTGTTGCTACTTTTTTACAATCAAATCACATAAGTCACACTGAATTTTGTTGCTACTTCTTTACAATTAAATCACATAAGTCACACTGGATTTTGTTGCTAGTTCTTTACAATTAAATCACATAAGTCACACTGAATTTTGTTGCTACTTTTTTACAATAAAATCACATAAGTCACACTGGATTTTGTTGCTACTTCTTTACAATTAAATCACATAAGTCACACTGGATTTTGTTGCTACTTCTTTACAATTAAACTATATAAGTCACACTAGATTTTGTTGCTACTTCTTTTCAATTTCTTTACAATTAAATCACATAAGTCACACTGAAGTTTGTCGCTACTATTTGACAATTAAATTACATAAGTCATACTGGAATTTGTTGCTACTTCTTTACAATTTAATCAAGTCAAGTAACACTGAATTTGTTGCTACTTCTTTACAATTAAATCACATAAGTCATACTGGATTTTGTTGCTACTTCTTTACAATTAAATCACATAAGTCACACTGAATCTTGTTGCTACATCTTTACAATTAAATCACATAAGTCACACTGAATTTTCTTGCTACTTCTTTACAATTTACTTACATAAGTCACACTGAATTTTGTGGCTACATCTTTACAATTATATCAGATAAGTCACACTGAATTTGTTGCTACTTCTTTACAATTAAATAACATAAGTCACACTGGATTTTGTTGTTACTTCTTTACAATTAAATCACATAAGTCACACTGAATTTTGTTGCTACTTCTTTACAATTAAATCACATAAGTCACACTGGATTTTGTTGCTACTTCTTTACAATTAAATCACATAATTCACACTGAATTTGTTGCTACTTCTTTACAATTAAATCAAGTCAAGTCACACTTAATTTTATTACTTCTTTTTTACAATTAAATCCAGTCAAGTCACACTTAATTTTGTAGCTACTTCTTTACAATTAAATCCAGTCAAGTCACACTTAATTTTGTTGCTACTTCTTTACAATTAAATCCAGTCCAGTCCCACTGGGTTTTGTTGCTACTTTTTTACAATCAAATCACATAAGTCACACTGAATTTTGTTGCTACTTCTTTACAATTAAATCACATAAGTCACACTGGATTTTGTTGCTAGTTCTTTACAATTAATCACATAAGTCACACTGAATTTTGTTGCTACTTTTTTACAATAAAATCACATAAGTCACACTGGATTTTGTTGCTACTTCTTTACAATTAAATCACATAAGTCACATTGAATTTGTTTGCTACTTCTTTACAATCCAATCAAGTCAAGTCACACTTAATTTTGTTGCTTCTTTTTTACAATTAAATCCAGTCAAGTCACGCTTAATTTTGTAGCTACTTCTTTACAATTATATCCAGTCAAGTCCCACTTAATTTTGTTTCTACTTCTTTACAATTAAATCCAGTTCAGTCACACTTAATTTTGTTGCTACTTCTTTACAATTTAATCAAAAAAGTCACCTATAATTTGTTGCTACTTCTTTACAATTAAATCACATGAGTCACATTGAATTTTGTTGCTACTTCTTTACAATTTAATCCAGTCAAGTCACACTTAATATTGTTGCTACTGCTTTACAATTAAATCCAGTCACGACACACTGAATTTTGTTGCTACTTCTTCACAATTAAATCAAGTCAAGTCACACTTAATTTTGTTGCTACTTCTTTACAATTTAATCACATAAGTCACACTGAATTTTGTTGCTACTTCTTTACAATTAAATCACATAAGTCACACTGGATTTTGTTGCTTTTTCTTTACAATTAAATCATATAAGTCACACTGGATTTTGTTGCTACTTCTTTACAATTTCTTTACAATTAAATCACATAAGTCACACTGCAGTTTGTCGCTACTATTTTACAATTAAATTACATAAGTCATACTGGAATTTGTTGCTACTTCTTTACAATTAAATCAAGTCAAGTAACACTGAATTTGTTGCTACTTCTTTACAATTAAATCACATAAGTCATACTGGATTTTGTTGCTACTTCTTTACAATTAAATCACATAAGTCACACTGAATCTTGTTGCTACATCTTTACAATTAAATCACATAAGTCACACTGAATTTTCTTGCTACTTCTTTACAATTAACTTACATAAGTCACACTGAATTTTGTGGCTACATCTTTACAATTATATCAGATAAGTCACACTGAATTTGTTGCTACTTCTTTACAATTAAATCACATAAGTCACATTGGATTTTGTTGCTACTTCATTACAATTAAATCACATAAGTAACACTGGATTTTGTTGCTACTTCTTTACAATTAAATCACATAAGTCACACTGGAATTTGTTGCTACATCTTTACAATTTAATCACATAAGTCACACTTAATTTTGTTGCTACTTCTTTACAATTCAATCACATAAGTCACACTGGATTTTGTTGCTACTTCTTTACAATTACATCACATAAGTCACACTGAATATTGTTGCTACTTCTTTACAATTAAATCACAGGAGTCATCTTGAATTTTGTTGCTACTTCTTTACAATTTAATCCAGTCAAGTCACACTTAAGTTTGTTGCTACTTCTTTACAATTAAATCCAGTCACGTCACACTTAATTTTGTTGCTACTTCTTTACAATTTAATCCAGTCAAGTCACACTAAATTTTGTTGCTACTTCTTTACAATTAAATCACATAAGTCACACTGAATTTTTTTACCTACTTCTTTACAATTAAATCACATAAGTCACACTGGATTTTGTTGCTACTTCTTTACAATTAAATCACATAAGTCACACTGAATTTTTTTGCTACTTCTGTACAATTAAATCACATAAGTCACACTGGATTTTGTTGCTACTTCTTTACAATTAAATCACATAAGTCACACTTAATTTTGTTGCTACTTCTTTACAATTAAATATCATAAGTCGCACTTAATTTTTTAGCTACTTCTTTACAATTAAATAACCCAAGTCACACTGAATTTTTTTGCAACTTCTTTACAATTAAATCACATGAGTCACACTTAATTTTTTTGCTACTTCTTTACAATTAAATCAAGTCAAGTCACACTTAATTTTGTTGTTTCTTTTTTACAATTAAATCCAGTCAAGTCACACTTAATTTTGTAGCTACTTCTTTACAATTAAATCCAGTCAAGTCACACTTAACTTTGTTGCTACTTGTTTACAATTAAATCCAGTCCAGTCACACTTAATTTTGTGGCTACTTCTTTACAATTTGATCACATAAGTCACACTGAATTTTGTTGCTACTTCTTTACAATAAAATCACATAAGTCACACTGGATTTTGTTGCTACTTCTTTACAATTAAATCACATAAGTAACACTGAATTTTGTTGCTACTTCTTTACAATCAAATCACATAAGTCACACTGAATTTGTTGCTATTTCTTTACAATTAAATCACATAAGTCAAACTGGATTTTGTTGCTACTTCTTTACAATTAAATCACATAAGTCACACTGGATTTTGTTGCTACTTCTTTACAGTTAAATCACATAAGTCACACTTAATTTTGTTGCTACTTCTTTACAATTAAATATCATCAGTCACACTGATTTTTTTAGCTACTTCTTTACAATTAAATCACATAAGTTACACTGAATTTTTTTTCTACTTATTTACAATTAAATCACATGAGTCACACTCAATTTTTTTGCTACTTCTTTACAATTAAATCAAGTCAAGTCACACTGGATTTTGTTGCTTTTTTTTTACAATTAAATCCAGTCAAGTCACACTTAATTTTGTAGCTACTTCTTTACAATTAAATCCAGTCAAGTCACACTTAATTTTGTTGCTACTTGTTTACAATTACATCCAGTCCAGTCACACTTAATTTTGTGGCTGCTTCTTTACAATTTAATCACATAAGTCACCTATAATTGGTTGCTACTTTTTTACAATTAAATCACATAAGTAACACTGGATTTTGTTGCTACTTCTTTACAATTAAATCACATAAGTCACACTGGATTTCTTTGCTACTTCTTTACAATTAAATCACATAAGTCACACTGAATTTTGTTGCTAGTTCTTTAAAATTTAATCACATAAGTAACACTGAATTTTTGTGCCCCGTCTTTACAATTAAATCACATAAGTCCCACTGAATTTGTTGCTACTTCTTTACAATTAAATCACATAAGTCACACTGGATTTTGTTGTTACTTCTTTACAATGAAATCACATAAGTCACACTGGATTTTGTTGCTACTTCTTTACAATCAAATCACATAAGTCACCCTTAATTTTTTTACTACTTCTTTACAATAAAATCACATAAGTCACACTGAATTTTTTTGCTACTTCTTTACAATTAAATCACATAAGTAACACTGAATTTTGTTGCTACTTCTTTACAATTAAATCATATAAGTCTCACTGGATTGTGTTGCGACTTCTTTACAATTAAATCACATAAGTCACACTGAAGTTTGTTGCTACTTCTTTACAACTAAATCACATAAGTCATACTGGATTTTGTTGATACTTTATTACAATTAAATCACATAAGTCACACTGAATTTTGTTGCTACTTCTTTACAATCAAATCAAGTCAAGTCACACTTAATTTTGTTACTTCTTTTTTACAATTAAATCCAGTCAAGTCACACTTAATTTTGTAGCTACTTCTATACAATTAAATCCAGTCAAGTAACACTTAATTTTGTTGCTACTTCTTTACAATTAAATCCAGTCCAGTCCAACTGGGTTTTGTTGCTACTTCTTTACAATCAAATCACATAAGTCACACTGAATTTTGTTGCTTCTTCTTTACAATTAAATCACATAAGTCACACTGGAATTTGTTGCTACTTCTTTACAATTAAATCACGTCAAGTAACACTGAATTTTGTTGCTACTTGTTCAAAATTAAATCACATAAGTCACCCTGAATTTGTTGCTACTTCTTTACAATTAAATCACATAAACCACACTGGATTTTGTTGTTACTTCTTTACAATTAAATCACATAAGTCACACTGGATTTTGTTGCTACTTCTTTACAATTAAATCACATAAGTAACCCTGAATTTTGTTGCTACTTCTTTACAATTAAATCACATAAGTCACACTGGATTTTGTTGCTACTTCTTTGCAATTAAATTACATAAGTCACACTGAATTTTTTGTCTTCTTCTTTACAATTAAATCACATAGGTCACACTGGATTTTGTTGCTACTTCTTTACAAGTAAATCACATAAGTCACACTGAATTTTGTTTCTACTTCTTTACAATTAAATCACATAAGTCACACTGGATTTTGTTGCTACTTCTTGGCAATTAAATCACCTAAGTCACACTGAATATTGTTGCTACTTCTTTACAATTAAATCACATAAGTCACACTGAATTTTGTTGCTACTTCTTTACAATTAAATCACATAAGTCACACGAGAATTTGTTGCTACTTCTTTACAATTAAATCACATAAGTTCTACTGAATATTGTTGCTACTTTTTTACAATTAAATCACATAAGTCACACTTAATTTTGTTGCTTCGCCTTTACAGTTAAATCCAGTCAAGTCACACTTTATTTTGTTGCTACTTCTTTACAATTAAATCACATAAGTCACCCTCAATTTATTTCTGCTTTTTTACAATTAAATCACATAAGTCACACTGGATTTTGTTGCTACATCTTTACAATTAAATCACATAAGTCACACTGAATTTTGTTGCTACTTCTTTACAATTAAATCACATAAGTCACACTGAATTTTTTTGCTACTTCTTTACAATTAAATCACATAAGTCACACTGAATTTGTTGCTACTTCTTTACAATTAAATCACATAAGTCACACTGGATTTTGTTGCTACTTCTTTACAATTAAATCACATAAGTCACACTGGATTTTGTTGTTACTTTTTTACAATTAAATCACATAAGTCACAATGGATTTTGTTGCTACTTCTTTTTAAATTAAATCACATAAGTCACACTTAATTTTGTTTCTACTTCTTTACAATTAAATCACATAAGTCACACTGAATTTTGTTGCTACTTCTTTACAATAAAATCACATAAGTCACACTGGATTTTGTTGCTACTTCTTTACAATTAAATCAAGTCAAGTCACACTTAATTTTGTTGCTACTTCTTTACAATTAAATCCAGTCAAGTCACACTTGATTTTGTAGCTACTTCTTTACAATAAAATCCAGTCAAGTCACACTTAATTTTGTTGCTACTTCTTTACAATTAAACTACATAAGTCACCCTGAATTTGTTGCTACTTCTTTACAATTCAATCACCTAAGTGACACTGGATTTTGTTGCTACCTCTGTACAATGAAATCACATAAGTCACACTGGATTTTGTTGCTACTTCTTTACAATTAAATCACATAAGTCACACTTAATTTTGTTGCTTCTTCTTTACAGTAAAATCCAGTCAAGTCACACTTAATTTTGTTGCTACTTCTTTACAATTAAATCACATAAGTCACACGAGAATTTGTTGCTACTTCTTTACAATTTAATCACATAAGTCACACTGAATATTTTTGCTACTTCTTTACAATTAAATCACATAAGTCATACTTAATTTTGTTGCTTCTCCTTTACAGTTAAATCCAGTCAAGTCACACTTAATTTTGTTGCTACTTCTTTACAATTAAATCACATAAGTCACCCCTAATTTGTTGCTGCTTCTTTACAATTAAATCACATAAGTCACACTGGATTTTGTTGCTACTTCTTTACAATTAAATCACATGAGTCACACTTAATTTTGTTGCTACTTCTTTACAATTAAATCACATACGTCACACTGAATTTTGTTGCTACTTCTTTACAATTAAATCAAGTCAAGTCACACTTAATTTTGTTGCTACTTCTATACAATTAAATCCAGTCCAGTCACACTTAATTTTATAGCTACTTCTTTACAATTAAATCCGGTCATGTCACACTTAATTTTGTAGCTACTTCTTTACAATTAAATCACATACGTCACCCTGAATTTGTTGCTACTTCTTTACAATTAAATCACATAAGTCACACGGGATTTTGTTGCTACTTCTTTACAATTAAATAACAGTAGTAACACTGGATTTATTTGTTACTTCTTTTCAATTAAATCACATAAGTCACACTGGATTTTGTTGCTACTTTTTACAATTAAATCACATAAGTCACACTTTATATTGTGTCTACTTCTTTACAATTTAATCACATAAGTCACACTGGATTTTGTCTCTACTTCTTTAACATTAAATCTCATAAGTCACACTGAATCTTGTTGCTACTTTTTTACAATTAAATCACATAAGTCACACTTAATTTTGTTGTAACTTCTTTACAATTAAATCACATAAGTCACACTGGATTTTGTTGTTACTTCTTTACAATTAAATCACATAAGTCACACTGGATTTTATTGCCACTTCTTGACAATTAAATCACATAAGTCACACTGGATTGTGTTACTACTTCTTTACAATTAAATCACATAAGTCACACGGTATATTTTTGCTTCTTCTTTACAATTAAATCACATAAGTCACACTGAATTTTGTTGCTACTTCTTTACAATTAAATCCCATAAGTAACACTTAATTTTGTTGCTACTTCTTTACAATCCAATCAAGTCAAGTCACACTTAATTTTGTTACTTCTTTTTTACAATTGAATCACATAAGTCACACTGAATTTTGTTTCTACTTTTTTACAATTAAATCACATAAGTCACCTAGAATTTGTTGCTACTTTTTTACAATTAAATCACATAAGTCATACTGGATTTTGTTGCTACTTCTTTACAATTAAATCACATAAGTCACACTGAATTTTGTTGCTACTTCTTTACAATTAAATCACATAAGTCACACTGAATTTTGTTGCTACTTCTTTACAATTAAATCACATAAGTCACACTGAATTTGTTGTAACTTCTTTACAATAAAATAACATAAGTCAAACTGGATTTTGTTGTTACTTCTTTACAATTAAATCACATAAGTCACTCTGAATTTTGTTGCAAGTTCTTTACAATTAAATCACATAAGTCACACTAAATTTTGTTGCTACTTCTTTACAATTAAATCACATAAGTCACACTGAATTTTGTTGCTACTTCTTTACAATCAAATCAAGTCAAGTCACACTTAATTTTGTTACTTCTTTTTTACAATTAAATCCAGTCAAGTCACACTTAATTTTGTAGCTACTTCTATACAATCAAATCCAGTCAAGTCACACTTAATTTTGTTGCTACTTCTTTACAATTAAATCCAGTCCAGTCCAACTGGGTTTTGTTGCTACTTCTTTACAATCAAATCACATAAGTCACACTGAATTTTGTTGCTTCTTCTTTACAATTAAATCACATAAGTCACACTGGAATTTGTTGCTACTTCTTTACAATTAAATCACGTCAAGTAACACTGAATTTTGTTGCTACTTGTTTAAAATTAAATCACATAAGTCACCCTGAATTTGTTGCTACTTCTTTACAATTAAATCACATAAACCACACTGGATTTTGTTGCTACTTGTTTACAATTAAATCACATAAGTAACACTGAATTTTGTTGCTACTTCTTTACAATTAAATCACATGAGTCACACTGAATTTGTTGCTACTTGTTTACAATTAAATAACATAAGTCACACTGGATTTTGTTGTTACCTCTTTACAATTAAATCACATAAGTCACACTGGATTTTGTTGCTACTTCTTTACAATTAAATCACATAAGTCACCCTGAATTTTGTTGCTACTTCTTTACAATTAAATCACATAAGTCACACTGGATTTTGTTGCTACTTCTTGGCAATTAAATCACCTAAGTCACACTGAATATTGTTGCTACTTCTTTACAATTAAATCACATAAGTCACACTGAATTTTGTTGCTACTTCTTTACAATTAAATCACATAAGTCACACGAAAATTTGTTGCTACTTCTTTACAATTAAATCACATAAGTTCCACTGAATATTGTTGCTACTTTTTTACAATTAAATCACATAAGTCACACTTAAATTTGTTGCTTCTCCTTTACAGTTAAATCCAGTCAAGTCACACTTAATTTTGTTGCTACTTCTTTACAATTAAATCACATAAGTCACCCTCAATTTATTTCTGCTTTTTTACAATTAAATCACATAAGTCACACTGGATTTTGTTGCTACATCTTTACAATTAAATCACATAAGTCACACTGAATTTTGTTGCTACTTCTTTACAATTAAATCACATAAGTCACACTGAATTTTGTTGCTACTTCTTTACAATTAAATCACATAAGTCACACTGAATTTGTTGCTACTTCTTTACAATTAAATCACATAAGTCACACTGGATTTTGTGCTACTTCTTTACAATTAAATCACATAAGTCACACTGGATTTTGTCGTTACTTTTTTACAATTAAATCACATAAGTCACACTGGATTTTGTTGCTACTTCTTTTTAAATTAAATCAGATAAGTCACACTTAATTTTGTTGCTACTTCTTTACAATTAAATCCAGTCAAGTCACACTTAATTTTGTTGCTACTTCTTTACAATTAAACTACATAAGTCACCCTGAATTTGTTGCTACTTCTTTACAATTAAATCACCTAAGTGACACTGGATTTTGTTGCTACTTCTATACAATGAAATCACATAAGTAACACTGGATTTTGTTGCTACTTCTTTACAATTAAATCACATAAGTCACACTTAATTTTGTTGCTTCTTCTTTACAGTAAAATCCAGTCAAGTCACACTTAATTTTGTTGCTACTTCTTTACAATTAAATCACATAAGTCACACTGAATTTTGTTGCTACTTCTTTACAATTAAATCAAGTCAAGTCACACTTAATTTTGTTGCTACTTCTATACAATTAAATCCAGTCCAGTCACACTTAATTTTATAGCTACTTCTTTACAATTAAATCCGGTCATTTCACACTTAATTTTGTAGCTACTTCTTTACAATTAAATCACATACGTCACCCTGAATTTGTTGCTACTTCTTTACAATTAAATCACATAAGTCACACGGGATTTTGTTGCTACTTCTTTACAATTAAATCACATAAGTCACACTGGATTTTGTTGCTACTTTTTTACAATTAAATCACATAAGTCCCACTTAATTTTGTTGCTTCTTCTTTACAGTTGAATCCTGTCAAGTCACACTTAATTTTGTTGCAACTTCTTTACAATTAAATCACATAAGTCACACGAGATTTTGTTGCTACTTCTTTGCAATAAAACTACATAAGTCCCACTGAATATTGTTGCTACTTCTTTACAATTAAATCCCATGAGTCACACTTAATTTTGTTGCTTCTTCTTTACAGTTACATCCTGTCAAGTCACACTTAATTTTGTTGCTACTTCTTTACAATTAAATCACATAAGTCACCCTGAATTTGTTGCTACTTCTTTACAATTAAATCACATAAGTCACACTGAATTTTGTTGCTACTTCTTTACAATTAAATCACATAAGTCACACTGAATTTTGTTGCTACTTCTTTACAATTAAATCACATAAGTCACACTGAATTTGTTGCTACTTCTTTACAATTAAATAACAGTAGTAACACTGGATTTATTTGTTACTTCTTTTCAATTAAATCACATAAGTCACACTAAATTTTGTTGCTACTTTTTACAATTAAATCACATAAGTCACACTTTATTTTGTTGCTACTTCTTTACAATTAAATCACATAAGTCACACTGAATTTTGTTGCTACTTCTTTACAATTAAAGCACATAAGTAACATTTAATTTTGTTGCTACTTTTTTACAATTAAATAACATAAGTCACACTGGATTTTGTTGCTATTTCGTTACAATTAAATCACATAAGTCACACTGGATTTTGTTGCTACTTTTTTACAATTAAATCACATAAGTCACCCTGAATGTTGTTGCTACTTCTTTACAATTAAATCACATAAGTTACACTGGATTTTGTTGCTACTTCTTTACAATTAAATTACATAAGTCACACTGAATTTTTGTGCTACTTCTTTACAATGAAATCACATAAGTCACACTGGATTTGGTTGCTACTTTTTTACAATTAAATCACATAAGTCACACTGGATTTTGTTGCTACTTCTTTACAATAAAATCACATAAGTCACACTTAATTTTGTTGCTACTTCTTTACAATTTAATCACATAGGTCACACTGGATTTTGTTGCTACTTCTTTACAATTAAATCACATAAGTCACACTGAATTTTCTTGCTACTTCTTTACAATTAAATCACATAAGTCACACTGGATTTTGTTGCTACTACTTTACAATCAAATCACATAAGTCACACTGAATATTGTTGCTACTTCTTTACAATTAAATCACATAAGTTTCACTTAATTTCGTTGCTACTTCTTTACAATTAAATCATCTTAGTCACACGAGAATTTGTTGCTACTTCTTTACAATTTAATCACATAAGTCACACTTAATTTTGTTGCTTCTCTTTTACAGTTAAATCCAGTCGAGTCACACTTAATTTTGTTGCTACTTCTTTACAATTAAATCACATAAGTCACCCTCAATTTGTTGCTGCTTTTTTTACAATTAAATCACATAAGTCACACTGGATTTTGTTGCCACTTCTTTACAATTAAATCACATAAGTCACACTGAATTTTGTTGCTACTTCTTTACAATTAAATCACATAAGTCACACTGAATTTTGTTGCTACTTCTTTACAATTAAATCACATAAGTCACACTGGATTTTGTTGCTACTTCTTTAAAATTAAATCACATAAGTCACACTTAATTTTGTTGCTACTTCTTTACAATTAAATCACATAAGTCACACTGAATTTTGTTGCTACTTCTTTACAATAAAATCACATAAGTCACACTGGATTTGTTGCTACTTCTTTACAATTAAATCAAGTCAAGTCACACTTAATTTTGTTGCTACTTCTTTACAATTAAATCCAGTCAAGTCCCACTTGATTTTGTAGCTACTACTTTACAATAAAATCCAGTCAAGTCACACTTAATTTTGTTGCTACTTCTTTACAATTAAAATACATAAGTCACCCTGAATTTGTTGCTACTTCTTTACAATTAAATCACATAAGTCACACTGGATTTTGTTGTTACTTCTTTACAATTAAATCACATAAGTCACACTGGATTTTATTGCCACTTCTTGACAATTAAATCACATAAGTCACACTGGATTGTGTTACTACTTCTTTACAATTAAATCACATAAGTCACACGGTATATTTTTGCTACTTCTTTACAATTAAATCACATAAGTCACACTGAATTTTGTTGCTACTTCTTTACAATTAAATCACATAAGTAACACTTAATTTTGTTGCTACTTCTTTACAATCCAATCAAGTCAAGTCACACTTAATTTTGTTACTTCTTTTTTACAATTGAATCACATAAGTCACACTGAATTTTGTTTCTACTTTTTTACAATTAAATCACATAAGTCACCTAGAATTTGTTGCTACTTTTTTACAATTAAATCACATAAGTCATACTGGATTTTGTTGCTACTTCTTTACAATTAAATCACATAAGTCACACTGAATTTTGTTGCTACTTCTTTACAATTAAATCACATAAGTCACACTGAATTTTGTTGCTACTTCTTTACAATTAAATCACATAAGTCACACTGAATTTGTTGTAACTTCTTTACAATAAAATAACATAAGTCAAACTGGATTTTGTTGTTACTTCTTTACAATTAAATCACATAAGTCACTCTGAATTTTGTTGCAAGTTCTTTACAATTAAATCACATAAGTCACACTAAATTTTGTTGCTACTTCTTTACAATTAAATCACATAAGTCAGACTGAATTTTGTTGCTACTTCTTTACAATTAAATCACATAAGTCACACTGAATTTTGTTGCTACTTCTTTACAATCAAATCAAGTCAAGTCACACTTAATTTTGTTACTTCTTTTTTACAATTAAATCCAGTCAAGTCACACTTAATTTTGTAGCTACTTCTATACAATTAAATCCAGTCAAGTCACACTTAATTGTGTTGCTACTTCTTTACAATTAAATCCAGTCCAGTCCAACTGGGTTTTGTTGCTACTTCTTTACAATCAAATCACATAAGTCACACTGAATTTTGTTGCTTCTTCTTTACAATTAAATCACATAAATCACACTGGAATTTGTTGCTACTTCTTTACAATTAAATCACGTCAAGTAACACTGAATTTTGTTGCTACTTGTTTAAAATTAAATCACATAAGTCACCCTGAATTTGTTGCTACTTCTTTACAATTAAATCACATAAACCACACTGGATTTTGTTGCTACTTGTTTACAATTAAATCACATAAGTAACACTGAATTTTGTTGCTACTTCTTTACAATTAAATCACATGAGTCACACTGAATTTGTTGCTACTTGTTTACAATTAAATAACATAAGTCACACTGGATTTTGTTGTTACCTCTTTACAAGTAAATCACATAAGTCACACTGGATTTTGTTGCTACTTCTTTACAATTAAATCACATAAGTCACCCTGAATTTTGTTGCTACTTCTTTACAATTAAATCACATAAGTCACACTGGATTTTGTTGCTACTTCTTGGCAATTAAATCACCTAAGTCACACTGAATATTGTTGCTACTTCTTTACAATTAAATCACATAAGTCACACTGAATTTTGTTGCTACTTCTTTACAATTAAATCACATAAGTCACACGAGAATTTGTTGCTACTTCTTTACAATTAAATCACATAAGTTCCACTGAATATTGTTGCTACTTTTTTACAATTAAATCACATAAGTCACACTTAAATTTGTTGCTTCTCCTTTACAGTTAAATCCAGTCAAGTCACACTTAATTTTGTTGCTACTTCTTTACAATTAAATCACATAAGTCACCCTCAATTTATTTCTGCTGTTTTACAATTAAATCACATAAGTCACACTGGATTTTGTTGCTACATCTTTACAATTAAATCACATAAGTCACACTGAATTTTGTTGCTACTTCTTTACAATTAAATCACATAAGTCACACTGAATTTTGTTGCTACTTCTTTACAATTAAATCACATAAGTCACACTGAATTTGTTGCTACTTCTTTACAATTAAATCACATAAGTCACACTGGATTTTGTTGCTACCTCTTTACAATTAAATCACATAAGTCACACTGGATTTTGTCGTTACTTTTTTACAATTAAATCACATAAGTCACACTGGATTTTGTTGCTACTTCTTTTTAAATTAAATCAGATAAGTCACACTTAATTTTGTTGCTTCTCCTTTACAGTTAAATCCAGTCAAGTCACACTTAATTTTGTTGCTACTTCTTTACAATTAAATCACATAAGTCACACTGGATTTTGTTGCTACTTCTTGGCAATTAAATCACCTAAGTCACACTGAATATTGTTGCTACTTCTTTACAATTAAATCACATAAGTCACACTGAATTTTGTTGCTACTTCTTTACAATTAAATCACATAAGTCACACGAGAATTTGTTGCTACTTCTTTACAATTAAATCACATAAGTTCCACTGAATATTGTTGCTACTTTTTTACAATTAAATCACATAAGTCACACTTAAATTTGTTGCTTCTCCTTTACAGTTAAATCCAGTCAAGTCACACTTAATTTTGTTGCTACTTCTTTACAATTAAACTACATAAGTCACCCTGAATTTGTTGCTACTTCTTTACAATTAAATCACCTAAGTGACACTGGATTTTGTTGCTACTTCTATACAATGAAATCACATAAGTCACACTGGATTTTGTTGCTACTTCTTTACAATTAAATCACATAAGTCACACTTAATTTTGTTGCTTCTTCTTTACAGTAAAATCCAGTCAAGTCACACTTAATTTTGTTGCTACTTCTTTACAATTAAATCACATAAGTCACACGAGAATTTGTTGCTACTTCTTTACAATTTAATCACATAAGTCACACTGAATATTGTTGCTACTTCTTTACAATTAAATCACATAAGTCACACTTAATTTTGTTGCTTCTCCTTTACAGTTAAATCCAGTCAAGTCACACTTAATTTTGTTGCTACTTCTTTACAATTAAATCACATAAGTCACCCTCAATTTGTTGCTGCTTCTTTACAATTAAATCACATAAGTCACACTGGATTTTGTTGCTACTTCTTTACAATTTAAATCACATGAGTCACACTTAATTTTGTTGCTACTTCTTTACAATTAAATCACATAAGTCACACTGAATTTTGTTGCTACTTCTTTACAATTAAATCAAGTCAAGTCACACTTAATTTTGTTGCTACTTCTATACAATTAAATCCAGTCCAGTCACACTTAATTTTATAGCTACTTCTTTACAATTAAATCCGGTCATGTCACACTTAATTTTGTAGCTACTTCTTTACAATTAAATCACATACGTCACCCTGAATTTGTTGCTACTTCTTTACAATTAAATCACATAAGTCACACGGGATTTTGTTGCTACTTCTTTACAATTAAATCACATAAGTCACACTGGATTTTGTTGCTACTTTTTTACAATTAAATCACATAAGTCCCACTTAATTTTGTTGCTTCTTCTTTACAGTTGAATCCTGTCAAGTCACACTTAATTTTGTTGCAACTTCTTTACAATTAAATCACATAAGTCACACGAGATTTTGTTGCTACTTCTTTGCAATAAAACTACATAAGTCCCACTGAATATTGTTGCTACTTCTTTACAATTAAATCCCATGAGTCACACTTAATTTTGTTGCTTCTTCTTTACAGTTACATCCTGTCAAGTCACACTTAATTTTGTTGCTACTTCTTTACAATTAAATCACATAAGTCACCCTGAATTTGTTGCTACTTCTTTACAATTAAATCACATAAGTCACAGTGAATTTTTTTTGCTACTTCTTTACAATTAAATCACATAAGTCACACTGAATTTTGTTGCTACTTCTTTACAATTAAATCACATAAGTCACACTGAATTTGTTGCTACTTCTTTACAATTAAATAACAGTAGTAACACTGGATTTATTTGTTACTTCTTTTCAATTAAATCACATAAGTCACACTAAATTTTGTTGCTACTTTTTACAATTAAATCACATAAGTCACACTTTATTTTGTTGCTACTTCTTTACAATTAAATCACATAAGTCACACTGAATTTTGTTGCTACTTCTTTACAATTAAAGCACATAAGTAACATTTAATTTTGTTGCTACTTTTTTACAATTAAATAACATAAGTCACACTGGATTTTGTTGCTACTTCGTTACAATTAAATCACATAAGTCACACTGGATTTTGTTGCTACTTTTTTACAATTAAATCACATAAGTCACCCTGAATGTTGTTGCTACTTCTTTACAATTAAATCACATAAGTTACACTGGATTTTGTTGCTACTTCTTTACAATTAAATTACATAAGTCACACTGAATTTTTGTGCTACTTCTTTACAATGAAATCACATAAGTCACACTGGATTTGGTTGCTACTTTTTTACAATTAAATCACATAAGTCACACTGGATTTTGTTGCTAATTCTTTACAATAAAATCACATAAGTCACACTTAATTTTGTTGCTACTTCTTTACAATTTAATCACATAGGTCACACTGGATTTTGTTGCTACTTCTTTACAATTAAATCACATAAGTCACACTGAATTTTCTTGCTACTTCTTTACAATTAAATCACATAAGTCACACTGGATTTTGTTGCTACTACTTTACAATCAAATCACATCAGTCACACTGAATATTGTTGCTACTTCTTTACAATTAAATCACATAAGTTTCACTTAATTTCGTTGCTACTCCTTTACAATTAAATCATCTTAGTCACACGAGAATTTGTTGCTACTTCTTTACAATTTAATCACATAAGTCACACTTAATTTTGTTGCTTCTCTTTTACAGTTAAATCCAGTCGAGTCACACTTAATTTTGTTGCTACTTCTTTACAATTAAATCACATAAGTCACCCTCAATTTGTTGCTGCTTTTTTTACAATTAAATCACATAAGTCACACTGGATTTTGTTGCCACTTCTTTACAATTAAATCACATAAGTCACACTGAATTTTGTTGCTACTTCTTTACAATTAAATCACATAAGTCACACTGAATTTTGTTGCTACTTCTTTACAATTAAATCACATAAGTCACACTGGATTTTGTTGCTACTTCTTTAAAATTAAATCACATAAGTCACACTTAATTTTGTTGCTACTTCTTTACAATTAAATCACATAAGTCACACTGAATTTTGTTGCTACTTCGTTACAATAAAATCACATAAGTCACACTGGATTTGTTGCTACTTCTTTACAATTAAATCAAGTCAAGTCACACTAAATTTTGTTGCTACTTCTTTACAATTAAATCAAGTCAAGTCACACTGAATATTGTTGCTACTTCTTTACAATTAAATCACATAAGTCACACTTAATTTTGTTGCTTCTCCTTTACAGTTAAATCCAGTCAAGTCACACTTAATTTTGTTGCTACTTCTTTACAATTAAATCACATAAGTCACCCTCAATTTGTTGCTGCTTCTTTACAATTAAATCACATAAGTCACACTGGATTTTGTTGCTACTTCTTTACAATTTAAATCACATGAGTCACACTTAATTTTGTTGCTACTTCTTTACAATTAAATCACATAAGTCACACTGAATTTTGTTGCTACTTCTTTACAATTAAATCAAGTCAAGTCACACTTAATTTTGTTGCTACTTCTATACAATTAAATCCAGTCCAGTCACACTTAATTTTATAGCTACTTCTTTACAATTAAATCCGGTCATGTCACACTTAATTTTGTAGCTACTTCTTTACAATTAAATCACATACGTCACCCTGAATTTGTTGCTACTTCTTTACAATTAAATCACATAAGTCACACGGGATTTTGTTGCTACTTCTTTACAATTAAATCACATAAGTCACACTGGATTTTGTTGCTACTTTTTTACAATTAAATCACATAAGTCCCACTTAATTTTGTTGCTTCTTCTTTACAGTTGAATCCTGTCAAGTCACACTTAATTTTGTTGCAACTTCTTTACAATTAAATCACATAAGTCACACGAGATTTTGTTGCTACTTCTTTGCAATAAAACTACATAAGTCCCACTGAATATTGTTGCTACTTCTTTACAATTAAATCCCATGAGTCACACTTAATTTTGTTGCTTCTTCTTTACAGTTACATCCTGTCAAGTCACACTTAATTTTGTTGCTACTTCTTTACAATTAAATCACATAAGTCACCCTGAATTTGTTGCTACTTCTTTACAATTAAATCACATAAGTCACAGTGAATTTTTTTTGCTACTTCTTTACAATTAAATCACATAAGTCACACTGAATTTTGTTGCTACTTCTTTACAATTAAATCACATAAGTCACACTGAATTTGTTGCTACTTCTTTACAATTAAATAACAGTAGTAACACTGGATTTATTTGTTACTTCTTTTCAATTAAATCACATAAGTCACACTAAATTTTGTTGCTACTTTTTACAATTAAATCACATAAGTCACACTTTATTTTGTTGCTACTTCTTTACAATTAAATCACATAAGTCACACTGAATTTTGTTGCTACTTCTTTACAATTAAAGCACATAAGTAACATTTAATTTTGTTGCTACTTTTTTACAATTAAATAACATAAGTCACACTGGATTTTGTTGCTACTTCGTTACAATTAAATCACATAAGTCACACTGGATTTTGTTGCTACTTTTTTACAATTAAATCACATAAGTCACCCTGAATGTTGTTGCTACTTCTTTACAATTAAATCACATAAGTTACACTGGATTTTGTTGCTACTTCTTTACAATTAAATTACATAAGTCACACTGAATTTTTGTGCTACTTCTTTACAATGAAATCACATAAGTCACACTGGATTTGGTTGCTACTTTTTTACAATTAAATCACATAAGTCACACTGGATTTTGTTGCTAATTCTTTACAATAAAATCACATAAGTCACACTTAATTTTGTTGCTACTTCTTTACAATTTAATCACATAGGTCACACTGGATTTTGTTGCTACTTCTTTACAATTAAATCACATAAGTCACACTGAATTTTCTTGCTACTTCTTTACAATTAAATCACATAAGTCACACTGGATTTTGTTGCTACTACTTTACAATCAAATCACATCAGTCACACTGAATATTGTTGCTACTTCTTTACAATTAAATCACATAAGTTTCACTTAATTTCGTTGCTACTCCTTTACAATTAAATCATCTTAGTCACACGAGAATTTGTTGCTACTTCTTTACAATTTAATCACATAAGTCACACTTAATTTTGTTGCTTCTCTTTTACAGTTAAATCCAGTCGAGTCACACTTAATTTTGTTGCTACTTCTTTACAATTAAATCACATAAGTCACCCTCAATTTGTTGCTGCTTTTTTTACAATTAAATCACATAAGTCACACTGGATTTTGTTGCCACTTCTTTACAATTAAATCACATAAGTCACACTGAATTTTGTTGCTACTTCTTTACAATTAAATCACATAAGTCACACTGAATTTTGTTGCTACTTCTTTACAATTAAATCACATAAGTCACACTGGATTTTGTTGCTACTTCTTTAAAATTAAATCACATAAGTCACACTTAATTTTGTTGCTACTTCTTTACAATTAAATCACATAAGTCACACTGAATTTTGTTGCTACTTCGTTACAATAAAATCACATAAGTCACACTGGATTTGTTGCTACTTCTTTACAATTAAATCAAGTCAAGTCACACTAAATTTTGTTGCTACTTCTTTACAATTAAATCCAGTCAAGTCCCACTTGATTTTGTAGCTACTACTTTACAATAAAATCCAGTCAAGTCACACTTAATTTTGTTGCTACTTCTTTACAATTAAAATACATAAGTCACCCTGAATTTGTTGCTACTTCTTTACAATGAAATCACATAAGTCACACTGGATTTTGTTGCTACTTCTTTACAATTACATCACATAAGTCACACTTAATTTTGTTGCTTCTTCTTTACAGTAAAATCCAGTCAAGTCACACTTAATTTTCATGCTACTTCTTTACAATTAAATCACATAAGTCACACGAAAATTTGTTGCTACTTCTTTACAATTTAATCACATAAGTCACACTGAATATTGTTGCTACTTCTTTACAATATAAATCACATAAGTACCCACTTAATTTTGTTGCTTCTCCTTTACAGTTAAATCCAGTCAAGTCACACTTAATTTTGTTGCTACTTGTTTACAATTAAATAACATAAGTCACCCTCAATTTGTTGCTGCTTCTTTACAATTAAATCACATAAGTCACACTGGATTTTGTTGCTACTTCTTTACAATTAAATCACATGAGTCACACTTAATTTTGTAGCTACTTCTTTACAATTAAATCACATAAGTCACACTGAATTTTGTTGCTACTTCTTTACAATTAAATCAAGTCAAGTCACACTTAATTTTGTTGCTACTTCTATACAATTAAATCCAGTCCAGCCACACTTAATTTTATAGCTACTTCTTTACAATTAAATCCGGTCATGTCACACTTAATTTTGTAGCTACTTCTTTACAATTAAATCACATAAGTCACCCTGAATTTGTTGCTACTTCTTTACAATTTAATCACATAAGTCACACGGGATTTTATTGCTACTTCTTTACAATTAAATCACATAAGTCACACTGGATTTTGTTGCCACTTCTTTACAATTAAATCACATAAGTCACACTGAATTTTGTTGCTACTTCTTTACAATTAAATCACATAAGTCACACTGAGATTTGTTGCAACTTCTTTACAATTAAATCACATAAGTCACACTGAATTTTTTGCTACTTCTTCACAATTAAATCACATAAGTCACACTGGATTTTGTTGTTACTTTTTTACAGTTAAATCACATAAGTCACACTGGATTTTGCTGCTACTTCTTTACAATTAAATCACATAAGTCACACTCAATTTGTTTGCTACTTCTTTACAATTAAATTAAGTTAAGTCACACTTAATTTTGTTGCTACTTCTTTACAATTAAATCCAGTCAAGTCACACTTGATTTTGTAGCTACTTCTTTACAATTAAATCCAGTCAAGTCACACTTAATTTTGTTGCTACTTCTTTACAATTAAATCACATAAGTCACCCTGAATTTTTTGCTACTTCTTATCAATTAAATCACCTAAGTCACACTGGATTTTGTTGCTACTTCTTTACAATTAAATCACATAAGTCACACTGGATTTTGTTGCTACTTCTTTACAATTAAATCACATAAGTCACACTTAATTTTGTTGCTTCTTCTTTACAGTAAAATCCAGTCAAGTCACACTTAATTTGGTTGCTACTTCTTTACAATTAAATCACATAAGTCACAGGAGAATTTGTTGCTACTTCTTTACAATTTAATCACATAAGTCACACTGGATTTTGTTGCTACTTCTTTACAATTAAATCACATAAGTCACACTTAATTTTGTTGCTTCTCCTTTACAGGTAAATCCAGTCAAGTCACACTTAATTTTGTTGCTACTTCTATACAATTAAATCCAGTACAGTCACACTTAATTTTATAGCTACCTCTTTACAATTAAATCCAGTCATGTCACACTTAATTTTGTAGCTACTTCTTTACAATTAAATCACATAAGTCACTCTGAATTTGTTGCTACTTTTTTACAATTAAATCACATAAGTCACACTGAATTTTGTTGCTTCTTCTTTACAGTTGGATCCAGTCAAGTCACACTTAATTTTGTTGCTACTTCTTTACAATTAAATCACATAAGTCACACGAGATTTTGTTGCTACTTCTTTACAATAAAATCACATAAGTCCCACTGAATATTGTTGCTACTTCTTTACAATTAAATCACATGAGTCACACTTAATTTTGTTGCTTCTTCTTTACAGTTAAATCCAGTCAAGTCACACTTAATTTTGTTGCTACTTCTTTACAATTAAATCACATAAGTCACACTGAATTTTGTTGCTACTTCTTTACAATTAAATCACATAAGTCACACTGAATTTGTTGCTACTTCTTTACAATTAAATAACATGAGTAACACTGGATTTTGTTGTTACTTCTTTACAATTAAATCACATAAGTCACACTGGATTTGGTTGCTACTTCTTTACAATAAAATCACATAAGTCACACTGAATTTTGTAGCTACTTCTTTACAATTAAATAACATAAGTCACACTGGATTTTGTTGCTACTTATTTACAATTAAATCACATAAGTCACACTGGATTTTGTTGCTACTTCTTTACAATTAAATCACATAAGTCACCCTGAATGTTGTTGCTACTTCTTTACAATTAAATCACATAAGTCACACTGGATTTTGTTGCTACTTCTTTACAATTAAATTACATGAGTAACACTGAATTTTTGTGCTACTTCTTTACAATTAAATCACATAAGTCACACTGAATATTGTTGCTACTTCTTTACAATTAAATCATATAAGTCAAACTGGACTTTGTTGCTACTTCTTTACAATTAAATCACATAAGTAACACTGAAGTTTGTCGCTACTATTTTACAATTAAATCACATAAGTCATAATGGAATTTGTTGCTACTTCTTTACAATTAAATCAAGTCAAGTAACACTGAATTTTGTTTCTACTTTTTTACAATTAAATCACATAAGTCACCCTGAATTTGTTGCTACTTCTTTACAATTAAATCACATAAGTCACACTGAATTTTGTTGCTACTTCTTTGCAATTAAATCACATAAGTCACACTGGATTGTGTTGCTACTTCTTTACAATTAAATCACATAAGTCACACTGGATTTTGTTGTTACTTCTTTACCATTAAATCACATAAGTCACTCTGAATTTTGTTGCAACTTCTTTACAATTAAATCACATAAGTCACACTGAATTTTGTTGCTACTTCTTTACAATTAAATCACATAAGTCAGACTGGATTTTGCTGCTACTTCTTTACAATTAAATCACATAAGTCACACTCAATTTGTTTGCTACTTCTTTACAATTAAATTAAGTTAAGTCACACTTAATTTTGTTGCTACTTCTTTACAATTAAATCCAGTCAAGTCACACTTGATTTTGTAGCTACTTCTTTACAATTAAATCCAGTCAAGTCACACTTAATTTTGTTGCTACTTCTTTACAATTAAATCACATAAGTCACCCTGAATTTTTTGCTACTTCTTATCAATTAAATCACCTAAGTCACACTGGATTTTGTTGCTACTTCTTTACAATTAAATCACATAAGTCACACTGGATTTTGTTGCTACTTCTTTACAATTAAATCACATAAGTCACACTTAATTTTGTTGCTTCTTCTTTACAGTAAAACTCAGTCAAGTCACACTTAATTTGGTTGCTACTTCTTTACAATTAAATCACATAAGTCACAGGAGAATTTGTTGCTACTTCTTTACAATTTAATCACATAAGTCACACTGGATTTTGTTGCTACTTCTTTACAATTAAATCACATAAGTCACACTTAATTTTGTTGCTTCTCCTTTACAGGTAAATCCAGTCAAGTCACACTTAATTTTGTTGCTACTTCTATACAATTAAATCCAGTCCAGTCACACTTAATTTTATAGCTACTTCTTTACAATTAAATCCAGTCATGTCACACTTAATTTTGTAGCTACTTCTTTACTATTTAATCACATAAGTCACTCTGAATTTGTTGCTACTTCTTTACAATTATTCACATAAGTCACACGGGATTTTGTTGCTACTTCTTTACAATTAAATCACATAAGTCCCACTGGATTTAGTTGCTACTTTTTTACAATTAAATCACATAAGTCACACTGAATTTTGTTGCTTCTTCTTTACAGTTGGATCCAGTCAAGTCACACGTAATTTTGTTGCTACTTCTTTACAATTAAATCACATAAGTCACACGAGATTTTGTTGCTACTTCTTTACAATTAAATCACATAAGTCCCACTGAATATTGTTGCTACTTCTTTACAATTAAATCACATGAGTCACACTTAATTTTGTTGCTTCTTCTTTACAGTTAAATCCAGTCAAGTCACACTTAATTTTGTTGCTACTTCTTTACAATTAAATCACATAAGTCACACTGAATTTTGTTGCTACTTCTTTACAATTAAATCACATAAGTCACACTGAATTTGTTGCTACTTCTTTACAATTAAATAACATGAGTAACACTGGATTTTGTTGTTACTTCTTTACAATTAAATCACATAAGTCACACTGGATTTGGTTGCTACTTCTTTACAATAAAATCACATAAGTCACACTGAATTTTGTAGCTACTTCTTTACAATTAAATCACATAAGTCACACTTAATTTTGTTGCTTCTCCTTTACAGGTAAATCCAGTCAAGTCACACTTAATTTTGTTGCTACTTCTATACAATTAAATCCAGTCCAGTCACACTTAATTTTATAGCTACTTCTTTACAATTAAATCCAGTCATGTCACACTTAATTTTGTAGCTACTTCTTTACAATTAAATCACATAAGTCACTCTGAATTTGTTGCTACTTCTTTACAATTATTCACATAAGTCACACGGGATTTTGTTGCTACTTCTTTACAATTAAATCACATAAGTCCCACTGGATTTTGTTGCTACTTTTTTACAATTAAATCACATAAGTCACACTGAATTTTATTGCTTCTTCTTTACAGTTGGATCCAGTCAAGTCACACTTAATTTTGTTGCTACTTCTTTACAATTAAATCACATAAGTCACACGAGATTTTGTTGCTACTTCTTTACAATAAAATCACATAAGTCCCACTGAATATTGTTGCTACTTCTTTACAATTAAGTCACATGAGTCACACTTAATTTTGTTGCTTCTTCTTTACAGTTAAATCCAGTCAAGTCACACTTAATTTTGTTGCTACTTCTTTACAATTAAATCACATAAGTCACACTGAATTTTGTTGCTACTTCTTTACAATTAAATCACATAAGTCACACTGAATTTGTTGCTACTTCTTTACAATTAAATAACATGAGTAACAGTGGATTTTGTTGTTACTTCTTTACAATTAAATCACATAAGTCACACTGGATTTGGTTGCTACTTCTTTACAATAAAATCACATAAGTCACACTGAATTTTGTAGCTACTTCTTTACAATTAAATAACATAAGTCACACTGGATTTTGTTGCTACTTATTTACAATTTAATCACATAAGTCACACTGGATTTTGTTGCTACTTCTTTACAATTAAATCACATAAGTCACCCTGAATGTTGTTGCTACTTCTTTACAATTAAATCACATAAGTCACACTGGATTTTGTTGCTACTTCTTTACAATTAAATTACATGAGTAACACTGAATTTTTGTGCTACTTCTTTACAATTAAATCACATAAGTCACACTGAATATTGTTGCTACTTCTTTACAATTAAATCATATAAGTCAAACTGGACTTTGTTGCTACTTCTTTACAATTAAATCACATAAGTAACACTGAAGTTTGTCGCTACTATTTTACAATTAAATCACATAAGTCATAATGGAATTTGTTGCTACTTCTTTACAATTAAATCAAGTCAAGTAACACTGAATTTTGTTTCTACTTTTTTACAATTAAATCACATAAGTCACCCTGAATTTGTTGCTACTTCTTTACAATTAAATCACATAAGTCACACTGAATTTTGTTGCTACTTCTTTGCAATTAAATCACATAAGTCACACTGGATTGTGTTGCTACTTCTTTACAATAAAATAACATAAGTCACACTGGATTTTGTTGTTACTTCTTTACCATTAAATCACATAAGTCACTCTGAATTTTGTTGCAACTTCTTTACAATTAAATCACATAAGTCACACTGAATTTTGTTGCTACTTCTTTACAATTAAATCACATAAGTCAGACTGGATTTTGCTGCTACTTCTTTACAATTAAATCACATAAGTCACACTCAATTTGTTTGCTACTTCTTTACAATTAAATTAAGTTAAGTCACACTTAATTTTGTTGCTACTTCTTTACAATTAAATCCAGTCAAGTCACACTTGATTTTGTAGCTACTTCTTTACAATTAAATCCAGTCAAGTCACACTTAATTTTGTTGCTACTTCTTTACAATTAAATCACATAAGTCACCCTGAATTTTTTGCTACTTCTTATCAATTAAATCACCTAAGTCACACTGGATTTTGTTGCTACTTCTTTACAATTAAATCACATAAGTCACACTGGATTTTGTTGCTACTTCTTTACAATTAAATCCCATAAGTCACACTTAATTTTGTTGCTTCTTCTTTACAGTAAAATCCAGTCAAGTCACACTTAATTTGGTTGCTACTTCTTTACAATTAAATCACATAAGTCACAGGAGAATTTGTTGCTACTTCTTTACAATTTAATCACATAAGTCACACTGGATTTTGTTGCTACTTCTTTACAATTAAATCACATAAGTCACACTTAATTTTGTTGCTTCTCCTTTACAGGTAAATCCAGTCAAGTCACACTTAATTTTGTTGCTACTTCTATACAATTAAATCCAGTCCAGTCACACTTAATTTTATAGCTACTTCTTTACAATTAAATCCAGTCATGTCACACTTAATTTTGTAGCTACTTCTTTACAATTAAATCACATAAGTCACTCTTAATTTGTTGCTACTTCTTTACAATTATTCACATAAGTCACACGGGATTTTGTTGCTACTTCTTTACAATTAAATCACATAAGTCCCACTGGATTTTGTTGCTACTTTTTGACAATTAAATCACATAAGTCACACTGAATTTTGTTGCTTCTTCTTTACAGTTGGATCCAGTCAAGTCACACGTAATTTTGTTGCTACTTCTTTACAATTAAATCACATAAGTCACACGAGATTTTGTTGCTACTTCTTTACAATAAAATCACATAAGTCCCACTGAATATTGTTGCTACTTCTTTACAATTAAATCACATGAGTCACACTTAATTTTGTTGCTTCTTCTTTACAGTTAAATCCAGTCAAGTCACACTTAATTTTGTTGCTACTTCTTTACAATTAAATCACATAAGTCACACTGAATTTTGTTGCTACTTCTTTACAATTAAATCACATAAGTCACACTGAATTTGTTGCTACTTCTTTACAATTAAATAACATGAGTAACACTCGATTTTGTTGTTACTTCTTTACAATTAAATCACATAAGTCACACTGGATTTGGTTGCTACTTCTTTACAATAAAATCACATAAGTCACACTGAATTTTGTAGCTACTTCTTTACAATTAAATAACATAAGTCACACTGGATTTTGTTGCTACTTATTTACAATTAAATCACATAAGTCACACTGGATTTTGTTGCTACTTCTTTACAATTAAATCACATAAGTCACCCTGAATGTTGTTGCTACTTCTTTACAATTTAATCACATAAGTCACACTGGATTTTGTTGCTACTTATTTACAATTAAATTACATGAGTAACACTGAATTTTTGTGCTACTTCTTTACAATTAAATCACATAAGTCACACTGAATATTGTTGCTACTTCTTTACAATTAAATCATATAAGTCAAACTGGACTTTGTTGCTACTTCTTTACAATTAAATCACATAAGTAACACTGAAGTTTGTCGCTACTATTTTACAATTAAATCACATAAGTCATAATGGAATTTGTTGCTACTTCTTTACAATTAAATCAAGTCAAGTAACACTGAATTTTGTTTCTACTTTTTTACAATTAAATCACATAAGTCACCCTGAATTTGTTGCTACTTCTTTACAATTAAATCACATAAGTCACACTGAATTTTGTTGCTACTTCTTTGCAATTAAATCACATAAGTCACACTGGATTGTGTTGCTACTTCTTTACAATAAAATAACATAAGTCACACTGGATTTTGTTGTTACTTCTTTACCATTAAATCACATAAGTCACTCTGAATTTTGTTGCAACTTCTTTACAATTAAATCACATAAGTCACACTGAATTTTGTTGCTACTTCTTTACAATTAAATCACATAAGTCAGACTGAATTTTGTTGCTACTTCTTTACAATTAAATCACATAAGTCACACTTAATATTGTTGCTACTTCTTCACAATTAAATCCCATGAGTCACACTTAATTTTGTTGCTTCTTCTTTACTGTTACATCCAGTCAAGTCACACTTAATTTTGTTGCTACTTCTTTACAATTAAATCACATAAGTAACCCTGAATTGGTTGCTACTTCTTTACAATTAAATCACATAAGTCACACTGGATTTTCTTGCTACTTCTTTACAATTAAATCACATAAGTCACACTTTATTTTGTTGCTACTTCTTTACAATTAAATCACACAAGTCACACGGAATTTGTTGCTAGTTCTTTACAATTAAATAACAGTAGTAACACTGGATTTTATTGTTACTTCTTTTCAATTAAATCACATAAGTCACACTGGATTTTGTTGCTACTTCTTTACAATTAAATCACATAAGTCACACTTAATTTTGTTGCTACTTCTTTACAATTAAATCACATAAGTCACACTGAATTTTGTTGCTACTTCTTTACAATTAAATCACATAAGTAACATTTAATTTTGTTGCTACTTCTTTACAATTAAATCACATAAGTCACACTGAATTTTCTTGCTACTTCTTTACAATTAAATAACATAAGTCACACTGGATTTTGTTGCTACTTCTTTACAATTAAATCACATGAGTCACACTGGATTTTGTTGCTACTTTTTTACAATTAAATCACATAAGTCACCCTAGATGTTGTTGCTACTTCTTTACAATTACATCACATAAGTCACACTGGATTTTGTTGCTACTTCTTTACAATTAAATTACATAAGTCACACTGAATTTTTGTGCTACTTCTTTACAATTAAATCACATAAGTCACACTGGATTTTGTTGCTACTTTTTTACAATTAAATCACATAAGTGACACTGGATTTTGTTGCTACTTCTTTACAATAAAATCACATAAGTCACACTTAATTTTGTTGCTACTTCTTTACAATTCAATCACATAGGTACCACTGGATTTTGTTGCTACTTCTTTACAATTAAATCACATAAGTCACACTGAATTTTCTTGCTACTTCTTTACAATTAAATCACATAAATCACACTGGATTTTGTTGCTACTTCTTTACAATTAAATCACATAAGTCACACTGAATATTGTTGCTACTTCTTTACAATTAAATCACATAAGTCACACTTAATTTCGTTGCTACTTCTGTACAATTAAATCACATAAGTCACACGAGAATTTGTTGCTACTTCTTTACAATTTAATCACATAAGTCACCCTCAATTTGTTTCTGCTTTTTTACAATTAAATCACATAAGTCACACTGGATTTTGTTGCTACTTCTTTACAATTAAATCACATAAGTCACACTGAATATTGTTGCTACTTCTTTACAATTAAATCACATAAGTCACACTGAATTTTGTTGCTACTTCTTTACAATTAAATCACACAAGTCACACTGAATTCGTTGCTACTTCTTTACAATTAAATCACATAAGTCCCACTGAATATTGTTGCTACTTCTTTACAATTAAATCACATAAGTCACACTGGATTTTGTTGTTACTTTTTTACGATTAAATCACATAAGTCACACTGGATTTTGTTGCTACTTCTTTACGATTAAATCACATAAGTCACAGTTAATTTTGTTGCTACTTCTTTACAATTAAATCACATAAGTCACACTGAATTTTGTTGCTACTTCTTTACAATAAAATCACATAAGTCACACTGGATTTTGTTACTACTTCTTTACAATGAAATCAAGTTAAGTCACACTTAATTTTGTTGCTACTTCTTTACAATTAAATCCAGTCAAGTCACACTTAATTTTGTTGCTACTTCTTTACAATTAAATCACATAAGTCACCCTGAATTTGTTGCTACTTCTTTACAATTAAATAACCTAAGTCACACTGGATTTTGTTGCTACTCATTTACAATTAAATCACATAAGTCACACTTAATTTTGTTGCTTCTCCTTTACAGGTAAATCCAGTCAAGTCACACTGAATTTGGTTGCTACTTCGTTACAATTATATCAAGTCAAGTCACACTTAATTTTGTTGCTACTTCTATACAATTAAATCCAGTCCAGTCACACTTAATTTTATAGCTACTTCTTTACAATTTAATCCAGTCATTTCACACTTAACTTTGAGGCTACTTCTTTACAATTAAATCACATAAGTCACTCTGAATTTTTTGCTACTTCTTTACAATTAAATCACATAAGTCCCACGGGATTTTGTTGCTACTTCTTTACAATTAAATCACATAAGTCACAGGAGAATTTGTTGCTACTTCTTTACAATTTAATCACATAAGTCACACTGGATTTTGTTGCTACTTCTTTACAATTAAATCACATAAGTCACACTTAATTTTGTTGCTTCTCGTTTACAGGTAAATCCAGTCAAGTCACACTTCATTTTGTTGCTACTTCTATACAATTAAATCCAGTCCAGTCACACTTAATTTTATAGCTACTTCTTTACAATTAAATCCAGTCATGTCACACTTAATTTTGTAGCTACTTCTTTACAATTAAATCACATAAGTCACTCTGAATTTGTTGCTACTTCTTTACAATTAAATCACATAAGTCACACGGGATTTAGTTGCTACTTCTTTACAATTAAATCACATTAGTCCCACTGGATTTTGTTGCTACTTTTTTACAATTAAATCACATAAGTCACACTTAATTTTGTTGCCTCTACTTTACAGTTGGATCCAGTCAAGTCACACTTAATTTTGTTGCTACTTCTTTACAATTAAATCACATAAGTCACACGAGATTTTGTTGCTACTTCTTTACAATAAAATCACATAAGTCCCACTGAATATTGTTGCTACTTCTTTACAATTAAATCACATGAGTCACACTTAATTTTGTTGCTTCTTCTTTACAGTTAAATCCAGTCTAGTCACACTTAATTTTGTTGCTACTTCTTTACAATTAAATCACATAAGTCACACTGAATTTTGTTGCTACTTCTTTACAATCAAATCACATAAGTCACACTGAATTTGTTGCTACTTCTTTACAATTAAATAACATGAGTAACACTGGATTTTGTTGTTACTTCTTTACAATTAAATCACATAAGTCACACTAGATTTGGTTGCTACTTCTTTACAATTAAATCACATAAGTCACACTGAATTTTGTAGCTACTTCTTTACAATTAAATAACATAAGTCACAGGGGATTTTGTTGCTACTTCTTTACAATTAAATCACATAAGTCACACTGGATTTTGTTGCTACTTCTTTACAATTAAATCACATAAGTCACCCTGAATGTTGTTGCTACTTCTTTACAATTAAATCACATAAGTCACACTGGATTTTGTTGCTACTTCTTTACAATTAAATTACATGAGTAACACTGAATTTTTGTGCTACTTCTTTACAATTAAATCACATAAGTCACACTGAATATTGTTGCTACTTCTTTACAATTAAATCATATAAGTCAAACTGGACTTTGTTGCTACTTCTTTACAATTAAATCACATAAGTAACACTGAAGTTTGTCGCTACTATTTTACAATTAAATCACATAAGTCATAATGGAATTTGTTGCTACTTCTTTACAATTAAATCAAGTCAAGTAACACTGAATTTTATTTCTACTTTTTTACAATTAAATCACATAAGTAACCCTGAATTTGTTGCTACTTCTTTACAATTAAATCACAAAAGTCATACTGGATTTTGTTGCTACTTCTTTACAATTAAATCACATAAGTCACACTGAATTCTGTTGCTACTTCTTTACAATTAAATCACATAAGTCACACTGAATTTTGTTGCTACTTCTTTGCAATTAAATCACATAAGTCACACTGGATTGTGTTGCTACTTCTTTACAATAAAATAACATAAGTCACACTAGATTTTGTTGTTACTTTTTTACCATTAAATCACATAAGTCACTCTGAATTTTGTTGCAACTTCTTTACAATTAAATCACATAAGTCACACTGAATTTTGTTGCTACTTCTTTACAATTAAATCACATAAGTCAGACTGAATTTTGTTGCTACTTCTTTACAATTAAATCACATAAGTCACACTGAATATTGTTGCTACTTCTTCACAATTAAATCCCATGAGTCACACTTAATTTTGTTGCTTCTTCTTTACAGTTACATCCAGTCAAGTCACACTTAATTTTGTTGCTACTTTTTTACAATTAAATCACATAAGTCACCCTGAATTGGTTGCTACTTCTTTACAATTAAATCACATAAGTCACACTGGATTTTGTTGCTACTTCTTTACAATTAAATCACATAAGTCACACTTTATTTTGTTGCTACTTCTTTACAATTAAATCACACAAGTCACACTGAATTTGTTGCTACTTCTTTACAATTAAATAACAGTAGTAATACTGGATTTTATTGTTACTTCTTTTCAATTAAATCACATAAGTCACACTGGATTTTGTTGCTACTTCTTTACAATTAAATCACATAAGTCACACTTAATTTTGTTGCTACTTCTTTACAATTAAATCACATAAGTCACACTGAATTTTGTTGCTACTTCTTTACAATTAAATCACATAAGTAACATTTAATTTTGTTGCTACTTCTTTACAATAAAATCACATAAGTCACACTGAATTTGATGCTACTTCTTTACAATTAAATAACATAAGTCACACTGGATTTTGTTGCTACTTCTTTACAACTAAATCACATGAGTCACACTGGATTTTGTTGCTACTTTTTTACAATTAAATCACATAAGTCACCCTGAATGTTGTTGCTACTTCTTTACAATTACATCACATAAGTCACACTGGATTTTGTTGCTACTTCTTTACAATTAAATTACATAAGTCACACTGAATTTTTGTGCTACTTCTTTACAATTAAATCACATAGGTCACACTGGATTTTGTTGCTACTTTTTTACAATTAAATCACATAAGTGACACTGGATTTTGTTGCTACTTCTTTACAATAAAATCACATAAGTCACACTTAATTTTGTTGCTACTTCTTTACAATTAAATCACACAAGTCACACTGAATTCGTTGCTACTTCTTTACAATTAAATCACATAAGTCCCACTGAATATTGTTGCTACTTCTTTACAATTAAATCACATAAGTCACACTGGATTTTGTTGTTACTTTTTTACGATTAAATCACATAAGTCACACTGGATTTTGTTGCTACTTCTTTACAATTAAATCACATAAGTCACACTTAATTTTGTTGCTACTTCTTTACAATTAAATCACATAAGTCACACTGAATTTTGTTGCTACTTTTTTACAATAAAATCACATAAGTCACACTGGATTTTGTTGCTACTTCTTTACAATGAAATCAAGTTAAGTCACACTTAATTTTGTTGCTACTTCTTTACAATTAAATCCAGTCAAGTCACACTTAATTTTGTTGCGACTTCTTTACAATTAAATCACATAAGTCACCCTGCATTTGTTGCTACTTCTTTACAATTAAATAACCTAAGTCACACTGGATTTTGTTGCTACTCATTTACAATTAAATCACATAAGTCACACTTAATTTTGTTGCTTCTCCTTTACAGGTAAATCCAGTCAAGTCACACTGAATTTGGTTGCTACTTCTTTACAATTATATCAAGTCAAGTCACACTTAATTTTGTTGCTACTTCTATACAATTAAATCCAGTCCAGTCACACTTAATTTTATAGCTACTTCTTTACAATTTAATCCAGTCATTTCACACTTAACTTTGTAGCTACTTCTTTACAATTAAATCACATAAGTCACTGTGAATTTTTTGCTACTTCTTTACAATTAAATCACATAAGTCCCACGGGATTTTGTTGCTACTTCTTTACAATTAAATCACATAAGTCACACTGGATTTTGTTGCTACTTTTTCACAATTAAATCACATAAGTCACACTTAATTCTGTTGCTTCTTCTTTACAGTTTAATCCAGTCAAGTCACACTTAATTTTGTAGCTACTTCTTTACAATTAAATCACATAAGTCACACGAGATTTTGTTGCTACTTCTTTACAATTAAATCACATAAGTCACACTGGATTTTGTTGCTACTTATTTACAATTAAAAACCATGAGTAACACTGGATTTTGTTGTTACTTCTTTACAATTAAATCACATAAGTCACACTGGATTTTGTTGCTACTTCTTTACAATTAAATCACATACGTCACCCTGAATGTTGTTGCTACTTCTTTACAATTAAATCACATAAGTCACACTGGATTTTGTTGCTACTTCTTTACAATTAAATTACATGAGTCACACTGAATTTTTGTGCTACTTCTTTACAATTAAATCACATAAGTCACACTTAATGTTGTTGCTACTTCTTTACAATTAAATCATATAAGTCAAACTGGACTTTGTTGCTACTTCTTTACAATTAAATCACAAAAGTCACACTGAAGTTTGTCGCTACTATTTTACAATTAAATCACATAAGTCATAATGGAATTTGTTGCTACTTCTTTACAATTAAATCACGTCAAGTAACACTGAATTTTGTTTCTACTTTTTTACAATTAAATAACATAAGTCACCCTGAATTTGTTGCTACTTCTTTACAATTAAATCACATAAACCACACTGGATTTTGTTGCTACTTCGTTACAATTAAATCACATAAGTAACACTGAATTTTGTTGCTACTTCTTTACAATTAAATCACATGAGTCACACTGAATTTGTTGCTACTTGTTTACAATTCAATCACATAAGTCACACTGGATTTTGTTGTTACTTCTTTACAATTAAATCACATAAGTCACACTGGATTTTGTTGCTACTTCTTTACAATTAAATCACATAAGTCACACTGAATTTTGTTGCTACTTCTGTACAATTGAATCACATAAGTCACACTGGATTTTGTTGCTACTTCTTGGAAATTAAATCACCTAAGTCACACTGAATATTGTTGCTACTTCTATACAATTAAATCACATAAGTCACACTTAATTTTGTTGCTACTTCTTTACAATTAAATCACACAAGTTACACGAGAATTTGTTGCTACTTCTTTACAATTAAATCACATAAGTTCCACTGAATATTGTTGCTACTTTTTTACAATTTAATCACATAAGTCACACTTAATTTTGTTGCTTCTTGTTTACAGTTAAATCCAGTCAAGTCACACTTAATTTTGTTGCTACTTCTTTACAATTAAATCACATAAGTCACCCTCAATTTATTGCTGCTTTTTTACACTTAAACTACATAAGTCACACTGGATTTTGTTGCTACTTCTTTACAATTAAATCACATAAGTCACACTAAATTTTGTTGCTACTTCTTTACAATTAAATCACATAAGTCACACTGAATTTTGTTACTACTTCTTTACAATTAAATCACATAAGTCACACTTAATTTAATGCTACTTCTTTACAATTAAATCACATAAGTCACACTGGATTTTGTTGTTACTTTTTTACAATTAAATCACATAAGTCACACTGGATTTTGTTGCTACTTCTTTACAATTAAATCACATAAGTCACACTTAATTTTTTTGCTACTTCTTTACAATTAAATCACATAAGTCACACTGAATTTTGTTGCTACTTCTTTACAATAAAATCACATAAGTCACACTGGATTTTGTTGCTACTTCTTTACAATCAAATCAAGTCAAGTCACACTTAATTTTGTTGCTACTTCTTTACAATTAAATCCTGTCAAGTCACACTTGATTTTGTAGCTACTTCTTTACAATTAAATCCAGTCAAGTCACACTTAATTTTGTTGCTACTTCTTTACAATTAAATAACATAAGTCCCCCTGAATTTGTTGCTACTTCTTTACAATTAAATCATCTAAGTGACACTGGATTTTGTGGCTACTTCTTTCCAATTAAATCACATAAGTCACACTTAATTTTGTTGCTACTTCTTTACAATTAAATCACATAAGTCACACTTAATTTTGTTGCTTCTTCTGTACAGTAAAATCCAGTCAAGTCACACTTAATTTTGTTGCTACTTCTTTACAATTAAATCACATAAGTCACACGAGAATTTGTTGCTACTTCTTTACAATTCAATCAGATAAGTCACACTGAATATTGTTGCTACTTCTTAACAATTAAATCACATACGTCGCACTGAATTTTGTTGCTACATCGTTTACAATTAAATCACATAAGTCACACTGAATTTTGTTGCTATTTCTTTACAATTAAATCAAGTCAAGTCACACTTGATTTTGTTGCTACTTCTTTACAATTAAATCCAGTAAAGTCACACTTAATTTTGTAGCTACTTCTTTACAATTAAATCCAGTCAAGTCACACTTAATTTAATGCTTCTCCTTTACAGTTAAATCCAGTCAAGTCACACTTAATTTTGTTGCTACTTCTTTACAATCAAATCACATAAGTCACTCTCAATTTGTTGCTGCTTCTTTACAATTAAATCAAGTCAAGTCACACTGAATTTTGTTGCTACTTCTTTACAATTAAATCAAGTCAAGTCACACTTAATTTTGTTGCTACTTCTATACAATTAAATCCAGTCCAGTCACACTTAATTTTATAGCTACTTCTTTACAATTAAATCCAGTCATGTCACACTTAATTTTGTAGCTACTTCTTTACAATTAAATCACATAAGTCACCCTGAATTTGTTGCTACTTCTTTACAATTAAATCACATAAGTCACACGGGATTTTGTTGCTACTTCTTTACAATCAAATCACATAAGTCACACTGGATTTTGTTGCTACTTCTTTACAATTAAATCACATAAGTCACACTTAATGTTGTTGCTTCTTCTTTATAGTTAGATCCAGTCAAGTAACACTAAATTTTGTTGCTACTTCTTTACAATTAAATCACATAAGTCACACGAGATTTTGTTGCTACTTCTTTACAATTAAATCACATAAGTCCCACTGAATATTGTTGCTACTTCTTTACAATTAAATCCCATGAGTCACACTTAATTTTGTTGTTTTTTCTATACAGTTGAATCCAGTCAAGTCACACTTGATTTTGTTGCTACTTCTTTACAATTAAATCACATAAGTCACCCTCAATTTGTTGCTACTTCTTTACAATTAAATCACATAAGTCACACTGGATTTTGTTGCTACTTCTTTACAATTAAATCACATAAGTCACACTGAATTTTGTTGCTACTTCTTTACAATTAAATCACATAAGTCACACTGAATTTTGTTGCTACTTCTTTACAATTAAATCACATAAGTCACACTGAATTTTTTGCTACTTCTTTACAATTAAATAACATTAATAACCCTGGGTTTTGTTGTTATTTCTTTACAATTAAATCACATAAGTCACACTGGATTTTGTTGCTACTTCTTTACAATTAAATCACATAAGTCACACTGAATTTTGTAGCTACTTCTTTTCAATTAAATCACATAAGTCACACTGAATTCTGTTGCTACTTCTTTACAATTAAATCACATAAGTAACATTTAATTTTGTTGCTACTTTTTTACAATTAAATCACATAAGTCACACTGAATTTGATGCTACTTCTTTACAATTAAATAACATAAGTCACACTGGATTTTGTTGCTACTTCTTTACAATTAAATCACATAAGTCACACTGGATTTTGTTGCTACTTCTTTAAAATTAAATTACATAAGTCACACTTAATTTTTTTGCTACTTCTTTACAATTAAATCACATAAGTCACACTGGATTTTGTTGCTACCTTTTTACAATTAAATCACATAAGTCACACTGGATTGTGTTGCTACTTCTTTACAATTAAATCACATACGTCACACTTAATTTTGTTGCTACAGGTTAACAATTCAATCACATACGTCACACTGGATTTTGTTGCTACTTCTTTACAAGTAAATCACATAAGTCACACTGAATTTTGTTGCCACTACTTTACAATTGAATCACATAAGTCACACTGGATTTTGTTGCTACTTCTTGACAATTAAATAACCTAAGTCACACTGAATATTGTTGATGCTTCTTTACAATTAAATCACATAAGTCAGACTTAATTTTGTTGCTACTTCTTTACAATTAAATCACATAAGTCACACTGAATTTTGTTGCTACTTCTTTACAATAAAATCACATAAGTCACACTGGATTTTGTTGCTACTTCTTTACAATTAAATCCAGTCAAGTCACACTTAATTTTGTTGTACTTCTATACAATTAAATCCAGTCCAGTCACACTTAATTTTATAGCTACTTTTTTACAATTAAATCCAGTCATGTCACACTTAATTTTGTAGCTACTTCCTTACAATTAAATCTTACAAGTCACCCTGAATTCGTTGCTACTTCTTTACAATTAAATCACATAAGTCACACGGGATTTTGTTGCTACTTCTTTACAATTAAATCACATAAGTCACACTGGATTTTGTTGCTACTTTTTTACAATTAAATCACATAAGTCACACTTAATTCTGTTGCTTCTTCTTTACAGTTGAATCCAGTCAAGTCACACTTAATTTTGTTGCTACTTCTTTACAATTAAATCACATAAGTCACACGAAATTTTGTTGCTACTTCTTTACAATTAAATCACATAAGTCCCACTGAATATTGTTGCTACTTCTTTACAATTAAATTCCATGAGTCACACTTAATTTTGTTGTTTTTTCTATACAGTTAACTCAAGTCAAGTCACACTTAATTTTGTTGCAACTTCTTTACAATTAAATCACATAAGTAACCCTGAATTAGTTGCTACTTCTTTACAATTAAATCACATAAGTCACACTGGATTTTGTTGCTACTTCTTTACAATTAAATAACATAAGTCACACTGAATTTTGTTGCTACTTCTTTACAATTAAATCACATAAGTCACACTGAATTTTGTTGCTACTTCTTTACAATTAAATCACATAAGTCACACTGAATTTGTTGCTACTTCTTTACAATTAAACACCATTAGTAACCCTGGGTTTTGTTGTTACTTCTTTACAATTAAATCACATAAGTCACACTTAATTTTGTTGCTACTTCTTTACAATTAAATCACATAAGTAACATTTAATTTTGTTGCTACTTTTTTACAATTAAATCACATAAGTCACACTGAATTTGATGCTACTTCTTTACAATTAAATAACATAAGTCACACTGGATTTTGTTGCTATTTCTTTACAATTAAATCACATAAGTCACACTGGATTTTGTTGCTACTTCTTTACAATTAAATTACATAAGTCACACTGAATTTTTTTGCTACTTCTTTACAATTAAATCACATAAGTCACACTGGATTTTGTTGCTACCTTTTTACAATTAAATCACGTAAGTCACACTGGATTGTGTTGCTACTTCTTTACAATTAAATCACATACGTCACACTTAATTTTGTTGCTACATCTTAACAATTTCATCACATACGTCACACTGGATTTTGTTGCTACTTCTTTACAAGTAAATCACATAAGTCACACTGAATTTTGTTGCCACTACTTTACAATTGAATCACATAAGTCACACTGGATTTTGTTGCTACTTCTTGGCAATTAAATAACCTAAGTCACACTGAATATTGTTGCTGCTTCTTTACAATTAAATCACATAAGTCACACTTAATTTTGTTGCTACTTCTTTACAATTAAATCACATTCCTCACACGAGAATTTGTTGCTACTTCTTTACAATTAAATCACATAAGTTCTACTGAATATTGTTTTTACTTTTTTACAATTAAATCACATAAGTAACACTTCATTTTGTTGCTTCTCCTTTACAGTTAAATCCAGTCAAGTCCCACTTAATTTTGTTGCTACTTCTTTACAATTAAATCACATAAGTCACCCTCAATTTATTGCTGCTTTTTTACAATTAAATCACATAAGTCACACTGGATTTTGTTGCTACTTCTTTACAATTAAATCACATAAGTCACACAGAATTTTGTTGCTACTTCTTTACAATTAAATCACATAAGTCACACTTAATTTTGTTGCTACTTCTTTACAATTAAATCACATAAGTCACACTGAATTTGTTGCTACTTCTTTACAATTAAATCACATAAGTCACACTGGATTTTGTTGCTACTTCTTTATAATTAAATCACATAAGTCACACTGGATTTTGTTGTTACCTTTTTACAATTAAATCACATAAGTCACACTGGATTTTGTTGCTACTTCTTTACAATTAAATACCATAAGTCACACTGAATTTTGTTGCTACTTCTTTACAAGAAAATCACATAAGTCACACTGGATTTTGTTGCTACTTCTTTACAATTAAATCAAGTCAAGTCACACTTAATTTTGTTGCTACTTCTTTACAATCAAATCCAGTCAAGTCACACTTGATTTTGTAGCTACTTCTTTACAATTAAATCCAGTCAAGTCACACTTAATTTTGTTGCTTACTTCTTTACAATTAAATCACATCAGTCACCCTGAATTTGTTGCTACTTCTTTACAATTAAATCACCTAAGTGACACTGGATTTTGTTGCTACTTCCTTACAATGAAATCACATAAGTCACACTGGATTTTGTTGCTACTTCTTTACAATTAAATCACATAAGTCACACTTAATTTTGTTGCTTCTTCTTTACAGTAAAATCCAGTCCAGGCACACTTAATTTTGTTGCTACTTCTTTACAATTAAATCACATAAGTCACACGAGATTTTGTTGCTACTTCTTTACAATTTAATCACATAAGTAACACTGAATATTGTTGCTGCTTCTTTACAATTAAATCACATAAGTCACACTTAATTTTGTTGCTACTTCTTTACAATTAAATCACATAAGTCTCACGAGAATTTGTTGCTACTTCTTTACAATTAAATCACATAAGTTCCACTGAATATTGTTTTTACTTTTTTACATATAAATCACATAAGTAACACTTAATTTTGTTGCTTATCCTTTACAGTTAGATCTAGTCAAGTCCCACTTAATTTTGTTGCTACTTCTTTACAATTAAATCACATAAGTCACCCTCAATTTATTGCTGTTTTTTTACAATTAAATCACATAAGTCACACTGGATTTTGTTGCTACTTCTTTACAATTAAATCACATAAGTCACACAGAATTTTGTTGCTACTTCTTTACAATTAAATCACATAAGTCACACTTAATTTTGTTGCTACTTCTTTACAATTAAATCACATAAGTCACACTGAATTTGTTGCTACTTCTTTACAATTAAATCACATAAGTCACACTGGATTTTGTTGCTACTTCTTTATAATTAAATCACATAAGTCACACTGGATTTTGTTGTTACTTTTTTACAATTAAATCACATAAGTCACACTGGATTTTGTTGCTACTTCTTTACAATTAAATACCATAAGTCACACTTAATTTTGTTGCTACTTCTTTACAATTAAATCACCTAAGTGACACTGGATTTTGTTGCTACTTCCTTACAATTAAATAACATAAGTCACACTGGATTTTGTTGCTACTTCTTTACAATTAAATCACATAAGTCACACAAGATTTTGTTGCTACTTCTTTACAATTTAATCACATAAGTAACACTGAATATTGTTGCTACTTCTTAACAATTAAATCACATAAGTCACACTTAATTTTGTTGCTTCTCTTTTACAGTTAAATCCAGTCAAGTCACACTTAATTTTATGCTACTTCTTTACAATCAAATCACATAAGTCACCCTCAATTTGTTGCTGCTTCTTTACAATTAAATCAAGTCAAGTCACACTGAATTTTGTTGTTACTTCTTTACAATTAAATCAAGTAAAGTCACACTTAATTTTGTTGCTACTTCTATATAATTAAATCTAGTCCAGTCACACTTAATTTTATAGCTACTTCTTTACAATTAAATCCCGTCATGTCACACTTAATTTTGTAGCTACTTCTTTACAATTAAATCACATAAATCACACGGGATTTTGTTGCTACTTCTTTACAATTAAATCACATAAGTCACACTGGATTTTGTTGCTACTTTTTTACAATTAAATCACATAAGTCACACTTAATTTTGTTGCTTCTTCTTTACAGTTGAATCCAGTCAAGTCACACTTAATTTTGTAGCTACGTCTTTACAATTAAATCACATGAGTCACACGAGATTTTGTTGCTACTTCTTTACAATAAAATACGATAAGTCCCACTGAATATTGTTGCTACTTCTTTACAATTAAATCCCATGAGTCACACTGGATTTTGTTTGCTACTTCTTTACAATTAAATTACATAAGTCACACTGAATTCTTTTGCTACTTCTTTACAATTAAATCCCATAAGTCACACTAGATTTTGTTGCTACCTTTTTACAATTAAATCACAACAGTCACACTGGATTGTGTTGCTACTTCTTTACAATTAAATCACATACGTCACACTTAATTTTGTTGCTACATCTTAACAATTCAATCACATAGGTCACACTAGATTTTGTTGCAACTTCTTTACAAGTAAATCACATAAGTCACACTGGATTTTGTTGCTACTTCTTGGCAATTAAATCACCTAAGTTACACTGAATATTGTTGCTGCTTCTTTACAATTAAATCACATAAGTCACCCTGAATTAGTTGCTACTTCTTTACAATTAAATCACCTAAGTGACACTTAATTTTGTTGCTACTTCTTTACAATTAAATCACATAAATCACCCTGAATTTGTTGCTACTTCTTTACAATTTAATCACCTAAGTGACACTGGATTTTGTTGCTACTTCTTTACAATTAAATCACATAAGTCACACTGAATTTGTTGCTACTTCTTTACAATTAAATCACATAAGTCACACTTAATTTTGTTGCTTCTTCTTTACAGTAAAATCCAGTCAAGTCACACTTAATTTTGTGGCTACTTCTTTACAATTAAATCACATAAATCACACGAGAATTTGTTGCTACTTCTTTACAATTTTATCACATATGTCACACTGAATATTGTTGATACTTGTTTACAATTAAATCACATAAGTCACACTTAATTTTGTTGCTTCTTTTTTTACAGTTTAATCCAGTCAAGTCACACTTGATTTTGTTGCTACTTCTTTACAATCAAATCACATAAGTCACCCTCAATTTGTTGCCGCTTCTTTACAATTAAATCAAGTCAAGTCACACTGAATTTGGTTGCTACTTCTTTACAATTAAATGAAGTCAAGTCACACTTAATTTTGTTGCTACTTCTATATAATTAAATATAGTCCAGTCACACTTAATTTTATAGCTACTTCTTTACAATTAAATCCAGTCATGTCACACTTAATTTTGTAGCTACTTCTTTACAATTAAATCACATAAGTCACCCTGAATTTGTTGCTACTTCTTTACAATTAAATCACATAAGTCACACGGGATTTTGTTGCTACTTCTTTACAATTAAATCACATAAGTCACACTGGATTTTGTTGCTACTTTTTTACAATTAAATCACATAAGTCACACTTAATTTTGTTGCTTCTTCTTTACAGTTGAATCCAGTCAAGTCATACTTAATTTTGTAGCTACTTCTTTACAATTAAATCACATAAGTCACACGAGATTTTGTTGCTACTTCTTTACAATAAAATCACATAAGTCCCACTGAATATTGTTGCTACTTCTTTACAATTAAATCACATAAGTCACACTGGATTTTGTTGCTACCTTTTTACAATTAAATCACATAAGTCACACTGGATTGTGTTGCTACTTCTTTACAATTAAATCACATACGTCACACTTAATTTTGTTGCTACATCTTAACAATTCAATCACATAGGTCACACTGGGTTTTGTTGCTACTTCTTTACAAGTAAATAACATAAGTCACACTGAATTTTGTTGCTACTTCTTTACAATTGAATCACATAAGTCACACTGGATTTTGTTGCTACTTCTTGGCAATTAAATCACGTAAGTCACACTGAATATTGTTGCTGCTTCTTTACAATCAAATCACATAAGTCACACTTAATTTTGTTGCTACTTCCTTACAATTAAATCACATAAGTCACACGAGAATTTGTTGCTACTTCTTTACAATTAAATCACATAAGTTCCACTGAATATTTTTGCTACTTCTTTACAATTAAATCACATGAGTAACACTTAATTTTGTTGCTTCTCCTTTACAGTTAAATCCAGTCAAGTCACACTTAATTTAGTTGCTACTTCTTTACAATTAAATCACATAAGTCACCCTCAATTTATTGCTGCTTTTTTACAATCAAATCACATAAGTCACACTGGATTTTGTTGCTACTTCTTTACAATTAAATCACATAAGTCACACTGAATTTTGTTGCTACTTCTTTACAATTAAATCACATAAGTCACACTGAATTTGTTGCTACTTCTTTACAATTAAATCACATAAGTCACACTGGATTTTGTTGCTACTTCTTTACATTTAAATCACATAAGTCACACTGGATTTTGTTGTTACTTTTTTACAATTAAATCACATAGGTCACACTGGATTTTGTTGCTACTTCTTTACAATTAAATCATATAAGTCACACTTATTTTTTTTGCTACTTCTTCACAATTAAATCACATAAGTCACACTGAATTTTGTTGCTACTTCTTCACAATAAAATCACATAAGTCACACTGGATTTTATTGCTACTTCTTTACAATTAAATCAAGTCAAGTCACACTTAATTTTGTTGCTACTTCTTTACAATCAAATCCAGTCAAGTCACACTTGATTTTGTAGCTACTTCTTTACAGTTGAATCCAGTCAAGTCACACTTAATTTTGTAGCTACTTCTTTACAATTAAATCACATAAGTCACACGAGATTTTGTTGCTACTTCTTTACAATAAAATCACATAAGTCCCACTGAATATTGTTGCTACTTCTTTACAATTAAATCAAAGAAGTCACACTGGATTTTGTTGCTACCTTTTTACAATTAAATCACATAAGTCACACTGGATTGTGTTGCTACTTCTTTACAATTAAATCACATACGTCACACTTAATTTTGTTGCTACATCTTAACAATTCAATCACATAGGTCACACTGGGTTTTGTTGCTACTTCTTTACAAGTAAATAACATAAGTCACACTGAGTTTTGTTGCTACTTCTTTACAATTGAATCACATAAGTCACACTGGATTTTGTTGCTACTTCTTGGCAATTAAATCACGTAAGTCACACTGAATATTGTTGCTGCTTCTTTACAATCAAATCACATAAGTCACACTTAATTTTGTTGCTACTTCCTTACAATTAAATCACATAAGTCACACGAGAATTTGTTGCTACTTCTTTACAATTAAATCACATAAGTTCCACTGAATATTTTTGCTACTTCTTTACAATTAAATCACATGAGTAACACTTAATTTTGTTGCTTCTCCTTTACAGTTAAATCCAGTCAAGTCACACTTAATTTAGTTGCTACTTCTTTACAATTAAATCACATAAGTCACCCTCAATTTATTGCTGCTTTTTTACAATCCAATCACATAAGTCACACTGGATTTTGTTGCTACTTCTTTACAATTAAATCACATAAGTCACACTGAATTTTGTTGCTACTTCTTTACAATTAAATCACATAAGTCACACTGAATTTGTTGCTACTTCTTTACAATTAAATCACATAAGTCACACTGGATTTTGTTGCTACTTCTTTACATTTAAATCACATAAGTCACACTGGATTTTGTTGTTACTTTTTTACAATTAAATCACATAGGTCACACTGGATTTTGTTGCTACTTCTTTACAATTAAATCGTATACGTCACACTTATTTTTTTTGCTACTTCTTCACAATTAAATCACATAAGTCACACTGAATTTTGTTGCTACTTCTTCACAATAAAATCACATAAGTCACACTGGATTTTATTGCTACTTCTTTACAATTAAATCAAGTCAAGTCACACTTAATTTTGTTGCTACTTCTTTACAATCAAATCCAGTCAAGTCACACTTGATTTTGTAGCTACTTCTTTACAGTTAAATCCAGTCAAGTCACACTTAATTTTGTTGCTACTTCTTTACAATTAAATCACATAATTCACCCTGAATTTGTTGCTATTTCTTTACAATTAAATCACCTAAGTGACACTGGATTTTGTTGCTACTTCTTTACAATTTAATCACATAAGTCACACTGAATATTGTTGATACTTGTTTACAATTAAACCACATAAGTCACACTTAATTTTGTTGCTGCTCCTGTACAGTTAAATCCAGTCAAGTCACACTTGATTTTGTTGCTACTTCTTTACAATTAAATCACATAAGTCACCCTCAATTTGTCGCTGCTTATTTACAATTAAATCAAGTCAAGTCACACTGAATTTTGTTGCTACTTCTTTACAATTAAATCTAGTCCAGTCACACTTAATTTTATAGCTACTTCTTTACAATTAAATCCAGTCATGTCACACTAAATTTTGTAGCTACTTCTTTACAATTAAATCACATAAGTCACCCTGAATTTGTTGCTACTTCTTTACAATTAAATCACATAAGTCACACGAGATGTTGTTGCTACTTCTTTACAATTAAATCACATAAGTCACACTGGATTTTGTTGCTACTTTTTTACAATTAAATCACATAAGTCACACTTAATTTTGTTGCTTCTTCTTTACAGTTGAATCCAGTCAAGTCACACTTAATTTTGTTGCTACTTCTTTACAATTAAATCACATAAGTCACACGGGATTTTGTTGCTACTTTTTACAATAAAATCACATAAGTCCAACTGAATATTGTTGCTACTTCTTTACAATTAAATCCCATGAGTCACACTGGATTTTGTTGCTACTTCTTTACAATTAAATTACATAAGTCACACTTAATTTTTTTGCTACACCTTTACAATTAAATCACATAAGTCACACTGGATTTTGTTGCTACCTTTTTACAATTAAATCACATAAGTCACACTGGATTGTGTTGCTACTTCTTTACAATTAAATCACATACGTCACACTTAATTTTGTTGCTACATCTTAACAATTCAATCACATAGGTCACACTGGATTTTTTTGCTACTTCTTTACAAGTAAATCACATAAGTCACACTGAATTTTGTTGCTACTTCTTTACAATTGAATCACATAAGTCACACAGGATTTTGTTGCTACTTCTTGGCAATTAAATCACTTAAGTCACACTGAATATTGTTGCTGCTTCTTTACAATTAAATCACATAAGCCACACTTAATTTTGTTGCTACTTCTTTACAATTAAATCACATAAGTCACACGAGAATTTGTTGCTACTTCTTTACAATTAAATCACATAAGTTCCACTGAATATTGTTGCTACTTTTTTACAATTAAATCACATAAGTAACACTTAATTTTGTTGCTTCTCCTTTACAGTTAAATCCAGTCAAGTCACACTTAATTTTGTTGCTACTTCTTTACAATTAAATCACATAAGTCACCATCAATTTATTGCTGCTTTTTTACAATTAAATCACATAAGTCACAGTGGATGTTGTTGCTACTTCTTTACAATTAAATCACATAAGTCACACTGAATTTTGTTGCTACTTCTTTACAATTAAATCCCATAATTCACACTGAATTTGTTGCTACTTCTTTACAATTAAATCACATAAGTCACACTTAATTTTGTTGCTACTTCTTTACAATTAAATCACATAAGTCACACTGGATTTTGTTGTTACTTTTTTACAAATTAATCACATAAGTCACACTGGATTTTGTTGCTACTTCTTTACAATTAAATCACATAAGTCACACTTAATTTTGTTGCTACTTCTTTACAATTAAATCACATAAGTCACACTGAATTTTGTTGCTACTTCTTTACAATAGAATCACATAAGTCACACTGGATTTTGTTGCCACTTCTTTACAATTAAATCAAGTCAAGTCACACTTAATTTTGTTGCTACTTCTTTACAATCAAATCCAGTCAAGTCACACTTGATTTTGTAGCTACTTCTTCACAATTAAATCCAGTCAAGTCATACTTTATTTTGTTGCTACTTCTTTAAAATCAAATCACATAAGTCACCCTGAATTTGTTGCTACTTCTTTACAATTAAATCACCTTAGTGACACTGGATTTTGTTGCTACTTCTTTACAATTAAATCACATAAGTCACACTGGATTTTGTTGCTACTTCTTTACAAGGAAATCACATAAGTCACACTTAATTTTGTTACTTCTTCTTTACAGTAAAATCCTGTCAAGTCACACTTAATTTTGTTGCTACTTCTTTACAATTAAATCACATAAGTCACACGAGACTTTGTTGCTACTTCTTAACAATTTAATCACATAAGTCACACTGAATATTGTTGATACTTCTTTACAATTAAATCACATAAGTCACACTTAATTTTGTTGCTATTCCTTTACAGTTAAATCCAGTCAAGCCACATTTAATTTTGTTGCTACTTCTTTACAATCAAATCACATACGTCACCCTCAATTTGTTGCTGCTTCTTTACAATTAAATCAAGTCAAGTCACACTGAATTTTGTTGCTACTTCTTTACAATTAAATCAAGTCAAGTCACACTTAATTTTGTTGCTACTTCTATTCAATTAAATCTAGTCCAGTCACACTTAATTTTATAGCTACTTCTTTACAATTAAATCCAGTCATGTCACACTTAATTTTGTAGCTACTTCTTTACAATTAAATCACATAAGTCACCCTGAATTTGTTGCAACTTCTTTACAATTAAATCACATAAGTGACACGGGATTTTGTTGCTAAATCTTTACAATTAAATCACATAAGTCACACTGGATTTTGTTGCTACTTTTTTACAATTAAATCACATAAGTGACACTTAATTTTGTTGCTTCTTCTTTACAGTTGAATCCAGTCAAGTCACACTTAATTTTGTTGCTACTTCTTTACAATTAAATCACATAAGTCACACGAGATTTTGTTGCTACTTCTTTACAATAAAATCACATAGGTCCCACTGAATATTGTTGCTACTTCTTTACAATGAAATCCTATGAGTCACACTTAATTTTGTTGCTTCTTCTTTACAGTTAAATCCAGTCAAGTCACACTTAATATTGTTTCTACTTCTTTACAATTAAATCACATAAGTCACCCTGAATTTGTTGCTACTTCTTTACAATTAAATCACATACGTCACACTGAATGTTGTTGCTACTTCTTTACAATTAAATCACATAAGTCACACTGAATTTGTTGCTACTTCTTTACAATAAAATAACATTAGTAACACTGGATTTTGTTGTTACTTCTTTACAATCCAATAACATTAGTCACACTGTATTTTGTTGCTACTTCTTTATAATTAAATCACATGAGTCACACTTAATTTTGTTGCTACTTCTTTACAATTAAAAAACACAAGTCACACTGAATTTTGTTGCTACTTCTTTACCATTAAATCACATAAGTAACATTTAATTTAGTTGCTACTTTTTTACAATTAAATCACATAAGTCACACTGAATTTGATGCTACTTCTTTACAATTAAAATACATAAGTCACACTGGATTTTGTTGCTACTTCTTTACAAGTAAATCACATAAGTCACACTGGATTTTGTTGCTACTTCTTTACAGTTAAATCACATAAGTCACCCTGAATGTTGTTGCTACTTATTTACAATTAAATCACATAAGTCACACTGGATTTTGTTGCTACTTCTTTACAATTAATATCACATAAGTCACACTTAATTTTGTTGCTACTTCTTTACAATTCAATCACATAGGTCACTCTGGATTTTGTTGCTACTTCTTTACAATTAAATCACATAAGTCACACTGAATTTTCTTGCTACTTCTTTACAATTAAATCACATAAGTCACACTGGATTTTGTTGCTACTTCTTTACAATTAAATCACATAAGTAACACTGAATATTGTTGCTACTTCTTTACAATTAAATCACATAAGTCACACTTAATTTCGTTGCTACTTCTTTACAATTAAATCACATAAGTCACACGAGAATTGGTTGCTACTTCTTAACAATTTAATCACATAAGTCACACTGAATATTGTTGCTACTTCTTTACAATTAAATCACATAAGTCACACTTAATTTTGTTGCTTCTGTTTTACAGTTAAATCCAGTCAAGTCACACTGAATTTGTTGCTACTTCTGTACAATTTAATCACATAGGTCACCCTCAATTTGTTGCTGCTTTTTTACAATTAAATCACATAAGTCACACTGGATTTTGTTGCTACTTCTTTACAATTAAATCACATAAGTCACACTGAATTTTGTTGCTACTTCTTTACAATTAAATCACATAAGTAACACTGAATTTTGTTGCTACTTCTTTACAATTAAATCACATAATTCACCCTGAATTTGTTGCTATTTCTTTACAATTAAATCACCTAAGTGACACTGGATTTTGTTGCTACTTCTTTACAATTTAATCACATAAGTCACACTGAATATTGTTGATACTTGTTTACAATTAAACCACATAAGTCACACTTAATTTTGTTGCTGCTCCTGTACAGTTAAATCCAGTCAAGTCACACTTGATTTTGTTGCTACTTCTTTACAATTAAATCACATAAGTCACCCTCAATTTGTTGCTGCTTATTTACAATTAAATCAAGTCAAGTCACACTGAATTTTGTTGCTACCTCTTTACAATTAAATCAAGTCAAGTCACACTTAATTTTGTAGCTACTTCTTTACAATTAAATCCAGTCAAGTCACACTTTATTTTGTTGCTACTTCTTTACAATTAAATCACATAAGTCACCCTGAATTTGTTGCTACTTCTTTACAATTAAATCACCTAAGTGAAACTGGATTTTGTTGCTACTTCTTTACAATTAAATCACATAAGTCACACTGGATTTTGTTGCTACTTCTTTACAATTAAATCACATAAGTCACACTTAATTTTGTTGCTTCTTCTTTACAGTAAAATCCAGTAAAGTCACACTTAATTTTGTTGCTACTTCTTTACAATTAAATCACATAAGTCACACGAGAATTTGTTCCTACTTCTTTACAATTTAATCACATAAGTCACACTGAATATTGTTGCTACTTCTTTACAATTAAATCACATTAGTCACACTTAATTTTGTTGCTTCTCCTTTACAGTTAAATCCAGTCAAGTAACACTTAATTTTGTTGCTACTTCTATACAATTGAATCCAGTCCAGTCACACTTAATTTTATAGCTACTTCTTTACAATTAAATCCAGTAATGTCACACTTAATTTTGTAGCTACTTCTTTACAATTAAATCACATAAGTCACCCTGAATTTGTTGCTACTTCTTTACAATTAAATCACATAAGTCACAGGGGATTTTGTTGCTACTTCTTTACAATTAAATCACATACGTCACACTGGATTTTGTTGCTACTTTTTTACAATTAAATCACATAAGTCACACTTTATTTTGTTGCTTCTTCTTTACAGTTGAATCCAGTCAAGTCACACTTAATTTAGTTGCTACTTCTTTACAATTAAATCACATAAGTCACCCTAAATTTATTGCTGCTTTTTTACAATTAAATCACATAAGTCACACTGAATTTTGTTGCTTCTTCTTTACAATTAAATCACATAAGTCACACTGAATTTGTTGCTACTTCTTTACAATTAAATCACATAAGTCACACTGGATTTTGTTGCTACTTCATTACAATTAAATCACATAAGTCACACTGGATTTCGTTGTTACTTTTTTACAATTAAATCACATAAGTCACACTGGATTTTGTTGCTTCTTCTTTACAATTAAATCATATAAGTCACACTTATTTTTTTTGCTACTTCTTTACAATTAAATCACATAAGTCACACTGAATTTTGTTGCTACTTCTTTACAATAAAATCACATAAGTCACACTGGATTTTATTGCTACTTCTTTACAATTAAATCAAGTCAAGTCACACTTAATTTTGTTGCTACTTCTTTACAATCAAATCCAGTCAAGTCACACTTGATTTTGTAGCTACTTCTTTACAGTAAAATCCAGTCAAGTCACACTAAATTTTGTTGCTACTTCTTTACAATTAAATCACATAATTCACCCTGAATTTGTTGCTATTTCTTTACAATTAAATCACCTAAGTGACACTGGATTTTGTTGCTACTTCTTTACAATTAAATCACATAAGTCACACTGGATTTTGTTGCTACTTCTTTACAATTAAATCACATAAGTCACACTTAATTTTGTTGCTTCTTCTTTACAGTAAAATCCAGTCAAGTTACACTTAATTTTGTTGCTACTTCTTTACAATTAAATCACATAAATCACACGAGAATTTGTTGCTACTTCTTTACAATTTAATCACATAAGTCACACTGAATATTGTTGATAATTGTTTACAATTAAATCACATAAGTCACACTTAATTTTGTTGCTTCTCCTGTACAGTTAAATTCAGTCAAGTCAAACTTGATTTTGTTGCTACTTCTTTACAATTAAATCACATAAGTCACCCTCAATTTGTTGCTGCTGATTTACAATTAAATCAAGTCAAGTCACACTGAATTTTGTTGCTACTTCTTTACAATTAAATCAAGTCAAGTCACACTTACTTTTGTTGCTACTTCTATACAATTAAATCTAGTCCAGTCACACTTAATTTTATAGCTACTTCTTTACAATTAAATCCAGTCATGTCACACTTAATTTTGTAGCTACTTCTTTACAATTAAATCACATAAGTCACCCTGAATTTGTTGCTACTTCTTTACAATTAACTCACATAAGTCACACGAGATTTTGTTGCTACTTCTTTACAATTAAATCACATAAGTCACACTGGATTTTGTTGCTACTTTTTTACAATTAAATCACATAAGTCACACTTAATTTTGTTGCTTCTTCTTTACAGTTGAATCCAGTCAAGTCACACTTAATTTTGTTGCTACTTCTTTACAATAAAATCACATAAGTCACACGGGATTTTGTTGCTACTTTTTACAATAAAATCACATACGTCCCACTGAATATTGTTGCTACTTCTTTACAATTAAATCCCATGAGTCACACTGGATTTTGTTGCTACTTCTTTACAATTAAATTACATAAGTCACACTGAATTTTTTTGCTACTTCTTTACAATTAAATCACATAAGTCACACTGGATTTTGTTGCTACCTTTTTACAATTAAATCACATAAGTCACACTGGATTGTGTTGCTACTTCTTTACAATTAAATCACATACGTCACACTTAATTGTGTTGCTACATCTTAACAATTCAATCACATAGGTCACACTGGATTTTGTTGCTACTTCTTTACAAGTAAATCACATAAGTCACACAAAATTTTGTTGCTACTTCTTTACAATTGAATCACATAAGTCACACTGGATTTTGTTGCTACTTCTTGGCAATTAAATCACTTAAGTCACACTGAATATTGTTGCTGCTTCTTTACAATTAAATCACATAAGCCACACTTAATTTTGTTGCTACTTCTTTACAATTAAATCACATAGGTCACACGAGAATTTGTTGCTACTTCTTTACAATTAAATCACATAAGTTCCACTGAATATTGTTGCTACTTTTTTACAATTAAATCACATAAGTAACACTTAATTTTGTTGCTTCTCCTTTAGAGTTAAATCCAGTCAAGTCACACTTAATTTTGTTGCTACTTCTTTACAATTAAATCACATAAGTCACCCTCAATTTATTGCTGCTTTTTCACAATTAAATCACATAAGTCACACTGGATTTTGTTGCTACTTCTTTACAATTAAATCACATAAGTCACACTGAATTTTGTTGCTACTTCTTTACAGTTAAATCACATAAGTCACACTGAATTTGTTGCTACTTCTTTACAATTAAATCACATAAGTCACACTTAATTTTGTTGCTACTTCTTTACAATTAAATCACATAAGTCACACTGGATTTTGTTGTTACTTTTTTACAAATTAATCACATAAGTCACACTGGATTTTGTTGCTACTTCTTTACAATTAAATCACATAAGTCACACTGGATTTTGTTGCTACTTCTTTACAAGGAAATCACATAAGTCACACTTAATTTTGTTACTTCTTCTTTACAGTAAAATCCAGTCAAGTCACACTTAATTTTGTTGCTACTTCTTTACAATTAAATCACATAAGTCACACGAGAATTTGTTGCTACTTCTTTACAATTAAAACAACTCAAGTCACACTTAATTTTGTTGCTACTTCTTTACAATCAAATCCAGTCAAGTCACACTTGATTTTGTAGCTACTTCTTCACAATTAAATCCAGTCAAGTCATACTTAATTTTGTTGCTACTTCTTTAAAATCAAATCACATAAGTCACCCTGAATTTGTAGCTACTTCTTTACAATTAAATCACCTTAGTGACACTGGATTTTGTTGCTACTTCTTTACAATTAAATCACATAAGTCACACTGGATTTTGTTGCTACTTCTTTACAAGGAAATCACATAAGTCACACTTAATTTTGTTACTTCTTCTTTACAGTAAAATCCAGTCAAGTCACACTTAATTTTGTTGCTACTTCTTTACAATTAAATCACATAAGTCACACGAGAATTTGTTGCTACTTCTTTACAATTTAATCACATAAGTCACACTGAATATTGTTGATACTTCTTTACAATTAAATCACATAAGTCACACTTAATTTTGTTGCTATTCCTTTACAGTTAAATCCAGTCAAGCCACATTTAATTTTGTTGCTACTTCTTTACAATCAAATAACATAAGTCACCCTCAATTTGTTGCTGCTTCTTTACAATTAAATCAAGTCAAGTCACACTGAATTTTGTTGCTACTTCTTTACAATTAAATCAAGTCAAGTCACACTTAATTTTGTTGCTACTTCTATACAATTAAATCTAGTCCAGTCACACTTAATTTTATAGCTACTTCTTTACAATTAAATCCAGTCATGTCACACTTAATTTTGTAGCTACTTCTTTACAATTAAATCACATAAGTCACCCTGAATTTGTTGCAACTTCTTTACAATTAAATCACATAAGTGACACGGGATTTTGTTGCTACTTCTTTACAATTAAATCACATAAGTCACACTGGATTTTGTTGCTACTTTTTTTCAATTAAATCACATAAGTGACACTTAATTGTGTTGCTTCGTCTTTACAGTTGAATCCAGTCAAGTCACACTTAATTTTGTTGCTACTTCTTTACAATTAAATCACATAAGTCACACGAAATTTTGGTGCTACTTCTTTACAATAAAATCACATAAGTCCTACTGAATATTGTTGCTACTTCTTTACAATTAAATCCTATGAGTCACACTTAATTTTGTTGCTTCTTCTTTACAGTTAAATCCAGTCAAGTCACACTTAATTTTGTTGCTACTTCTTTACAATTACATCACATAAGTCACTCTGAATTTGTTGCTACTTCTTTACAATTAAATCACATAAGTCACACTGAATTTTGTTGCTACTTCTTTACAATTAAATCACATACGTCACACTGAATGTTGTTGCTACTTCTTTACAATTAAATCACATAAGTCACACTGAATTTGTTGCTACTTCTTTACAATTAAATAAAATTAGTAACACTGGATTTTGTTGTTACTTCTTTACAATCCAATAACATTAGTCACACTGTATTTTGTTGCTACTTCTTTATAATTAAATCACATGAGTCACACTTAATTTTGTTGCTACTTCTTTACAATTAAAAAACACAAGTCACACTGAATTTTGTTGCTACTTCTTTACCATTAAATCACATAAGTAACATTTAATTTTGTTGCTACTTTTTTACAATTAAATCACATAAGTCACACTGAATTTGATGCTACTTCTTTACAATTAAAATACATAAGTCGCACTGGATTTTGTTGCTACTTCTTTACAATTAAATCACATAAGTCACACTGGATTTTGTTGCTACTTCTTTACAGTTAAATCACATAAGTCACCCTTAATGTTGTTGCTACTTATTTACAATTAAATCACATAAGTCACACTGGATTTTGTTGCTACTTTTTTACAATTAAATCACATAAGTAACACTGGATTTTGTTGCTACTTCTTTACAATTAATATCACATAAGTCACACTTAATTTTGTTGCTACTTCTTTACAATTCAATCACATAGGTCACACTGGATTTTGTTGCTACTTCTTTACAATTAAATCACATAAGTCACCCTGAATTTTCTTGCTACTTCTTTACAATTAAATCACATAAGTCACACTGGATTTTGTTGCTACTTCTTTACAATTAAATCACATAAGTCACACTGAATATTGTTGCTACTTCTTTACAATTAAATCACATAAGTCACACTTAATTTCGTTGCTACTTCTTTACAATTAAATCACATAAGTCACACGAGAATTGGTTGCTACTTCTTTACAATTTAATCACATAAGTCACACTGAATATTGTTGCTACTTCTTTACAATTAAATCACATAAGTCACACTTAATTTTGTTGCTTCTGTTTTACAGTTAAATCCAGTCAAGTCACACTGAATTTGTTGCTACTTCTGTACAATTTAATCACATAGGTCACCCTCAATTTGTTGCTGCTTTTTTACAATTAAATCACATAAGTCACACTGGATTTTGTTGCTACTTCTTTACAATTAAATCACATAAGTCACACTGAATTTTGTTGCTACTTCTTTACAATTAAATCACATAAGTAACAACGTAATTTTGTTGCTACTTCTTTACAATTAAATCACATAAGTCACACTGGATTTTATTGCTACTTTTTTACAATTAAATCACATAAGTCACACTGGATTTTGTTGCTACTTCTTTACAATTAAATCACATAAGTCACACTTGATTTTGTTGTTACTTTTTTACAATTAAATCACATAAGTCACACTCGATTGTGTTACTACTTCTTTACAATTAAATCACATAAGTCACACATAATTTTGTTGCTACTTCTTTACAATTGAATCACATAAGTCACACTGGATTTTGTTGCTACTACTTAACAATAAAATCACATAAGTCACACTGAATTTTGTTGCTACTTCTTTACAATTAAATCAAGTCAAGTCACACTTAATTTTGTAGCTACTTCTTTACAATTAAATCCAGTCAAGTCACACTTTATTTTGTTGCTATTTCTTTACAATTAAATCACATAAGTCACCCTGAATTTGTTGCTACTTCTTTACAATTAAATCACATAAGTCACACTGAATTTTGTTGCTACTTCTTTACAATAAAATCACATAAGTCACACTGGATTTTATTGCTACTTCTTTACAATTAAATCAAGTCAAGTCACACTTAATTTTGTTGCTACTTCTTTACAATCAAATCCAGTCAAGTCACACTTGATTTTGTAGCTACTTTTTTACAGTTAAATCCAGTCAAGTCACACTAAATTTTGTTGCTACTTCTTTACAATTTAATCACATAATTCACCCTGAATTTGTTGCTATTTCTTTACAATTAAATCACCTAAGTGACACTGGATTTTGTTGCTACTTCTTTACAATTAAATCACATAAGTCACACTGGATTTTGTTGCTACTTCTTTACAATTAAATCACATAAGTCACACTTAATTTTGTAGCTACTTCTTTACAATTAAATCCAGTCAAGTCACACTTTATTTTGTTGCTATTTCTTTACAATTAAATCACATAAGTCACCCTGAATTTGTTGCTACTTCTTTACAATTAAATCACATAAGTCACACGAGAATTTGTTCCTACTTCTTTACAATTTAATCACATAAGTCACATAGAATATTGTTGCTACTTCTTTACAATTAAATCACATAAGTCACACTTAATTTTGTTGCTTCTCCTTTACAGTTAAATCCAGTCAAGTCACACTTAATTTTGTTGCTACTTCTATACAATTGAATCCAGTCCAGTCACACTTAATTTTATAGCTACTTCTTTACAATTAAATCCAGTCATGTCACACTTAATTTTGTAGCTACTTCTTTACAATTAAATCACATAAGTCACCCTGAATTTGTTGCTACTTCTTTACAATTAAATCACATAAGTCACACGGGATTTTGTTGCTACTTCTTTACAATTAAATCACATACGTTACACTGGATTTTGTTGCTACTTTTTTACAATTAAATCACATAAGTCACACTTAATTTTGTTGCTTCTTCTTTACAGTTGAATCTAGTCAAGTCACACTTAATTTTGTTGCTACTTCTTTACAATTATATCACATAAGTAACACTTAATTTTGTTGCTACTTCTTTACAATAAAATCACATAAGTCTCACTGAATATTGTGGCTACTTCTTTACAATTAAATCACATGAGTCACACTTTATTTTGTTGCTTCTTATTCACAATTAAATCCAGTCAAGTCATACTTAATTTTGTTGCTACTTCTTTACAATCAAATCACATAAGTCACCCTGAATTTGTTGCTACTTCTTTACAATAAAATCACATTAGTAACACTGGATTTTGTTGCTACTTCTTTACAATTAAATCACATAAGTCACACTGGATTTTGTTGCTACTTCTTTACAAGGAAATCACATAAGTCACACTTAATTTTGTTACTTCTTCTTTACAGTAAAATCCAGTCAAGTCACACTTAATTTTGTTGCTACTTCTTTACAATTAAATCACATAAGTCACACGAGAATTTGTTGCTACTTCTTTACAATTTAATCACATAAGTCACACTGAATATTGTTGATACTTCTTTACAATTAAATCACATAAGTCACACTTAATTTTGTTGCTTCTCCTTTACAGTTAAATCCAGTCAAGCCACATTTAATTTTGTTGCTACTCCTGTACAATCAAATCACATAAGTCACCCTCAATTTGTTGCTGCTTCTTTACAATTAAATCAAGTCAAGTCACACTGAATTTTGTTGCTACTTCTTTACAATTAAATCAAGTCAAGTCACACTTAATTTTGTTGCTACTTCTATACAATTAAATCTAGTCCAGTCACACTTAATTTTATAGCTACTTCTGTACAATTAAATCCAGTCATGTCACACTTAATTTTGTAGCTACTTCTTTACAATTAAATCACATAAGTCACCCTGAATTTGTTGCTACTTCTTTACAATTAAATCACATAAGTCACACGGGATTTTGTTGCTACTTCTTTACAATTAAATCACATAAGTCACACTGGATTTTGTTGCTACTTTTTTACAATTAAATCACATTAGTGAAACTTAATTTTGTTGCTTCTTCTTTACAGTTGAATCCAGTCAAGTCACACCTAATTTTGTTGCTACTTCTTTACAATTAAATCACATAAGTCACCCTGAATTTGTTGCTACTTCTTTACAATTAAATCACATAAGTCACACTGGATTTTGTTGCTACTTCTTTACAATTAAATCACTTAAGTGACACTGGATTTTGTTGCTACTTCTTTACAATTAAATCACCTAAGTGACACTGGATTTCGTGGCTACTTCTTTACAATTAAATCACATAAGTCACACTTAATTTTGTTGCTTCTTCTTTACAGTAAAATCCACGCAAGTCACACTTAATTTTGTTGCTACTTCTTTACAATGCAATCACATAAGTCACACGAGAATTTGTTGCTACTTCTTTACAATTAAATCACATAAGTCACACTGGATTTTGTTGCTACTTCTTTACAATTAAATAACATGAGTAACACTGGATTTTGTTGTTACTTCTTTACAATTAAATCACATAAGTCACACTGTGTTTTGTTGCTACTTCTTTACAATTAAATAACATGAGTCACACTTAATTTTGTTGCTATTTCTTTACAATTAAATCACATACGTCACACTGAATTTTGTTGCTACTTCTTTACAATTAAACCACATAAGTAACATTTAATTTTGTTGCTACTTTTTTACAATTAAATCACATAAGTCACACTGAATTTTTGTGCTACTTCTTTACAATTAAATAACATAAGTCACACTGGATTTTGTTGCTACTGGTAGACAATTAAATCACATAAGTCACACTGGATTTTGTTGCTACTTCTTTACAATTAAATCACATAAGTCACCCGGAATGTTGTTGTTATTTCTTTACAATTAAATCACATAAGTCACACTGAATTTTGTTGCTACTTCTTTACAATTAAATTACATGAGTCACCCTCAATTTATTGCTGCTTTTTTACAATTAAATCACATAAGTCACACTGGATTTTGTTGCTACTTCTTTACAATTAAATCACATAAGTCACACTGAATTTTGTTGCTACTTCTTTACAATTAAATCACATAAGTCACACTGAATTGGTTGCTACTTCTTTACAATTAAATCACATAAGTCACACTTAATTTTGTTGCTACTTCTTTACAATTAAATCACATAAGTCACACTGGATTTTGTTGTTACTTTTTTACAATTAAATCACATAAGTCACACTGAATTTTGTTGCTACTTCTTTACAATTAAATCACATAAGTCACACTTAATTTTGTTGCTACTTCTTTACAATTAAATCACATAAGTCACACTGAATTTTGTTGCTACTTCTTTACAATAAAATCACATAAGTCACACTGGATTTTGTTGCTACTTCTTTACAATTAAACCAAGTCAAGTCACACTTAATTTTGTTGCTACTTCTTTACCATCAAATCCAGTCAAGTCACACTTGATTTTGTAGCTACTTCTTCACAATTAAATCCAGTCAAGTCATACTTAATTTTGTTGCTACTTCTTTACAATCAAATCACATAAGTCACCCTGAATTTGTTGCTACTTCTTTACAATAAAATCACATTAGTAACACTGGATTTTGTTGCTACTTCTTTACAATTAAATCACATAAGTCACACTGGATTTTGTTGCTACTTCTTTACAAGGAAATCACATAAGTCACACTTAATTTTGTTACTTCTTCTTTACAGTAAAATCCAGTCAAGTCACACTTAATTTTGTTGCTACTTCTTTACAATTAAATCACATAAGTCACACGAGAATTTGTTGCTACTTCTTTACAATTTAATCACATAAGTCACACTGAATATTGTTGATACTTCTTTACAATTAAATCACATAAGTCACACTTAATTTTGTTGCTTCTCCTTTACAGTTAAATCCAGTCAAGCCACATTTAATTTTGTTGCTACTCCTGTACAATCAAATCACATAAGTCACCCTCAATTTGTTGCTGCTTCTTTACAATTAAATCAAGTCAAGTCACACTGAATTTTGTTGCTACTTCTTTACAATTAAATCAAGTCAAGTCACACTTAATTTTGTTGCTACTTCTATACAATTAAATCTAGTCCAGTCACACTTAATTTTATAGCTACTTCTGTACAATTAAATCCAGTCATGTCACACTTAATTTTGTAGATACTTCTTTACAATTAAATCACATAAGTCACCCTGAATTTGTTGCTACTTCTTTACAATTAAATCACATAAGTCACACGGGATTTTGTTGCTACTTCTTTACAATTAAATCACATAAGTCACACTGGATTTTGTTGCTACTTTTTTACAATTAAATCACATTAGTGAAACTTAATTTTGTTGCTTCTTCTTTACAGTTGAATCCAGTCAAGTCACACTTAATTTTGTTGCTACTTCTTTACAATTAAATCACATAAGTCACCCTGAATTTGTTGCTACTTCTTTACAATTAAATCACATAAGTCACACTGAATTTTGTTGCTACTTCTTTACAATTAAATCACATACGTCACACTGAATGTTGTTGCTACTTCTTTACAATTAAATCACATAAGTCACACTGAATTTGTTGCTACTTCTTTACAATTAAATAACATTAGTAACACTGGATTTTGTTGTTACTTCTTTACAATCCAATAACATTATTCACACTAGATTTTGTTGCTACTTCTTTATAATTATATCACATGAGTCACACTTAATTTTGTTGCTACTTCTTTACAATTAAAAAACACAAGTCACACTGAATTTTGTTGCTACTTCTTTACCATTAAATCACATAAGTAACATTTAATTTTGTTGCTACTTTTTTACAATTAAATCACATAAGTCACACTGAATTTGATGCTACTTCTTTACAATTAAATAACATAAGTCACACTGGATTTTGTTGCTACTTCTTTACAATTAAATCACATAAGTCACACTGAATTTTGTTGCTACTTCTTTACAGTTAAATCACATAAGTCACCCTGAATGTTGTTGCTACTTATTTACAATTAAATCACATAAGTCACACTGGATTTTGTTGCTACTTTTTTACAATTAAATCACATAAGTAACACTGGATTTTGTTGCTACTTCTTTACAATTAATATCACATAAGTCACACTTAATTTTGTTGCTACTTCTTTACAATTCAATCACATAGGTCACACTGGATTTTGTTGCTACTTCTTTACAATTAAATCACATAAGTCACACTGAATTTTCTTGCAACTTCTTTATAATTAAATCACATAAGTCACACTGGATTTTGTTGCTACTTCTTTACAATTAAATCACATAAGTCACACTGAATATTGTTGCTACTTCTTTACAATTAAATCACATAAGTCACACTTAATTTTGTTGCTAATTCTTTACAATTAAATCACATAAGTCACACGAGAATTTGTTGCTACTTATTTACAATTTAATCACATGAGTCACACTGAATATTGTTGCTACTTCTTTACAATTAAATCACATAAGTCACACTTAATTTTGTTGCTTCTGTTTAACAGTTAAATCCAGTCCAGTCACACTAAATTTTGTTCCTACTTCTGTACAATTTAATCACATAGGTCACCCTCAATTTGTTGCTGCTTTTTTACAATTAAATCACATAAGTCACACTGGATTTTGTTGCTACTTTTTTACAATTAAATCACATAAGTAACACTGAATTTGGTTGCTACTTCTTTACAATTAAATCACATAAGTAACACTGAATTTTGTTGCTACTTCTTTACAATTAAATCACATAAGTCACACTGGATTTTATTGCTACTTCTTGACAATTAAATCACATAAGTCACACTGGATTTTGTTGCTACTTCTTTACAATTAAATCACATAAGTCACACTGGATTTTGTTGTTACTTTTTTACAATTAAATCACATAAGTCACACTGGATTTTGTTGCTACTTCTTTACAATTAAATCACATAAGTCACACATAATTTTGTTGCTACTTCTTTACAATTGAATCACATAAGTCACACTGAATTTTGTTGCTACTTCTTTACAATAAAATCACATAAGTCACACTGAATTTTGTTGCTACTTCTTTACAATTAAATCAAGTCAAGTCACACTTAATTTTGTAGCTACTTCTTTACAATTAAATCCAGTCAAGTCACACTTGATGTTGTTGCTACTTCTTTACAATTAAATCACATAAGTCACCCTGAATTTGTTGCTACTTCTTTACAATTAAATCACCTAAGTGACACTGGATTTTGTTGCTACTTCTTTACAATTAAATCACATAAGTCACACTGGAATTTGTTGCAACTTCTTTACACTTAAATCACATAAGTCACACTTAATTTTGTTGCTTCTTCTTTACAGTAAAATCCAGTCAAGTAACACTTAATTTTGTTGCTACTTCTTTACAATTAAGTCACATAAGTCACAAGAGAATTTGTTCCTACTTCTTTACAATAAAATCACATAAGTCACACTGAATATTGTTGCTACTTCTTTACAATTAAATCACATAAGTCACACTTAATTTTGTTGCTTCTCCTTTACAGTTAAATCCAGTCAAGTCACACTTAATTTTGTTGCTACTTCTATACAATTGAATCCAGTCCAGTCACACTTAATTCTATAGCTACTTCTTTACAATTAAATCCAGTCATGTCACACTTAATTTTGTAGCTACTTCTTTACAATTAAATCACATAAGTCACCCTGAATTTGTTGCTACTTCTTTACAATTAAATCACATAAGTCACACGGGATTTTGTTGCTACTTCTTTACAATTAAATCACATAAGTCACACTGGATTTTGTTGCTACTTTTTTACAATGAAATCACATAAGTCACACTTAATTTTGTTGCTTCTTCTTTACAGTTGAATCCAGTCAAGTCACACTTAATTTTGTTGCTACTTCTTTAAAATTAAATCACATAAGTCACACGAGATTTTGTTGCTACTTCTTTACAATAAAATCACATAAGTCTCACTGAATATTGTTGCTACTTCTTTACAATTAAATCACATGAGTCACACTTTATTTTGTTGCTTCTTCTTTACAGTTAAATCCAGTCAAGTCACACTTAATTTTGTTGCTACTTCTTTACAATTAAATCACATGAGTCACCCTGCATTTGTTGCTACTTCTTTACAATTAAATCACATAAGTCACACTGGATTTTGTTGCTACCTCCTTACAATTAAATCACCTAAGTGACACTGGATTTTGTTGCTACTTCTTTACAATTAAATCACCTAAGTTACACTGGATTTCGTTGCTACTGCTCTACAATTACATCACATAAGTAACACTTAATTTTGTTGCTTCTTCTTTACAGTAAAATCCCGTCAAGTCACACTTAATTTTGTTGCTACTTCTTTACAATTAAATCACATAAGTCACACGAGAATTTGTTGCTACTTCTTTACAATTAAATCACATAAGTCACACTGGATTTTGATGCTACTTCTTTACAATTAAATAACATGAGTAACACTGGATTTTGTTGTTACTTCTTTACAATTAAATCACATAAGTCACACTGGATTTTGTTGCTACTTCTTTACAATTAAATCACATAAGTCACACTTAATTTTGTTGCTATTTCTTTACAATTAAATCACATACGTCACACTGAATTTTGTTGCTACTTCTTTACAATTAAATCACATAAGTAACATTTAATTTTGTTGCTACTTTTTTACAATTAAATCACATAAGTCACACTGAATTTTTGTGCTACTTCTTTACAATTAAATAACATAAGTCACACTGGATTTTGTTGCAACTGGTAGACAATTAAATCACATAAGTCACACTAGATTTTGTTGCTACTTCTTTACCATTAAATCACATAAGTCACCCGGAATGTTGTTGCTATTTCTTTACAATTAAATCACAAAAGTCACACTGGATTTTGTTGCTACTTCTTTACAATTAAATTACATGAGTCACACTGAATTTTTGTGCTACTTCTTTACAATTAAATCACATAAGTCACACTGGATTTTGTTGTTACTTTTTTACAATTAAATCACATAAGTCACACTGGATTTTGTTGCTACTTCTTAACAATCAAATCACATAAGTCACACATAACTTTGTTGCTACTTCTTTACAATTAAATTACATAAGTCACACTGAATTTTGTTGCTACTTCTTTACAATAAAATCACATAAGTCACACTGAATTTTGTTGCTACTTCTTTACAATTAAATCAAGTCAAGTCACACTTAATTTTGTAGCTACTTCTTTACAATTAAATACAGTCAAGTCACACTATATTTTGTTGCTACTTCTTTACAATTAAATCACATAAGTCACCCTGAATTTGTTGCTACTTCTTTACAATTAAATCACCTAAGTGACACTGGATTTTGTTGCTACTTCTTTACAATTAAATCACATAAGTCACACTGGATTTTGTTGCTACTTCTTTACAATTAAATCACATAAGTCACACTTAATTTTGGAGCTTCTTCTTTACAGTAAAATCCAGTCAAGTCACACTTAATTTTGTTGCTACTTCTTTACAATTAAATCACATAAGTCACACGAGAATTTGTTCCTACTTCTTTACAATTTAATCACATAAGTCACACTGAATATTGTTGCTACTTCTTTACAATTAAATCACATAAGTCACAATTAATTTTGTTGCTTCTCCTTTACAGTTAAATCCAGTCAAGTAACACTTAATTTTGTTGCTACTTCTTTACAATTAAATCACATAAGTCACCCTCAATTTGTTGCTGCTTCTTTACAATTAAATCACATAAGTCACACTGGATTTTGTTGCTACTTCTTTACAATTAAATCACATATGTCACACTGAATTTTGTTGCTACTTCTTTACAATGTAATCAAGTCAAGTAACACTTAATTTTGTTGCTACTTCTATACAATTGAATCCAGTCCAGTCACACTTAATTTCATAGCTACTTCTTTACAATTAAATCCAGTCATGTCACACTTAATTTTGTAGCTACTTCTTTACAATTAAATCACATAAGTCACCCTGAATTTGTTGCTACTTCTTTACAATTAAATCACATAAGTCACACTTAATTTTGTTGCTTCTTTTTTACAGTTGAATCCGGTCAAGTCACACTTAATTTTGTTGCTACTTCTTTACAATTAAATCAAGTCAAGTCACACTTAATTTTGTTGCTACTTCTATACAATTAAATCTAGTCCAGTCACACTTAATTTTATAGCTACTTCTGTACAATTAAATCCAGTCATGTCACACTTAATTTTGTAGCTACTTCTTTACAATTAAATCACATAAGTCACCCTGAATTTGTTGCTACTTCTTTACAATTTAATCACATAAGTCACACGGGATTTTGTTGCTACTTCTTTACAATTAAATCACATAAGTCACACGTGATTTTGTTGCTACTTTTTTACAATTAAATCACATCAGTCACACTTAATTTTGTTGCTTCTTTTTTACAGTTGAATCCGGTCAAGTCACACTTAATTTTGTTGCTACTTCTTTACAATTAAATCACATAAGTCACACTTAATTGTGTTGCTACTTCTTTACAATAAAATCACATAAGTCTCACTGAATGTTGTTGCTACTTCTTTACAATTTAATCACATGAGTCACACTTTATTTTGTTGCTTCTTTTTTACAGTTAAAGCCAGTCAAGTCACACTTAATTTTGTTGCTACTTCTTTACAATAAAATCACATAAGTCACCCTGAATTTGTTGCTATTCTTTACAATTAAATCACCTAAGTGACACTGGATTTTGTTGCTACTTCTTTACAATTAAATCACCTAAGTGACACTGGATTTCGTTGCTACTTCTTTACAATTAAATCACATAAGTCACACTTAATTTTGTTGCTTCTTCTTTACAGTAAAATCCCGTCAAGTCACACTTCATTTTGTTGCTACTTCTTTACAATTAAATCACATAAGTCACACGAGAATTTGTTGCTACTTCTTTACAATTAAATCACATAAGTCACACTGGATTTTGTTGCTACTTCTTTACAATTAAATAACATGAGTAACACTGGATGTTGTTGTTACTTCTTTACAATTAAATCACATAAGTCACACTGGATTTTGTTGCAACTTCTTTACAATTAAATCACATAAGTCACACTTAATTTTGTTGCTATTTCTTTACAATTAAATCACATACGTCACACTGAATTTTGTTGCTACTTCTTTACAATTAAATCACATAAGTAACATTTAATTTTGTTGCTACTTTTTTGCAATTAAATCACATAAGTCCCACTGAATTTTTGTGCTACTTCTTTACAATAAAATCACACTGGATTTTGTTGCTACTGGTAGACAATTAAATCACATAAGTCACACTGGATTTTGTTGCTACGTCTTTACAATTAAATCACATAAGTCAGTCGGAATGTTGTTGCTACTTCTTTACAATTAAATCACTTAAGTCACACTGGATTTTGTTGCTACTTCTTTACAATTAAATTACATGAGTCACACTGAATTTTTGTGCTACTTCTTTACAATTAAATCACATAAGTCACACTGGATTTTGTTTCTACTTTTTTACAATTAAATATCATAAGTCACACTGGATTTTGTTGCTACTTCTTTACAATAAAATCAAATAAGTCACACTTAATTTTGTGGCTACTTCTTTACAATTCAATCACATAGGTCAAACTGAATTTTTGTGCTACTTCTTTACAATTAAATAACATAAGTCACACTGGATTTTGTTGCTACTTCTTTACAATTAAATCACATAAGTCACACTGGATTTTGTTGCTACTTCTTTACAATTAAATCACATAAGTCACACTGAATTATTGTGCTACTTATTTACAATTAAATCACATAAGTCACACTCGATTTTGTTGCTACTTCTTTACAATTAAATCACATAAGTCACCCTGAATTTGTTGCTATTTCTTAACAATTAAATCACATAAGTCACACGGGATTTTGTTGCTACTTCTTTACAATTAAATCACATAAGTCACACTTAATTTTGTTGCTTCTTCTTTACAGTAGAATCCAGTCAAGTCACACTTAATTTTGTTGCTACTTCTTTACAATAAAATCACATGAGTCACACTTAATTTTCTTTCTTATTCTTTATTGTTAAATCCAGTCAAGTCACACTTAATTTTGTTGATACTTCTTTACCATTAAATCACATAAGTCACCCTGAATTTGTTGCTACTTCTTTACAATAAAATCACATAAGTAACACTGGATTTTGTTGCTACTTCTTTACAATTAAATCAAGTCAAGTCACACTTAATTTTGTTGCTACTTCTTTACAATTAAATCCGGTCAAGTCACACTTGATTTTGTACCTACTTCTTTACAATTTAATCCAGTCAAGTCACACTTAATTTTGTTGCTACTTCTTTACAATAAAATCACATAAGTCACACTTAATTTTGTTGCTTCTCCTTTACAGTTAAATCCAGTCAAGTCACACTTAATTTTGTTGCTCCTTCTTTACAATCAAATCACATAAGTCACCCTCAATTGGTTGCTGCTTCTTTACAATTAAATCAAGTCAAGTCACACTTAATTTTATTGCTACTTCTATACAATTAAATCCAGTCCAGTCACACTTAATTTTATAGCTACTTTTTTTAAATTAAATCCAGTCATGTCACACTTAATTTTGTAGCTACTTCTTTACAATTAAATCACATAAGTCACCCTGAATTTGTTGCTAATTCTTTACAATTAAATCACATAAGTCACACGGGATTTTGTTGCTACTTCTTTACAATTAAATCAGATAAGTAACACTGGATTTTGTTGCTACTTTTTTACAATTAAATCACATAAGTCACACTTTATTTTGTTGCTTCTTCTTTACAGTTGAATCAAGTCAAGTCACACTGGATTTTGTTGCTACTTCTTTACAATTAAATCACATAAGTCACACTGAATTTTGTTGCTACTTCTTTACAATTAAATCACATAAGTCACACTGAATTTTGGTGCTACTTCTTTACAATTAAATCACATAAGTCAAACTGAATTTGTTGGTACTTCTTTACAATTAAATAACATTAGTAACCCTGGATTTTGTTGTTACTTATTTACAATTAAATCACATAAGTCACACGGGATTTTGTTGCTACTTCTTTACAATTAAATCACATAAGTAACATTTAATTTTGTTGCTACTTTTTTATAATTACATCACACAAGTCACACTGAATTTGATGCTACTTCTTTACAATTAAATAACATAAGTCACACTGGATTTTGTTGCTACTTCTTAACAATTAAATCACATAAGTCACACTGGATTTTGTTGCTACTTCTTTACAGTTAAATCACATAAGTCACCCTGAATGTTGTTGCTACTTCTTTACAATTAAATCACATAAGTCACACTGAATTTGTTGCTACTTCTTTACAATTAAATAACATTAGTAACACTGGATTTTGTTGTTACTTCTTTACAATCCAATAACATTATTCACACTGGATTTTGTTGCTACTTCTTTACAATTAAATCACATGAGTCACACTTAATTTTGTTGCTACTTCTTTACAATTAAAAAACACAAGTCACACTGAATTTTGTTGCTACTTCTTTACCATTAAATCACATAAGTAACATTTAATTTTGTTGCTACTTTTTTACAATTAAATCACATAAGTCACACTGAATTTGATGCTACTTCTTTACAATTAAATAACATAAGTCACACTGGATTTTGTTGCTACTTCTTAACAATTAAATCACATAAGTCACACTGGATTTTGTTGCTACTTCTTTACAGTGAAATCACATAAGTCACCCTGAATGTTGTTGCTACTTATTTACAATTAAATCACATAAGTCACACTGGATTTTGTTGCTACTTTTTTACAATTAAATCACATAAGTAACACTGGATTTTGTTGCTACTTCTTTACAATTAATATCACATAAGTCACACTTAATTTTGTTGCTACTTCTTTACAATTCAATCACATAGGTCACACTGGATTTTGTTGCTACTTCTTTACAATTAAATCACATAAGTCACACTGAATTTTCTTGCAACTTCTTTATAATTAAATCACATAAGTCACACTGGATTTTGTTGCTACTTCTTTACAATTAAATCACATAAGTCACACTGGAATTTGTTGCTACTTCTTTACACTTAAATCACATAAGTCACACTTAATTTTGTTGCTTCTTCTTTACAGTAAAATCCAGTCAAGTAACACTTAATTTTGTTGCTACTTCTTTACAATTAAGTCACATAAGTCACACGAGAATTTGTTCCTACTTCTTTACAATTTAATCACACAAGTCACACTGAATATTGTTGCTACTTCTTTACAATTAAATCACATAAGTCACACTTAATTTTGTTGCTTCTCCTTTACAGTTAAATCCAGTCAAGTCACACTTAATTTTGTTGCTACTTCTATACAATTGAATCCAGTCCAGTCACACTTAATTCTATAGCTACTTCTTTACAATTAAATCCAGTCATGTCACACTTAATTTTGTAGCTACTTCTTTACAATTAAATCACATAAGTCACCCTAAATTTGTTGCTACTTCTTTACAATTAAATCACATAAGTCACACGGGATTTTGTTGCTACTTCTTTACAATTAAATCACATAAGTCACACTGGATTTTGTTGCTACTTTTTTACAATGAAATCACATAAGTCACACTTAATTTTGTTGCTTCTTCTTTACAGTTGAATCCAGTCAAGTCACACTTAATTTTGTTGCTACTTCTTTAAAATTAAATCACATAAGTCACACGAGATTTTGTTGCTACTTCTTTACAATAAAATCACATAAGTCTCACTGAATATTGTTGCTACTTCTTTACAATTAAATCACATGAGTCACACTTTATTTTGTTGCTTCTTCTTTACAGTTAAATCCAGTCAAGTCACACTTAATTTTGTTGCTACTTCTTTACAATTAAATCACATAAGTCACCCTGCATTTGTTGCTACTTCTTTACAATTAAATCACATAAGTCACACTGGATTTTGTTGCTACCTCCTTACAATTAAATCACCTAAGTGACACTGGATTTTGTTGCTACTTCTTTACAATTAAATCACCTAAGTGACACTGGATTTCGTTGCTACTTCTCTACAATTACATCACATAAGTAACACTTAATTTTGTTGCTTCTTCTTTACAGTAAAATCCCGTCAAGTCACACTTAATTTTGTTGCTACTTCTTTACAATTAAATCACATAAGTCACACGAGAATTTGTTGCTACTTCTTTACAATTAAATCACATAAGTCACACTGGATTTTGATGCTACTTCTTTACAATTAAATAACATGAGTAACACTGGATTTTGTTGTTACTTCTTTAACATTAAATCACATAAGTCACACTGGATTTTGTTGTTACTTCTTTACAATTAAATCACATAAGTCACACTTAATTTTGTTGCTATTTCTTTACAATTAAATCACATACGTCACACTGAATTTTGTTGCTACTTCTTTACAATTAAATCACATAAGTAACATTTAATTTTGTTGCTACTTTTTTACAATTAAATCACATAAGTCACACTGAATTTTTGTGCTACTTCTTTACAATTAAATAACATAAGTCACACTGGATTTTGTTGCTACTGGTAGACAATTAAATCACATAAGTCACACTGGACTTTGTTGCTACTTCTTTACCATTAAATCACATAAGTCACCCGGAATGTTGTTGCTATTTCTTTACAATTAAATCACAAAAGTCACACTGGATTTTGTTGCTACTTCTTTACAATTAAATTACATGAGTCACACTGAATTTTTGTGCTACTTCTTTACAATTAAATCACATAAGTCACACTGGATTTTGTTGTTACTTTTTTACAATTAAATCACATAAGTCACACTGGATTTTGTTGCTACTTCTTAACAATCAAATCACATAAGTCACACATAACTTTGTTGCTACTTCTTTACAATTAAATTACATAAGTCACACTGAATTTTGTTGCTACTTCTTTACAATAAAATCACATAAGTCACACTGAATTTTGTTGCTACTTCTTTACAATTTAATCAAGTCAAGTCACACTTAATTTTGTAGCTACTTCTTTACAATTAAATACAGTCAAGTCACACTATATTTTGTTGCTACTTCTTTACAATTAAATCACATAAGTCACCCTGAATTTGTTGCTACTTCTTTACAATTAAATCACCTAAGTGACACTGGATTTTGTTGCTACTTCTTTACAATTAAATCACATAAGTCACACTGGATTTTGTTGCTACTTCTTTACAATTAAATCACATAAGTCACACTTAATTTTGTTGCTTCTTCTTTACAGTAAAATCCAGTCAAGTCACACCTAATTTTGTTGCTACTTCTTTACAATTAAATCACATAAGTCACACGAGAATTTGTTCCTACTTCTTTACAATTTAATCACATAAGTCACACTGAATATTGTTGCTACTTCTTTACAATTAAATCACATAAGTCACAATTAATTTTGTTGCTTCTCCTTTACAGTTAAATCCAGTCAAGTAACACTTAATTTTGTTGCTACTTCTTTACAATTAAATCACATAAGTCACCCTCAATTTGATGCTGCTTCTTTACAATTAAATCACATAAGTCACACTGGATTTTGTTGCTACTTCTTTACAATTAAATCACATATGTCACACTGAATTTTGTTGCTACTTCTTTACAATGTAATCAAGTACAGTAACACTTAATTTTGTTGCTACTTCTATACAATTGAATCCAGTCCAGTCACACTTAATTTCATAGCTACTTCTTTACAATTAAATCCAGTCATGTCACACTTAATTTTGTAGCTACTTCTTTACAATTAAATCACATAAGTCACCCTGAATTTGTTGCTACTTCTTTACAATTAAATCACATAAGTCACACTTAATTTTGTTGCTTCTTTTTTACAGTTGAATCCGGTCAAGTCACACTTAATTTTGTTGCTACTTCTTTACAATTAAATCAAGTCAAGTCACACTTAATTTTGTTGCTACTTCTATACAATTAAATCTAGTCCAGTCACACTTAATTTTATAGCTACTTCTGTACAATTAAATCCAGTCATGTCACACTTAATTTTGTAGCTACTTCTTTACAATTAAATCACATAAGTCACCCTGAATTTGTTGCTACTTCTTTACAATTTAATCACATAAGTCACACGGGATTTTGTTGCTACTTCTTTACAATTAAATCACATAAGTCACACTGGATTTTGTTGCTACTTTTTTACAATTAAATCACATAAGTCACACTTAATTTTGTTGCTTCTTTTTTACAGTTGAATCCGGTCAAGTCACACTTAATTTTGTTGCTACTTCTTTACAATTAAATCACATAAGTCACACTTAATTGTGTTGCTACTTTTTTACAATAAAATCACATAAGTCTCACTGAATGTTGTTGCTACTTCTTTACAATTTAATCACATGAGTCACACTTAATTTTGTTGCTTCTTTTTTACAGTTAAAGCCAGTCAAGTCACACTTAATTTTGTTGCTACTTCTTTACAATAAAATCACATAAGTCACCCTGAATTTGTTGCTATTCTTTACAATTAAATCACCTAAGTGACACTGGATTTTGTTGCTACTTCTTTACAATTAAATCACCTAAGTGACACTGGATTTCGTTGCTACTTCTTTACAATTAAATCACATAAGTCACACTTAATTTTGTTGCTTCTTCTTTACAGTAAAATCCCGTCAAGTCACACTTAATTTTGTTGCTACTTCTTTACAATTAAATCACATAAGTCACACGAGAATTTGTTGCTACTTCTTTACAATTAAATCACATAAGTCACACTGGATTTTGTTGCTACTTCTTTACAATTAAATAACATGAGTAACACTGGATATTGTTGTTACTTCTTTACAATTAAATCACATAAGTCACACTGGATTTTGTTGCAACTTCTTTACAATTAAATCACATAAGTCACACTTAATTTTGTTGCTATTTCTTTACAATTAAATCACATACGTCACACTGAATTTTGTTGCTACTTATTTACAATTAAATCACATAAGTAACATTTAATTTTGTTGCTACTTTTTTGCAATTAAATCACATAAGTCCCACTGAATTTTTGTGCTACTTCTTTACAATTAAATAACGTAAGTCTCACTGGATTTTGTTGCTACTGGTAGACAATTAAATCACATAAGTCACACTGGATTTTGTTGCTACGTCTTTACAATTAAATCACATAAGTCAGTCGGAATGTTGTTGCTACTTCTTTACAATTAAATCACTTAAGTCACACTGGATTTTGTTGCTACTTCTTTACAATTAAATTACATGAGTCACACTGAATTTTTGTGCTACTTCTTTACAATTAAATCACATAAGTCACACTGGATTTTGTTTCTACTTTTTTACAATTAAATCACATCAGTCACACTGGATTTTGTTGCTACTTCTTTACAATAAAATCAAAACAGTCACACTTAATTTTGTGGCTACTTCTTTACAATTCAATCACATAGGTCACACTGAATTTTTGTGCTACTTCTTTACAATTAAATAACATAAGTCACACTGGATTTTGTTGCTACTTCTTTACAATTAAATCACATAAGTCACACTGGATTTTGTTGCTACTTCTTTACAATTAAATCACATAAGTCACACTGAATTATTGTGCTACTTATTTACAATTAAATCACATAAGTCACACTCGATTTTGTTGCTACTTCTTTACAATTAAATCACATAAGTCACCCTGAATTTGTTGCTATTTCTTAACAATTAAATCACATAAGTCACACGGGATTTTGTTGCTACTTCTTTACAATTAAATCACATAAGTCACACTGGATTTTGTTGCTACTTTATTACAATTAAATCACATAAGTCACACTTAATTTTGTTGCTTCTTCTTTACAGTAGAATCCAGTCAAGTCACACTTAATTTTGTTGCTACTTCTTTACAATTAAATAACATAAGTCACACGAGAATTTGTTGCTACTTCTTTACAATTAAATCACATAAGTCACACTGGATTTTGTTGCTACTTCTTTACAATTAAATAACATGAGTAACACTGGATATTGTTGTTACTTCTTTACAATTAAATCACATAAGTCACACTGGATTTTGTTGCAACTTCTTTACAATTAAATCACATAAGTCACACTTAATTTTGTTGCTATTTCTTTACAATTAAATCACATACGTCACACTGAATTTTGTTGCTACTTATTTACAATTAAATCACATAAGTAACATTTAATTTTGTTGCTACTTTTTTGCAATTAAATCACATAAGTCCCACTGAATTTTTGTGCTACTTCTTTACAATTAAATAACGTAAGTCTCACTGGATTTTGTTGCTACGTCTTTACAATTAAATCACATAAGTCAGTCGGAATGTTGTTGCTACTTCTTTACAATTAAATCACTTAAGTCACACTGGATTTTGTTGCTACTTCTTTACAATTAAATTACATGAGTCACACTGAATTTTTGTGCTACTTCTTTACAATTAAATCACATAAGTCACACTGGATTTTGTTTCTACTTTTTTACAATTAAATCACATCAGTCACACTGGATTTTGTTGCTACTTCTTTACAATAAAATCAAAACAGTCACACTTAATTTTGTGGCTACTTCTTTACAATTCAATCACATAGGTCACACTGAATTTTTGTGCTACTTCTTTACAATTAAATAACATAAGTCACACTGGATTTTGTTGCTACTTCTTTACAATTAAATCACATAAGTCACACTGGATTTTGTTGCTACTTCTTTACAATTAAATCACATAAGTCACACTGAATTATTGTGCTACTTATTTACAATTAAATCACATAAGTCACACTCGATTTTGTTGCTACTTCTTTACAATTAAATCACATAAGTCACCCTGAATTTGTTGCTATTTCTTAACAATTAAATCACATAAGTCACACGGGATTTTGTTGCTACTTCTTTACAATTAAATCACATAAGTCACACTGGATTTTGTTGCTACTTTATTACAATTAAATCACATAAGTCACACTTAATTTTGTTGCTTCTTCTTTACAGTAGAATCCAGTCAAGTCACACTTAATTTTGTTGCTACTTCTTTACAATTAAATAACATAAGTCACACGAGATTTAGTTGCTACTTCTTTACAATAAAATCACATGAGTCACACTTAATTTTCTTTCTTATTCTTTATTGTTAAATCCAGTCAAGTCACACTTAATTTTGTTGATACTTCTTTACCATTAAATCACATAAGTCACCCTGAATTTGTTGCTACTTCTTTACAATAAAATCACATAAGTAACACTGGATTTTGTTGCTACTTCTTTACAATTAAATCAAGTCAAGTCACACTTAATTTTGTTGCTACTTCTTTACAATTAAATCCGGTCAAGTCACACTTTATTTTGTACCTACTTCTTTACAATTAAATCCAGTCAAGTCACACTTAATTTTGTTGCTACTTCTTTACAATAAAATCACATAAGTCACACTTAATTTTGTTGCTTCTCCTTTACAGTTTAATCCAGTCAAGTCACACTTAATTTTGTTGCTCCTTCTTTACAATCAAATCACATAAGTCACCCTCAATTGGTTGCTGCTTCTTTACAATTAAATCAAGTCAAGTCACACTTAATTTTATTGCTACTTCTATACAATTAAATCCAGTCCAGTCACACTTAATTTTATAGCTACTTTTTTTCAATTAAATCCAGTCATGTCACACTTAATTTTGTAGCTACTTCTTTACAATTAAATCACATAAGTCACCCTGAATTTGTTGCTAATTCTTTACAATTAAATCACATAAGTCACACGGGATTTTGTTGCTACTTCTTTACAATTAAATCAGATAAGTAACACTGGATTTTGTTGCTACTTTTTTACAATTAAATCACATAAGTCACACTTTATTTTGTTGCTTCTTCTTTACAGTTGAATCAAGTCAAGTCACACTGGATTTTGTTGCTACTTCTTTACAATTAAATCACATAAGTCACACTGAATTTTGTTGCTACTTCTTTACAATTAAATCACATAAGTCACACTGAATTTTGGTGCTACTTCTTTACAATTAAATCACATAAGTCACACTGAATTTGTTGGTACTTCTTTACAATTAAATAACATTAGTAACCCTGGATTTTGTTGTTACTTATTTACAATTAAATCACATAAGTCACACTGGATTTTGTTGCTACTTCTTTACAATTAAATCACATAAGTCACACTTATATTTTGTTGCTACTTCTTTACAATTAAATCACATAAGTCACACGGGATTTTGTTGCTACTTCTTTACAATTAAATCACATAAGTAACATTTAATTTTGTTGCTACTTTTTTACAATTACATCACACAAGTCACACTGAATTTGATGCTAGTTCTTTGCAATTAAATAACATAAGACACAGTGGATTTTGTTGCTACTTCTTTACAATTAAATCACATAAGTCACACTTGATTTTGTTGCTTCTTCTTTACAATTAAATTACATAAGTCACACTGAATTTTTTTGCTACTTCTTTACAATTAAATCACATAAGTCACACTGAATTTTGTTGCTACTTCTTTACAATTAAATCACATACGTCACACTGAATGTTGTTGCTACTTCTTTACAATTAAATCACATAAGTCACACTGAATTTGTTGCTACTTCTTTACAATTAAATAACATTAGTAACACTGGATTTTGTTGTTACTTCTTTACAATCCAATAACATTATTCACACTGGATTTTGTTGCTACTTCTTTACAATTAAATCACATGAGTCACACTTAATTTTGTTGCTACTTCTTTACAATTAAAAAACACAAGTCACACTGAATTTTGTTGCTACTTCTTTACCATTAAATCACATAAGTAACATTTAATTTTGTTGCTACTTTTTTACAATTAAATCACATAAGTCACACTGAATTTGATGCTACTTCTTTACAATTAAATAACATAAGTCACACTGGATTTTGTTGCTACTTCTTTACAATTAAATCACATAAGTCACACTGGATTTTGTTGCTACTTCTTTACAGTTAAATCACATAAGTCACCCTGAATGTTGTTGCTACTTATTTACAATTAAATCACATAAGTCACACTGGATTTTGTTGCTACTTTTTTACAATTAAATCACATAAGTAACACTGGATTTTGTTGCTACTTCTTTACAATTAATATCACATAAGTCACACTTAATTTTGTTGCTACTTCTTTACAATTCAATCACATAGGTCACACTGGATTTTGTTGCTACTTCTTTACAATTAAATCACATAAGTCACACTGAATTTTCTTGCAACTTCTTTATAATTAAATCACATAAGTCACACTGGATTTTGTTGCTACTTCTTTAAAATTAGATCACATAAGTCACACTGAATATTGTTGCTACTTCTTTACAATTAAATCACATAAGTCACACTTAATTTTGTTGCTACTTCTTTACAATTAAATCACATAAGTCACACGAGAATTTGTTGCTACTTCTTTACAATTTAATCACATGAGTCACACTGAATATTGTTGCTACTTCTTTACAATTAAATCACATAAGTCACACTTAATTTTGTTGCTTCTGTTTAACAGTTAAATCCAGTCAAGTCACACTAAATTTTGTTCCTACTTCTGTACAATTTAATCACATAGGTCACTTTCAATTTGTTGCTGCTTTTTTACAATTAAATCACATAAGTCACACTGGATTTTGTTGCTACTTTTTTACAATTAAATCACATAAGTAACACTGAATTTTGTTGCTACTTCTTTACAATTAAATCACATAAGTAACACTGAATTTTGTTGCTACTTCTTTACAATTAAATCACATAAGTCACACTGGATTTTATTGCTACTTCTTGACAATTAAATCACATAAGTCACACTGGATTTTGTTGCTACTTCTTTACAATTAAATCACATAAGTCACACTGGATTTTGTTGTTACTTTTTTACAATTAAATCACATAAGTAACACTGGATTTTGTTGCTACTTCTTTACAATTAAATCACATAAGTCACACATAATTTTGTTGCTACTTCTTTACAATTGAATCACATAAGTCACACTGAATTTTGTTGCTACTTCTTTACAATAAAATCACATAAGTCACACTGAATTTTGTTGCTACTTCTTTACAATTAAATCAAGTCAAGTCACACTTAATTTTGTAGCTACTTCTTTACAATTAAATCCAGTCAAGTCACACTTGATGTTGTTGCTACTTCTTTACAATTAAATCACATAAGTCACCCTGAATTAGTTGCTACTTCTTTACAATTAAATCACCTAAGTGACACTGGATTTTGTTGCTACTTCTTTACAATTAAATCACATAAGTCACACTGGAATTTGTTGCTACTTCTTTACACTTAAATCACATAAGTCACACTTAATTTTGTTGCTTCTTTTTTACAGTAAAATCCAGTCAAGTAACACTTAATTTTGTTGCTACTTCTTTACAATTAAATCACATAAGTCACACGAGAATTTGTTCCTACTTCTTTACAATTTAATCACATAAGTAACACTGAATATTGTTGCTACTTCTTTACAATTAAATCACATAAGTCACACTTAATTTTGTTGCTTCTCCTTTACAGTTAAATCCAGTCAAGTCACACTTAATTTTGTTGCTACTTCTATACAATTGAATCCAGTCCAGTCACACTTAATTTTATAGCTACTTCTTTACAATTAAATCCAGTCATGTCACACTTAATTTTGTAGCTACTTCTTTACAATTAAATCACATAAGTCACCCTAGATTTGTTGCTACTTCTTTACAATTAAATCACATAAGTCACACGGGATTTTGTTGCTACTTCTTTACAATTAAATCACATAAGTCACACTGGATTTTGTTGCTACTTTTTTACAATGAAATCACATAAGTCACACTTAATTTTGTTGCTTCTTTTTTACAGTTGAATCCGGTCAAGTCACACTTAATTTTGTTGCTACTTCTTTACAATTAAATCAAGTCAAGTCACACTTAATTTTGTTGCTACTTCTATACAATTAAATCTAGTCCAGTCACACTTAATTTTATAGCTACTTCTGTACAATTAAATCCAGTCATGTCACACTTAATTTTGTAGCTACTTCTTTACAATTAAATCACATAAGTCACTCTGAATTTGTTGCTACTTCTTTACAATTTAATCACATAAGTCACACGGGATTTTGTTGCTACTTCTTTACAATTAAATCACATAAGTCACACTGGATTTTGTTGCTACTTTTTTACAATTAAATCACATAAGTCACACTTAATTTTGTTGCTTCTTTTTTACAGTTGAATCCGGTCAAGTCACACTTAATTTTGTTGCTACTTCTTTACAATTAAATCACATAAGTCACACTTAATTGTGTTGCTACTTCTTTACAATAAAATCACATAAGTCTCACTGAATGTTGTTGCTACTTCTTTACAATTTAATCACATGAGTCACACTTTATTTTGTTGCTTCTTTTTTACAGTTAAAGCCAGTCAAGTCACACTTAATTTTGTTGCTACTTCTTTACAATAAAATCACATAAGTCGCCCTGAATTTGTTGCTATTCTTTACAATTAAATCACCTAAGTGACACTGGATTTTGTTGCTACTTCTTTACAATTAAATCACCTAAGTGACACTGGATTTCGTTGCTACTTCTTTACAATTAAATCACATAAGTCACACTTAATTTTGTTGCTTCTTCTTTACAGTAAAATCCCGTCAAGTCACACTTAATTTTGTTGCTACTTCTTTACAATTAAATCACATAAGTCACACGAGAATTTGTTGCTACTTCTTTACAATTAAATCACATAAGTCACACTGGATTTTGTTGCTACTTCTTTACAATTAAATAACATGAGTAACACTGGATGTTGTTGTTACTTCTTTACAATTAAATCACATGAGTCACACTGGATTTTGTTGCAACTTCTTTACAATTAAATCACATAAGTCACACTTAATTTTGTTGCTATTTCTTTACAATTAAATCACATACGTCACACTGAATTTTGTTGCTACTTCTTTACAATTAAATCACATAAGTAACATTTAATTTTGTTGCTACTTTTTTGCAATTAAATCACATAAGTCCCACTGAATTTTTGTGCTACTTCTTTACAATTAAATAACGTAAGTCACACTGGATTTTGTTGCTACTGGTAGACAATTAAATCACATAAGTCACACTGGATTTTGTTGCTACGTCTTTACAATTAAATCACATAAGTCAGTCGGAATGTTGTTGCTACTTCTTTACAATTAAATCACTTAAGTCACACTGGATTTTGTTGCTACTTCTTTACAATTAAATTACATGAGTCACACTGAATTTTTGTGCTACTTCTTTACAATTAAATCACATAAGTCACACTGGATTTTGTTTCTACTTTTTTACAATTAAATCACATAAGTCACACTGGATTTTGTTGCTACTTCTTTACAATGAAATCAAAACAGTCACACTTAATTTTGTGGCTACTTCTTTACAATTCAATCACATAGGTCACACTGAATTTTTGTGCTACTTCTTTACAATTAAATAACATAAGTCACACTGGATTTTGTTGCTACTTCTTTACAATTAAATCACATAAGTAACACTGGATTTTGTTGCTACTTCTTTACAATTAAATCACATAAGTCACACTGAATTATTGTGCTACTTATTTACAATTAAATCACATAAGTCACACTCGATTTTGTTGCTACTTCTTTACAATTAAATCACATAAGTCACCCTGAATTTGTTGCTATTTCTTAACAATTAAATCACATAAGTCACACGGGATTTTGTTGCTACTTCTTTACAATTAAATCACATAAGTCACACTGGATTTTGTTGCTACTTTATTACAATTAAATCACATAAGTCACACTTAATTTTGTTGCTTCTTCTTTACAGTAGAATCCAGTCAAGTCACACTTAATTTTGTTGCTACTTCTTTACAATTAAATAACATAAGTCACACGAGATTTAGTTGCTACTTCTTTACAATAAAATCACATGAGTCACACTTAATTTTCTTTCTTATTCTTTATTGTTAAATCCAGTCAAGTCACACTTAATTTTGTTGATACTTCTTTACCATTAAATCACATAAGTCACCCTGAATTTGTTGCTACTTCTTTACAATAAAATCACATAAGTAACACTGGATTTTGTTGCTACTTCTTTACAATTAAATCAAGTCAAGTCACACTTAATTTTGTTGCTACTTCTTTACAATTAAATCCGGTCAAGTCACACTTGATTTTGTACCTACTTCTTTACAATTAAATCCAGTCAAGTCACACTTAATTTTGTTGCTACTTCTTTACAATAAAATCACATAAGTCACACTTAATTTTGTTGCTTCTCCTTTACAGTTAAATCCAGTCAAGTCACACTTAATTTTGTTGCTCCTTCTTTACAATCAAATCACATAAGTCACCCTCAATTGGTTGCTGCTTCTTTACAATTAAATCAAGTCAAGTCACACTTAATTTTATTGCTACTTCTATACAATTAAATCCAGTCCAGTCACACTTAATTTTATAGCTACTTTTTTTCAATTAAATCCAGTCATGTCACACTTAATTTTGTAGCTACTTCTTTACAATTAAATCACATAAGTCACCCTGAATTTGTTGCTAATTCTTTACAATTAAATCACATAAGTCACACGGGATTTTGTTGCTACTTCTTTACAATTAAATCAGATAAGTAACACTGGATTTTGTTGCTACTTTTTTACAATTAAATCACATAAGTCACACTTTATTTTGTTGCTTCTTCTTTACAGTTGAATCAAGTCAAGTCACACTGGATTTTGTTGCTACTTCTTTACAATTAAATCACATAAGTCACACTGAATTTTGTTGCTACTTCTTTACAATTAAATCACATAAGTCACACTGAATTTTGGTGCTACTTCTTTACAATTAAATCACATAAGTCACACTGAATTTGTTGGTACTTCTTTACAATTAAATAACATTAGTAACCCTGGATTTTGTTGTTACTTATTTACAATTAAATCACATAAGTCACACTGGATTTTGTTGCTACTTCTTTACAATTAAATCACATAAGTCACACTTATATTTTGTTGCTACTTCTTTACAATTAAATCACATAAGTCACACGGGATTTTGTTGCTACTTCTTTACAATTAAATCACATAAGTAACATTTAATTTTGTTGCTACTTTTTTACAATTACATCACACAAGTCACACTGAATTTGATGCTACTTCTTTGCAATTAAATAACATAAGACACAGTGGATTTTGTTGCTACTTCTTTACAATTAAATCACATAAGTCACACTTGATTTTGTTGCTTCTTCTTTACAATTAAATTACATAAGTCACACTGAATTTTTTTGCTACTTCTTTACAATTAAATCACATAAGTCACACTGAATTTTGTTGCTACTTCTTTACAATTAAATCACATACGTCACACTGAATTTTGTTGCTACTTCTTTACAATTAAATCACATAAGTCACACTGAATTTGTTGCTACTTCTTTACAATTAAATAACATTAGTAACACTGGATTTTGTTGTTACTTCTTTACAATCCAATAACATTATTCACACTGGATTTTGTTGCTACTTCTTTACAATTAAATCACATGAGTCACACTTAATTTTGTTGCTACTTCTTTACAATTTAAAAACACAAGTCACACTGAATTTTGTTGCTACTTCTTTACCATTAAATCACATAAGTAACATTTAATTTTGTTGCTACTTTTTTACAATTAAATCACATAAGTCACACTGAATTTGATGCTACTTCTTTACAATTAAATAACATAAGTCACACTGGATTTTGTTGCTACTTCTTTACAATTAAATCACATAAGTCACACTGGATTTTGTTGCTACTTCTTTACAGTTAAATCACATAAGTCACCCTGAATGTTGTTGCTACTTATTTACAATTAAATCACATAAGTCACACTGGATTTTGTTGCTACTTTTTTACAATTAAATCACATAAGTAACACTGGATTTTGTTGCTACTTCTTTACAATTAATATCACATAAGTCACACTTAATTTTGTTGCTACTTCTTTACAATTCAATCACATAGGTCACACTGGATTTTGTTGCTACTTCTTTACAATTAAATCACATAAGTCACACTGAATTTTCTTGCAACTTCTTTATAATTAAATCACATAAGTCACACTGGATTTTGTTGCTACTTCTTTACAATTAGATCACATAAGTCACACTGAATATTGTTGCTACTTCTTTACAATTAAATCACATAAGTCACACTTAATTTTGTTGCTACTTCTTTACAATTAAATCACATAAGTCACACGAGAATTTGTTGCTACTTCTTTACAATTTAATCACATGAGTCACACTGAATATTGTTGCTACTTCTTTACAATTAAATCACATAAGTCACACTTAATTTTGTTGCTTCTGTTTAACAGTTAAATCCAGTCAAGTCACACTAAATTTTGTTCCTACTTCTGTACAATTTAATCACATAGGTCACCCTCAATTTGTTGCTGCTTTTTTACAATTAAATCACATAAGTCACACTGGATTTTGTTGCTACTTTTTTACAATTAAATCACATAAGTAACACTGAATTTTGTTGCTACTTCTTTACAATTAAATCACATAAGTAACACTGAATTTTGTTGCTGCTTCTTTACAATTAAATCACATAAGTCACACTGGATTTTATTGCTACTTCTTGACAATTAAATCACATAAGTCACACTGGATCTTGTTGCTACTTCTTTACAATTAAATCACATAAGTCACACTGGATTTTGTTGTTACTTTTTTACAATTAAATCACATAAGTAACACTGGATTTTGTTGCTACTTCTTTACAATTAAATCACATAAGTCACACATAATTTTGTTGCTACTTCTTTACAATTGAATCACATAAGTCACACTGAATTTTGTTGCTACTTCTTTACAATAAAATCACATAAGTCACACTGAATTTTGTTGCTACTTCTTTACAATTAAATCAAGTCAAGTCACACTTAATTTTGTAGCTACTTCTTTACAATTAAATCCAGTCAAGTCACACTTGATGTTGTTGCTACTTCTTTACAATTAAATCACATAAGTCACCCTGAATTAGTTGCTACTTCTTTACAATTAAATCACCTAAGTGACACTGGATTTTGTTGCTACTTCTTTACAATTAAATCACATAAGTCACACTGGAATTTGTTGCTACTTCTTTACACTTAAATCACATAAGTCACACTTAATTTTGTTGCTACTTTTTTACAGTAAAATCCAGTCAAGTAACACTTAATTTTGTTGCTACTTCTTTACAATTAAATCACATAAGTCACACGAGAATTTGTTCCTACTTCTTTACAATTTAATCACATAAGTCACACTGAATATTGTTGCTACTTCTTTACAATTAAATCACATAAGTCACACTTAATTTTGTTGCTTCTCCTTTACAGTTAAATCCAGTCAAGTCACACTTAATTTTGTTGCTACTTCTATACAATTGAATCCAGTCCAGTCACACTTAATTTTATAGCTACTTCTTTACAATTAAATCCAGTCATGTCACACTTAATTTTGTAGCTACTTCTTTACAATTAAATCACATAAGTCACCCTGAATTTGTTGCTACTTCTTTACAATTAAATCACATAAGTCACACGGGATTTTGTTGCTACTTCTTTACAATTAAATCACATAAGTCACACTGGATTTTGTTGTTACTTTTTTACAATGAAATCACATAAGTCACACTTAATTTTGTTGCTTCTTCTTTACAGTTGAATCCAGTCAAGTCACACTTAATTTTGTTGCTACTTCTTTAAAATTAAATCACATAAGTCACACGAGATTTTGTTGCTACTTCTTTACAATAAAATCACATAAGTCTCACTGAATATTGTTGCTACTTCTTTACAATTAAATCACATGAGTCACACTTTATTTTGTTGCTTCTTCTTTACAGTTAAATCCAGTCAAGTCACACTTAATTTTGTTGCTACTTCTTTACAATTAAATCACATAAGTCACCCTGCATTTGTTGCTACTTCTTTACAATTAAATCACATAAGTCACACTGGATTTTGTTGCTACCTCCTTACAATTAAATCACCTAAGTGACACTGGATTTTGTTGCTACTTCTTTACAATTAAATCACCTAAGTGACACTGGATTTCGTTGCTACTTCTCTACAATTACATCACATAAGTAACACTTAATTTTGTTGCTTCTTCTTTACAGTAAAATCCCGTCAAGTCACACTTAATTTTGTTGCTACTTCTTTACAATTAAATCACATAAGTCACACGAGATTTAGTTGCTACTTCTTTACAATAAAATCACATGAGTCACACTTAATTTTCTTGCTTATTCTTTATTGTTAAATCCAGTCAAGTCACACTTAATTTTGTTGATACTTCTTTACCATTAAATCACATGAGTCACCCTGAATTTGTTGCTAATTCTTTACAATAAAATCACATAAGTAACACTGGATTTTGTTGCTACTTCTTTACAATTAAATCAAGTCAAGTCACACTTAATTTTGTTGCTACTTCTTTACAATTAAATCCGGTCAAGTCACACTTGATTTTGTACCTACTTCTTTACAATTAAATCCAGTCAAGTCACACTTAATTTTGTTGCTACTTCTTTACAATAAAATCACATAAGTCACACTTAATTTTGTTGCTTCTCCTTTACAGTTAAATCCAGTCAAGTCACACTTAATTTTGTTGCTCCTTCTTTACAATCAAATCACATAAGTCACCCTCAATTTGTTGCTGCTTCTTTACAATTAAATCAAGTCAAGTCACACTTAATTTTATTGCTACTTCTATACAATTAAATCCAGTCCAGTCACACTTAATTTTATAGCTACTTTTTTTCAATTAAATCCAGTCATGTCACACTTAATTTTGTAGCTACTTCTTTACAATTAAATCACATAAGTCACCCTGAATTTGTTGCTAATTCTTTACAATTAAATCACATAAGTCACACGGGATTTTGTTGCTACTTCTTTACAATTAAATCAGATAAGTAACACTGGATTTTGTTGCTACTTTTTTACAATTAAATCACATAAGTCACACTTTATTTTGTTGCTTCTTCTTTACAGTTGAATCAAGTCAAGTCACACTGGATTTTGTTGCTACTTCTTTACAATTAAATCACATAAGTCACACTGAATTTTGTTGCTACTTCTTTACAATTAAATCACATAAGTCACACTGAATTTTGGTGCTACTTCTTTACAATTAAATCACATAAGTCACACTGAATTTGTTGGTACTTCTTTACAATTAAATAACATTAGTAACCCTGGATTTTGTTGTTACTTATTTACAATTAAATCACATAAGTCACACTGGATTTTGTTGCTACTTCTTTACAATTAAATCACATAAGTCACACTTATATTTTGTTGCTACTTCTTTACAATTAAATCACATAAGTCACACGGGATTTTGTTGCTACTTCTTTACAATTAAATCACATAAGTAACATTTAATTTTGTTGCTACTTTTTTACAATTACATCACACAAGTCACACTGAATTTGATGCTACTTCTTTGCAATTAAATAACATAAGACACAGTGGATTTTGTTGCTACTTCTTTACAATTAAATCACATAAGTCACACTGAATTTTGGTGCTACTTCTTTACAATTAAATCACATAAGTCACACTGAATTTGTTGGTACTTCTTTACAATTAAATAACATTAGTAACCCTGGATTTTGTTGTTACTTATTTACAATTAAATCACATAAGTCACACTGGATTTTGTTGCTACTTCTTTACAATTAAATCACATAAGTCACACTTATATTTTGTTGCTACTTCTTTACAATTAAATCACATAAGTCACACGGGATTTTGTTGCTACTTCTTTACAATTAAATCACATAAGTAACATTTAATTTTGTTGCTACTTTTTTACAATTACATCACACAAGTCACACTGAATTTGATGCTACTTCTTTACAATTAAATAACATAAGACACAGTGGATTTTGTTGCTACTTCTTTACAATTAAATCACATAAGTCACACTTGATTTTGTTGCTTCTTCTTTACAATTAAATTACATAAGTCACACTGAATTTTTTTGCTACTTCTTTACAATTAAATCACATAAGTCACACTGAATTTTGTTGCTAATTCTTTACAATTCAATCACATACGTCACACTGAATGTTGTTGCTACTTCTTTACAATTAAATCACATAAGTCACACTGAATTTGTTGCTACTTCTTTACAATTAAATAACATTAGTAACACTGGATTTTGTTGTTACTTCTTTACAATCCAATAACATTATTCACACTGGATTTTGTTGCTACTTCTTTACAATTAAATCACATGAGTCACACTTAATTTTGTTGCTACTTCTTTACAATTAAAAAACACAAGTCACACTGAATTTTGTTGCTACTTCTTTACCATTAAATCACATAAGTAACATTTAATTTTGTTGCTACTTTTTTACAATTAAATCACATAAGTCACACTGAATTTGATGCTACTTCTTTACAATTAAATAACATAAGTCACACTGGATTTTGTTGCTACTTCTTTACAATTAAATCACATAAGTCACACTGGATTTTGTTGCTACTTCTTTACAGTTAAATCACATAAGTCACCCTGAATGTTGTTGCTACTTATTTACAATTAAATCACATAAGTCACACTGGATTTTGTTGCTACTTTTTTACAATTAAATCACATAAGTAACACTGGATTTTGTTGCTACTTCTTTACAATTAATATCACATAAGTCACACTCAATTTTGTTGCTACTTCTTTACAATTCAATCACATAGGTCACACTGGATTTTGTTGCTACTTCTTTACAATTAAATCACATAAGTCACACTGAATATTGTTGCTACTTCTTTACAATTAAATCACATAAGTCACACTTAATTTTGTTGCTACTTCTTTACAATTAAATCACATAAGTCACACGAGAATTTGTTGCTACTTCTTTACAATTTAATCACATGAGTCACACTGAAAATTGTTGCTACTTCTTTACAATTAAATCACATAAGTCACACTTAATTTTGTTGCTTCTGTTTAACAGTTAAATCCAGTCAAGTCACACTAAATTTTGTTCCTACTTCTGTACAATTTAATCACATAGGTCACCCTCAATTTGTTGCTGCTTTTTTACAATTAAATCACATAAGTCACACTGGATTTTGTTGCTACTTTTTTACAATTAAATCACATAAGTAACACTGAATTTTGTTGCTACTTCTTTACAATTAAATCACATAAGTAACACTGAATTTTGTTGCTACTTCTTTACAATTAAATCACATAAGTCACACTGGATTTTATTGCTACTTCTTGACAATTAAATCACATAAGTCACACTGGATTTTGTTGCTACTTCTTTACAATTAAATCACATAAGTCACACTGGATTTTGTTGTTACTTTTTTACAATTAAATCACATAAGTCACACTGGATTTTGTTGCTACTTCTTTACAATTAAATCACATAAGTCACACATAATTTTGTTGCTACTTCTTTACAATTGAATCACATAAGTCACACTGAATTTTGTTGCTACTTCTTTACAATAAAATCACATAAGTCACACTGAATTTTGTTGCTACTTCTTTACAATTAAATCAAGTCAAGTCACACTTAATTTTGTAGCTACTTCTTTACAATTAAATCCAGTCAAGTCACACTTGATGTTGTTGCTACTTCTTTACAATTAAATCACATAAGTCACCCTGAATTTGTTGCTACTTCTTTACAATTAAATCACCTAAGTGACACTGGATTTTGTTGCTACTTCTTTACAATTAAATCACATAAGTCACACTGGAATTTGTTGCTACTTCTTTACACTTAAATCACATAAGTCACACTTAATTTTGTTGCTTCTTCTTTACAGTAAAATCCAGTCAAGTAACACTTAATTTTGTTGCTACTTCTTTACAATTAAATCACATAAGTCACACGAGAATTTGTTCCTACCTCTTTACAATTTAATCACATAAGTCACACTGAATATTGTTGCTACTTCTTTACAATTAAATCACATAAGTCACACTTAATTTTGTTGCTTCTCCTTTACAGTTAAATCCAGTCAAGTCACACTTAATTTTGTTGCTACTTCTATACAATTGAATCCAGTCCAGTCACACTTAATTTTATAGCTACTTCTTTACAATTAAATCCAGTCATGTCACACTTAATTTTGTAGCTACTTCTTTACAATTAAATCACATAAGTCACCCTGAATTTGTTGCTACTTCTTTACAATTAAATCACATAAGTCACACGGGATTTTGTTGCTACTTCTTTACAATTAAATCACATAAGTCACACTGGATTTTGTTGCTACTTTTTTACAATGAAATCACATAAGTCACACTTAATTTTGTTGCTTCTTCTTTACAGTTGAATCCAGTCAAGTCACACTTAATTTTGTTGCTACTTCTTTAAAATTAAATCACATAAGTCACACGAGATTTTGTTGCTACTTCTTTACAATAAAATCACATAAGTCTCACTGAATATTGTTGCTACTTCTTTACAATTAAATCACATGAGTCACACTTTATTTTGTTGCTTCTTCTTTACAGTTAAATCCAGTCAAGTCACACTTAATTTTGTTGCTACTTCTTTACAATTAAATCACATAAGTCACCCTGCATTTGTTGCTACTTCTTTACAATTAAATCCCATAAGTCACACTGGATTTTGTTGCTACCTTTTTACAATTAAATCACCTAAGTGACACTGGATTTTGTTGCTACTTCTTTACAATTAAATCACCTAAGTGACACTGGATTTCGTTGCTACTTCTCTACAATTACATCACATAAGTAACACTTAATTTTGTTGCTTCTTCTTTACAGTAAAATCCCGTCAAGTCACACTTAATTTTGTTGCTACTTCTTTACAATTAAATCACATAAGTCACACGAGAATTTGTTGCTACTTCTTTACAATTAAATCACATAAGTCACACTGGATTTTGATGCTACTTCTTTACAATTAAATAACATGAGTAACACTGGATTTTGTTGTTACTTCTTTACAATTAAATCACATAAGTCACACTGGATTTGGTTGCTACTTCTTTACAATTAAATCACATAAGTCACACTTAATTTTGTTGCTATTTCTTTACAATTAAATCACATACGTCACACTGAATTTTGTTGCTACTTCTTTACAATTAAATCACATAAGTAACATTTAATTTTGTTGCTACTTTTTTACAATTAAATCACATAAGTCACACTGAATTTTTGTGCTACTTCTTTACAATTAAATAACATAAGTCACACTGGATTTTGTTGCTACTGGTAGACAATTAAATCACATAAGTCACACTGGAATTTGTTGCTACTTCTTTACCATTAAATCACATAAGTCACCCGGAATGTTGTTGCTATTTCTTTACAATTAAATCACATAAGTCACACTCGATTTTGTAGCTACTTCTTTACAATTAAATTACATGAGTCACACTGAATTTTTGTGCTACTTCTTTACAATTAAATCACATAAGTCACACTGGATTTTGTTGTTACTTTTTTACAATTAAATCACATAAGTCACACTGGATTTTGTTGCTACTTCTTAACAATTAAATCACATAAGTCACACATAACTTTGTTGCTACTTCTTTACAATTAAATTACATAAGTCACACTGAATTTTGTTGCTACTTCTTTACAATAAAATCACATAAGTCACACTGAATTTTGTTGCTACTTCTTTACAATTAAATCAAGTCAAGTCACACTTAATTTTGTAGCTACTTCTTTACAATTAAATCCAGTCAAGTCACACTATATTTTGTTGCTACTTCATTACAATTAAATCACATAAGTCACCCTGAATTTGTTGCTACTTCTTTACAATTAAATCACCTAAGTGACACTGGATTTTGTTGCTACTTCTTTACAATTAAATCACATAAGTCACACTGGATTTTGTTGCTACTTCTTTACAATTAAATCACATAAGTCACACTTAATTTTGTTGCTTCTTCTTTACAGTAAAATCCAGTCAAGTCACACTTAATTTTGTTGCTACTTCTTTACAATTAAATCACATAAGTCACACGAGAATTTGTTCTTACTTCTTTACAATTTAATCACATAAGTCACACTGAATATTGTTGCTACTTCTTTACAATTAAATCACATAAGTCACAATTGATTTTGTTGCTTCTCCTTTACAGTTAAATCCAGTCAAGTAACACTTAATTTTGTTGCTACTTCTTTACAATTAAATCACATAAGTCACCCTCAATTTGTTGCTGCTTCTTTACAATTAAATCACATAAGTCACACTGGATTTTGTTGCTACTTCTTTACAATTAAATCACATATGTCACACTGAATTTTGTTGCTACTTCTTTACAATGTAATCAAGTCAAGTAACACTTAATTTTGTTGCTACTTCTATACAATTGAATCCAGTCCAGTCACACTTAATTTCATAGCTACTTCTTTACAATTAAATCCAGTCATGTCACACTTAATTTTGTAGCTACTTCTTTACAATTAAATCACATAAGTCACCCTTAATTTGTTGCTACTTCTTTACAATTAAATCACATAAGTTACACGGGATTTTGTTGCTACTTCTTTACAATTAAATCACATAAGTCACACTGGATTTTGTTGCTACTTTTTTACAATTAAATCACATAAGTCACACTTAATTTTGTTGCTTCTTTTTTACAGTTGAATCCGGTCAAGTCACACTTAATTTTGTTGCTACTTCTTTACAATTAAATCACATAAGTCACACTTAATTTTGTTGCTACTTCTTTACAATAAAATCACATAAGTCTCACTGAATGTTGTTGCTACTTCTTTACAATTTAATCACATGAGTCACACTTTATTTTGTTGCTTTTTTTTTACAGTTAAAGCCAGTCAAGTCACACTTAATTTTGTTGCTACTTCTTTACAATAAAATCACATAAGTCACCCTGAATTTGTTGCTATTCTTTACAATTAAATCACCTAAGTGACACTGGATTTTGTTGCTACTTCTTTACAATTAAATCACCTAAGTGACACTGGATTTCGTTGCTACTTCTTTACAATTAAATCACATAAGTCACACTTAATTTTGTTGCTTCTTCTTTACAGTAAAATCCCGTCAAGTCACACTTAATTTTGTTGCTACTTCTTTACAATTAAATCACATAAGTGACACGAGAATTTGTTGCTACTTCTTTACAATTAAATCACATAAGTCACACTGGATTTTGTTGCTACTTCTTTACAATTAAATAACATGAGTAACACTGGATGTTGTTGTTACTTCTTTACAATTAAATCACATAAGTCACACTGGATTTTGTTGCAACTTCTTTACAATTAAATCACATAAGTCACACTTAATTTTGTTGCTATTTCTTTACAATTAAATCACATACGTCACACTGAATTTTGTTGCTACTTCTTTACAATTAAATCACATAAGTAACATTTAATTTTGTTGCTACTTTTTTGCAATTAAATCACATAAGTCCCACTGAATTTTTGTGCTACTTCTTTACAATTAAATAACGTAAGTCACACTGGATTTTGTTGCTACTGGTAGACAATTAAATCACATAAGTCACACTGGATTTTGTTGCTACGTCTTTACAATTAAATCACATAAGTCAGTCGGAATGTTGTTGCTACTTCTTTACAATTAAATCACTTAAGTCACACTGGATTTTGTTGCTACTTCTTTACAATTAAATTACATGAGTCACACTGAATTTTTGTGCTACTTCTTTACAATTAAATCACATAAGTCACACTGGATTTTGTTTCTACTTTTTTACAATTAAATCACATAAGTCACACTGGATTTTGTTGCTACTTCTTTACAATAAAATCAAATAAGTCACACTTAATTTTGTGGCTACTTCTTTACAATTCAATCACATAGGTCACACTGAATTTTTGTGCTACTTCTTTACAATTAAATAACATAAGTCACACTGGATTTTGTTGCTACTTCTTTACAATTAAATCACATAAGTCACACTGGATTTTGTTGCTACTTCTTTACAATTAAATCACATAAGTCACACTGAATTATTGTGCTACTTATTTACAATTAAATCACATAAGTCACACTCCATTTTGTTGCTACTTCTTTACAATTAAATCACATAAGTCACCCTGAATTTGTTGCTATTTCTTAACAATTAAATCACATAAGTCACACGGGATTTTGTTGCTACTTGTGTACAATTAAATCACATAAGTCACACTGGATTTTGTTGCTACTTTATTACAATTAAATCACATAAGTCACACTTAATTTTGTTGCTTCTTCTTTACAGTAGAATCCAGTCAAGTCACACTTAATTTTGTTGCTACTTCTTTACAATTAAATAACATAAGTCACACGAGATTTAGTTGCTACTTCTTTACAATAAAATCACATGAGTCACACTTAATTTTCTTGCTTATTCTTTATTGTTAAATCCAGTCAAGTCACACTTAATTTTGTTGATACTTCTTTACCATTAAATCACATAAGTCACCCTGAATTTGTTGCTACTTCTTTACAATAAAATCACATAAGTAACACTGGATTTTGTTGCTACTTCTTTACAATTAAATCAAGTCAAGTCACACTTAATTTTGTTGCTACTTCTTTACAATTAAATCCGGTCAAGTCACACTTGATTTTGTACCTACTTCTTTACAATTAAATCCAGTCAAGTCACACTTAATTTTGTTGCTACTTCTTTACAATAAAATCACATAAGTCACACTTAATTTTGTTGCTTCTCCTTTACAGTTAAATCCAGTCAAGTCACACTTAATTTTGTTGCTCCTTCTTTACAATCAAATCACATAAGTCACCCTCAATTTGTTGCTGCTTCTTTACAATTAAATCAAGTCAAGTCACACTTAATTTTATTGCTACCTCTATACAATTAAATCCAGTCCAGTCACACTTAATTTTATAGCTACTTTTTTTATATTAAATCCAGTCATGTCACACTTAATTTTGTAGCTACTTCTTTACAATTAAATCACATAAGTCACCCTGAATTTGTTGCTAATTCTTTACAATTAAATCACATAAGTCACACGGGATTTTTTTGCTACTTCTGTACAATTAAATCAGATAAGTAACACTGGATTTTGTTGCTACTTTTTTACAATTAAATCACATAAGTCACACTTTATTTTGTTGCTTCTTCTTTACAGTTGAATCAAGTCAAGTCACACTGGATTTTGTTGCTACTTCTTTACAATTAAATCACATAAGTCACACTGAATTTTGTTGCTACTTCTTTACAATTAAATCACATAAGTCACACTGAATTTTGGTGCTACTTCTTTACAATTAAATCACATAAGTCACACTGAATTTGTTGGTACTTCTTTACAATTAAATAACATTAGTAACCCTGGATTTTGTTGTTACTTATTTACAATTAAATCACATAAGTCACACTGGATTTGGTTGCTACTTCTTTACAATTAAATCACATAAGTCACACTTATATTTTGTTGCTACTTCTTTACAATTAAATCACATAAGTCACACGGGATTTTGTTGCTACTTCTTTACAATTAAATCACAAAAGTAACATTTAATTTTGTTGCTACTTTTTTACAATTACATCACACAAGTCACACTGAATTTGATGCTACTTCTTTGCAATTAAATAACATAAGACACAGTGGATTTTGTTGCTACTTCTTTACAATTAAATCACATAAGTCACACTTGATTTTGTTGCTTCTTCTTTACAATTAAATTACATAAGTCACACTGAATTTTTTTGCTACTTCTTTACAATTAAATCACATAAGTCACACTGGATTTTGTTGCTACCTTTTTACAATTATATCACATAAGTCACACTGGATTGTGTTGCTACTTCTTTACAATTAAATCACATACGTCACACTTAATTTTGTTGCTACATCTTTACAATTCAATCACATAGGTAACACGGGATTTTGTTGCTACTTCTTTACAATTGAATCACATAAGTCACACTGGATTTTGTTGCTACTTCTTTACAATTAAATTACATGAGTCACACTGAACTTTTGTGCTACTACTTTACAATTAAATCACATAAGTCACACCGGATTTTGTTGCTACTTTTTTACAATTAAATCACATAAGTCACACTGGATTTTGTTGCTACTTCTTTACAATAAAATCACATAAGTCACACTTAATTTTGTTGCTACTTCTTTACAATTCAATCACATAGGTCACACTGGATTTGGTTGGTTCTTCTTTACAATTAAATCACATAAGTCACACTGAATTTTCTTGCTACTTCTTTACAATAAATTCACATAAGTCACACTGGATGTTGTTGCTACTTCTTTACAATTAAATCACATAAGTCACACTGAATATTGTTGCTACTTCTTTACAATTAAATCACATAAGTCACACTTAATTTCGTTGCTACTTCTTTACAATTAAATCACATAAGTCACACGAGAATTTGTTGCTACTTTTTTACAATTTAATCCCATAAGTTACACTGAATAGTGTTGCTACTTCTTTACAATTCAATCACATAAGTCACACTTAATTTTGTTGCTTCTCCTTTACAGTTAAATCCAGTCAAGTCACACTTAATTTTGTTGCTACTTCTTTACAATTAAATCACATAAGTCACCCACAATTTGTTGCTGCTTTTTTACAATTAAATCACATAAGTCACACTGAATTTTGTTGCTACTTCTTTACAATTAAATCACATAAGTCACACTGAATTTTGTTGCTACTTCTTTACAATTAAATCACATAAGTCACACTGAATTTTGTTGCTACTTCCTTACAATTAAATCACATAAGTCACACTGAATTTGTTGCTACTTCTTTACAATTAAATAACATAAGTCCCACTGGATTTTGTTGTTACTTCTTTACAATCAAATCACATAAGTCACACTGGAGTTTGTTGCTTCTTCTTTACAGAAAAAATCCAGTCAAGTCACACTTAATTTTGTTGCTACTTCTTTACAATTAAATCACATAAGTCCCACTGAATATTGTTGCTACTTCTTTACAATTAAGTCACATAAGTCACACTTAATTTTCTTGCTTCTTCTTTACAGTTAAATCCAGTCAAGTCACACTTAATTTTGTTGCTACTTCTTTACAATTAAATCACATAAGTCACCCTGAATTTGTTGCTACTTCTTTACAATTAAATAACATAAGTCACACTGGATTTTTTTGCTACTTCTTTACAATTAAATCACATAAGTCACACTAAATTTTGTAGCTAATTCTTTACAAGTAAATCACATAAGTCATACTTAATTTTGTTGCTACTTCTTTACAATTAAATCACATAAGTCACACTGAATATTGTTGCTACTTCTTTACAATAAAATCAAGTCAAGTCTCATTTAATTTTGTTGCTACTTCTATACAATTAAATCCAGTCAAGTCACACTTAATTTTATAGCTACTTCTTTACAATTAAATCCAGTCATGTCACACTTAATTTAGTAGCTACTTCTTTACAATTAAATGACATGATGAACCCTGAATGTGTTGCTACTTCTTTACAATTAAATCACATAAGTCACACTGGATTTTGTTGCTACTACTTTACAATTAAATCACATACGTCACACGTGATTTTGTTGCTACTTCTTTACAATTAAATCAAGTCAAGTCACACTTAATTTTGTTGCTACTTTTTTACAATTGAATCACATAAGTCACACTGAATTTTGTTGCTACTTCTTACCAATCAAATCACATAAGTCACACGTAATTTGTTGCTACTTCTTTACAATTAAATAACATAAGTAACACTGTATTTTGTTGTTACTTCTTTACAATTAAATCACATAAGTCACACTGGATTTTGTGCTACTTCTTTACAATTAAATCACATAAGTCACACTTAATTTTGTTGCTACTTCTTTACAATTAAATCACATAAGTCACTCTTAATGTTGTTGCTACTTCCTTACAATTAAATCACATAAGTAACTTTTAATTTGGTTGCTACTTTTTTACAATTAAATCACATAAGTCACACTGAATTTGTTGCTACTTTTTTACAATTAAATAACATAAGTCACACTGGATTTTGTTGTTACTTCTTTACACTTAAATCACATAAGTCAATCTGGATTTTTGCTACTTCTTTACAATTAAATCACATTAGTCACACTTAATTTTGTTGCTACTTCTATACAATTCAATCACATAGGTCACACTGGATTTAGTTGCTACTTCTTTACAATTAAATCACATAAGTCACCCTCAATTTGTTGCTGCTTCTTTACAATTAAATCACCTAAGTCACACTGGATTTTGTTGCTACTTCTTTACAATTAAATCACATAAGTCACACCTAATTTTGTTGCTACTTGTTTACAACTTAATCCAGTCAAGTCACACTGAATTTTGTTGCTACTTCTTTACAATTAAATTAAGTCAAGTCACACTTAATTTTGTTGCTACTTCTATACAATTAAATCCAGTCCAGTCACACTTAATTTTATAGCTACTTCTTTACAATTAAATCCAGTCAAGTCACACTTAATTTTGTTGCTACTTCTTTACAATTAAATCACATAAGTCACCTTCAATTTGTTGCTGCTTCTTTACAATTAAATCACATAAGTCACACGGGATTTTGTTGCTACTTCTTTACAATTAAATCACATAAGTCACACTGGATTTTGTTGCTACTTTTTTACAATTAAATCACACAAGTCACACTTAATTTTGTTGCTTATTCTTTACAGTTGAATCCAGTCAATCATACTTAATTTTGTTTCTACTTCTTTACAATTAAATCACATAAGTCACCTTCAATTTGTTGCTGCTTCTTTACAATTAAATCACATAAGTCACACGGGATTTTGTTGCTACTTCTTTACAATTAAATCACATAAGTCACACTGGATTTTGTTGCTACTTTTTTACAATTAAATCACACAAGTCACACTTAATTTTGTTGCTTATTCTTTACAGTTGAATCCAGTCAATCACACTTAATTTTGTTTCTACTTCTTTACAATTAAATCACATAAGTCACACGAGATTTTGTTGCTACTTCTTTACAATTAAATCACATAAATCCCACTGAATATTGTTGCTACTTCTTTACAATTAAATCACATAAGTCACACTTAATTTTGTTGCTTCTTCTTTACAGTTAAATCCAGTCAAGTCACACTTAATTTTGTTGCTACTTCTTTACAATTAAATCACATAAATCACCCTGAATTTGTTGCTACTTCTTTACAATTAAATCACATAAGTCACACTGGATTTTGTTGCTACTTCTTAACAATTAAATCACATAAGTCACACTGAATGTTGTTGCTACTTCTTTACAATTAAATCACATAAGTCACACTGAATTTTGTTGCTACTTCTTTACAATTAAATCACATAAGTCACACTCAATTTGTGGCTACTTCTTCACAATTCAATAACATAAGTCACAATGGATTTTTTTGTTATTTCTTAACAATTAAATCACATAAGTAAAAATGGATTTTGTTGCTACTTCTTTACAATTAAATCACATAAGTCACACTTAATTTCGTTGCTTCTTCTTTACAATTAAATCACATAAGTAACACTGAATTTTGTTGCTACTTCTTTACAATTAAATCACATAAGTCACACTGAATTTTGTTGCTACTTCTTTACAATTAAATCAAGTCGAGTCACACTGGATTTTGTTGCTATTTCTTTACAATTAAATCCAGTCAAGTCACACTCAATTTTGTAGCTAGTTCTTTACAATTTAATCCAGTCAACTCACACTTAATTTTGTTGCTACTTCTTTACAATTAAATCACATAAGTCACATTTAATTGTTTTGCTTCTTCTTTACAGTTAAATCCAGTCACGTCACACTTAATTTTGTTGCTACTTCTTTACAATTAAATCACATAAGTCACCCTGAATTTGTTGCTACTTCTTTACAATTAAATCACATAAGTCACCCTGAATTTGTTGCTACTTCTTTACAATTAAATCACATAAGTCACACTGGATTTTGTTGCTACTTCTTTACAATTAAATCACATAAGTCACATTCAATATTGTTGCTACTTCTTTACAATTAAATCACATAAGTCACACTGGATTTTGTTGCTACTTCTTTACAATTAAATCACATTAGTCACACTGGATTTTGTTGTTACTTCTTTACAATTAAATCACATAAGTCACACTGAATATTGTTGCTACTTTTTTTGCAATTAAATCACATAAGTCACAACTTATTTTGTTGCTACTTCTTTACAATTAAGGTACATAAGTCACACGAGAATTTGTTGCTACTTCTTTACAATTAAATCACATAAGTCCCACTGAATATTGTTGCTACTTCTTTATAATTAAATCACATAAGTCACATTTAACTTTGTTGCTTCTTCTTTACAGTTAAATCAAGTCATGTCACACTTAATTTTGTTGCTACTTCTTTACAATTAAATCACATAAGTCACACTGAATTTGTTGCTACTTCTTTTCAATTAAATCACACAAGTCACACTGGATTTTGTTGCTACTTCTTTACAATTAAATCACATAAGTCACATTCAATTTTGTTGCTACTTCTTTACAATTAAATCACATAAGTCACACTGAATTTTGTTGCAACTTCTTTACAATTAAATCACATAAGTCACACTGAATTTCTTGCTACTTCTTTACAATTAAATAACATAAGTCCCACTGGATTTTGCTGTTATTTCTTTACAATTAAATCACATAAGTCACACTGGATTTTGTTGCTACTTCTTTACAATTAAATCACATAAGTCACACTTAATTTTGTTGCTACTTCTTTACAATTAAATCACATACGTCGCACTGAATTTTGTTGCTACATCGTTTACAATTGAATCACATAAGTCACACTGAATTTTGTTGCTACTTCTTTACAATTAAATCAAGTCAAGTTACACTTAATTTTGTTGCTACTTCTTTACAATTAAATCCAGTAAAGTCACACTTAATTTTGTAGCTACTTCTTTACAATTTAATCCAGTCAAGTCACACTTAAGTTTGTTGCTACTTCTTTACAATTAAATCACATAAGTCAAACTGAATTTTGTTGCTACTTCTTTACAATTAAATAACATAAGTCACACTGGATTTTGTTGTTACTTCTTTACAATTAAATCACACAAGTCACACTGGATTTTGTTGCTACTTCTTTACAATTAAATCACATAAGTCACCCTGAATTTTGTTGCTACTTCTTTACAATTAAATCACATAAGTCACACTGGATTTTGTTGCTACTTCTTTAAAATTCAATCACATAAGTCACACTGAATATTGTTGCTACTTTTTTACAATTAAATTACATAAGTCACACTTAATTTTGTTGCTACTTCTTTACAATTAAATTACATAAGTCACACGAGAATTTGTTGCTACTTCTTTACAATTAAATCACATAAGTCCCACTGAATATTGTTGCTACTTCTTTATAATTAAATCACATAAGTCACATTTAATTTTTTTGCTTCTTCTTTACAGTTAAATCCAGTCACGTCACACTTAATTTTGTTGCTACTTCTTTACAATTAAATCACATAAGTCACCCTAAATTTGTTGCTACTTCTTTACAATTAAATCACATAAGTCACACTGGATTTTGTTGCTACTTCTTTACAATTAAATCACATAAGTCACATTCAATTTTGTTGCTACTTCTTTACAATTAAATCACATAAGTCACACTGGATTTTGTTGCAACTTCTTTACAATTAAATCACATAAGTCACACTGAATTTCTTGCTACTTCTTTACAATTAAATAACATAAGTCACACTGGATTTTATTGTTACTTCTTTAGCATTAAATCACATAAGTCACACTGGATTTTGTTGCTACTTCTTTACAATTAAATCACATAAGTCACACTGAATTTTGTTGCTACTTCTTTTACAATTAAATCACATAAGTCACACTGAATTTTGTTGCTACTTCTTTACTATTAAATCAAGTCAAGTCACAGTGGATTTTCTTGCTACTTCTTTACAATTAAATCCAGTCAAGTTACACTTAATTTTGTTGCTACTTCTTTACAATTAAATCCAGTCAAGTCACACTTGATTTTAGTGTTACTTCTTTACAATTAAATCACATAAGTCACCCTGAATTTGTTGCTACTTCTTTACAATTAAATCACATAAGTCACACTGGATTTTGTTGCTACTTCTTCAAAATTAAATCACATAAGTCACACTGGATTTTGTTGCTACTTCTTTACAATTAAATCACATTAGTCACACTGGATTTTGTTGCTACTTCTTTACAATTCAATCACATAAGTCACACTGGATTTTATTGCTACTTTTTCACAATTAAATCACATAAGTCACACTGGATTTTGTTGCTACTTCTTTACAATTAAATCACATTAGTCACACTTAATTTTGTTGCTACTTTATTCCTATTCAATCACATAAGTCACACTGGATTTTGTTGCTACTTCTTTACAATTTAATCACATAAGTCACACTGAGTGTTTTTGCTACTTCTTTACAATTAAATCACATAAGTCACACTGGATTTTGTTGCTACTTCTTTACAATTAAATCACATAAGTCACACTGAATATTGTTGCTATATTTTTTACAATTAAATCACATAAGTCACACTTAATTTTGTTGCTACTTCTTTACAATTAAGGTACACAAGTCAGACGAGAATTTGTTGCTACTTCTTTACAATTAAATCACATAAGTCCCACTGAATATTGTTGCTACTTCTTTTCAATTAAATCACATAAGTCACATTTAACTTTGTTGCTTCTTCTTTACAGTTAAATCCAGTCAAGTCACACTGAATTTTGTTACTACTTCTTTACAATTAAATCACATAAGTCACACTGAATTTGTTGCTACTTCTTTTCAATTACATCACATAAGTCACACTGAATTTTGTTGCAACTTCTTTACAATTAAATCACATAAGTCACACTGAATTTCTTGCTACTTCTTTACAATTAAATAACATAAGTCACACTGGATTTTGTTGTTATTTCTTTTCAATTAAATCACATAAGTCACACTGGATTTTGTTGCTACTTCTTTACAATTAAATTACATAAGTCACACTTAATTTTGTTGCTACTTCTTTACAATTAAATCACATACGTCGCACTGAATTTTGTTGCTACATCGTTTACAATTAAATCACATAAGTCACACTGAATTTTGTTGCTACTTCTTTACAATTAAATCAAGTCAAGTCACACTTAATTTTGTTGCTACTTCTTTACAATTAAATCCAGTAAAGTCACACTTAAGTTTGTTGCTACTTCTTAACAATTAAATATCATGAGTCACACTGGATTTTCTTGCTACTTCTTTACAATTTAATCCAGTCAAGTCACACTTAAGTTTGTTGCTACTTCTTTACAATTAAATCACATAAGTCAAACTGAATTTTGTTGCTACTTCTTTACAATTAAATCACATAAGTCACACTGAATTTTGTTGCTACTTCTTTACAATTAAATCAGATAAGTCACACTGAATTTGTTGCTACTTCTTTACAATTAAATAACATAAGTCACACTGGATTTTGTTGTTACTTCTTAACAATTAAATCACACAAGTCACACTGGATTTTGTTGCTACTTCTTTACAATTAAATCACATAAGTCACCCTGAATTTTTTTGCTACTTCTTTACAATTTAATCACATAAGTCACACTGGATTTTGTTGCTACTTCTTTAAAATTAAATCACATAAGTCACACTTGATTTTGTTGCTACTTCTTTACAATTAAATCACATAAGTCACACTGGATTTTGTTGCTACTTTTTTACAATTAAATCACATAAATCACACTGGATTTTGTTGCTACTTCTTTACAATTAAATCAAGTCAAGTCACACTATATTTTGTAGCTACTTCTTTACAATTAAATCCAGTAAAGTCACACTTAATTTTGTAGCTACTTCTTTACAATTAAATCCAGTCAAGTCACACTTAAGTTTGGTGCTACTTCTTTACAATTAAATCACATAAGTCACCCTGAATTTGTTGCTACTTCTTTAATATTAAATCACATAAGTCACACTGGATTCTGTTGCTACTTCTTTAAAATTAAATCACATAAGTCACACTAGATTTTGTTGCTACTTCTTTACAATTAAATCACATGAGTCACACTGAATTTTGTTGCTACTTCTTAACAATTAAATATCATGAGTCACACTGGATTTTGTTGCTACTTCTTTACAATTTAATCTAGTCAAGTCACACTTAAGTTTGTTGCTACTTCTTTACAATTAAATCACATAAGTCAAACTGAATTTTGTTGCTACTTCTTTACAATTAAATCACACAAGTCACACTGAATTTTGTTGCTACTTCTTTACAATTAAATCACATAAGTCACACTGAATTTGTTGCTACTTCTTTACAATTAAATAACATAAGTCACACTGGATTTTGTTGTTACTTCTTTACAATAAAATCACACAAGTCACACTAGATTTTGTTGCTACTTCTTTACAATTAAATCACATAAGTCACCCTGAATTTTGTTGCTACTTCTTTACAATTAAATCACACAAGTCACACTGGATTTTGTCGCTACTTATTTAAAATTCAATCACATAAGTCACACTGGATTTTGTTGCTACTTCTTTACAATTAAATCACATAAGTCACATATAATTTTGTTGCTACTTCTTTACAATTAAATCACATAAGTCACACTGGATTTTATTGTTACTTCTTTAGCATCACATCACATCAGTCACACTAGATTTTGTTGCTACTTCTTTTACAATTAAATCACATAAGTCACACTGAATTTTGTTGCTACTTCTTTACAATTAAATCAGATAAGTCACACTGAATTTGTTGCTACTTCTTTACAATTAAATAACATAAGTCACACTGGATTTTGTTGTTACTTCTTAACAATTAAATCACACAAGTCACACTGGATTTTGTTGCTACTTCTTTACAATTAAATCACATAAGTCACCCTGAATTTTTTTGCTACTTCTTTACAATTTAATCACATAAGTCACACTGGATTTTGTTGCTACTTCTTTAAAATTAAATCACATAAGTCACACTGGATTTTGTTGCTACTTCTTTACAATTAAATCACATAAGTCACACTGGATTTTGTTGCTACTTTTTTACAATTAAATCACATAAATCACACTTGATTTTGTAGCTACTTCTTTACAATTAAATCCAGTAAAGTCACACTTAATTTTGTAGCTACTTCTTTACAATTAAATCCAGTCAAGTCACACTTAAGTTTGGTGCTACTTCTTTACAATTAAATCACATAAGTCACACTGAATTTGTTGCTACTTCTTTAATATTAAATCACATAAGTCACACTGGATTCTGTTGCTACTTCTTTTAAATTAAATCACATAAGTCACACTAGATTTTGTTGCTACTTCTTTACAATTAAATCACATGAGTCACACTGAATTTTGTTGCTACTTCTTAACAATTAAATATCATGAGTCACACTGAATTTTGTTGCTACTTCTTTACAATTAAATCACATAAGTCACACTGAATTTGTTGCTACTTCTTTACAATTAAATAACATAAGTCACACTGGATTTTGTTGTTACTTTTTTACAATAAAATCACACAAGTCACACTAGATTTTGTTGCTACTTCTTTACAATTAAATCACATAAGTCACACTGAATTTTGTTGCTACTTCTTTACACCTAAATCAAGTCAAGTCACACTGGATTTTGTTGCTACTTCTTTACTATTAAATCCAGTCAAGTCACACTTAATTGTGTAGCTACTTCTTTACAACTAAATCCAGTCAAGTCACACTTAATTTTGATGTTACTTCTTTACAATTTAATCACATAAGTCACCCTGAATTTGTTGCTACTTCTTTACAATTAAATCACATAAGTCACACTGGATTTTGTTGCTACTTCTTTAAAATTAAATCACATAAGTCACACTGGATTTTGTTGCTACTTCTTTACAATTAAATCACATATGTCACACTGGATTTTGTAGCTACTTCTTTACAATTCAATCACATAAGTCACACTGGATTTTGTTGCTACTTTTTCACAATTAAATCACATAAGTCACACTGGATTTTGTTGCTACTTCTTTACAATTAAATCACATTAGTCACACTTAATTTTGTTGCTACTGCTTTCCTATTCAATCACATAAGTCACACTGGATTTTGTTGCTACTTCTTTACAATTTAATCACATAAGTCACACTGAATGTTGTTGCTACTTCTTTACAATTAAATCACATAAGTCACACTAGATTTTGTTGCTACTTCTTTACAATTAAATCACATAAGTAACACTGAATATTTTTGCTACTTTTCTACAATTAAATCACATAAGTCACACTTAATTTTGTTGCTACTTCATTACAATTAAATTACATAAGTCACACGAGAATTTGTTGCTACTTCTTCACAATTAAATCACATAAGTCCCACTGAATATTGTTGCTACTTCTTTATAATTAAATCACATAAGTCACATTTAACTTTGTTGCTTCTTTTTTGCAGTAAAATCCAGTCAAGTCACACTGAATTTTGTTGCTATTTCTTTACAATTAAATCAAGTCAAGTCACACTTAATTTTGTTGCTACTTCTTTACAATTAAATCCAGTCAAGTCACACTTAAGTTTGGTGCTACTTCTTTACAATTAAATCACATAAGTCACCCTGAATTTGTTGCTACTTCTTTAATATTAAATCACATAAGTCACACTGGATTTTGTTGCTACTTCTTTACAATTAAATCACATAAGTCACACTGGATTTTGTTGCTACTTCTTTACAATTAAATCACATAAGTCACACTGGATTTTGTTGCTACTTCTTTACAATTAAATCACATAAGTCACACTGCATATTGTTGCTACTTCTTTACAATTAAATCACATGAGTCACACTGAATTTTGTTTCTACTTCTTAACAATTAAATATCATGAGTCACACTGGATTTTGTTACTACTTCTTTACAATTTAATCCAGTCAAGTCACACTCAAGTTTGTTGCTACTTCTTTACAATTAAATCACATAAGTCAAACTGAATTTTGTTGCTACTTCTTTACAATTAATCCACATAAGTCACACTGAATTTTGTTGCTACTTCTTTACAATTAAATCACATTAGTCACACTGAATTGTTTGCTACTTCTTTACAATTAAATAACATAAGTCACACTGGATTTTGTTGTTACTTCTTTACAATTAAATCACACAAGTCACACTGGATTTTGTTGCTACTTCTTTACAATTAAATCACATAAGTCACCCTGAATTTGTTTGCTACTTCTTTACAATTAAATCTCATAAGTCACACTGGATTTTCTTGCTACTTCTTTAAAATTCAATCACATAAGTCAGACTGGATTTTGTTGCTACTTCTTTACAATTAAATCCCATAAGTCACCCTAAATTTTTTGCTACTTCTTTACAATTAAATCACATAAGTCACACTGGATTTTGTTGCTACTTCTTTACAATTAAATCACATAAGTCACTCTGAATTTCTTGCTACTTCTTTACAATTAAATAACATAAGTCACACTGGATTTTATTGTTACTTCTTTAGCATTAGATCACATAAGTCACACTGGATTTTGTTGCTACTTCTTTACAATTAAATCACATAAGTCACACTGAATTTTGTTGCTACTTCTTTTACAATTAAATCACAAAAGTGACACTGAATTTTGTTGCTACTTCTTTACAATTAAATCCAGTCAAGTCACACTTAATTTTGTAGCTACTTCTTTACAACTAAATCCAGTCAAGTCACACTTAATTTTGGTGTTACTTCTTTACAATTTAATCACATAAGTCACCCTGAATTTGTTGCTACTTCTTTACAATTAAATCACATAAGTCACACTGGATTTTGTTGCTACTTCTTTAAAATTAAATCACATAAGTCACACTGGATTTTGTTGCTACTTATTTACAATTTAATCACATAAGTCACCCTGAATTTGTTGCTACTTCTTTACAATTAAATCACATAAGTCACACTGAATTTGTTGCTACTTCTTTTCAATTAAATCACATAAGTCACACTGGATTTTGTTGCTACTTCTTTACAATTAAATCACATAAGTCACATTCAATTTTGTTGCAACTTCTTTACAATTAAATCACATACGTCGCACTGAATTTTGTTGCTACATCGTTTACAATTAAATCTCATAAGTCACACTGAATTTTGTTGCTATTTCTTTACAATTAAATCAAGTCAAGTCACACTTAATTTTGTTGCTACTTCTTTACCAATTAAATCCAGTAAAGTCACACTTAATTTTGTAGCTACTTCTTTACAATTAAATCCAGTCAAGTCACACTTAATTTTGGTGCTACTTCTTTACAATTAAATCACATAAGTCACCCTGAATTTGTTGCTACTTCTTTAATATTAAATCACATAAGTCACACTGGATTTTGTTGCTACTTCTTTACAATTAAATCACATAAGTCACACTGGATTTTGTTGCTACTTCTTTACAATTAAATCACATAAGTCACACTGGATTTTGTTGCTACTTGTTTACAATTAAATCACATAAGTCACACTGGATTTTGTTGCTACTTTTTTACATTTAAATCACATAAGTCACACTGGATTTTGTAGCTACTTCTTTACAATTCGATCACATAAGTCACACTGGATTTTGTTGCTACTTTTTCACAATTAAATCACATAAGTCACACTGGATTTTGTTGCTACTTCTTTACAATTAAATCACATTAGTCACACCTAATTTTGTTGCTACTTCTTTCCTATTCAATCACATAAGTCACACTGGATTTTGTTGCTACTTCTTTACAATTTAATCACATAAGTCACACTGAATGTTGTTGCTACTTCTTTACAATTAAATCACATAAGTCACACTGGATTTTGTTGCTACTTCTTTACAATTAAATCACATAAGTCACACTGAATATTGTTGCTACTTTTTTACAATTAAATCACATAAGTCACACTTAATTTTGTTGCTACTTCTTTACAATTAAATTACATAAGTGTCACGAGAATTTGTTGCTACTTCTTTACAATTAAATCACATAAGTCCCACTGAATATTGTTGCTACTTCTTTATAATTTAATCACATAAGTCACATTTAACTTTGTTGCTTCTTCTTTGCAGTTAAATCCAGTCAAGTCACACTAAATTTTGTTGCTACTTCTTTACAATTAAATCACATAAGTCACACTGAATTTGTTGCTACTTCTTTTCAATTTAATCACATAAGTCACACTGGATTTTGTTGCTACTTCTTTACAATTAAATCACATAAGTCACATTCAATTTCGTTGCTACTTCTTTACAATAAAATCACATACGTCGCACTGAATTTTGTTGCTACATCGTTTACAATACAATCACATAAGTCACACTGAATTTTGTTGCTACTTCTTTACAATTAAATCAAGTCAAGTCACACTTAATTTTGTTGCTACTTCTTTACAATTAAATCCAGTAAAGTCACACTTAAGTTTGGTGCTACTTCTTTACAATTAAATCACATAAGTCACATTCAATTTTGTTGCTACTTCTTTACAATTAAATCACACAAGTCACACTGAATTTTGTTGCTACTTCTTTTACAATTAAATCACATAAGTCACACTGAATTTTGTTGCTACTTCTTTACAATTAAATCAAGTCAAGTCACACTTAATTTTGTTGCTACTTCTTTACAATTAAATCCAGTCAAGTCACATTTAATTTTGGTGTTACTTCTTTACAATTTAATCACATAAGTCACTCTGAATTTGTTGCTACTTCTTTACAATTAAATCACATAAGTCACATTCAATTTTGTTGCTACTTCTTTACAATTAAATCACATAAGTCACACTGGATTTTATTGTTACTTCTTTAGCATTAAATCACATCAGTCACACTAGATTTTGTTGCTACTTCTTTTACAATTAAATCACATAAGTCACACTGGATTTTGTTGCTACTTCTTTACACCTAAATCAAGTCAAGTAACACTGGATTTTGTTGCTACTTCTTTACAATTAAATCCAGTCAAGTCACACTTAATTTTGTAGCTACTTCTTTACAACTAAATCCAGTCAAGTCACACTTAATTTTGGTGTTACTTCTTTACAATTTAATCACATAAGTCACACTGGATTTTGTTGCTACTTCTTTACAATTAAATCACATATGTCACACTGGATTTTGTAGCTACTTCTTTACAATTCAATCACATAAGTCACACTGGATTTTGTTGCTACTTTTTCACAATTAAATCACATAAGTCACACTGGATTTTGTTGCTACTTCTTTACAATTAAATCACATTAGTCACACTTAATTTTGTTGCAACTTCTTTCCTATTCAATCACATAAGTCACACTGGATTTTGTTGCTACTTCTTTACAATTAAATCACATAAGTCACACTAAATGTTGTTGCTACTTCTTTACAATTAAATCACATAAGTCACACTAGATTTTGTTGCTACTTCTTTACAATTAAATCACATAAGTCACACTGAATATTTTTGCTACTTTTTTACAATTAAATCACATAAGTCACACTTAATTTTGTTGCTACTTCATTACAATTAAATTACATAAGTCACACGAGAATTTGTTGCTACTTCTTTACAATTAAATCACATAAGTCCCACTGAATATTGTTGCTACTTCTTTATAATTAAATCACATAAGTCACATTTAACTTTGTTGCTTCTTCTTTGCAGTTAAATCCAGTCAAGTCACACTTAATTTTGTTGCTACTTCTTTACAATTAATCCACATAAGTCACTCTGAATTTCTTGCTACTTCTTTACAATTAAATAACATAAGTCACACTGGATTTTATTGTTACTTCTTTAGCATTAGATCACATAAGTCACACTGGATTTTGTTGCTACTTCTTTACAATTAAATCACATAAGTCACACTGAATTTTGTTGCTACTTCTTTTACAATTAAATCACATAAGTCACACTGAATTTTGTTGCTACTTCTTTACAATTAAATCCAGTCAAGTCACACTTAATTTTGTAGCTACTTCTTTACAACTAAATCCAGTCAAGTCACACTTAATTTTGGTGTTACTTCTTAACAATTTAACCACATAAGTCACCCTGAATTTGTTGCTACTTCTTTACAATTAAATCACATAAGTCACACTGGATTTTGTTGCTACTTCTTTAAAATTAAATCACATAAGTCACACTGGATTTTGTTGCTACTTCTTTACAATTAAATCACATAAGTCACACTGGATTTTGTAGCTACTTCTTTACAATTCAATCACATAAGTCACACTGGATTTTGTTGCTACTTTTTCACAATTAAATCACATAAGTCACACTGGATTTTGTTGCTACTTCTTTACAATTAAATCACATTAATCACATAAGTCACACTGGATTTTGTTGCTACTTCTTTACAATTAAATCACATAAGTCACACTGAATATTGTTGCTACTTTTTTACAATTAAATCACATAAGTCACACTTAATTTTGTTGCTACTTCTTTACAATTAAATTACATAAGTCACGCGAGAATTTGTTGCTACTTCTTTACAATTAAATCACATAAGTCCCACTGAATATTGTTGCTACTTCTTTATAATTAAATCACATAAGTCACATTTAACTTTGTTGCTTCTTCTTTGCAGTTAAATCCAGTCAAGTCACACTTAATTTTGTTGCTACTTCTTTACAATTAAATCACATAAGTCACACTGAATTTGTTGCTACTTCTTTTCAATTTAATCACATAAGTCACACTGGATTTTGTTGCTACTTCTTTACAATTAAATCACATAAGTCACATTCAATTTCGTTGCTACTTCTTTACAATTAAATCACATAAGTCACATTTAACTTTGTTGCTTCTTCTTTGCAGTTAAATCCAGTCAAGTCACACTTAATTTTGTTGCAACTTCTTTACAATTAAATCACATACGTCGCACTGAATTTTGTTGCTACATCGTTTACAATACAATCACATAAGTCACACTGGATTTTGTTGCTACTTCTTTACAATTAAATCACACAAGTCACACTGAATTTTGTTGCTACTTCTTTTACAATTAAATCACATAAGTCACACTGAATTTTGTTGCTACTTCTTTACAATTAAATCAAGTCAAGTCACACTTAATTTTGTTGCTACTCCTTTACAATTAAATCCAGTCAAGTCACATATAATTTTGGTGTTACTTCTTTACAATTTAATCACATAAGTCACTCTGAATTTGTTGCTACTTCTTTACAATTAAATCACATAAGTAACACTGGATTTTGTTGCTACTTCTTTAAAATAAAATAACATAAGTCACACTGGATTTTGTTGCTACTTCTTTACAATTAAATCACATAAGTCTCACTGGATTTTGTTGCTACTTGTTTACAATTCAATCCCATAAGTCACACTTAATTTTGTTGCTACTTCTTTACAATTCAATCACATAAGTCACACTGAATTTTGTTGCTACTTCTTTACAATTAAATCACATAAGTCACACTGAATATTGTTGCTACTTCTTTACAATTAAATCACATGAGTCACACTGAATTTTGTTGCTACTTTTTAACAATCAAATATCATAAGTCACACTGGATTTTGTTGCTACTTCTTTACAATTTAATCCAGTCAAGTCACACTTAATTTTGTTGCTACTTCTTTACAATTAAATCCAGTCACGTCACACTTGATTTTATTGCTACTTCTTTACAATTTAATCCAGTCAAGTCACACTTAATTTTGTTGCTACTTCTTTACAATTTAATCACATAAGTCAGACTGAATTTTGTTGCTACTTCTTTACAATTAAATCACATAAGTCACACTGGATTTTGTTGCTACTTCTTTACAATTAAATCACATGAGTCACACTTAATTTTGTTGCTACTTCTTTACAATTAAATCACATAAGTCACCCTGAATTTGTTGCTACTTCTTTACAATTAAATCACATAAGTCCCACTGAATATTGTTGCTACTTCTTTATAATTTAATCACATAAGTCACATTTAATTTTGTTGCTTCTTCTTTACAGTTAAATCCAGTCAAGTCACACTTAATTTTGTTGCTACTTCTTTACAATTAAATCACATAAGTCACACTGAATTTTGTTGCAACTTCTTTACAATTAAATCACATAAGTCACACTGGATTTTGTTGTTGTTTCTTTACAATTAAATCACATAAGTCACACTGGATTTTGTTGCTACTTCTTTACAATTAAATCCAGTCAAGTCACACTGAATTTTATTGCTACTTCTTTACAATTTAATCACATAAGTCACACTGAATTTTGTTGCTACTTCTTTACAATTAAATCAAATCAAGTCACACTGGATTTTGTTGCTACTTCTTTACAATTTAATCTAGTCAAGTCACACTTTATTTTGTAGCTACTTCTTTACAATTAAA